>CM029779.1:7511517-8737648 GCA_017562165.1 Ectropis grisescens | reverse complement strand
TTTTCTTATTTCTAATTACTTGGGAGAAAGAACACCAGGGAAGCAACAAACAAGAAACTTTCTCATTTACAATATAAGTGTGACTAAATGCGCTCCTGCCTTGATGAAGACTAACTTCACAAGTAAATTAAGCCAGTTCCTAAGAATACGTCTCACTCTACCGAATTGAAGATTTCGGTTACCTACGTAACACGTAATCACTGATGAGTAGGGGTTATCTATAAAATTTGGAAACCAGAACAATACGCGTGGAAACCCCGGATTTTAGACCCGACCCCCGACCAAAAAAGGGGTGTTATAAGTTTGACGTCGATGTCTGTCTGTCTGTCTGTCTGTCTGTCTGTGTGTGTGTCTGTCTGTGGCACCGCAGAGTTCAAACGGATGTTCCGATTTCGATGCGGTTTTTTCATTTGAAGGTAAATATCCGTGCGGATGTTCTTAGCTATGTTTGGTTAATATCGATTCAAGATGGCCGCCTCCACAAAATGGCGGATAAAATATTTCTTCACAACCTACCCCAATATGGGTATCAAATGAAAGGGCTTCACTAGTAGAATACTATATACTAGAACAAATTTCAAATCCAAGATGGCGGCCACCACAAAATGGCGAATTACGTTATTTTTTTCAATACTGCCTCAATATGGGTAGCAAACGAAAGGGCTTAACTAGTAGAATACTTTGAACTATGACAAATTTCAAATTTAAGATGGCCGCTACCACAAAATGGCGAAATACATTTCTTTTTTCACAACTCCCTTAATATAGGTATCAAATGAAAGGGCTTGACTAGTAGAATGTTGTACAGATAACAAATCCGAGGTAGTCGGGGGTTAATCAAAATTTTTAATTTTGTTCTTGTTTCTTACTGACCTATAGTATCTGGTTGTGGGTGTCTCTACTACCTATTGGACTTTGAAGTTAGCGCGGAACCGCAGGACGCCCCTAAACCAAACTTAAAGCCTAACATACTTACGCTAATTAGCATACACCCTGATACCTGATGAAAAAAAATCGAACCAAAAGCGTCCACACACGAGTCCTAAAATCAGAAGAAATGACGTAAAAGTAGTGGGGCGGAGCCTACATCGAACATAAATCACCAATCATATCCTACATCGCACCATATGATTGGTGATCTCAGCTCTCTAGCTAAGATCTAACTATCTGACTTTCATACTTACGTAAGACCTCAAATTTCGTTTAGTCATCTTAAATCTAGTCGGTTCGTTGGTTGATCGTAGCGTGCGGGCGTCGGAGGTGGCCCAAAGATTTTAATTTTTAAACCCGGACTACAAATGAAACCCCGACCGGACGTTATTCGGACGTCGGACAAAGCCGAGAAAACACGCACGGGCAACCCTAAATCCGAGTAAGAATCTTCTTCTTCTTGTTTTCATTTCGGTCGGTTGATGCTGCTCTGTAAAGTTTTCAAAACTAAAATGACAATATGGTAATGAGATATTTGGAATATATTACATAATTTTATTTAACGCGCCTATAAATGTCAATATCTTAAAAACTCTACATTAGACCAATCATTATTGTTACTTTACTGTGTCCAGAAGTTTCGTTTCAAGTTGCATGTTGCATTCTAGGGTATATCTCAAATATGAGAACTATAGCTGTGAGAACAAAGTTGACAATAAAATAAAACTCAAATACACTATCCAGTTGATATATTCCATTATCCCGGCGTGATACACCCCAGAAACTTACACCTCCAAAACCGCCGCGGCACCGCCGGAAGCGAAGGGGATTAACAAAACATTACCCTTTTTAGTACCGACGACGAAAGTTCATCTCTTTATAAAGGACAAAAATTAATTACGCCTGTTTAAATACACCTTTCGGATTTAGGGCTTTATTTTGATTCGCCGCAGATCACTTTATAAGCAGTCGGGTAAAAAGAAGTCCTATTTTTCAAAAAGGTTTGGATTCGTTTCTGGTAAGTACAGTAAACGTTAGGCCAAAAAAAATTAGGAGGCATTAGTATCAATATTTCCGTAATGTTAGTAAGCATTTAAAACTGCGTTTTTCTAATTTGCTATACTTTTGTTAACAACTGTTTCCATTGCTTATAGATTTTTTTTTACCTTTTATAGGCTCACACTTGACCGCCATCTCGCCTGATGTTAAGCGATCCACGGTCCACGATGGAGCGTGTTTACCTAGAAGAAACCGATTCACTCTCGATTTGAAGACACAAAGATTGTAACCATCGGGGAAATCCACTCAGGCAACGTATTCCACAGTCTAGACGTTCTTATCACAAACGTAGAGTCAAATCTCTTCGTTCGTGTCTTTGGAACATCAACCATGAAACGATGTCGCTTTTTCGAGCTACGAGCATTCCGAATAAAATCAAGTAAAAATTGAAAAGGGGTGGAAATCTTTAAGTCAAGAAGTCAATTTCCTGAACCCACTGCAGCTAGGCACCTATCTAGTGCACAGTTTGAAACTATTTTTTGAAGTGAGAACTTATTTTGCCGCACCGCAGAACGATTTTTCGTGGGCTGTGAATTTAATTCTAACGTCACGCTCAGGAATGAGAAGAAATCTTGGGGTAAACTCGGGACCATGGCCTTGCTCATACCCACGCTCTCCGGTTTCACCCGCGTAGTTTCCAAAGTAAGCTATACTATCCAATTCTGATTTATAAGTTTTAACTTCTATCGGCAACTAAACACAAAGAAAATTTTTTCTCGTGTGAAAATTGTTATTATTAGATTTCATTTAAGATTTACAAATACAAAAAAAGAGTGATAATATCTGACAATGTATGTTACGTAATACATCACAGCTATCAGGAAGAGAGGTTTACTTGAAAGCGCAAAAAAATCGGCATTAAAATATCTTGGTAGGTAGCACATCGTCACAAAAATAAGGTTACTCGCACACTCTGATTAGGTAAGTGACGCGTGAACGGAATTAGACCTTTGCAACAAAATATTTTGCCGCCACTGACCGGTCGGAAGTGAGCTCTGCACGCATGCGCCGTCTCGAAACGACCCGCAGTAAAACGAGTGATCACGTGACACGACGCGGCATTCCCTCGTCGAAGTTCGGCAGTCATCGGCGATCCGCCCCGGAGAACGGGTGTGTCCGCGCGCGTTCAACACACATTGCTACATAAATGTCAAATGGAATTATTTCGAAAAAAAATAGTGACATGTGATCGCAAATAACCTCACCGTTCTGAAAAACATTCCGTTTTTAACATTCGTTCGTGTATTCCTACGTATTAGCTACGTTTACGATCTCTTGAGTTTGTGTAGCGAAATTTATGGTCCCGGTTCTCTTCGTGATTGTGTTTTCGCTACTTCAACATTCCTGGTGGTTCGGGACCCTGAATCGATGACTGACAATAGGGATTAGGAACAGTTTTAGTGTTCGTGTTTTGCAGTTCTTGTAGTGGAAACAATGGACCGCGTGAGTGGAGTGTGCAGATTTGGTGGGATGGTGTCCGCCGTAAGAACAAGAACTGGTAGGAGTAGAAGACGTGTGACGGGCCAAAACCAAGTGCCAGAAGACTTGCCTGAAGCCCCACGAAGGGGCCTGGGTGCTATTCTGGTCCTGGCCTGCATCATTGTATATCACAACTGCCTCTATTGCGGCTTCGTCTTTGACGACATCAGTGCCATAAAAGAAAACAGAGATTTGCGACCGCAGACTCCTATTTCCAACATATTCCTCAATGACTTCTGGGGAACTCCGATTCATAAGGTGAGGGCATCGCCCCTTAGTTTACGGACCAATTCGATACCAAGACTAATTTCTCGAAGCAGTTTAACCGATTTCGTGAAGAATATAGCTTCATTTGCATACTTATTCGCCGGGCACGATACGCTAGAATTTATAAACTAAAGTTACCACTGTGATGAATAACTTCGTAAGATTTTTAATTTTACAAATGCATTCTCGTTAGATAGCGAGTTTTAGTCACGACAGTACTGGGTACCGTTGTTTTTGTTTGTTGATAAAGTGTGGTTTATCTTCGATACAAGATAAAAAAAACAACATTTTGTTGAAATTTTTGTTTGAAATTTTGACAAGTTTTGGTATTAAACATTTACCTACCAAGTACTTAAGTATCATTCAAAACGAAACGTTCGTTTCTTCTCTGTTCCGGTTTGAAGGACAATGTTATAAATGAAATTACATTTCAATCCAGTTTCATAGAGATAAATTATCTTAAAAAATCGGGGTGAAGAGTCCAATGCCCTAAGTAACGATATTTGGACTCTAGATGTTCCAATACTCGACACTGTGCTGTCAGGTTTGTTGCTTACCATCAGGCACATATCCTGCTCGTCCCGACAGACTTACCTACCTACCTACTCAAATAAAAATGTGTGTGCTTAAGACCGATTAAATATATAAATTGAATATTATAGTGAACACAGCGACACGGCAGATGCGGCTGAAGGACTAGTATCCATGGCCAAGAATAAGTAGGTACTTAAATTAACAAAAAAAGACTGACAATAGTAGCTGACAATTATTTTTTCTCACTCTGGCATAATCGGCAGTCCCGATTTCACCTGACATTTCTTACATTTCCGAGTGTGACGCCGAGCTCATTCACACCCCACGAAAATTCTGTGTGTGGTGCGGTGCGCCAAAAGTAGTTTTCACTTCAAAAAAGAATAATACCTAAGAAATTCGTTTAATCTACGTGAATCTATTCTCAAAACCTTATCCTGCAAAACTTTTGTATATACTGTAGTACCTCGATAACTCAAACCTCGGGAACTTAAAAACCTCTATAACTTCAACAAATATTATGTTCCCTTCCCATCAGAGCCCAAAACCAATACCCTTCATAACTTAAAACCTCTCTATAACTTAAAATATTTTTTGTTTCCTTTGGACTTTAAGTTATCGAGGTTCCACTGTATTTAATATTTATAAAGTTCTTAACAATTAATCGCCCAAAAAGCGTAATGTACTCGTAAGAAGAAAAAAAGTCCCGATACAATTTTCCTTTTCCGAAATTTAATTTTCTTAAGTGGACCATAAAATACTTAATACTTTTAATTACCTGTCAACGGTACATCTAAAAGCGGAGATCAAATAATAACGAAGAAGGAAAAAAATATATCGAAAGGAAAGATCTTGTGATGAAGAATGATTACAATAAATCCTTCGCGGTCTTATTCGCTATCATTTCTTAAAGCAACATTTATCTAACTTCGCAAAAAAGAAACCATAAAAATGTCGCCTCCACTATCGGAAATTCAATGGAATAAGACAATCTTTTAAATTTGTTATTATTCCAATTTGGTGGATAAAAGTAGATTATTATGTACCTATTGATTATTTATAATTGAAATTATTTTCTAAACCTGACAATGTAGGTAATCTAAGTTATTACAAAAAAATGACTTCAACAGAAAAAAATATTACTTCCATTTATGAAATTTTCGCCAGACAAAAATGTTCCATAAACATTTTTTTACGAAAAAAAATTACAATTTCTTATAGTGATGAATGGCTTATTATCGCTTTGAATATTTTAACCATTATTAGTAGCAGAGAACTAAATAAAACAAAAATATTATAGTATATATAATTGATGATGAAAACTAATGAAACTGGTACAGAGATATATTATAGTCTGGAATAACAAAGAGACTACTTACTACATTTATAGCATCAATAAAATTACCGGTCCGAGAACTATGCTGGCAAAATACAGGAGTGCTACTAGTAAATAATAATAGCAGTACCGTTAACCTATACAGACGGGAGACAGTTGTTGGAAAAGGGATTAGATCCTCTTAAACCGCGGAGACATAAATTATGTAGCCATCTAGGTTGGCAGTCCCAAATCTTGCTAACTCACGAAAATTTATAATTTAGCTTTGCGCGTTCTGAATTACACGATTCTTGCGGATTAATTTATGAATGTCTTTGAGTCGAAATTACTAAAATAATTTTGATCTTACAAGTAATACCTTTTATTATAGAAATCTATTTTGCATATGTATTAAGCAGCACACATAAAGTTCTAACTACTGAGATTCGGGCTCTTCTTCGTTCTTCTTCAGGCCTTAATCCACCACGCTGGTCAAATGATGTCCTATAAAAACGTTTTTTTTGGAACATACCAGTTTGATCACGATGTTTTTTATGATAGTTAATGTCATATCATAGTAGTGATGACGAACTCTTAAATTTGTACTGCACTTAAAAAAATACTCTTGTGCTGCCGTAGGTAATTAAAACCTTCTACCTTACCACTCACCACTGTGAAATTGGAAGTTCTAGAATGGTTAAAAGTCTATAATACTTAAAACATTTTTTTTAACAAAAAAAAAGAAAAAATAATATGTTTTTTAATTTAATAATGTACATACCTACATTTATGAATATTATTAAGAATATCATATAATACTAAATGGAATTTTGTCATAGTGTGCAAATGTTTTGTTCGATTTGTCCAAGTCATATCAATCAATTTCACAAAAGCACACGTAGGTACTCGTAGGTAGTTAAGATTTTTAAGATTTTAATGTAGGGACTATGGACTACTGACATTGACTTCAGACGGTATTTTACTACCCACTGCCTATCAATCTTTGGTTTACGGCAGAAGGTATAGTAGGACCCTACTACCTTAAACTTACCAACTGACGATATTTACGAACATACATACCATAGAGCATACCTCAAACCATGAAGCATACCCGAACCATACCTAAAAACATTCCATAAACTTACCGTAGTCATTAACAACTAGATAGAGCACAGATCAGAAATAATTTAACTAGAGTATAATTATAGATTTTAAATATTTTGCGTTTTGAACTCATACAACGTATTTTGAAACTTCGAGGTAATTAAATGATAATTTAGAACGTGATTTAGTCCTGTCGAATGTTTTCAATTACACGTATTGCAGTGTAGGTATGCAAAATGGTATTATGACAGTTTTATTGGTATGATATTTTGAATCAAGTAATTACAAAACCTGATTTAAGCTCTATAATGTATTTAATATCTAAATATTACATTTTATATTTTGAAATACCTACTTACGGGGAAAACCAATTATCACTAACCTTAATCAACTATTAATATATAGGTTTTAACAAGTTATCGCATCAAAGTATCTGTCTTTGAAAATGTTTGGTAAATTCATGAGAAACTTTGAGATCAATACACTTTTTGATTCGATACAGTGCTATCTAAGTCCAATTGGAATCTTATTCTATTATGGTTTATTTTTGTTATTTAATAAATCTCATGTAACGTAAATATTAGCGAATAGGCAAGTGTTATTTGGTAATAACCGTGGTAGCTTAATGTTTGACTAGTTGGTATATCAGTACGTGAATCTTGTACGTCACTAGTTTTATTAATTGCGTGATATTTACTGTGGTGAAATACATAGAGTTGATATTTCGGTGAAATTTCATGCACCATGTTCACGGAAAAACTAAAATCGAAACTGTATTCACTCCACTATTTAATCAAATCGAATCATCACGGTAAATTATATCCCGTAAATAATAATACAAATGTAATTGACAAACGTGATAGCTTAATTTTAAACAAACAAAGCAGTACATAGTTGTTTTTTGATGTAAATTATCACATTTTCAAATGTATTACCTTTTTGTTTTGACTAAAATAAAGACTATTCGTTTGTTTTATTAACTGACACATAAATAATTGACATAGCCCATTTAAACGTACCCGGTCTACCTCCTAACTAAAATTGTCTTGACGTTGATAATGCTAAAACCTTATTTAAGCTTGAAATTAAGTAAAGAAAAAACAAAGCCACCGTTTTAGATTGGAAGTTGACGGGATGTAACATCATTCATTTTTCAAAGGGAATCAGTGAACCTCTCCAGGCTAGCAAAACATCCAAACATCGTCAATGATGTTGCAGATACACATAAACAACAATAGTCACTCACCATGTAGTGGCCTATTTATTTGTCTCCCAAAATTTCAAAAGATCGTCTTATATGTGATACAAAATTATTGTACACTCTAACATCTTCTGGAATCTATAACTCCCAGTAAATCCTGCCTGGGTTTTTGCGTGATATTGGTGGAAACAGATTAAAACGGTGACTTCCATATGGCAAAGCAATAAAAACGGGATGAACATCGACGCAACGAGCCCGCCATGTTGTCCATCAGGGTACAAATCGGAAAATTACACTCCAGATTTATGGATTTAATCATAGTGGATACTCGATTCGTGTGCATCGCCCCATCATTGGTCGGCGGTAAATCACCCCAGCTGAAACACGTGACTATAATGGATTAAAACATTTATGAGTTAATAGGCAATACTCACTCATGTGTTTGTGATGATAAATTACATTGGTCGTTGATAACTGATGTGTTAAGCTTTGGTTTTAGTTAAGTTGATGCGTTATAGTTATTTTTTTCCGAAACTTTTACAACTTACTTCAATTCAAAATTCACACACTTAAAACTAATTTTAATGTAATTTGTGTTACTAAATAGTATGTGCAGGCTAACTAAATAATGTTCTAATGAGACAGCGAGGTTTCGGAGTAAATGAGAGTTTCATCAATGCAGTTTTTAGATACATTGACATGTCGTCGTTTCGTTGTCGACAAAAGCCATTCAACCGTTTTTGATGAAATTTTACATGAGACCACCTCTGAAGCATTATAATATTACACCAAACAACAAATAATAATCATCATGTGCGTTTTCTAATTCGTAAAATAATCGCGAAACATGCATTGTAAAATGTGCAGTCTATTTATTATAGAACTTCCCCCTTTTTGATGTCTGTAAAAAAAGCTTTCATATGGATAAAACAATAAACTAATCGTACAATACCTGACTTCAAATAATTTTCGTCTTTTATTTCAGTTGACTTCACAAACGTTATAAATTTCTATAGCGATACATACAGCGTAAACTGTACGTAAATAAATGTAAGTACAATAATTTTTGCATATTTAAAAGAGCGTCAGATTGAGAATCAAGTCGTCTACCGCGCGGCGCTGAGTCAACGCAAACGGTCATATTTCATTGTCCTGAAATTCCCGAAGTTGTTTTCATGAGTTTTAGCTGATTTTTTATTTTACGGCACCATAGATATGATGACCTATGCTATTTCGCACATAAGTATTATAATATGAGTGACATTTAAAATTTTAAACCTAAATGACATTTCACAATTACAATCAGAAATATTAATAACGAATAACCCTTTCGATTCGGTCCAAGCAGTGTTTATAATTTCATATGATTTGTCAGTTCATAACTGCTGTTGTACCTGTTAGTTCCGAAGTGTTCTGTAGAGAAGGTTCCCCTTGATACCAGTAAGTTTTATTTCTGTAGTGGAAATAGGAAATATTGAAAATTTTACACCTTAGTTGTAATCTTTATGGAACATATCGATTATTACACGTATGTATCAGCCATTGCTCTCTCTGTCTCTTCCGGGCCATCTGTGAAGGAAGACGGGAACTCCACACGTTTAGGATTAGGGCGGTGATTCTGTCGGTTTTATTTGGATAATAACTCTACACGTGCAGCTATCTTGTTCTACTGTTTCAACCATATGTGGAAAACAGTTCATGAGATTTACCACATGTTCACTTCTTTGGTTGTACGTCATCCATACTATTCTTACAAAAGTGTACCTATTAATAACTTTTTAAATTAAAATCTGTGATTGTATATTGTATGCATAATAAACGTATTGTGTTTGTTACTCCTCAATTAGGTACTCCAAATAATTAATTCATTTCCGGAAACTGAATATCACTGTGGGCCGGTTAGAAAAAGCAATGTTTCCAAAGCAATTACAGGGCAAAGAGCATTATTTAGTTTATTTCTAGTATCTGGTACCTACAACCTACAACAAGCCAATATATTTTCTTCCAGTCATATGTGTTTTGTACGGTTTTTGTATCTTGTATTAGTTAGTAAGGCGGTAGACCTACCTCCTTACAAAATTTTCTTTGCCTGTGCTATTGCTATCTCCATAATTTCAAGTGAAAAAAAAGAGAGAGATCAATACCAAAGCTAAGACAGTTTTAGTTAGGAGGTAGACTCTCTTATCTGGAAGCCTTTTAAACAGTTTGGTTTATTTTGATAACATTTTAGTAAATATAAGCAATGTATTTTTAGACCTTAGTTTTTACGAAATTATTTAGGTGAGATAAATTTTTATCCTAAACCAATTTAAAGTTAAATGTTTCCAGTTAACTAAAACCATTTACTGTTATCACAAAATCGAAATTGGATTTATGATCATGGAGGTAAAGTACTTCTTGAGGTGTTTTGGAATATCACATTAATGCAAAACCCTGACAAAAATATATTTCTATTGATCCAGCAATGTACAGCATCCTTTCATAATAATTTGACGTAAATTTTTCACCTATCTGTCATTCGTATCTGACATTCAACCGCCTCATTAATACAGTAATTTGTAGTTGTGGTACAATGGATATATTTGTAAAATTTCTTTGTAAAGATAGTTTTTATGGGACCAAAGTGAAATAGATAGAAAGGGGTTTTTGTTTGCCATTCCACCATCCATATCAATCAATCCTTTCAGATTACTTCTCCCTACGTTCATTAGCAACTGAATGGGGACCGGCCGTGATGTCTGTGTTAGGGAAAGGGATTGGGGATCACTATTTATTACCTCCATACGGCTCTCAACAAGTTTTTGTTGGCCGTATTAACGGACTACTCTCTGATGTTTTGCTGGGCTTAGGTCCTGCATCGTTGGCGTTAATAGGTTAGGGTGTGTGCCTCGTGTGTTTGAATATGAATATCTGTTTTGTTCTATTCAAGTCGTCTTTTTGACTTGTTTAAGTTTTTTGTTACATTCTGTGAAGAATTATACTTTGTTTAAGATATGTTCCGAAATATTGCATGAATCTTCTGAGGCAAACATTGCCCAATAATAATTTTTATTTACGGGAAGGTGCGATTTTTCGTTTTCGAATATTATTTACCGATCGTGACAGAGAATAAGAAACCCCTAAGTTTTAGTGCAAGAATCTTATTATGATGTCTAATAAATCCAAAAAAATATACGAAACTTTCCGTTACGAACAAGGAATTTGTAGCTAATGAAACTGCCGACATATTTTGAGAGACATTATCTTGAACTGTTCAACTTTTGTGATTAGTCAGTTATGTGATCTAGATCTGCGTGTATCAGTTTACCTTCGACTACATCGTCGCTTACCATCGTAAAACGTGTGTTAAACTGACAAAACCGAAAAACAAAAGTATTCTAACAAAACCAAAACAATCAGAAAATTATTCAAAATTAAAACAAAAGAAGGTAATTAAGAACAAAATTAAAAATTTTGATTAACACCCGACTAAGTACCTCAGATTTGTTATCTGTACAACATTCTACTGGTAAAGCCCTTTCATTTGACACCCATATTAAGGGAGTTATGAAAAAAGAAATGTATTTCGCCATTTTGTATTAGCGGCCATCTTGCATTTGAAATTTGTCATAGTTCAAAGTATTCTACTAGTTAAGCCCTTTCATTTGATACCCATATTGGGGTAGGTTGTGAAGAAATATTTTGTCCGCCATTTTGTGGAGACGGCCATCTTGAATCGATATTAACCAAACATAGCTAAGAACATCCGCACGGACATTTACCTTCAAATAAAAAAAACCCGCATTGAAATCGGCCCATCCGTTTGAGCTCTACGGTGTCACAGACAGACAGACAGACAGACATCGACGTCAAACTTATAACACCCCTTGTTTTGGTCGGGGGTTAAAAATGGAAAGGAGGTTTATAGTACCATCGTGCACACGAGTTTTCAAAGAAAAAAATGATTAAATCATTTTTTTCCGATAATATAAAGTCTATAATGGCAGCGGCTCATTATTTCAAGAATTCCTTTGTCGTTTATTTTTGCAGAATGCTTTTTACGCCGCGTTGCACTCGGTGGAGTCATTATAACTTCTTCTTGCTTTTTAAGCGCTCTCTGTGGCACACTTGCAGAATATAATTTGAGATTGGAGACTCTACTTTGTTTACAATACAATTTTGTAATACATAATAATATGAACAAAAAGTATGTATGAAGCAATTTAAAACTCAGTGAAATTTTATGATTGGTTAATCGTTCAATCAATTTGTTATGTTAAGGATCAAATATGTTAAGGATGTTTTCGCTTTAAGTAAACATAATAAGTATGTAGAGGCAATTTAACGATAAATACTCAAATCATTGGAACTGTCATCTACTATTTTAATGTGAAAGTTGCTCGGTAGACTCGCTAGACGAAAAACTTAATATTTACCTAGGATACATTAAAACATAATGTTTAGACAGGATTCATGATGACCGATATTTAAGTGGAATACGAATCGCTTGTAGAACTAGACCTACAATCGGTCTGAAGACCAGGGAGTTTCGAGATCAACTTATGTTGGTGTTTGGACCCATTTTGGATTTTTCTTTCTTTGTATTTCTTTGTTAATTGTCATCGTGAATACGGGACCTGCGGCTATTACGATAAATATCAATGGGTCTATGAGAAGCAGATATGATTGTAAAAGGATAAAAAAAACATATTTTATTATGGATATCGAATATTGGCCCAATTGGAACGTAGTTTCTTACGGCAGGCTTCGAGGAGATAAGACTTGGCTACGCCACCGGACTGAAAAAAATATGAGACTAAAACAGTAAGAAAAATATATACTTAACCTAAGTGACGCGTAAGAACTGCACGTGGTCAGTGTTGCCAAGTTATTTTTCAGATGATCGTACCATCTATACTAATATTATAAAGCTGAAGAGTTTGTTTGTTTGAACGCTAGGATTTCGGGAAGTACTGGTCCAAATTGAAATTTTTCTATTGAAAACAATTTTTCTATTGGATAGTCTATTTATCGAGGAAGGCTATAGAACATAACGCTACTATTAATAGAAGCGGAGCATGAATCAAGAATGTAACAAAATCGGGAAAAAATATTCCGTTTTGAGAGTTTTCGTACGTTTCGTGCGTTGTCATGACACATGACAGCATGTGTCTAAGATTGCGTCATTGAATATAAACCTTTGCCACAGATTACATACCTTTGCTAATCAAATTTGTTTTTAAAATCTGAGTTGGTACGACCAATTTCCGACAGGTGGCGTAGCAGGTAGCTGAAGAGGTGTTTTGTTTGAAAGCGATATTTTCAGGAACGACTGAAACGATTTCAGTCATTCTTTCACCGTTGTATATGTACGGGATCCTGATGAGTGCTATATAATATACCACGGGCGAAGCCGGGGCGGACATCTAGTTAATAATAAAATTAAGCCATTTTTTTGCTAATTGTGTTGTTTATAATATATTATTAGAAGGGACTTTTTTTTTAAGTAAAGAGTGACGAGACGAGCAGGACATGTGCCTGATGGTAAGCAACATGCCTGCCACATAACAGCACAGTGACACGCAGCTATTGAAACATGTAGAGTGCATACATTACCTAGCACTGCACTGCGCTCCTCACCCAGAGATATAAGACGTTTATCTTTATCCCCTGTCATTTCACTGGAAACATTGCCCTTCAAACCGGAACACACTAATATTTATACATTACTGCTTGTACCTGATGGTGATGAACACGCCTGCCCATAACTGCACATATTATTATTTACGCAGCATAAGCGAACATGAAGAAAGAAATTGAAATGACTTTGTGATATACATTATAATGATATTTTATTAAGAATCCGAAAAACTATTCTAAACCCATATTAATGGATGGATTTGAATTCCGGACGTTGGCAATATTGTTATTAATAAAACATTACATTAAACACATGAATATTAATCATGATGTTCAAAAGGAATTGAGATGTATCGGTTATATCCTGTTAGCAACGGAGGGTAATAAAGCTCAATTGAATCTGTTTCACTGAGAATAATTTTAACTGCTAACAGAATAAAAACCTCACAAACGCTTTAGGGAAAACACCAACCTGTTATTATTACTTATTTTAAATCTTAAGATGGAAACGAACACTAGTAGTCTCCAATTGGTCTGAATTCTACCGTAAAGCAATATGAATACCATACTAGTAGCACACCCCGTTTTTTTTTTACCTTTTATAGGTTCACACTTGACCGCCATCTCGCCTGATGTTAAGCGACGATGCGGTCTACGATGGAGCGTGTTTACCTAGAAGAAACCGATTCACTCTCGATTTGAAGACACAAAGATTGTAACCATCGGGGAAAACCCACTCAGGCAACGTATTACACAGCCTAGACGTTCTTATCACAAACGTAGAGTCAAATCTCTTCGTTCGTGTCTTTGGAACATCAACCATGAAACGATGTCGCCTTTTCGAGCTACGAGCATTCCGATAGAAAAAAGGGCAAGGTGGTATTAGATCATGCAGATCAGTTGCACACTCTCCGTAGTGCATCTCAATTTTACCCGCGTAGTTCCTGTTCCCGTTGTTTCTTCGGGATAAAAAGCCTATAAGTATATGTGTTCTTCCCGACAATAATCTAATCGTTCCAAAATTCCAAATTTCAACCCGATTCGTTCGTACGTTACGACGTGATTGAGCAACAAACATCCAAATGTCTAAACATTGACATTTATAAAATTTGTAGGAGTCCGAATTTAACCGCAGACTAACAATACGCAGAAGAGTAGGTATTTTTATGCGTGTGTCAAAAAAAACATTGATTCGATGTATTTATTGAGCATTAAAAAACACTGTTAGCATTCGGCACTCATTCTCTATTATGACTATACTAGCGGTCCATCCCGGCTTCGCCCGTGGTACACAATGTATAGCCATGAAATATAGCCATCAGGGGTCACGAACATATCTCAACATATCAATGGTGAAAGAATTTTCGAAATCGGTCCAGTACTTCCTGATATTAATCCCGTTTTATTTTTATCAAAAAACCCGTTCAAACAAAAAACCTTCTCAGCTTTATAATATTAGTAATTATAGAAGTGTGCGAAAATTCATAATCTGTCGTTCGCGCCATTTTCGTAACAATGGGTACAAAATACCACGTATTCAATGGTACGAATGTAAATAATTTACGAAAATAATAGATTCAAAAGAATGAATCTTGAAATTGTTCAAAATGTTAAGTCGGTTTTGTTAAAACTCGTTTCGCCATCAGGAAATTTCCTCCAAAAAGTTCCCTGAACTGTCGAATCCGAAATCAACGACAACAACAGACAAAATCGTGCCTCTGCTTGGTAAACAGACAATTTCAACGCAAACGATTGGCGAGGGAGTTCGGACGATTGTTTTCGAAATCTGAGCCGCTTCACTTTGACAACTCCCGTCAGATTTCGAGTCCCAGCCGTGCTTAAGTGGAAAGTTTGGATCAATATCTATTTTGGAACTTTCTCGTACTTTGTGAGAGATAGAATTACGAATTTAGAAGGTTGATGTTTGCAGATTTTGCTATATTAGCATAAAATTATGTGTTTTTTCGCACCTCTACTTCCAAGGTAGTGTCAAATACTTACTGAGAGATTGAAATAGCAGCTTAAGTTACAACGGACATATTATATATGTAAAGTGCAAAGTTGGATTTTTCTTTATATTTAATTTAATTAAGGTGACATTTCATATTATAATGTTTATAATGTACAGCACTTAATCACGATTTAATTCATTGTTTAAATACCTCGACGTTTCGGCAGCGTTACAACCGCCGTGGTCACGAGAAGGTCTTCTCGTAGGTGATTAAGTCCTGTACATTATAAACATTATGTGTTCAAATCGCGAAAGCTTAAAAACAATATTTCATATTATGACAAATTAATGATTAATTAACTAATATTGACTAAAATTCAAAAATAATGTATGTTAAACTTTGGATATAATAGAATATAATAAATATTATAATAATTTTGTAATACACTGTGATCAATGTAGATATTTGTTACCATAGGAAGGAACCAGCCACCAAGATACGGGTTTTTAACACCTAGTTTGGTGGATAGAGTAAACATGACAACTTATATGTACTATTTTTGGATGAATAAATGATTTGATTTGATATATTGCAGTTTTTTAGAAATAGAGGGTTGGTTACAAGATATTGGCTTCAAGATCTGAAGAAGGAATGCAGAACATAATACATGTTTTTAAATTATTCTTAAAAATACATACATGTACTTAAAACCAACAAAAAAACATTACCGACGCTACCATGTAGTGGCAGAGACGCATAAATAAATACTCAGTTGCTTAGTAAAATAAAATAAAACAGTAGACGATTACTTTTATTAAAAATACCAAACTTGAATACTAAACTGTTTGAACTATTTATAATATCTATGAAAGGCCTTATTTAGAATACGTATTAGACGATTGACAGAGATAAAGTAGAATTGAACCTCCTGAATGAATGATACTGAGAAATGGATACTTGAAACTTGAGAGGTTTTATGTTATACAGAGTAAGTACTCAAAGAGGTTTGCGTACTCTTGTATAAATTAGTGGCGGTAGTTTTCTTAGAGGCCAAACATTTTTCTCAATTACTTGTAACATTACATTACGTTATAGGTAGGTGTTTATACAATCAGATTTGCGGTAACTAATATCGGTTTTGGTCTTTCAAAGTTTTCTTTTGTGATGAAAAACACAAAGCCAAATCTTCGTTTCGATAAACTCATATGTAGTTTAAAGAAATGTCTCCTGATAAGATTTGCTAATTGTATACAGTTCTTTCCAAATTTACAAGTTTTATGGCGGCGCAAATTCAAAACGACGATTAATTATTATTGACTAAAATGTACTACTTATTACATTTTAGTCAATAGTCAAAGTCAATCTATTATACTTATAATAAACATTCGAATACATAAGTCTTACGTAAAACGTAAGCCTTAATGGCTTATCTCGTTATGAAAAAAAACAGCTTCTTTTAATCTGGATTTAATCGAACATGGTTCAGCAGAAAGTATTTGGAAAGAATACAAAAAATAACAGAGAGCTTGTCGTATTCCCACGGGCAAGTCATTTAACAACGAACCTGGTAAAAAGCAAAGGATTTTCCGTAAAAGGTTTCGCAGCGTGCATATGGAGGACTGCAAGTTTCTAATGGTATTGCATTATGTATACGGGTTCAGAGTTTCCTAAGATTACCTCATACGTTAACGCAGCTGGCAACATCAACTACTTATCCCACACAAGTGGAGCATAGGGATCAGTGTCAAACAAATTATTCCGATAAAAGTAATAGTATGTATATGTTACATGTAGTAGCTAGGTTGTGAAAATAAAATTAGCAGTCATAGTGCCGATAGAAGTGAAAACTTATACTTAACTTAAAATCTAAGTATTAAACATCATTAATTTTGAAAAATACATCACCTGTTTATCTACAGATATACTGCTAATACGTGACGTGAACCCACAAGATTTCATCATCTGCCACAAGACACAAGACGTCCACAGCTGAACATAGGCCTCCCCCCCCCCCCTAGATTTCCACAACGAACGGTCCTGCGCAACCTGCAACCAGCGGTTTCCAATGACGTTTGTGAGGTCAACCTGTCCATTTAGTGGGAGGCCGTCCAACACTGCGTCTTCCGGTTCGTGGTCCTCCCCCCCCCCCCACTCGAGAACTTTTCTTCCCCATCGGTTGTCAGTTCTGCGAGCGATGTAACCTCATCATTATCATCAGCCGCAAGACGTCCACTGCTGAACACAGGCCTCCCTCCTAGATTTCCACAACGACCAGTCCTGCGCAACCTGCAACCAGCGGTTTCCAACGACGTTTGTGAGGTCATCTGTCCATCTAGTGGGAGGCCGTCCAACACTGCGTCTTCCGGTTCGTGGTCACCACTCGAGAATCTTTCTTCACTTTCAATAAAATATTCATGCAGAAATAGTTTAACCTAATATTTACCAGACAATTTCCTATGAAATAAACCTGTTGATTAATAAAATACTCGTAAAATAAACTTAAACATTTCATGAATCTACAGAGCACATAGACAAAAAATAAACATTGTAACGCCATTATAAATTACGCCGCGCGTGTGACAGAGCAGACAGAATATATGGGGTCGCTGCGATTACTGAGTATTTAGATATGGGATTACCGCCACTTCTCGTGTCAGCTTTACGGAATCCAGACTAACGTTGTTTCCGCCGTGCAAATAAGCTAACGGGATACAAACATGCCGCTAAACCGCTGAAATATCGGATTCAACATACTAAGTAGTTCCAGAAATTTAAGAACATTAAAATAAAAAGATTACAGCAATTGTACAGAATGTCCAAGTTACCTGTCATGTACCTATCTTGGGCTTACGATTAACCTTGTAATATTGGGTATAGACGTGATTTAAAGTATAACACGGTTTATCAGAAGATTCCTCCAGAGAACCTATTCACTTTTCGTTTAAAGATTCTCACAGATTACTAAGCAATTTTCGCAGTTATTATGAAAGGGGTTTCGAAACACTTTGTACAAAGACGCGGAATATCTACGAAAAGATGACGGCTTGCTATCAAGTCGAATCGAAGTCCAAGCGAAAAGGCGAAAGTGAAATTGGTTCGTGCAGCTCCCGTCCATACTTGCTAAAGTGCAGTCCTATGAAAACAGCGAGACATGCAGTTTTTCGCCTGTAATCTACGTTTTGCTAACTGTTCAGATATGTTCTATTAGTTGTTATTCATGGTGTAGTTCACCCTCTTTTAAATTCGTTTAATTTCACTAAGCGCGAAAATTACTGTTACTCGTACTAATAATTTTAAAATAGATTTTGCTCTCGTCAACCTTGAGCAAATGTATGAAATATGGCAGTTACTTATGCAAGCTACAAGATAATATGCGTTGGAGAATTTAACATTCATTACTTCTCCAAAAGACGTAGGAGCAAATCTAATCTAAATCTCTTATTTTCTTCGTGCATTTTTAAGCTGTGATTAAATATATAATATGTACGTTGATATCAGGTAGTGTTTGTTGAATTTGGTATTGCATTAGTTCATTAATCTACGAATTTCCCACTTTCACCTTTTTGAAATTAGATTTGAACAATCCTAATTTTATCGTTATCAAAACTCGTTTTCCAAGTGATAAAATACAGAGCTTTTATTTCAATTATAACAACGCACCTAAACAGTTTCTGAATTACAAATAGGTATACGTGACTACCAACTTTTTGGGTTTACCTTTTAGCAAAACGGGCGGCGTTGGCGCTTTGCCGCTCGCATCCATCAATGTCAGTGGAACAAGTTTTTCGTCGGGTTCCGTCGAAGCTACCGCCCTCTCTGTTTTTGTTTGCAAACTTTCAACCAGTGTCACTTTAAATATTAGCTTTCTTAAGCTTTGATTAATATCGCGACTCGCTCAGAATTCTCGAGGACAATTCAAATAACTTTGTTTTCTCTTGTAAATTTATTTCACTTTTACACTTAAAATTCAATTACGATATTAGAATTAGGTATTTTACTAACCGACTTCAAAAAAGGAGTCTCTGGAGAGGAGAGGTACTCAATGATTGGGTGGTTGGATGTTTTTCGGATGTAGTATGTTACGCAGTATCTCCACCAATTGTTAATTGATTTTGACATTTACCTATTTTTTATTTGGTAGATCATACTTTTAAGGTACGAGTATAAATTGTATCGAAATCATTGTAGCGCTTTGTGAAATATCAACAGAAATGTAAAATTTGCGTAAGTATATTGATGATATTTTCATTTACTCCGAATCCTTGCTGCCTCACACGTTGACTGAGTATACTCGTAATTTTAAATTGAGGTAGTTGTTTGTTTTTTTTCAGAGAAAACTAAATTATTTGATGCAAACTAATTTAGGCGTAATAAGTAATGGAATATGCCATGCCAACTGTAGGATTATTCCAAGAAATCAAATATTCCGAAGACAAAGTACCTAAACCAACAAACTCAAAAGCTGGCGTAAGCCTCTTAGCACACCTACGTACAAACCCACAATAAGCAGGACTAAAAAACGTAATGTGAAAACCAAAATTATATTCCTCTACCATTTCGGATCAGTCGGAATAAAACGAAAATTAATGATGCAGAAAGAACCCTGAATATTAATTAAGGATTTGGTAACACGAGTAAGTTAATTGAATACAAAGGTTTTTACTTCTCGCAATGTTGAAACGAATCCTGAATATGTGATAGGGCTGCCGGAAAGGGGACCCAATCAAAATTGGAACATGAACCACACTGATTCGTAATCGGTTGATCGAACACCAGGTGAACAAAGTTCGGTTACGAATACGGGGGTGACAATCGAGAATAAATTATTCACCCAAACGGAATACATTTTATATCGGTTATTCATGAAAATATCGGGAATCGGGGAGGTTCATCTGACGCTACCTCTCGTTCGATTATTCACTCAGCGCGATTTATGACGACTCGCCATCGGATGATCGCTTTGTTTTTGACGCTTCCACTCGATTCTCATTTCCGCGTCAGTCGTTTGTTAATTTGTTCGTCTGCTTACTGACAGTTTGGTTGGTTGTACTACTCAGTCAGACGTACATGAAAACATTGAAAAGTTATCGGCGAATCATCAATTACCATTTTCACATAATGGCAGTGGGCAGTAAAGGGCGATTAATGAAATATGAGCGAATGTTCGTTTTGGTGGGCGTTCCCTGCTATATTTTCTTTTCATTTCAAAATAGTTGAGTATTATTAAAATGTGGCGAGTTTCGTCTACATCGTAACCTACGCGATTAAATAATGTAATAGGTAAATATGTACAAGGGTTTGGGGTTGCGTGACCGGACATTCACGTGAACTTCTAATTTCTACGACCTTTTCAAGAAATTCATTTGTAGTTAGGCCGATACTAGTTTTATTTATGAGATCGCGTGGCGCCTAATATCACCTATTAACGTATAGGCAGTAATAATAGTGGTCAAATAAACGCTCAGTTTGATGTTGTAGTACCGTAATTTCGATCATCACATGCTTAGTACAGACGATTGTGTACCTATATTAACTAAATATTGTTTTGTTTTGATAAAATAACTATTAATTTTTACTAATATTAGTTTAAGGGCTATATATACTATTTATTTCTATCGAAAGCATAACTGGATGCTAGACCTTTTCAATTTTTTTAACTTTAATAGGATTACACTTGAACGCCATATCGCCTTATGTTAAGGCCAGGTAGTTCTGTCAAATTAGGCATTTAACGCTGTCTTGTTCTCGCGACCGTCACCGACCGCGGAAACGGTGTCACAGTGCAGAAATAACATTAAAATATTGGACTATGATGCGGTCTACGATGGAGCGTGCTTACCTAGAAGAAACCGATTCACTCTCGATTTGAAAACACCAAGATTGTAACCATTAGGAAAAACTCACTCAGGCGATGTATACAACATATTTCCACAGACTAAACGTTGTTATCACAAAAGTAGAGTTAAACCTCTTCGTTTGAGTTTTTGTAACATCAACCATGATAGGTGCGTCCATTAAAACGTCTTAGGGATATACTGAACATCAAGTGGTCGAACATTCACATTAGAAGCACATAATTGTTACGACGTACACATGTCTGTGGGGTTGAGTCCTACCTAATGCGGCGTCAGTTGAGGTAGTCCAGGTATTTTTCTAGGATGCTCGACGCGAGGATTGCTAAGCACATTTTCTTTTATGACCTCCAGGAAACAATACATGGAAAAAGGATATTTAATTTTTCAAATATAAAGATGTAGAATACGTAGAAATAGTAGGTGCAATGTAGAGCCATCTCGCCGGCTTCATACTGTGGAGAAACGTTTTACAAAAACAGTGAAATAACATTACCTACATCTCTTGGAAACGAAAGAAGCTATGTCCTCGTTGCAAATAGACACCAACTTCAAACCTTATCACCTTTTAATATGTTTGTTACAGGTTTATAATATGTTTTCATCTATAAAAATACAGGTTCTATAACAGTGACACAATACTGGCTAATAAAGGTGATTTATATGCTGTCCTTTGACCATACATACCCCAAGCATTTATGAATACGTAATGTTATAATGTATTTTTATAGTGGTTTAATTATAAAAATATAACTTACGTGTTGTGAAAATTTATTTCAAATTAAGTTTTAAAATTAATTGATTTCTAAATATCAGTCAGTATTTTTGTGACCCTATAGCCCCTCTTAAATAGTAAGTATTGTTTACAACGGATACTCAAGTAAGGTCAAGTTCCAATATAGACTAGATTTTGGCTACAACGTTAGAAACTAACTGCCACGATCTTGAGACATAGCATCGAAATATGTCGCCTGTTCGCCTCAAATGACAACAGCCCGACCATTTCATAACCACAACATTGGGCACTCAGTCCAACTCCCCGGGCACTCTCCCCAGGCATTTAAGCGCCGGCATCCCCCATGTATGCGTAAACAGCAATTTCGCCAGTAATTTGTAATATGCATTAGAGTCGCCTTATCTTCACCGGGAATCCGGATGAACCGGAGTCGCCTGCTGTCTCCGGACAAACAAACGGAGAGATAAATCAACGTCAGCGTGCTGAGTTTGTCGCGCCTTCTAGCTTGCTCTCCCCCCGCTGTTTAGACGCACCCTTTTAGGGGTCCATGCTTAAAAGGTGCTAATGGAACCCTAGGCTACGGTGCATGTGCTCCTAATATGTATTATTCATACATTCAGGCAAAAGAAAAACGAAAATCTGTTGGTAATGCAAGAATATCATATCTATACTTATAATAAAACTGTAACGGGTCGAATTCTGTACATTGAAGATATTTTGAAAATTTTTGTTTTGGGGCACTCCATAGTCGATACTGATGGCGAAACTGCATTTTTTTTCTTTCATGTCTGTCTGTCTGTCTGTCTGTCTGTCTGTCTGTCTGTCTGTCTTTCTGTATAGGGATCACGCATCACGCCGAAACTACTGATTCAATTCAGCTGAAACTTGGCATGATTTTAGTTTATACTAAGGACATTGCTGTAGGCTACTTTTGATCCCCAAATTCTGATTGGTTTTCTTGCGGGAGGGGGTGAAAGTCAGAATGTGTATTTGGTTGTAACTCATGTTTGCGTTGTTTAATTTAATTAATTCTTTTTTTGTTAGAAAGAACACATTTTTTTATATTGTCCCATCAAAATTTGAACAATATCGGTTTGGTGGTTCGGAAATTACACAAACATTAAATAATAACGACACGCACGGCGCGTTCGGTACATACTAACTTCTAAGTATTCTGTGTATCACAGACGATCTACAGAATATCTAGATTCTAGATTCAAGAAGTGCCCACGTGATCGCGTCGCGTCGTCTTGAATGACAAAATAATTGTCAAAAATATATTTTTGTGTGGAAAAGGAGGAGGATGAGAACATCCTCCTTCAAACAAGGAGGATGTTCTCAATCGGGTTGCATGTTTTTTATTTGGTTTTATTTTACACGATAACTCCGCTAATTGTGAGTTGATTTTGATAATTCTTTTTTTGTTTGGTAGAAAATACTTCAGAGGTGATCTTATACATCGAAAACAGGGAGGTAGTTTTTCAAATATCAACAATAAACAAATATCAGCTTAGATTTATCTGTATTTAGTTAGTTGAACGACAGAATTAAATTACCTGTCATTGAAGTAAATTTTTGTTCTTTTGAAGAAAACATATTAGCATAATAAGTAGCAGCATAAACAACCCATTAAATGTTCCCACTGCTGAACGTTGGGGCCTTTTCTCGCAAGGAGAGAGACAAGGCTATAATCCACCACGCTGGCCCAGTGTCGGTTGGTGGATGACATATGACATGTGACTTAGAACTTAGATTCTAGGTACATTTCGGTTTCCTCACGATATTTTCCTTCACCGTTTAATTACCGGCATTACGAACATGACTCAGAAAAGATAGTGGTGCGCGTGGTTTTGAACCCTGGGTCTCCGGATCAACAGTCGGCGTTCTTCCGACTAAGTCAGCTGTAGCTTACTAGACCAGCCGTAACTTAACGTATTATTTCAATCCAAATACTGTTTAAAATTTAAAGGTAGTGTTCAACAAGCTTCGGTAACCGAAGCAGACCGTTGTTAGGGTTCCGTACCTGACTTCGCTGTCCGTCCATCTTTCCGTCTGTCACCAGACTGTATCTCAAGAACGGTGATAGCTAGACAGTTGAAATTTTCACAGACGATGTATTTCTATTGCTGCTTTAACAAAAAAATACTAAAACTAAAATAAATATTTAAGAGGCCGCTCTCAAGTAGTGGATGCTGGCGATGGCGATAATAAATCAGACCCGCTGCCTTCGTCTATGGGAGTACCGCAGGGTTCGTCAGTGTCAAATATAATGTTCTCTCTCCTACTAAACGATCTACCCGAAGCCGTAAAGGGTGCAGGCATATTCATGTATGCAGATGATGTGGCTGCCGTAGTCACAGCTCTTACAATAGAGGAACTAGAAGATAAATTAAATATTGTAATTGGCGGCTTAAATTCATGGTTTAGTACCAACGGTTTTATGTTAAATTCAAAAAAAGACTCACTTCATTCACTTTTGTCTATCGGGCCACCACACGAAACCGCTAAAAGTCTCGCTAAACGGTGTTAGGATTGAGCAGGTACGGACCACCACATTTTTGGGGTTCGAGATTGATCGCTGCATGACGTGGGAATACCACATCGACAAGATGTGTGCTAAAGTTAGCAGTGCGTGTTTTGCGCTAAGACGAGTATCCCGAGTGGTGTCTCCGGAAGTGTCACGTGCATGTTACTTTGCCACAGTGCATTCTCGGTTACAATACGGCGCCGAGCTATACGCGCGCGCTGCTGACTGGGAGCGTGCGTTCCGCGCCCAAAAACGTGCCGTACGTGCCATCATTGGCGTATCGCAGTGTACATCCGTAAGACCATACTTCAAAGAGCTTGGGATACTTACGTTACCTGCTATATTGATTTACCAAGTGGCTGTATATGTCAGAAATAATCTAGAATCGTACAACACGCGAGGAGAGAGACATTCTCGTAACATACGCAACGCCGACAAGTTGGATGTTATACCACACTCTCTCACGAGGTCACAGAAGTTGACTCACATTATGGGACCGGAAGTTTATAACACTCTTCCGAAAATAGTTATATCGGCCCCAAGTTTTGGCAGCTTCAAAAACAGATTGAAGTGCTGGCTTATCGATCAAACTTTTTATAGTTATAGCGAATTTTTAGAGAGTGATGGCAAAGTTCCCATAAAAATGTAAATAAATAAATTTGACATGGGTCAGTACAATTGTATTAAAACCATATTATAATCGTATAATGTTTTCTGTACAATAATTATTATAATACAGAAAAGTAGTCATTTCAAACTTTGAAAATGTATACAATTTTGTATGCTCTTTCTTTTTTTGTTTTTTATTAATTGACGTGTAAATTGTACATTTATGAATAAAGTACTTTGACTTTGACTTTGACTTTAAGAGGGGCTTATTTCCATACAACAAACTTGACTTTTTTACCGTTTCTTGCTCGATACTAATAACGTACCTGTCACTGGTTGACGCTTTCACTATTCACATAATATTAAGTTTTATGTTCTCTTTAAATGTAAGTAATTAAAATAAAATAAATTTTTAAGGGGGCTCCCATACAATAAAATCATTTTATTTGCTAATGGTTCAGAACCCTTTGCGCGCGAGTCCCACTGGCATTTGACCGGTTTTATTTTTTCAAAAATTTTGTAATATCCTATCCTTTCCTAATATTATATAAATATGTCAATATTTAAATTTTTGCTGCTCAATTACGTTGGAATGGCTGAATGTATCGAGTTAAAATTTGAAACATATTCTTGGCTTAGCTTAAGTAGGGACATATAGATAAGTAACTATACATAGGCAATGTTTGGCCTATGTGTTCTTCCAGACTATAATCTAATTGTATTTCAATTTTCAGCCCGATCACTTGATACGTTCCGCCATGATTAAGTAACAAACATCCAAACATTGACATTCATAATATTTACAGTTACAGGACAACGTTGGAACGGCTGAACATATTTGGAAGGAATTCGAAACACACGTAGTTTGTAATCAGAAATAGCAAATGGTTACTGTGACGTCGGAAAGACTAAGCAAATTTGGTAGAAAATTGAAACAGATAACTTATAGTCTGAAATACCACACATAGTTTAGAGTCTAAAATTTCACATGGGGTCTAAGTCTATATTTTCGTTTAACTCCATATTAATCTATAATAAGTATATATTTTTGTAAGGAACTTGATGTGATGGTAAGGTAAAAGCCAAAAATTAAAAATGTATGCACCCGTTTTGGCGTAGATAATATAGGTGATTTGCGTTCACAATCAAAATAACAAGCAACATTATATTCTCATTAGATGGCGCTAATGCCAGTTTAAATCTAAAAGCACTAAAGGCAATTTAAATCAATGTTTTGCTATTGTGGTATGTATTTTTTCTTTCATCACTAGGTGGCGTTACTGGTATTCTAAATTGTACTAATAAGTTTTTGCTGCTAAAAGGATTTTGATGCCGAATTTGGATTCTTTCGTTCTTGGATTTTTTTTCTGTGTTACAATTATATTCATACATTAACATTTCACTAAGACTTGGCTTAGATTTACGGGTTCAACTTGCTTGAGTACCTATCATTAAAACTCAAAATTTTAATCTTTTTGATTCCACACAGGCTTCGTTCAAAATTTTACGCGGGCGAAGTCGCGGGTAACAGCTAGAAAACAGCTTGCGGATAAAAAGATAAATGTAGGTAATCAGATCATGATGTGCATGATTTTCGTAATGTATCCTATAAAAATCCTACAAACTTAACACTTGCGGCTATGTTCGATACTACGAAACCTTAATAAGTATGTTTAATTTTGTTTAAAAAAAAGAAAAATAAAGATGATAAAATTAAATATTTTTTGAGTGGGAAAACAAATTCACTCGGTTTTTCAATGATTACATAATGCAAATATTTTGACGTACGATACTTCCAACTAATTTACACTATAAGTCAGTAACATCTGCTTACGCGAACGAAGTAGCGGGTTCAGCTAGTTTTTTAAATAAAAACTTAGGTTGTGGGTTCGATTCCCATCCAGGTCAAATATTTGTGTGATGAATACAAATGTTAGTTCTGTGTCTCGGTGTTTCTATGTATATTATACATATGTTTGTATGCATTAATAACTATTTAAGTATTGTTAGCTATCTGTCTACCATAGTTTGCTTTGCTTAGTTTAGGGGTTGATGGTGTTGTGTGGAAATGTCTATCAAAGTTTGTTATTTAAATGGTATAACAGAGCGTTTTGTACCAAGATTTTGTAACAAAAGTGACACTAGTGCTAATAGAATTTTTACTAGTTCTGGTGCCAGATAGCGATACTAATAACAGTTTCAACAATTTATGTGTATATAGTCTGTATACTGTGTGATGTACACGTATGATATGGTCGCCCCAACTCGACTTAAGTTTCAAGTGCGTTCGGGAGCTTTTTCATGGGATGTGGGCGCGCGCTCCGCTTATCTACCTTCACCTATTGCCACGCAGTTATGTGCCAAATGAGACTGCAACTGTAACTTAACGGGACATAAAGAGTTAGTCGGACCGATTATATCAGACAGCTAATCCAATCGCTGAAAGAACCGAATCGAAGAGATCAATTTTATGGGTAAAGCTGCCGGTTGTAACACTAGTTTTTATTGCTTTTCTTCTACTGTACATTTTAATGTGTACTATAATGAGTATAGTCTATCTAATCCAAAAATATGTCTTGTGCTGAACCTCACTTACCTAACCGATTTTACTACGTTTTTGTACTGTACTGTAAAAAGTTAAGCAAGTTCTATGCAGATAGTAGCAACTAAGTTCATTATTTAAAGCTAAAGACAGCAGACTCGTGGGAATCTTGGAACAACTGAGAATTTCTGATCCTGTTTTCAAACCAGTGTAGGTTGAGCGCTGCCACCACCGAACGTGCCTGTGTTTTCGTTTCGCTTTAGTGTTTAGCATAGTAAAAGTTTCTACCCATGTTGTGAGTCAGCGAACAAACTTATGTACTTTAGGTTTACACTTTACAGACAGATTTTCGAGATACATAATTCCTCCAAAACAGATCGCTAAATACTTTTGGTTAGTGGTAGGACTAGTAAACACAGAGTTGAGTAGTGCAGAAGCCGAATATATATGTATTTTAATATACAGGTATATGTATATTAAATTCTTACCAACATTATAAACGTGAAATTTTGTAAGAATAAAAAAAGTATGGGTGTTTGTTACTCTTTCAAAAACTACTGAAGAGATTTGGATGAAATTTGGTAGTCGTCTGGAGTAACACAGGGTATGTTTTATTCCCAGTATATTATCATGAACTACACGGACGAAACTGCGAGGGCGTTGCTACTTAGAGATAAAGATTGGCAGCTCCGCAATTGCCACTTACCACGACCGCCTCATAAACTTTGATAGACAAATTGTACCACCTTAAATAACCGAATGAATTTAAATTACCGACTGTATCTACATCGAGCGAGGAACAAGAGGAAAATAGAAACATTACCGCCGAGAGGACGGTAATTGGCTTTAAATAAAATAGAATTTGGAGCTTAATAAAATTTTGGGGAAGCGCCTAGCGTAAACAAATTGAGATTGCTAATTACGGAAGCCTAATTAGTTTCGCTACCTAACGGGACTTGGCAATTACTTTCGTGGATGTGTTAGATGTATTTTGGATGAAGGTCGTGACATATCAAATTCAACTTAGGTCAATAATAAAACTTAAACTTGTCGCTTCAAACGTCATCGGCACGAAGTGAAACATTTTAGAACATCACAGTTCCGTGTTTGAAGAGCAATGTTTCCCGTGAAATTACGGGCATAAAGATAAAACATCATCTACATATGTCTGGGTGGCGAGCGCAGTGCAGTGCTAGATAGTGAATTGGATTATTCGTGTTTCAATAGCTGCGTGTCACTGAGCTGTTATGGGTAGACATGATGGTAATCATCAGGCACATGTCCTGCTCGTCTCGTCACTCTATATGTACCTACAATACAAAATCGCTTACGTTGCATCGCTTGCTGTTTTTAACAGGAACCAATTTTTTTTTTTTTTGATTTACTCTCGACTATCTCTGATTTGAAATTTGTGATAGTGTATAGTATTCTACTAGTCAATCCTTTGATACCCATATTGAGGGAGGTTGTAAAAAAAATATTGTGTCCGACATTTTGTGGAGGCGGCCATCCTGAATCGATATTAACAAGAGCAATTTTGGTCGGGGGTTAAAAACTAAATGAAACGAATCTACTTGTCGCAGTCATCAACTACTTTATTTAATTTGAATTGAATCAAAATAATTACTTACAACATACTTACATAAATTAGAATCATAGAATTTCGGAAAAAAATATCAAAAAAATGACTTAAAACCAACTGAACAATAATTATAGTTGTAGGAGAAAAGTTGCTCCAAATGGTTCGTGTAATATTAATTACATATGGTGCGGATCACCAGTTTTTTTTTACTTGAACTTGGCTTGCCGCACTACCGTGTGTTTAGATTTACGAATTGCATAGAACACAAAATTTAAATAAAAAATTAACTACATATCCACCGTACCGGTTAACCGATTATTACACCGTAAGATATCAGTATGTTGAACGTCTCCGTACTTTTACTGTTTGTATAAATTTACGCAATATAATTAAATTTATATAGTTGAAAGTAGTATCATATAATTAAGCCAGTATAATGTTTATTAAAATTGTAGTTAATTTTAAAATATTACAGAAGTATCCACCGCTTCTTGTTTGCCTTCCTGTTTCCTTTGTTAGTAGTTCTTTCTTCTTTCCTACGGTCGTCTGAATGGAATCCATCTAAGCGATAAAATCATCAATTGATCTTTCGACTTACATTCTAATTTTTTGTGTGTTTTTCTCTTTAAAGATCATTGTAATAAAGTAAAGGGTTAATCTAATATTATGAGCTAGAACTATCTAATAATCTCAAGTGCAAGTTTGTCGCCAAAATAAGGTCTCATTTAAATTGAATCAAAATTTGCCAAACATTTTTTATATTTTCATTAACCATCACTGTGGACAAACATAATAGTATTAGTGTTTTTCATATTCCTAAAACAATTTTCATTTTTACACATAAATATAGAATACTCAATTCAATGGTTAATTTCATATCAATCAAAGTGTAAATCCGATTAAGTTGTTCAATGGGAATCAAGTCGTCAGTTCTGGCAACTGGCTAAATATTTATAAATTATACCTAGTAAATCGCGAAGATTTGACATGACCCCGTACACATGAATTATTAATCTCAACATGGAGGCTAAAACTCAACAAACAGACGCACAACTGTTAGGGTGGACACATATAACATTCACGAGCTGTGTTTATTAAAAGTGAATTTAACGATAGGAAAGTATTTTACTGCTACAATAATACAGTACTTAAATACATTATAACAGCACTGCAAAACTAGTCTTTCGTTTTTGATAACTAGGTCTATTTTGCTACTCTATAAACAGGGTAAACTTAAACAATGCCCCACGTGCTTACCGCTTTTACGTTTAGTTAGGTCAACAGAAAATTCAATGAGTACCTTTTTGTAACAATAGTGCCCTATTGTTGCGCGATGTTCGATCGCTATAATATTTGATTTTCTATTGTTTTCTGTTAATTAATTTCGAACCCCTTCAAAATTCAAACAGTTTGCGTGAACTTATACAAATAACAATCTATTAATGTAGTGTTTCATTAGAATTGGCCAAAATTTAAGGATATAAGTAGGATTTTCATGTTTTAATACTTGATTAACTAAACTTTAAATGCATTGAAGAAAGCCAGCACATTGTCAGTTTCTTGTCATGTCTTACGTTATCTTGTGACTTGGATTATGCTTTTTTTTCTGTTACGGTAGTCACAGTGGTAGTTTTGAAGCCAAATTGTCATGCGAGTATATCAGCGACTTCCTAGGGTAAACATTTATTAAAACTAAATTGATGGTTAAAAAATCGTAAATCAATCTCATTATAATATTAGGTACCGGGGGCGTTAGGATGGACGCGATAGGGCAACCGTCAAAAACGCCGCGCCGTATGTAAAGTGGCGCGGCGCCGCCGCCGCATGCGCAAGCACCTTTGTATCTAGTCTGCAACTAAGATTGGCTCATTGGGCGGCCAAGTCAAAGAAAAAGAAATCGCCCAGTGCGTTGGTAGTGCTGAAACTGGCACTGATAATATTAGAACAAATTCTTATATTTATTGAGTGACCCACATTATACGTAATTGCATCATTACCTCATCGTTCAGTGACGTGTTTAGCTTTTTTTAACTTGCCTACACTAAGCCGGTATTCGTATTCTCATGAAAAATCATTACATAAACTTAATCCCAATCAAACAAACTTGCATGTTACAACGCCCCTTTTTCCGAGCTAGTTTCTTTTCCGTTCGATGGTGCGAATCGGGACGCAGTTCTGACCCCATAAATCTGTAGCTGTAACACAATAACTGTACAAACTAAAGGTGGTGGTAACCTAGCCGCATATTATATTGCCGGGTCCTTTGGGACGGGACCAAAACTTGCTCACCCACACACAGTAATAGAGCGCAATACGGAATACACGCGTCTCCACAGACGTTATTAAAAGTAGACGATATAACAAGCTCCTAATCTCTATAAAAATGTTATGTTGGTTTGTGTACGCTTCAAAAACTCAAAAAGTTCTTCACCGATCGAGCTAAAATTTTACAATGATATATAATCCGCATCAAGGATTATTTTTATCTAATTTTTGCAATGTGCCACAGGGTAAAGCTAGTAAATAATAATAAATACGATATCCTGATTCTCCCAATATGTAACATTTAATAGTAACATCATCCATCGCAAAACGAATAACTCCGTAGTTGCAAATTTCACAGATGCTACTAAAAACTTAATAAAAAATTTAAGCATCAAAAAAAATTGGTTGCCTGTAAAGTCGGTATACGGGCGAAAGTTTTACGTGACAACGACTTTGAGTGGTAAAATAATTTTACGGAAGGGACGCGTGCCTTTCACTTTTTTATGTCTGTCTCTCTCGCTCTTAGGCGGGCTAACCATGCCCGAGTGGAAGGGACGCGTGCCTCTCACTCGCTCTCATTGTGAGCGCATTACGTGAGCGGAGCGTAACGCAGTTTCTTGAAGTGTCACCCGGCAAACCAATTTATAAGACGTTGTCACGTCAAAAGATAAGAATCTAACAAAATAACAAATAGTAATGTGTTTCAACCAACAATTTCCAAACGGATTTTTCTTTTTTTCTTTTGATGATTTAATTATTGTTTTATCAGTTTTAGTGAACAAAGGCACGGACTCTCGTGTCTCTGTGAGGAGTTTGATAACAATAACCTACCTGGACTGACTTTATCAAACGTGAGCTACCCTAGCTAGCTAGTCCTTAATGTAATATGAGCGATTGCAGAATAATTTAGACCAAATTTTAGACTTTCGACCTTGAGGCAAATATGCTGCTACATACAAAGAATTTTTCTTTTGTTTGAAAAGTGGTACCTATAAGATCAAAAGAAATTAACGATGTCTATCTCTACAAGTGTCTGCGACCGACTCACACCTGCATGCATCTATGTTGATTTCGAACTACACACGTGCTCGTTACACGGTTCGTAGGAGTTAGTGGGTTTCACGATTCCAGAATAATTAACTTTATGTTTGTGCAACAATTTGTGTAAGATATTTTTATGACAATAACTTTATCTTAGAGCTGTAAGTTTAGAGGAGAACGGCTGCATTTCTAGCGGTTCGAAACCTTGCCTAGGACCCTATAGGTACATCTTGTTTATGTTTGAGACCCAAACCTAAACCCTTTTTTACAATGTGAAATTTGCTCCAGCAGCTAATCTGACCACTTTTATTCTCACTGCTAGAACTTGGGCCTGGAGATAGAGAGTCAAGACTCTTAATTCACCATGCTGGCTAAGTACGGCTTTTCAGAATACACTTATCATCAAAAGATTTTTTCTTATAACATTCCGGTACATCACAATGATTTCCTTCACCAGTTTAAGCCAGTGGTATGACAAACTGGTACATTGCACATGGACTTATACTCACAGGTGCAGGCGAGATTTGAAATTACAACTTATTATGAAATGAGATGTTCTACCACTAGAGCACAACGGCTTTTTAAAGCTCCTCCATTTCACCATAAATCAGTTGCTGAAAAGCGTTTAAAAGAAAAAATAATAAAAGTACAATAATACTATCTAACCTAACCGCCGTCGTATGCTAACACTTATATGAGCAGGAACAAGATAGTGCAACTATGAGGCTTCGTACTGACAGGGTATAAAATATATACTTCATAAAATCGAATTTTATGTTGGCCAAAGTCTACTCACCAAACAGCACCGTATATGGGATGGTCGAGGATGTATGACATTGGAGTGTGCCCGGACCGAAGCCGAAAGGTTCGACTGAATGACTCTATACAATATCAGCGGTATTGGCACTTTGCTGGCTGACTCCAAAAAAACCAAACCTTTATGTGTGCAATTTTTTTAAGGAAGAGTTTCTTGCTGTTGACCTAACTACATATTATACGAATTTTTTAAACTACGATATTACTTTATTATACTTGACTGTCATCGCGTCGAATGTAAAGCGACTATGCTGTCTAACTTCTAATGAACTCACTTAAAAGAACCCGATTTACCACACATACAGACCAAACAGCCAGTTTTTTTTTGAGACGTTCCTCTCTTTTTCCTTTCTTCTTCTTCTTTTTCGAGACGGATTCCTGTTTTTGAAATATTTCATGTTTTGAGGCGTTTCAACTCTCCTTTTGAGATGGTTCCCTCTTTTCTCTGATATTGTTTTCGAAATGGCCAACTTGTGATACGAATCACAGGATTAACCCGTTTAGTATACGAAATGATCAATCATTTTAAATGAACCAAAAATGATTATGTGTACTCTGGCTAATTGCAGGTTGGCGAATAGCACATGTCCTCAAAATATCCTTAAAAGTTGTTGGATTCGTAACGATGTTTTTCTGTAACGTTAAAACGTATAACGACAAACTTGTATAATCAACACTTGGAACAGTCCTGAGGTATGCAATCCCTGAGTAGACACCGAACCATCAACCTCAGGGTTGATAAGATAATATAAGATAAGATAGCATTTATTGACATATTAAAAACATACATTAGAATTAGTAACAAATTTCATTAGAAACTAATTGCTGAACATAGTATTAATATATATATTATTAATACTTGACATTATATTTCTTGCAAATGACGAGATATATCTCGTCATTTGCAAGAAATATAATGTCATTGAAAAAATAAAATAATGTTCATCACAATTAATAATTGTATAGGGGCATTATTGTTACTATCTATTATAATTAATACTGTTACTATCTAAATTTCATTATTCTATTAAAATAATATCTATATATTATTGTGGTAATATAATAAGTATAATAGTTTGACTGCCCTAGTGGCTTAGTTGGTAGTAGCTCTGCCTGCGAAGCCGAGGGTCGTGGGTTCGATCCCCACTCAGTGCAAATATTTGTGTGATGAATTCAAATGTTTGCACTGTGTCTGGGTGTTTCTATGTATAATAAGTATGTATTTAAAACTATATAAGTATTATATCAGCTATCTGGCTGCCATCACACAAGCTTTGCTTAGTTTGGGGTCAGATGGTGTTGTGTGTGAATTGTCCACCAATATTTATTTATTTATTTTACCTAGGCATGTGCAGTCTTACATAGCCAATTGCTCGTAAGCGTCATAGAAACATCAATACTACTCGTAGTTAAAATTTAAATATTCACCTATGCTGTACAAAGTCCTCTGGATTAAAAGCTGTTTGATCTTTCCTTCAAATATTAATTTGCTCGAGATGGTTTTAATACTTTCCGGCAAATGATTGTATAAAACTCTACCAAAGTGAATGGGCAGCCTCTTTGCAAATGCAAGTCTGTATGGTATCGGCTGCAACATTATCCGCGTACGTCCTGATCGCCGATCTTTTTGCTTCAGTCAATGAATATTTTTCTATATTGTCCCTGGTGTACTTGAGAGCTTCAAATATATAGAGTGCAACCGATGTCATAATTTTTTTGCTCTCGTATAATGTTCTCGGCAACTCTCCTTAAACTTTGCATTGACTAGGACGCGTATGGCACGCTTCTGCATTTTCAAAATACGTTGGGAGTTGAAATACGGGCGGGAACAAGTTCACTGTGCCTTCATCAACCCATACAATATGACTCAACTGCATTTCTTTGACTGAGTTCATGTCAAAGTTTAAAATACCTACTGAAGCGTACTTATATGATGGGTCATTGGCACGTGTGAATTTATCTATAAAATCCTTCCACATTTATTTCACACAGATAAGTTGGAACAAAGCTATTCGCTGCGCAATGCTCTTTATCACACGTCACAGTCTCTTCGAGAATATCAAGCTATAAAATAATCGTAACTTCAAATCCTTTGGAGAATCCAGTTTGAGACTAGACTAGATCTTGGAGCTCAATTTTATTGCCTCACTCGTACCTGCGAGTTGATGGGTATCGGGTACAATTGAGTTAAGTATTAGCCCGTTTCAACTAACTCGTATGTTATTGTTAAATAGGTATATTTAATTAACAAAAATAAATAAAGTAAAATAGGTACAATTATTTTTAGTAAAAAAATTAATATTGGTGGACATTTCACACACAACACCATTTAGCCCTAAATTGATTTTTTGTTTGCCCAATTTATAGTGGTAGTCCACCTTTGCTAGTTATTCTACCGCCAAGCAGTAATGTGTTATATTAATGTGTTCTGGTTTGAAGGGCAATGTTTCCAGAGAAATTACAGGGCTTAGAGATGTAACATCTTAGATCACCGGGTAACGAGCGCAGTGCAGTGCTAGGTAATGATTTGAATTCTTCATGTTCCAATAGCTGCGTGTCACTGTGCTGTTCTGTAGCAGGCATGTTGCTTACCATCAGGCACATATCCTGTTCGTCTCGTAACTTCTTTTAAAAAAAAAGGTTCAATATTTTTCTAAAATCACAGCCAGATCTCCAGAAGAATAAACTAAATCACTAAATGGGGTCATTCCGCGGTCTCGGATTTATAAAAAAATAATAATACACATACTTCGTTACGTAGTGTTTAATTTAACATGTATTCGCTCTCCTTTTAGAAGTAGGTACAACAAATGTAATGACATCACGAAAGAAGTAGGTACAACAAATGTAATGAAAAAAAATGTATGATGCATTCGGCACCAAGGAGGTGGAAATAAATAGGTTGAATTATTTTGAATTCAAAACCTCAGTACACACGATGTTCTAAATTCAAATTTACTTTAACCTCTAGAGGGTAAAAACGACTTTTGCGCCCTGATATCGAGGAGCAAAAGTACTCTTTCCGAGCTGGTGGGATGAAAAATATTTTTTTATAACCTCACTTACGAGTAAAAGTAAGGTTATAATTCCATTCTAAAGCTTTTTAAATATTTTTTATAACACTAACCCTTTTAAATGTCAAAGTTGCGTGAAACCTTTTTTGTTTGCGATGTTAACAGAAGAATTATTTCACCACGTCCATTCCAGATATTTATCCCCACATCCCTCCGATAAGTAAATAATTCCCGACCATTTATTTAGAGTACGCCCATTGCCTTTCTACTTCAGGAGCGACCGCTAAAAATGATTGTGTATTTATCAAAATCGTGTTTCGGCCATTACCCACGGAAAACATTACAGACCACAACATTCGTTGCTATTAATAAACGTGGCGCGCCATTACAGATCGAGTAAATATCTTGGCTGTTGCCGCCAGATTACAATAAAGCGAGTCCTGCAGGCGCCTTGCCAAGCAAGTTTACGCGTAGGTACCTATGCAGCCACAAGAACACACGCTTGCGTCTGCTTTCTCACTCTGGCCATCGTTATTCGACAAGGATACACTATTTTAATCCTCAATACTCAATAGTAACTAGTGATGTGATTATTTAACAGTTTCTTCATACTTTACTAATAACATATAACTTGAACTTGACATAGACAACTTAATTTTTTTGTGCCGCATGGTCAACCGACCTTGGGTTTATCAATGTAAATATTTAAAATACGTTAATGTACCCATTTTCGCATAAATTAATTCGGGTGAAGATGTTACTATCTATCTTAGACATCTTAGTATCGTATTGTATGGTACATATACTTTAAAAATAATACCTTCTTAGTTTTCAACTTAGTAATTTGGAATCCAATAAAATAAAATGTTACACTCTGATGTGCTCTTGAGTGTTGCTACCCAAATTGTTAATCAAAAACGTATTAGTTTCGTCATTAAAACGCTAAATAGAGAATGAGAGAGGCACAAATTAATTTACGAGCACTATGACTTTTTATTTGTTGTAGTACCTACTTGAAGAATTTTAAATTATCAAACAAAATTGAAAGGTGCTGATTGGTAAGCACAAAAGTAAAACAAGTTCAAGTGTTATATTATTGTACAAAAAATGCGTTATGATAACCGTTGCGTTAACTTTATTGCTAATAAATATGTTAACCTGTGTTTTGTGGAGTCTTTTAATGAAGAGTTATAATTTTATTTCTGAAACTTAAAAAAAAATTGTATGGTAATACATATTTAGGCAGGTATTTTTCTTACCATCTGGCGCATCTTGTTGATTTTCTCACTCTGTATTTAAAAACAGTATAAAAAAACGAAATTAACGTACTGAACTCGCAGTAACTACAACGATCTAGGAGTTAATGCACATCTCTAGCTAATCGTTCCAACTTGCCCTTTATAGAATTTAAACTTAAGTTAAAGATGTAACACCATTAACTACTAAAATCTTGAGACCGTCAAGTCGTTGTTACAGTTTATTTGCTTCCCCCAAGTTGTTCAGACCACATTACTGAGACCCAGACCCGTGCTAATGCTCCCAAATTATTCACATTAAATTTTACTAGAGATTCACGTTTCAGAGAGGATTATAATGTAAACTATTCATATTATTTTACATATTTTGTTGAACCTTTTGAACTTTGAATTGCTTCTCAAATATTATGCGGATTAAAATTTGAATGATAAAGTCAGATATCGCAAAATGCATGCATAACGTTAGCTGGTTCAATGTACCGCGTATTAGATGTAGTATATATACGTTGAGTTTTTGTGTTTTTTTAAAGAACCTATGTTAAATGATCTCAAGTTATCTCTACTGCCAACTGTACGTTGTGGGCTAGTTCAAAAGGCGCTGTGCCATAAGTAAATGAGTGTGTGAGGTAAGTAAATGAGTATACAGACAGTCAAAAACACTTTATTATGTACACCAGAAATAAATTAAAATATATAAAACATTTTTTAAATAAAGAGTGACGAGACGAGCAGGAGTTGTGCCTGATGGTAAGCAACATGCCTGCCACATAACAGTACAGTGACACTCAGCTATTGGCACATGAAGAGTAAAAATCATCACCTAGCACTGCACTGCGCTCATCACCCAGAGATCTAAGATGTTATATCTCTAAGCCCAGTAATTTCTTTGGAAACATTGCCCTTCAAACCGGAACACAGTAATGTTTGCCCGTTACTGCATGGCGGTAGAATAACTGGAAAAGGTGTGGTACTCCTTGTTCCATCTCTTTAACACCATTAAGGTCGTAAATTTCTATACCGAATTATCAAAAAATTTTAAAGTTGTTTGGTTCGCATGGACCTTTCGTAAATGCTTTATATATGGCGGTTAGACTTATTACTAACACAATACAATCGAATATAGTTTCCTAACCCACGTTCCCTATTGTTTCAGGTACGTGTCACAAGCAGCAACGAACAAAAACAATGCTGTAACTGTAAACACGACAGTCACGCATCCTTCGTCAAACTAATGACACACTTCGAAGACAGTTTCAAAACGGAACAAGACGCGGCGAAGTTGATATCAAATAGAATCGACACTGAGCTGAATCCGGCCGAAACTACGAAAGTGGGTCGGTCGCATTGTGCCACTGTCTCAGAATTGAGTTAGGTACATCGGGAAGGGTAAACTTGCGTCCTTTTCAATGGCACGTTCGAAAATTGCTCACCGCAAAAACTTCGTAGCCTCGTGGGTTCTTTCGAATCAAAAATTTAAAAGGAACTATTTTGAACTCTACTTATCGAAACTTAAAAACAGTTCATTTCAGTTCTCCGTGGCAGTTGGGAAGAGGGTCAAAACTGTTCTATAACTGAATTATGGCAGCTGGTAGAAGCCGTAGTGAGTGATATAGTGGGAAAACGTTAAATTTCACAAACGTATCGTAGGTACGAATCTCATTGATTATTTTTCTCACTGAGTATTTTTGCAAGTGCTTATGTACTCGTACCTACTAGCCTGCCGTCACCACCAGCTTTAACTTCGAAAAACATCGTATCAAAACCGGCTTGCTCCTTAAAAGACAAAGTTCTCTCATCTGCTATCCACGCTGGACTAGATTCTTTTGGGCTATGGTCTTGACTCTCTGCTTGTCAGAAAACACTCCGACTCCCAACAGTGAAACCATAAAGAGAAATATGTTTAAAATAATAAGATTAGTAAAATGTGTATTAAAAAAAAGTCTTGCTACCTCTACAAGTAGCCATTAAAACACTGACTAGTATCATATGCCTTGAACATTCTAAACTTCACCGTGAACTGTTTTCATGCAATTCGTTCACACAGAAAATGTGACTAAAAGCAAGAGTTCTAAAACAACAATCTTCTTTTAGAAGCCCAAGTCCAATCAAAGTAAAACAGTTGAGTCGTAAATCGAAATCTCTAGTATCCCTGCCAAACATTGGTACAGCATCAGTCATTGCCAACAAACTTTATTTCCCGACAAGAACAGAGCACAAATGTGTTTGCGGTCGCGGAACTTGCGGCGTCGTCGCCTCGAAGTCGACAAGACTTGAAAACACGGGCAAATAACGTTCTAGAACCTATGGAATGTTGGTAATACGAAAGCCGAACTGTAGTGTTTCGCAGCACGTAGTTTTGCAGTTTTATAGAGCTGAAATAAAGAACCAGTAAGTATAACAAATTAAGAAATAACTTTAATTTAAAAAACCCGACTGCAAAAAATCAACACGTTAAAAATTCGTATAACTATTTAAGGACACGTGGGTGATTGAGTTTATCTAACGATATTTATCAAAATCCGTCCAGCCGTTTGGAAGACACGTGGAAATAAAGAAATTTTTACAAACATACAATATACGCGCGAAAAACATATCCCTTCATTCAGTATGGTAAAAACATGTCAAGTTTCAGTTTAAAAAAATGGGGGCAGAGCTATTACAATACAGATTAAAAAATAATAAATTAAACATTGCAGCTGTGATACCAGACACGTAGATGATATTATTAAAATAAAAGAGTTTGTATCTACTCTTTGATTATAATATTATATGTATTATAATCCTAGTAAATATTGTAAAATCTAAAGTTTGGGTGTTTAAACCTTTGTTTATGAGTCATATTTAGACGGATCGGAACTAAATTTGGAATACAGATTATAATCTGGAATTTTACGTAGGCTTCTTTATATCACGTCAAAAAAAACGGGTAAAACTGCGCGAGTAAGACCACGGAACGCTGCTTGTAGTTCTATAATCGTAAATACATACACTCCGCGAGGCATAAGCTGAGCTTTGCATTTGTGTGAGTGTACATGGATAGTGTAGGTGTGACAACCGGCCTTAGGCGCGGCGCCATTCTGTCTCGCCGCGCTCCTGCCTGATTGGTGATCACTCACACTAATGCAAAGCTCAGCTTATACCTCGCGGAGTGTACTTATGTTGCACTGAAAACACCCAGAAAACAAAATAAGAAACTAATACAATGAAAATTACACTACATACTTGATTACTAACACTAATCACATGTGAATTATCCATATACCGATGAATATCGATAGAAAATCAAGATTATCAAGCTCACTGCCTTGCATAGGATATATTTCTATTAAAGTGCATCCCCCAGTAAAACGAGTTTATTGTCCAAAGAGCTCATTAGCCAAAACAAATATTAACTGGTAAAAAATAATAAACATTATTGTAGTTTTTTTTTCTTCAAAATACTAAAATCTGATATTATAAAGTGTTTTTTTCTAAAATTTGAGCGAAAAACAGCGACAAATCCTACTGTTTCTCTCTTGGTCTTTTTTGCGGTGTGCGATAAATAAGGAAAAATGAGTAAGGAATAATACTTATGGACATTTACTCGGGGTACTGTCTTAAGCATGTCGCGCTTAAATTGACGCGAACTCACAAGATATCCAAAAAGCGTCTAAAGGTCTGCGCCCAATTATACAACTCGACTCTCACCCGACAAATAAAATACACTCAAATCTGGCATAAATGTTTTTATGCCAGTTATTATATAGATTATAAATTAAATTGGCAACATAAATTAGCAGACGGCTGTTAATATGTGTTGCCAATGTAATCTGTATCTTAACATACATGTCATAAAGCTCATATTTGATTGTATTTTGATTTGTCGGTGGTAGCCGAGTCGTATCAGCTAGCGCAGACCTTAATTCGTACGTCCCGATCCAGACCGTCGCTACGCCGCCGTTGCTTCCTGACATTAGCATGTTGGTGACGCGGACCCATAAGAATTTTCCTTACAAAAAAGAGCTTAACGGGGCTAAAAAGTGTTTGCTTCAAAAAATGTTTCGTCAGGATCGTTCTTATTCTCAGCTCATTACAACCTACTTCTGCATATACTATTTATCTTTACCTGTTTTCATGTAGGTACTCTGTGTCCGCTTATCTTAAATTATAAAGAACGAACTCCCGAATTAAATTTCCATTTCAGATTGATTCAGCTAAAGCTAAAATAAAGATAGAATCCACTTTAGATCCATATCCTACACTAATGGACCATTCTACTCGAATAGCTTCTGGAGCACTAAATAATGAAATTAATTAGGAACTAGCTAAATCTGGCAAACGTTATTCTGCCATATATAAATTACTAGGAGTGTCCCGCGGTTTCGCTTAGTTCTCGATATGTTCCCGGAATAAAAAATTGCATGAATGTGTTACTCCAGACCATTACTCGTATCTATCTATATGTACCTAAAAAATCTCATTCTTATTGCTTCAGTAGTTCTCACGTGACAAACAACAAACATACTCGCAGATATTTTTACAAACTTTCACGTGCATCTTCTATTTTTATTTTATTTTATATATAAAAACGAAATGTCACTCATCACGAAATCTTAGAAACTACGAGTACAAGTGCTAGAAGCCTGAAATTTTGCATGGAGGTGCCTTTTAGCATGTAGGCGCTTGCTAAGACGGGGATTTGCGAAATTCAACCCCTATGAGGGTGAAACAAACGGTGAAAGAAAACATTTTGAGGAAATTTACATGTACCTAGAATCTTTCGAAGTCATGTGTCATCCACAAGCATGGATCAGCGTGGTGGATTATGGCCTTGACTCTCTTTGTAAGAGAAGGCCCCAGTCCCCGCTGTAGGAACATTTAATGGGCTGTTTATGATTTATGCTGAGGGTGAAACAAGGGATGAACGGTTATCTGAAAATTAGTTATTTTTAAAGTTAAAAGTATGAAATTTTGTATTCACTTCCTAAAAAATGTGTATAAATGGGTGTTTAGAAAACCACAGTTCTGGAAGGTGAAATATGAGGATTGAAGTTTTAATATGGAAAGTCCGTTATTTTTGAGGATAAAACCATGATAATTTGTATCTGGACACTTGACACGAAGGGGAAAAAATTGTTCTTGCAATTTTGTAAATTTGAATTGTACTGAGATGAAATAGGAGGGGAAATGGGGAATGAAAGTTTATATCGAAGTTTGCTATGGTTAAAGATAAAACCACGAAACTTTGTAGGTAGGTAGGAAAATTTACACAAAGCCAGTAAATGTTTGTCCTAGCAATTTTGCTATTATGCTAACTATACGGGGATGAAATAGGAAATTCGTCCATGAAGAAATCCATACAAATATTATTAATATGAAAGTAACTCTGTCTGTTTGTCTCTTACGCTTTCACATTTAAACAACTACCGATTTTGTTACCGATTAACCGAAAAGCTGTTTTTAGTTGGCGTAAATTTGTATGGGTGTACAGATACTGCCTGAGTTACCTTAATATTTATTTCACGCGGATGAAGTCGTGAGTAACAGCTAGTAATATATAAAGTTAAGTAGGATTAACAAAATAGATCGTGTTAATAAATAACTTTAATATAAAAATCCCGACTGCAAAATATTCACACATGTAAAAACTTTACGTAATGCAATTATTTTATGCTATCTAAGACACTTCGATAATTGACACAAATCTACTAACGATATCTTAGTTGTCAAAATCCATCAAGCCGTTTGGAAAATTTAACAAAGAAATTTACAAACATACAAGATACGCGCGAAAAACATTACCCCTCTTTCTGTCAGGTAAAAATAAAATATTGATGTAAAATTAATAATTTCAAAGTCGCAAGATAAAATGTTTTTTTTTTATCTCAATAAAATAATCTCGGACGGTAAAGAAGTATTCACTTTAAAATTTCTCAACTAAAAACGTTTAGACAATAAATCAGATTACAAACAAGGTTTTTCTTTTCATATCTTAAAGACTTCCGAGTTCCACAAAAACAAAACAGACTTCGATCACCAATTACTTGTCAATAACACAAAATGAATCTTCAAATTAATCAATTCAGGTCTTCAGAAAGTGTATTGATAAGAGGGCGAGCATTCAACGAACCCTTCCTTTTATTACACCGGATATTTCGTCGCTTCCAATATTTGTATCCAGAGTGAATATAACTACCGGCTTTACTTTACTGCACGGTTGCAAATAACGGTGCCACAATGAGCATGACGGGAATAAACCGGAAGATATTTTCATTCAACGTGACCATAAAAAATTAGCAGCCTTGCACCTCTACCGCCTTACTAAATCGGCTATTGCTTTGCTATTTCTGTCTCTATCATTTCAAGCGAAAAGAAAAGAGACAGCTATATCAAAGTTCAGACAGTTTTAGCTAGGCGGTAGACCCTCTGGAGTGAATTATAGCAATGATTGGGTCAAAAATAAACCATTCTAATTAATTCGTTTCGTACATTGTGCAAAATATGGTGGTAGGATATGATTGGTGATTTATGTTGCGATGTAGGCTCCGCCCTACTACTACTTTTACGTCATTTCCTCTGATTTTAGGACTTGTGTGTGAACGCTTTTAGTTTTTTTAGTCACTATGCCTATTGTCGTGTTCAGATAAATTAGGAGTGAAAGGTTTAAAAAAATCCGAAGTGATCTAGTGGCTAGAAAGAACACCCGATTTCACAATCGTAGGGTTGCAGGTTCAAATATCGTCTGCGCCTCTGAGTATATTTTCAAGAGCAGATGTACAAGTTTGTCCACTATGCCACTGGTTCTGACGATGAACTTGGAACATAGCGGCGGTTTCCATAACTGTTAGGACCAGTGGTGATAACTGATTGTCACTCCGTTTGGAAAAAAACACTCAGTTGTGGGATTTGAATCCGCGACCTCGCGATTTAGAAATTAAACGTTCTAAAATTGATCTAGGTATCCTACTAATATTATAAACTCGAAAGTGGGAATGTTTGTTGCTCAATCACATTGAAAGGTATAAACGAATCGGGTTGGAACACAGTTAGATTACACTCTGGAATAACAGATAAGCTACTTTTTATCATGGGAAAATGACGAGAAAGGGAACTGCGCGGATGAACGGCTTTCTGTATATTTTCTTTCATACATATTTTTGTAAGATAGCTAGTGAAAGTACCTGGGTATTACATCAGTTATTTGGCTCCCGTGATATAAGATTTGATTAGTTTGGGGCTAGTTAACGCTTGTTGAATGTCTAACAATATTTATTTCTATGTTAGACGAAATTCAATGAAAAGGTAGTAGCGGTAAGACTCTTGGCAGGGTCCGCCTGAGGATATACCACACCTTTGCCAGTTTTTCTACCACCAAGCAGTAAAGCAAACATTACTGTGTTCCGATATGAAGGGCAATGAATTTTTAGATAAATTACAGAGCTTAGAGATATAATATCTTAGATTTCTGGGTGACGACCGCAATGCAGTGCTAGGTAATGAGTCATCGTGTTCCAATAGCTACGCGTCTCTGTGCTGTTACGTGGCGGCCATGTTGCTTACCATCAGCCACACGTCCTGCTCGTGTCGTCACTCTGTACTATAAAAGGTTGCTGTATGACATAAGTGTTCTGTAACTACAAGTGAATTGCCGTGTATTTCGGCTACGTATAAATGGCAGCGCTGTTTTCCCGACTTCATTTAGCGGGGATGATCTCGCCGGTTGATCAAAGCTGGCTTATTGATTGCGTCCACCACGGCTTCCCCGGATCTGTCCCCTGTCCCCTTCCCCGTGGCTCAGTCCCCTAGATCCGGGCTCGGCTGCGCCCGTAACCACATAATCCAGGGATTAGTTGGGGACAGAGTACAAAACGTCAGGTTCTAGAGCAAAAAGTTACTAGCTTTAAAAACTCCCGCGAAATGAAGTCGACTTTTTCTACATTGTTACAGGAACGATGGTCACAAATCTTATTAACAACCTTTGCTGTTCATCGCTAAAGTAGAACGAACAATACCTAGTCGATCAAGATTGCAATAACGTAATAATGGATATTATTTAAATTTAATTTAAAAATACAACTTTTTTTTTTCAAATAAAAAGTGACGAGACGAGCAGGACATGTGCCTGATGGTAAGCAACATGCCTGCCACATAACAACACAGTGACACGCAGCTATTGGAACATGAAGAGGCCAAATCATTACCTAGCACTGCACTGCTGCGCTCATCACCCAGAGATCTAAGATGTTGTATCTTTAAGCCCTGTAATTTCTCTGGAGACATTGCCCTTCAAACCGGAACACAGAAATGTTTTCACATTACTGTTTGGCGGTAGAATAACTGACAATGGTGTGGTACTTCCCCAGGTGGACTCTGCTAAGAGTCCTACCACTACAAAAACTTAAAGTTATATACTCGTTTTTGCCATTAGCCTACAGGGTATAATATAGGTATAATCTTAAATTACTTATGCTAAGATGACAATGACTTTCAGTTTGTTAAAAAACGTATTCTGAGCCAGTTTGTCGTTCATAGATGGATACACTTTTAAACACGAAATAGAAATAAATTACAAATGAAACAATGCATATACATATAACTGCGATAGATGACGGGTTGAAATTTGGAACCAACCTAGTCGTATATATCAGTTTTGAATCGGACATAGGTTATATCTCGAATTATCCACCAATGAAGTCACGAGCTGATGTGTGTTACAAATAATTTTTATACAAAGCGTTTCCATAAGTTTTACGTGAAAACATATCCTCACAAACTTTCACATTAATTTTTGAACTACGATATTTCTATTTTTTATGCATTCTACAAACAAAAACAAATTTAAAGAACCTTTGTTTTATTTGCCCAATCGATCGCTAAGACGCACGAATTCGTCGCAAACCAAAAATCTATCTCGAGGCAGAACTAATGATAGCAAGAGACGCAATGCGGTAACCGTGGTTAATCTAACTGATGGAATAGTTCGGCAAAACCAAGATTAACACGCTGACTAAACAGCGATTACGTTAAAGATCTAAATCTAAATTCAGAGACCGCAAGAATCCGTGTCGCGTAAGCCCAGAGACGTAGCGTTGTCGGCATTCAGCCTGTAGGCCTTATTGATAGCTGGAAAGACGGTCGGATCTAGAGACATAATTATTCATGCTTACGGAGGATTTGTTTACGTCTAGGCGAGAAAATGTACTCTTGAAGCACTCATTTGTTACTATTGTACCTGAATTTGTTTGTTAATGGTTCTTCAGGAAAGCACACGATTACAAAATGTATGTATTTCAGCTAATATATGTATTATGTATTTTTATATATTTGATACTAGCTGAACGCTGCGCGCGATACTACGCCACCTATCGAAAATCGGTCGTACCAACTCAGATTTAGAACAAAATTGGTTTGAGGTTATAATGACGCAACCTTAAAAGATGCTTAAAAGAAAGAGACCATAAAAGACACATGCTGTCACGGACTTCGGCGCACGTCAGCACGTGCAACGAAAGCTTTCAAAAAAGAGTATTTTTAGCCCTCACTGGGCTAGCGTGGTTGATAGTGGCCTTGACTCTCCGTGCCTGGGTTCCAGCTGTGGGTATATTAAGTGGGGTGCTTCTATTAGCACTACTTTGTCTGGAATGGCTTTTTTCGCTATTACATTCAATTAGGGTCCCAGGGTAAAAGGTGTTACAATTGTATGTAGGTGTCGGGTGACTTCAGCGGATTTTTATTGAAATTTAGACCGCAAATGCATTTACTAATGCGATGGTGTTTATTTCAGAATCCAAAAAAAACGTGTCAAAAAGTTCAGTGTTTCTAATAAAATGTCACATTAATGCCACCTGTAGCCCATATTACGAAGTATTTTACCATGCATCTGATATTTAAAAAAACGCATGACTGCGAAGAGTAGATTTTTACAATACAGGCATCAAATATTTTTTTATTTATATTGGTTTTACAATACACACGCACTTAATAAAAAAATGGCAATCATAGGGATTGCCGGAAAAAGTGAAAACTATAATAATTTAAGTATTAAACATTAGTAATGGTACGCAAAACATATTATAGACTACAGTATAGATGCTATAGTGTTGAGACATCTGATACGACACGACAACTTCATTAGAACAATAATGGAAGGTAAATTAGAAGGGAGGAGGAAGAGAGGTAGACCTAGGAGAAGTTACATGAACCAAGTGAAGGAGAAGATAAATGTACTGTCGTATCAGGAAGTCAAGGAGAAGGCGGAGTGTAGAAGTACATGGAAAGAATTCCACCGACAAGAGCGTCGCTCTTAAATTATGAATGAATAGATGCAGTATAACTTTGGAAAGCTCAAATATAATGGTACCCAGATAACTGATGAATGGGGAATTATTATAAGTTTAACAAATAAAATATATAGAGCAAGAGCTCGGGAACCCCAGACCTTCGTTATTTTAACAAAGCTGAAAGTTTGTCAGCGCATAGTCCCAACATATGTAAGAACGATAGACCATTATGAAGCTTGGGTCATCAGTTTCACGGGCTCTAAGGCCAATAATCTTTCCACACTTATTGAAAATCCAAATTTAATATTATAAAGATGACGATATTTTCTGTGTAAACGCGTTAATCCCAGGAATTACTGGACCGATTTCAAAAATTCTTTCATCGTTATATATTTACGTGATCCCTGAGTGTACCAAGGGCAAAGCCGGGGCGGACCGCTAGTAATTTATATACATGGGCATCTAAAATCATAGTCCTTTGATTGCGATGAGTAAAAAAGGTTTTTTCATGAGTTAACCCTGTAACATTTCTCATCTTGCATAATATGTCGCGCCATAGTCCTACATAATAGGTATCGCTAGCGGAAAGGTTTGGTACCGAGGCAAATGAATGCCATAAAAATCTGTGCTCCGTTACTTTGACGACGGAACTCGCGAATTATTCCACGTTGAAATGCTTTCTATGGTGAAATATATTTAGAAATAATGTCATGTCATCAATGTAATGTCAAAGATAAAAGTAACTTCGCTACGACAATTAAATGACAGGTGTTTTTTTAAACAAAGTATTATTGGTTGTACTAAATGAATAAAAAGTTAATGGCTATTTTCCAGCTCCATCATCAGACCCTGGTAACCATCTAGTACCAAAGAACTCTTCAAAATGAATCAAACTCAAACTCGATGGGGTTATGTCGTTTCATTACTGTTTGGTCCTGGGTGGGAATCGTACCCACGACCGCTGCACCATCCTACAAGCACTCCTACTATCGACGAGGCCAGTCGTAAATTTTTTTTATTTGGTGTAACTACAATCATCAGATTACAATCATCGCAATAACAAACCATGTGATGAAACATAACCTTAAAAAAAAAAGAAACAAACTGGATGTGATATTTTAAACGGTTACGCAAAGCATGCAAAATGAAAGTTAACACATACAACTGTGTTTCAAAACGGATAATATATAGAAGCAACTAAGAACTTTGTAATATACTGCACAAATTAAATATAGGTCAACAATAGGTAAATTAATTTCAACGAAAAAATTACTCAAATACTATCTTCCTAACTTCATTTTTAGATTTTAACATTGCCATGGAAGACTATATTTTTTTTGAACTTCATGACATTGGCGACCTGTTCTGGCTATATGGCAATAAAATGACGTATTTTTGGTGTAAAACTGTAACCAAAAACATTTTCTGAAAACGTTGCGGACGTGTGTTTGTTATTTTTAATAAGTGACCGTTCTAAAAAGCTCCTGCATCCCGGCAATTTCCTCAAATGACGGAAAGCTAACAATATTACAGCAATTTTTTACACCCATCCGCCTAATAGGGGATGCAGAGTGGAACATTCAAAAAACATTATTTACCCTTAAATCAACCCCCAGACAAAATAGATTACGGCGAGGCCTCGTTACACCCTGACGCGCTGATGAACAGGCCGGTTTGAAGGAAAAAATAAAGACGCTTCCGTAAAACAAACCCAGCCTGAAACTAAAGCTTATTGTTACACAGATACAATATCTCAATTAGTAGTATAGTGGTAGTATAAGTATTGAAATCACATAAACAGTAATGAAGCAAAATTACACACTCACGCACGCGAAGACGCATATATTTGCATGCTTGCTTGCATTTGCGATGTACGTTCTTATGCATACGCAAGCGGACACACTTACACACATAAAGTGAGCATGCGTGTTTGATTAATCTTCTTTAATAATACAAACATCTGGTGTCATAATGTTTGTGTTCCGACCGCTTTTAACGAATGATCTGTGTTTAGTCGTAAAATATTTTTCACCCTGTTTTTCTTCATTCTTAAATAGAAATTTTACTATTTCTATATGGAATTCGCAGTGGCTTGCAGTTAGATAGATAGAGTTCTAGATCCCGTTTTTTAATCAGGATAAGAAAACCTTATGTGTTATTTCAGACCATTATCTATCCACGTACCAAATTTCATCCAAATCTCTTGAGTAGTTGTTGCGTGAAAGACTCATACCATACATTCTTACAAACTTTTGCCTTTTTAATATTAGTAGGACTGTACTAAAAAAATATGATAGTTCATTGAAGTCGCTATATCATTTCGGTTGATAAAATTTAAATGATAAAGCAATGTTTACGGGGTAAGCTTGTTTAAAAAAAACAATACAAATCTGAACAAAACAAGATATTTTTACTACTTTAATTTTGTACACGAGATCTTCACAGTTAATCAAAACTGGCAATACTTATTAATGTTTAGATACGTGGATAGTGTGACACAACGTTAGGGGAATAACAAGAGAGTAAAAGCAAAGCAAAGAAAACAGCAAAGCGGTAAACGTAGCATAGGACGGTATGAAACTCGACGGAGTGACGATATACGTAAGGAAGTAGACAGTGGCTGGAAAAGAAAGGCTGACGATAGGGCTGAGTGACATCATGGCGAGGAGGCCTATGTCGAGGAGTGGAGATAGGCTGTTGATGATAATGGTGACCCTGATGATGGTGACCCATCATCATCATGGGTCACCATCATCATCTTGCAGCCTTCAGCAGCAGCATTCAGATTCGTTAGAATCTGAACGTAACTTCGTAACGAGAAACGAAGTAAGAGTGCGTAAAGATATTCTTATTTTTAGGGATAAAAAGTAGGCTTCACTGCAATGTTTATATCATCATCATCAACAGCCCACTAAATGTTCCCACTGCTGGGACTCGGGCCTTCTCTCGCAAGGAAAGAGTTAAATTGTATATATTTATGCTGTTCTTCGACGCACCTAGTTTCACATTTATAATTCCGGCAGGACTACAGCCTATATTTTAATTTGTCTTTAGTTAGTAGTAAAGAGTCATTCAATGTTCCATGTTCTATCCCCGGATGATGATATGGCTGTGCAATGCCGAGGAATGGCAGAGTATGTCCTAGAAAAACGCTTTTAACGATAAGGTCGCCGACTGTCGCACTAATTTTTGAATTAAGAGAAAAGTTAATTCTTACATATTATTGGGACTAAGTTTCCTTACGACGGGCTTGGGATAGGGAGATAGGGATTTGTTTATAAGGAACTGAACATTTGTTTGGACTAAAACCTTAAGAAAAATATCCATACCCATATACCCATGACCAGCTTTATTTTTCAGATGATCGTACCATAAACAATAATGTTTAGCATTTTTTGTTTGTTAATCAGGTTGATTCTATATTCTATTTCATCCGAAGGAACTTCGTTCCTACCTGGTATTCCCATGACACCACACCTTTGTTTAATAAACTTTTGTTACAAAAAAACTTACATTTTGACTCCACATTTTCGTCTTATCAAAACGGCTGCGTGAGGTCTAGCCATCAAAACAACATGTGCATCGCAATAACTCACAAGTTTCCAACATCGAATGCTAACAAAACTAAATAGTACCAACGGGCGCGAGCTAATTCCCCCTCGACATGCGAATGGCATTAAATATCAGTAGCAAGCCAATTAAAGTCGTAAACTTAAATTGTTATTCATGGAGTCATAATGGGGTATGTAAAGATGGAAACTTCCACGCTGTAGCACCCCTAATTGCGCTTGAAACGAGCGAGCACCTGACTAACTCTTACGAATGTGTATGTAACTCTCTTGCTTTAACATCATTTCTGTTCTGCGCTTAGTGGTTTTGTCTATAATGTACAATATATGTTTTTGGATAACTCAATGTATTAGTAGAGGTTGAACGTCATAAATGAAAATACGTCAAACAACCTTGATCTCGTTGCGAATGATGCTGGTATAAAAGTCTTATGGTGCGGCGTTGGGGACGAATAACTAATACTATGTATACTGAGGATCATCCTGCTAATATTATAATTATAAACGTCTATGTTTGAGTGTTTGTTGCTCAATCACGTTGTATGAACGGATTGGGCTGAAATTTGGCATACAGGTGGTAGGTAGGTCTGGAAGAACACATACATTTATCAAAATAACGGGAACTACGCGGGAATAGCCGCGGGTCGCTGCTAGTGATATTATAAACGCGTAAGTTTATATGGAGGAATGTGATATTTGATTTTTTTTTATGCAAATACTATTGCATTGGTTTGCTCGAAATTTGGTACAAAGATACATTGAAGTCTGGAATAACATGGTTTTAGGCATTTTTAAGGGATAGGTACTAATAGGAATGGGAACTAGGCGGATACAACCAAAATGGGCTGTTAGTAACTATAAAGTATATTTTATAACAAATTGGAAAAGTTTTTAAAGATTCAACATTTGTTAAGTAGCTGTAGTGTTTCTCAAGATTACTTCTAATATATAACCAAACATACGAAATTATGCTCTGTTTTCATAATATTACTATAGCTCGTAAGGAATGGGAGTGCAATTCTATGGATATCCAAAATTCAAAGAATTCTATGGATATCCAAAATTTGAAGACTCCATTTCATGAATTAAGGCCAGGTAATTCTGTCAAAGTAGGCATTTAACGCTGTCTTGTTCTCGCGACCGTCACCGACCGCGGAATCGGTGCCACAGTGCAGAAATAACATTAAAATATTGGACTATGTAATTTAAACTCATTTTTTGTTCAAGATTTGTTTATGTTTGTTTGTTTATGATTAGAGTTTTGTTGCTATATAAACGAAGAAAAATAAATTTATCTATACTATTACTATACGGTAGGTATACAAAACTCAACCTTTTATTTTTTGGTCACACTATAAGTTGAGAACGGCTTTTCCAATTTCATGCATTTTTTTAAAATGTTTCCAAATAATTCACAAGTTCCTAACAATTTTTTTCTATGAGGTAAAGATCACTTACTGAGCATAAAATTACAAAATGCTCACAGATCCAGGTAGAGCTTCAAACGCTAATTGAAAAAAAAACTGTTTTAGCCGATATTTTGGAAACTATATGTTTTGACAATAACTGTAGAAAATAAAATGTTGCATCTTTTGTTGCTAGTAAACTTTTTTTGTAAAACTTACCGTTTACGATTTATAACCCATTTAATGATATGGTTGCGATGATGCCGATAATAGTGGATGAAAATGATGTGGTCTACGATGGAACTTGCTTCTCTAATAGAAACAAACACAGTGTACCTCGTAACCCCAAGGTTCGAACCTTCGACAAAAACCCACTCTGGCAATGCGTTTCACAGCTTAGTTGTTCTTATTACAAAAGTGGAGACCAAACTCTTCGTTCAACTCTTCAATCATGATGATGAACGGTGCTGTTTATTCGAGCAACGAGCAATATGATAGAATAACTTAAATTTAAAAACCCCGACTACAAAAAAACTACACGTAAAAAAATATTACCTACTATCTAAGGACACTTTGGCGAATGAGACTAGTCTTAGAATATCTTAGTTACCAAAATCCATCCAGCCGTTTGGAAGATATGTGGAAATAAAAGTTTAACAAACATAAAGATACGCGCGAAACGCGAAACCCTTCTTCCATTCCGGTAAAAAGAGACATGTTTATGCTACTGGGAACAGAATTCACATTATCATTAAATTGGACATAACAAATCGTAATCGGTAAGTTCGAAAAAAAAGTTTACTGGCAACAAAAGCTGGGAAATTTTATTTTCTACAATAATAATAGGCTTTATAACTTTTTCGGAATATCGGCCAAAAACGTTTTTTCGAGCTGGCGCTTGAAGCTCCACCTGGATTTGTTATTATTTTGTAATTTTATGCACAGGAAATGATTCTAAACCTTATATAAAAAATTCGAATCGGAAATTTAGTACAGAGTTCAATTCTACGAGTAGTTTTACTGCCTAAAAGGCTTCTTATCAAATTTGGTCGAGTGTCTAAATTTCCATTTAAATGAGTTTTAAATGAACGAAGTTGGGTTTTTAGGGATTCGTAGACAAATTTTAAAATATACGTTATGTCTGTCCATCCGTATGTGACAGCCATTTTTCTCCGAAACTATAAGAAGTATACTATTAAAACTTGGTAAGTACATGTATTCTGTGAACAATATTAACATTTTCATACAAAAAAAGAAAAAACAATAAATTTTAATGGTGTCACAAACTTGGAAAAGAAATAAAAAAAAACTATCAAAATCATATGTGTATCTATGGATAGATGTTCAAAAATTGTATTGAAGTTCCTAACATTTTTTTTCTAAACTGAATAGTTTGCGCAAGAGCCTCTTTTAAAGTGGTAAAATCTGTATACGATGACTTTTCTTCCAAGTACTAAGTACCTTACTACCAAAGAATTTACCTAAATGGCATATAAATGCAAGTTAGGTATCATTTATGATACCTAACATAGGATTTATATTGGGGGATTTACGCAGGGGATTTCTCCCCTCTCATTATTTCCTTATCCCGATCTCTGATTTGACGAACGAATATTTTACCGATACTTATCTATTTTCCATTGCATCTGCATTGAATTTTTTACTGATGTGTTATTGACGTCAGTTTTTGAGACTCCCTATTGGTCTACAACATAAAGTAAACAGCGTACTAATTAGTATCAACGTCTATTTGCAATTCCAATGAAAACGGTATCAAAAATCAAGATCATAGCGTGCTTCACTAGTAATACCTACTGATATTGTTAAACTGTGGCACTATGATCGTAATATTTAAAATTTATTGGTTGTCAAAATTGCAAAATCAAGCACAGGCCCGTCGTCCGTGAGCGCCGAAACGCGACTGATCAGGCCTGCCGAACGGCGCGCTATATATATGGTAGATATTAAAACATAGTGAATAACTGATACTTTTTTATCAAGTCAAACTCTGCGAATGCATCTATAACTTTTTAGTGGCTTTCGTTGAGTACAAAAATTTAGTAAAAAAATTCATTAGTTTAGTCATAAACTTGAAATAACTTTTTGAAAAGGGGTAACTTTGGGATTTTTTTCTATCTAGTAAAATTTATTAAATCGTGTTATTGACTGCAAATTGCACTAGAAAAGATCCTTAACTAATACATATATTTTTCTCAGAGTTTAATACACTATTTTAAAGGTCTTAAAGTTGTTTTAAAAATTCAAAATTACGGCCCACACGCCCTTAATATTTAGTCCCATAAACATTCACAAAGATTTTTTTTTATTTGACAAAACATTATTAGAAAAACAATTGAGTCAAATAGATTAAATGCAGACTAAATCAAAGCATAAATATTATTTGTATAAACGCAGTTAGCAGAATGAAAACGTAAAACAAATTCTTGAGTCCCTTTTTCACCTCAAACGCCAAACAAAAACAAAGGAACTTGTATTAGAGAACCACTACACCCAAAACCTATAATATAATAGGCACTCTTGTCACCATCGCATTAGCTGTTCGATAAACAATCCATTCCCATAACAAACAGAGGCCAAATCGTGCCGTTGCAAGACACCCTCTCAGAAAATCGAAAGTTCTCATACCATACGTCCCAATTATCGGAACGCCTCCCTGGGGTGGTTGACCTACATCCTCACCCATACCTCGCCCAAACCGCTTCAAACCAAAACAAATAAATTTACACCATATCCCGACAAAAATAAAGTCGCGAATAAATTAATACCTACCATCTGTTTAGCATTCAGAAGCTTTCTGTCGTTCGTACCTATCAATTTGCTTAATAAATGACACACTTCACACCTTCTTTCCTTTATTATATTGGAATTCCTGTAATCGTGACCTTTAATGTTTTCGAGTTGTTTCTTGTCAAATATTCGAGAACGAAATAAATGGTCAAATGTTTCCTGGGTAGATTTTCGAGACATTAGTAATACGGTGAAATACCACGGTAATGTCACCGTAATTTTGCTAATGTCCAGCGTTTGAGCATTGGGAGTATCTTTGTTATATTAAGTTCTTAATACAGGTTATCAGTCTGCCATCTTCTTCATAGCTTCTGAGAGTTTTGAGCTTGATTTTCGGAAAACACGTGAAATCGAGGTAGCAGGGTTCTTGCTTCAAATATTCCAAACTACGACATATTCGTTAATATAAAAATGACAGTTGTATCGCGAGACAATAGGGCAGTCACAGATAAACTAGCATTATTGAATAAAAAGTATTAAATTTGAATTTGTGTAGATCTGTTAATGCACTGAGGGTCTTTAAGTAGTTAATCGATGGCATTGCTACTATCACTCAAAATCCCGATACTACGTGTCCGAATACAAAAAAGAAATACCACTGAGATGATGACGATGGGTTATAATAATTTCGTTTGAAAGTTGAATATGATGATATGAAAGTTGCATTAATCACCCATTGAAGATAGAATAAAGAAACTACCTTAATTTAACACTACTGGGTTTCGGAGCATTCTTTCTCAAGAGACAGTCAGGGCCGTAAACCAGCACGTTGACGAAGTCGGGTTGACTAACGATACATGCCCATGAAATATTGTTCATTGCAAAATGTCGATTTTTTCACGATGTTGTCCTTCGTCGTTAAACTCATGAAATAAACAACATTTTGTATCTACTTGGAAAAATCTACTCACATCATAAACCCGCCACGGTATCGTATTACGCATAACTTACCTGTCATTGGAAATTAGAAAAAAAAACGCTTAAGTCTGATACAGTTGCATTAAATTCCAGAATTCTAGATGATTCGAAACGTGTTTAAAAACACTGAATTCTGATTCCTTATTTTCCCTTTAAAGTAAATACAAACCCCGGAAAGGGTCCGGAATATTTTTCTACTGAAAGACAGGTAAGAAAATAGATTAAAGGTCGTCTTCATTTTATAGGAGAGGCACGACTTAACGATGACTTTTCGGCCTAAAATTTATACCTATGAATATTTATGAGTCCCTTCTTTTTCCTTTCTCACGGACATTTCTTGACTTAATCATGGTTTTGTTCGTAACTTGGCGTTTAATTGACAAATTGTTTGAGTATTATACTTGTTTAGATATGTTTCATGCTCTGTTTATTTGAATATTACTCCTGTTTGAGAAACTGGAGGCTGGTAAACAAAGGAACGATAAAACGATCAAGTCTTAACAAATGCTTAACTTAAGAAATTATCATTATTTTAGAAAACATAAATAGCATATCATGATTTATGGGCATGTACTTCAAAAGAATAAACATGTTGCTAAATAAAATTTTTATGAAACGAATGGTTGCAGATTCAGATTATTTATTGGTAACAAACATTAAATTACACGTCATAAAATAATTTAAATTACTTACAATAATTACTAGTATATACATTGATAATTATAGTTATCAATCAATAAATCAATAAAATATGAAATAATAAAGTAAAGTTATGGATTATCACAAAAATACGACATATTAAAACATTTAATATAGGTACTCTATCGAAATGTCAATTGTATCAATCCATCAATATTAATTAAATATTATAATAACAATTAATTATGACAATCAGGTTTAATTAAATTACAATCTAATATAAATTAATAATAATTTTGTATTTAAAATCTATTACAATCATTAGTCGATTACACAGTTAGTTTGATTCTAGTAAGATCGTCAAACTTATAGAAAGCTTGTTCCAGTTTTTCAACTTGAATTTGAAAGACAACCTGGAAGGTGCATCTTTGACATTTGATGGCAGTCCGTTATATACATCCGGTGCAGTAACTTTCATCAGTTTTGATGTCTTTGTTAGTTTATGCGGCACCGGGCACAGCCGCTGCGGGTGGCGCGAGGGCGGTTTTACGTCACCGAGCCGTGCGAACTCATCAGGGTTGTCTCTGGCGTACAGAGCAGCCTGACAGCAAACAAGGCTTGGAACAGTTATGATCCCCATCGCTCAAAAATATGGCAGAGCTAAGGCCTCCTGTGGCACTCTCACTATCGCCCGTACGGCTCGTTTCTGCATTTTGAAGGTGCGCTACCAGTCGGCGGCTCGTCCCCATAGCTCGATACCGTAAGTAAGAAGAACACAAAATTAACATTCACACACAAAGTATAATAAAGTACCCTAAGAATTTCAGATGCTCAGAACATAGTACAGTACTACATATATATATAAGTGGTGTTTTTGTATTGTTGTTATACTACTGTTATCTGATGTCACAAAAATTTTAACAACATTTCATAAAGATACTCAGCGTAAATTTTAATAATTGACGATGCTAAAAGTCGGTAATTAACAAATTTGAATATTTATTACCAAATTAGTAATTTTATTCGGATGTAAATTTCACCGAAAAATTGTCAATAACGTCAGATTATAACGTATCCAACGTGTGAGATTATAATCTGAAACTTTTTGCAATTATACATACTGTATATATGCACTGCACTGTACATACTGCACTGTATATATTTAACGGATGGCACTATATTATGTCACTACGTGTGGTAGTGATAATGGTGATGTTGTCGGTGAATCTTCTCTTCGAATGTTGCGATAAAATTTAACATTTTCTAAATTAGGAAATTCGTTTGTTTTATTTTGACAGTCGATGACATGCATGACAACAAGTACAAGTACTTAATTCGATTAGTAGTAGTAGTAGTACAAATACTTTAGTCGATGATATTAGATTACGCTGCATTTTTTTTAATTTTGGGCTAGATGGTTTTATGGTATAAAATGATGATCAATATTTATTCATTTACTTTTAGACCCGCACTTATACGATTTTTTAGCTATCCCTTACTCAACACTACTATCACTACTTGGACTTCATTATTTTCCATACGGAACCAAACTTGCGCCGTCAACACCAGAAAAAAATATTGAGGTCGCCGGTCGTCGGTACAAGCCTTCAATTCTGCTGACATGCAATTTTTTAAAAGATTGTACGTCGACCACATTCAAGCAAAAAGATTTCCATCCTTGCTGGGGAATTTGTGAAAATGTAAATTTATTCCGGGGCACAATGAGGGCTCCGCAGTGCAAAAACTGGGGTTAATAGCAGAGCGACATGCCTCCATAGGATTACGAAATTCGTAACTCCAGCCCGACTAATTCTAAGGAATTTGTCCTTTTGTATGTGCATATTTGCCGAAATGTGCTAGGGACTTATGCGCGCCCTTTATTTCAATTTGCATGAATTATTTGTTTTCGTCGTGTTTTTGTGCCGGTGGAAATTGTCTTGACGCGTCTTTTGGTTGTTAAACCATTTTGAAAAAGTATAGCTGTTGTTTGATCAAAGTTGAAGAATGAAGATAGGAGGGTGAATGCCTACTGATTTTAAACTTTCGCGATTTGTCCACATATTGTTAACAAATACACAATTTAGATCATGATTGCGTCCTGTGCAATGTGCAATGCAAATTGACAATGACAAATGAATGGACAATGAGTCCCAGATTTTGGTAATTTTATGAAAGCTGAAAGTTTTTTAGGGCACGTTTCCAATATTTTTGGCAACTACTAAATATGACATTGTCGCTTTAACATCACAAATTTATGTGGCTCAGTAAGCAAAAGTAAAACTAACAATCGTAATTCTAATTCTACTAATATTGTGAATGCGAAATTTGGATGTTTATTTCTCTATCACGTGGGTACTTTTGAACAAATCGGAATGAAATTTGTAACATAGATTATCATCGTCTGGAATAATACACATGTTCCTTTTAATCACGGGAAAATAACGGTAAAAGGTACGGTGCTGGTAAAACCGTAGGGACTGCTAGGAAAAAGTAAATCTATCTTGTCTTCAAAACAAAATAGCGTGCATTACGTCAATATCATTACAATAACTACATAATTTACCTAATTCAAGTGACCGGAATCGGTTCGCGAATGCGGTAAGAGACACATGTGACCCGTCCCTGGTCACGGGAGCCCCGAGGGACACCGGGTTAATCGTGGAATTAATGGCGGACTGCATTATTTCTATTCCTCGTAAAATCTTCGACCAGCGGTGTCACCCTTTACCAAGTGAAATGAAAATAATGTCAGCGGTAGTAGTCCTGAACATCGAACATTGGTTTTTTAACCCATTGGTTATAAGTTTGACGTTGATGTCTGTTTGTCTGTCTGTGTATGTCTGTTTGTCTGTCTGTGTGTGTCTGTCTGTCTGTGGCAGCTCAAACGGATGGACTAATTTCAATGCGGTTTTTTTATTTGAAGGTTAATATCTGTGCGGATGTTCTTAGCTATGTTTAGTTTATATCGATTCAAGATGGCCGCCTTCACAAAATGGCGGACAAAATATTTCTTCAAAACCTACCTCAATGTGGGTATTAAAAGAAAGGGCTTGACTAGTAGAATACTATACGCTATAACAAATTACAAATCCAAGATGGCCGCCACCACAAAATGGTGAATTATATAATTTTTTCACTACTACCTCAATATGGGTATCAAACGAAAGGGCTTGACTAGTAGAATACTTTGCACTATGACAAATTTCAAATCCAAGATGGCTGCTACCACAAAATAGCGACATACATTTCTTTTTTCACAACCCCTTAATATGGATATCAAATGAAAGGGATTGACTAGTAAAATGTTGTACAGATAACAAATCCGATGTAGTCGAGGATTAATCAAAATTTTTAATTTGGTTCTTGTTAACTGACGTCAAAAACGGTTCTAAATTCGGTTGCCTGTTTGTTTTTGTGTATGTTACGCGGTTTGAGGATTTATAGTTGGTCTGAGGTTACGCGATAGGTCCGCCAATGGGGCGTTAATAAAATGCAAAAATATCTGTCAAAGACAGTTCCCAATTTCACCATAGATAGCGCTAATGTTTTATTTTGTTAGCGAAATTTCACAAAAACAAACAGTGGTGCCACACTTGGCAAAATTTAGGACTATTTTTGACAAGTAAATTTGCATCTGGAAAACGCCTCATTGTGAATTAATTCTTTTGTCTGGTAGATCTATAGTTCAGAGGTGGATATTACAAATTTTATCGAAATCGGTGTGGTGGTTATAGATATAATGAAAAAAGTAAATTTTGCACCAAACAAAATTTTACCGACACTTTACCGAAGATATCCCAGAAGTCAGCCTGTATGAGATTAGGATGGCCCTCAAACAACTTAAAAACAACAAAGCACCTGGCGACGACGGAATTACGACTGAGCTTCTGAGAGCGGGTGGAAAACCGGTACTTAAAGTCCTCCAGAAGCTGTTCGATTCCGTCATACTTGACGGTAGTACGCCAGAAGCGTGGAGCAGAAGTGTGGTGGTGCTCTTCTTCAAAAAAAGGTGACAACACCTTGTTGAAGAACTACAGACCCATCTCACTTCTGAGCCACGTTTATAAGTTGTTTTCGAGGGTAATCACGAATCGTCTCGCACGCAGGTTTGACGACTTCCAGCCACCCGAACAAGCCGGTTTCCGAAAAGGCTATAGTACCATAGACCACATTCATGCGCTTCGGCAGATTATACAGAAAACCGAGGAGTATAATCGGCCACTATGTATAGCGTATGTGGACTATGAGAAAGCCTTCGATTCCATCGAGACCTGGGCAGTGCTTCAGTCTCTCCAGCGATGCCGCATCGACTATCGCTATATCGAAGTGTTGAAGTGTATTTACAGCAAAGCCACAATGTCTGTCCGATTACAGGACCAGTGCACAAAACATATCCAGCTACAGAAAGGCGTGAGACAGGGAGATGTTATATCTCCGAAACTGTTCACTGCCGCGCTGGAAGATGTTTTCAAGCTACTGGACTGGAACGGATATGGCATCAATATCAACGGCGAATGCATCACTCACCTTCGGTTTGCCGACGACATAGTCATTGTGGCGGAGTCGATGGAGGACCTCGGTGCTATGCTCAGGGACCTTAGTAGAGTATCCCAACAGGTAGGTTTGAGGATGAATATGGACAAGACGAAGGTCATGTCAAATGTTCATGTCTCACCTGTACCGGTTATTGTTGGGAATACCACACTCGAAGTTGTTGACGAATACGTCTACCTGGGTCAAAAGATCCAATTAGGTAGATCCAACTTCGACAAAGAGGTCCAGCGAAGGATCCAACTCGGATGGGCAGCGTTCGGGAAACTTCGGCACATCTTTGAGTCCAAAATACCCCAATGCCTAAAGACGAAAGTCTTTAACCAGTGCGTGTTGCCAGTGATGACTTATGGAACTGAGACGTGGTCCTTCACTGTTGGTCTCATAACGAAGCTCAAAGTCACACAGCGAGCTATGGAGAGCTATGCTCGGAGTCTCTTTGCGCGACAGAATCCGTAATGAGGATATTCGCAAAAGAACGAAAGTGGCCGACATAGCTCAAAAGAGTAAGCAAGCTGAAGTGGCAATGGGCAGGCCACATCGCTCGCAGAACTGACAACCGATGGGGAAAAAAGGTTCTTGAGTGGCGACCACGAACCGGGAGACGCAGTGTTGGACGGCCTCCCACTAGATGGACAGATGACCTCACAAAGGTCGCTGGAAACCGCTGGTTGCAGGTTGCGCAGGACCGTTCGTTATGGAAATCTAGGGGGGAGGCCTATGTTCAGCAGTGGACGTCTTGTGGCTGATGATGATGATGATGATGAAATTTTGCACACCTTCATCTAAATGACGTATCGTTGCGAAATGTTTAATTTTATATTACAATCTGTTTTTGTTTTTTCGATCTAAGATGGCGCACTCCATCAACGACCGCATCGTCAATTAACAATAAAAAAATAACAAAAAAATAATATAGTTGAACATAGAACGTCCTCCTTTTTTTAAAAAAGGATAAAAGTAACTATAACGTCTTGACTCACAATAAATCCTTTGAAATTGTTTTCGTAATTATTGTTTTAACTAAACAAGCATCAAACGAAAACTAATAACGGACAAAATTGCCGCAAACCAAACCAATTTACTACAAATTGTATTCACTAAAACAGCTTTATTTAGGCCTTTACTAATTTCTGTTTCCGTACCCTATTATTTTAGAGTAAAATTTGGTGTAATAGCTGTTCTGTGTTAATTGTTCAGAAGTTGTATTAACCAAAAAAAATTGGTTGTCTGTAAAGTCGGTTGGTTTACGGACAATAGTTTAACGTGACAACGTCATAACAAAACATTGATAGATGCGGCGCAAGCGCACAATGAGCGTAACGGGACATAACGGGGCACTTTTTCGTGCATGCAGCCGGCGTTCATCGATTTATTAGACGTTGTCACGTCTAAAAACATAAACCTACTTATTTGTCGTGCAGTAAAAAATTGAATAAATATCTCCCAAAATTCCTAGAAAACTGATTAAATCTTCGATTCCGCTGAAAATTTATAGGTACACATTGCTGTGTTCCGATTTGAAGGACTTTCTAGAGAAAGTACAGAGCAAAGAAGATAAACATCTTATATGTCTGGATGACGTGCGCAGTGTAGTGTAAGGCAGTGATTTGGAGTCCTCATATTCGAATAGTTGCGTGGCACTGTGTTGTTATGTGGCAGGCATGTTGCTTACCATCAGGTACATATCCTGGATGTCTCGTCATTATTTATTTAAAAAATAAATAGGCGGGTGTTGCTTACCATCAAGAGCATATCTTGTGTGTCGTATATGGTAACAAGAACAAAATTAAAAATTTTGATTAACCCCCGACTACCTCAGGTTTGTTATCTGTACAACATTCTACTAGTCAAGCCCTTTCATTTCATACCCATGTTAAGGGAGTTGTGAAAAAGAAATGTTTTTCGCCATTTTGTGGAAGCGGCCATCTTGGATTTGAAATTTGTCATAGAGCAATGTATTCTACTAGTCAAGCCCTTTCGTTTGATACCGATATTGAAGTAGTAGTGAAATAAATAATATAATTCGACATTTTGTGGTGGCGGCCATCTTGGATTAGATTTTTTTTATAGTGTGTAGTATTCTACTAGTCAAGCCCTTTCATTTGATACCCATATTGAGGTAGATTGTGAAGAAATATTTTGTCCGCCATTTTGTGGCGGCGGCCATCTTGAATCGATATTAACCAAACATAGCTAAGAACATCCGCACGGATATTAACTTTCAAATAAAAAAAACCGCATCGAAATTAGCCCATCCGTTTGAGCTCTACGGTGCCACAGACAGACACACACACAGACAGACATCGACGTCAAACTTATAACACCCCTTTTTTTGGTCGCGGGTTAAAAAAAGGGTGGCATAAAATGACGTTTTTTAAATATTTCACGAGCGATATGATCTAGAACTTTTGAAAGATTAGTGTGGTCAGCTAGGTCAAAGGCGGACAGACCTATGTGTGATGGAAAATAAACTGATCCTGTAAAACGACTTACTTTACTTTTTAGATTTTATTTTTAATTATAAAACAAAGGTTATACGTAGTGTATTATAAACATCGACATAAATCAAAATATGTGCCCTTAGCACCTTGAAATTGGTAATAAACAGCGTCTCTGTGTGTAGCGTAAGGGGTTTACACACAACCGATCTACTTGGCCCCTAGAATCGCTAGCGGCAAGATTTGCTGTGGTTCTACTTATTTTGGTCGTTGACAATGTATAGTCACAGGTAAAAACGTCCGGCGTTCATCGCTTCCTACAACCGACTAGAACGGAAAGAGTGAGCTCACTTTTCGCAACGATGATAATACTGTGCGCCTGAAGTTTGGGAGGGCACATCAAGTCGTTTATATCGATGAATATAAATGTACTACCGTGCATATTTTATTACTACGGTACTGATCATGCAATTATTAAATTGTGATAGTATGCATGCTTATTGCTCAGTTACAATATAACAGATGAACTGATCAGGTGTAATTTGTAACTCAGATAGATTATAGTTTCACACAGCACATCGGCCCAAAAAAAAAATATTTCCCTTTAAAAATAACTCACACTTTTTTCCTAAATTGCGTAAAAATGAGTCAAATCGTTACTTAACTTAAGATACAACGACCACTACCTACGTAGCCTATTTCTATCTTTCTTCGCAAACAAACCTCGTTCTTATCCCTACTCTAATTCAGTATACTTTCGGGGTGACTTTGTAACGATGTGCTATTGTTTCAGAGGGTAGATGTAAAATATCGGATTCCCAGGACACCGAGCGTGCGGGTGACAGCATAATAATAACCTGTCGAGGAACCCGGCTATTTCCTAATTTGTAAATATACGTAGCCAACGGCAAAACGGAATATAGCTCCAGGGTATTTCTGGGTAACAAGTTATCCTTCTAACCCACATAATACTATGATATTGTAGAGATACATAACAATGAGGAGTTATGTTAATATTTGTCATTTTAGTATGAAAATTTTAATTTTTGACTGTAGAATAAAACACTTCGCTATATGACCAATGGCCATAGCCACGCCCTCCGGTTTCACCCGCGTAGTTTCCAAAGTGAGTTACCAGATTCTGAGTTCTAAGTTTTTTACCTACTTCTATCGGTTTTGTTGTTTTTTTTTTACGTTTGACTAGCAGTTTTACCCGCGTAATTCTCATTCCCATTATTACACCGGGATAAAAAAATAGCCCATATGTTATTCGAGAATCCATCACGGTACTGACCAAATGTGGATCGATCATGTGTAAACTTCTGTTTTAAATGTTGTGCAACTCTTGTGCAAATAAGGACATCGGCAGTGCTGTGACAACCATATGTTACAGCGCGCGCTATAAATTAAGAAATCAATATTTTCTATATTTATTTACTTTCACTTCGAGCTAACTTGTTTAAACCTCGCTAAATTATATTGAATCTATCATCCATTTTCTGAGAGGCACTCTAAATAACTGTCATACTCATCTTCATAACCAAGCTTCAAACTTACCCGAGCACGTTACGAATACGTCTTTTAAACAAGGGAAAGCTTTTAGATCACAAATAAGAATTTTTATGCTCATTATCTAAATATTCACGACGTAAGATGCTGATGCTAGAATAGAAAGTAAGGTACTTAGGTACGAGTACGTTGGCGTTTCATCTTTGCTTTTCCATTTGGTGTCTTTTGTTACTTCCCACATGCTTTGTCTGAGCTGTTGCCTTGACGTATACATTTTCCTGGAGCTATTTTTTTCTGTCAGTGACAGTGTCTTAATACACTCTATTGAAAATCTCCTCGATTTCAAGTCATTTAGAAATTTAGTTGTTTGTTTTTTTTGTGTGTATTCGTATGTCACGCGATTTGTGAATCTGCCTATTGTGAATCGAATTCGATATTTTTTTTTGTTTCGTAGATATAATAGTACTGTAGTCATCACATATTAGTACCAACATTTTATCGGTGGGGTGGTTTTTGAAATAGCGACCATAAACAAAAATTAGCTTACCTTTACCTCAACGATATTTTCGTAGAAGTAGGTAAATAATATTAAGAAATATAGTAGAGTGTCTGTGTTTAATTTTAAATTGAAGAAGAAAATAATTTTTGGCGTTTCGGAAAAATAAAACAAATTTTTGAAGGAATTTTCTGCTAAATATCAAGGTGTACAGTATGTAGTGTATGTAGTGTACACGTAATAATGTTATATTTACTGATTTTTTCAAGTTCGAGTCGGAGATTCCCTATCACAACACAGGAATGTATCCATTGGCGCGCCGCGCCACAAGGATCGGTGACTGCTCCACAACTTTTTGGGATCTACATAACTGATTTAATTGAAACAATTGAAAGTCAATCAGCATTCTTCGCTGATGATGGTAAATTTTTTGCAAACCCATTGGTTGGTTCTGGGCAGCTCCAAAGAAATCTAGATCAAGTGCAAGACTGGACCTTGGACTGGGTTGTCAATCTAAATGTTGCAAAGTGTGGGGTCTTACATCTAGGCAAGAATAATCCACTAATAACCTTTTATCTCAATGGTGTTGCTTTATCTTCAGTGAATCAGCAAAAAGACCTCGGTGTTATAATTACGTCAAATTTAAAATGGGAAGAACACATTTCTGCAATTGTAAAAAAAGCAAACTCTTTTCTTTACGTCATTCGAGGATCCTTTCAATCTATAACTGTAGAAATGTTTCTTAAAATATATAAAACTTATGTGAGACCACTACTGGAATACGGTTATCAAATTTGGAGCCCCTACTTCAAAAAAGATATTGATTTACTTGAAAGTGTGCAAAGAAAAGCGACGAAATTGCCATATGCCCTTCGACGTAAATCGTACAAAGACAGGTTAAAAGCCCTACGACTCACTACACTGGGAAGAGAGAAGGTTGCGGGGAGACTTGATCGAAACATTTAAAATACTGAATGGATTTTATAATCTCCCTCACATAAGGAACCTGTACAGATTAAAGGAGCATAAGAGAGACAATCGGCGTCATAAGTCGCAGTTGTCCCACGCGCCATCACTGACAAACACTGCACATCACATCCTCAGCAACAGAGTGGTTTATAACTGGAACAGGTTGCCTGAGGATGTTATTTCGCCAAAGTCGTTAAACTCTTTTAAGAACAAACTGGACAGATGGATAGTAAAAGACAAAATCATTTTAACAGACAATTACCTATAATTTGTTATTTCAACACTGAGATATAGGCATATCAGCAAGAGCTGCTCGCCTATTATTCAATAAATAAATAAATAAATTATTGCATTACTAGCGTCTGCCCGCTGCTTCGTCCGCGTAGTATTTAGAAAAATATACTTTACATTTTTGGGATGAAAAGTTGCCCATATGTAGTCTAGCCAAACTATAATCAAAATATTTTTTTTTAAAACTTTTATACGTTTACAATAGACCGCCATATCGCCTGATGTTAAGCGACGATGCAGTCTACAATGGATCGTGTTTACCTAGAAGAAACCGATTCACTCTCGATTTGAAGACACAAAGATTGTAACCATCGGGGAAACTCCACTCAGGCAACGTATTCTACTCCCTAGACGTTCTTATCACAAAAGTAGAGTCAAATCTCTTCGTTCGTGTCTTTGGAACATCAACCGTGAAACGATGTCGCTTTTTCGAGTGTATCTGATAAAAAACCGATAGGCAGGCAATTTTTTTTTTTTTTATAACTTTTATAGGTTTACACTTGACCGTCATTGAATTTTTCGGCGATGATCAAGACTTTGTAGTCTTTTTCGCACAAGAGTGTCGTTTGCCTATGAGCCTTTTGGCACGTCTCTCGATAAATTCAAAACTTCAGACTAATCTGTTCAGTTCTTATAACATGATTGAGCAATAAACATCCAAACGTCTAAACCAAAATACTACTCCCATGTTTATATTATCTTGTACATTTTAATCGTATCAACATAAAGATATCCAAAGTTGTATCAGTTGTTAATAAATATTTATTGTATTTTGTTACAGGTACGACATTTCCCTTCCATAAATCGTGCGGCTTTGTGCAAGGTAAATAAAGGAATCATAACATACCACAACTCATCGCGCTCAAAATTCCCGATAGTGGGTAATACCGTAAATATCTTTAGTCTATTTCTCGGTAAGAAATGGAAGAAACTAAAATAAATGGGGCATAGTCGGAGGCTCTCGGGAAGATGAAATTCCAGCGGACCCCTCGCCCCGACCCGGGTGCTGAATATGATCGAATATCTTGGCTTGCACCGGCTCTACGTACCTTATGCTTATGGTTTTCACCAAATACAAAGAAAGTTTGCGTAGAATATGTTGTGTAACATACATGACATTTACTAGCGCTTTGTGATGCTCAGGTGTAGTCTAGTGTATGTGAAGACTTTAATAAATATATTATGTTTTATAACACAATGACCTTAGATGACCTCTACTCCCTTCCGAACTTTGAACAAGCGGAGAAGGCGTAGGACCCTATTACTAAACTTAATAGAATACTATACCTTCTTACGCACATACTTGTACATAAAGTATACCTGAAAGCATATACCATCCAATACTATTCATGCTCGCTCACTGTACTCATCAAGTGTTAGATCTAGTAAGACGGCCAGAGCAAGGGCACCTCAGCTGATACAACCTCGGCGTAGGCTGCCATCACGTCGTTAGAAAATATCAAAGGTTTGCAATGCATCCCCGAATGTTGCTTGACAGCCGAGCTTTAGAGAAGAGAATCTCTCGCCTTCAACTGTAACCAGTAGGTAGAGCTGCGTCGAACTCAGCTCAACAACATTAACTGTGGATCTGACTCTGAAGTCGAAAAAAAAAGTCCGTACCATTTTGTTGAGTCCCAAATACATTTTTTTGTAAGAAATAGTGAATTGTTTTTCGTTGTTCCCATGTTGCTTACGACTCCATTTACTATATCTTAGGAATACGTTTCTGGCTATCAAAGTGCATGTGGACAGAGTACTTATGAGATAAAGGACGCGAACTATCGAGGTGTCATCACCCAGTCGCCCCCCGACGGCGAGGCTGTGGCGTGCCCTATCGACGCTGTTTTTGTCTCAGTGATTGATTGATACTGTTCTCTTCTCGGGTGACAGTATTGAGCGTGATCCTTAGCTCTGTGACCTCGTCAACCGAGTTTCGTGCTATTTCGAGGGTGCTTCGGAGACTTGGGAGTACATGTGAGTTATGGTAGCAGTTCTTTTGTTTATCGATAAAATAGGCTTGCACTTGACAGCTATCTCGTCTCGTAGTTTGTCATATTTAGTTTACCTTATATAAAAGAAACCGATTGCCCTTATTCTGGTGGAAATTTGCACGAAAGCAGTTGTTTCTCTGTGGGTATTTCTTATAGGTTTTTTTTAGTGTGGCTCCGCTGTTTATGTGGGGGGTTCCAAACTAGGCTCTGAGCCTGTATTTTGGGCACCCAAGATTACAGTTTATTGCAGTAGACTTGCGCTGATCGGGTTACAAGGAGTTTTTCATGACTTGATAACGTGTAGAATATAATAATAAAATTTATGGATTTAAAGACAATTGATTACATTTACATAATTAAATTACTTGATAGTTACTTCTTATTCATCTGTCCGTGTATCAAGTAAAAATATCAGAATTAAATTAAATTAGAATCATATCAAAATCAAGATATACAGAGATATAATAGGGATGTCTCGTTGGTTTAACTTGACAACGCTGCATTCCCTATTGATATTATAAATGAAAATGTTGCTCTTGATATTGTCATAAATAAATCTCATCCAATGGTGTGAATGATGCGTTCGCTTCACAGGTTCACCTAAACCGGTATCCGTTCTTTTGAAAAACTTTTTTTCACAAATCTACACCTGATAACCAACGTTCGACAAACTCACGGGTCGTCAAATGATTATTACACAAAAAAACATTTCACTAATTGGTTACATCTCAAAATATTTATTTGACAAACTTTCATTACATAACGTATTATTTGACAATTGATTTGGTTGAAAAAGGTTGGTTGAAAAAGGTTGAACACGATGAATAACAGCAATGTCACCTACCCGACACGATTCGACTAAAACGACATTTCTGGACAAAGGTCAGCTTCTCCTATTATCTGATCTTCGGTTTACAGCATCTGATACGAGCCTGAAATGTTATTGAAATATCGATTCGCCCTCTCATCTTCACGCTACATACTTATTCATAAAATAAAAGCTTCTGATCTCGCTACATTTTTATGTTTGTGAATGAGATTGCTCGCGGATTCTCACGTTCGCATCGCATATAAATCTTTGAATGATAAATTGAGCCGAGCGTGAGTTGAAAGCATATCTTACATTAAAATTTTGCTAACTTCAGTGTTTCAAATATTTTGTGATGAAATAGACAGTAAACTAAAACCTCGTCTATTTAGGCTGGGCAAAGTAAGCAAATCCTTTGCATTGTAGCATAGTTTTTACAACAAAATTCCGAATGTAAAATTGAAAAACTAAATTAATTTAAGTTGAAATAAGTTTGGAATGGCATACAAGGCGGGCTTACTAATGAAATTATTTGATAAATCCAGATAGATTTGGGTTTGGGATTGACAGGACAGTTAGTAGTGAAATCTATACTAATATTAATAGAGCTGAAGAGTTTGTTTGTTTGTTTGTTTGAATGCTAGGATCTCAGGAAGTACTTATCCGAATTGAATGATTCTTTGTCTATTGGATAGTCCATTTATCGAGGAAGGCTATAGGCTATATCAATAGAAGTGGAACATGAATCAAGAATGTAACAAAAACGGGGAAAAATGGTCCTTTTTGAGAGTTTTCATACTATGCTTTGACATGACAGCATGTTTGTGTCAAAGATGGCGTCATTGAATATAAACCTTTGCGAGGTATGTGATCTGAGACCTTTGCATATCAAATTTGTTTCTAAATCTGAGTTGGTACGACCAATTTCCGACAGGTGGCGTAGCAGGTAGCTAAAGACAGATTACAGCTGAAGAGGTTTTTTGTTTGAAAGCGATATTCTCAGGAATGACTGAAACGATTTCAGTAATTCTTTCACGTTGGATATGTACGGGATCCCGCTGAGTGCTATATATGTACCACGGGCGAAGTCGGGGCGGGCATCTAGTTGACATATAGTGCTGTATTTTTTTGGCATTGTTGACCGATTTATTTTTAGTATTGTCTCAGTGGTCAGTTGCATTTTACGACAATAAAGGGGTTTCACTCGACTTGATCTTTTAAATTATTTAAGATTATACCTACGTCACTAAGTAAGAAGACAAAGATGGTCCATAGTACCAGCGACGATTTACAACTCTGATTGACTTATTCCTGTTTCCCCCTTAGAGATTCCACCCTAAGGGGGGAAAATTGAACCCTAATGTAAAGAAAGTCTATAAATTCCCCCTTTAATTTTAGCTTATTCCACTTCACCTCCCCATTGTAATAGACAAAAAAAAAACGAAGGTAAAAAAAGCCAGTATAATTATTGATCTGTCTTTATCCATATCTGTCTATAAATACACTGGATACATACGTAACTTAAGCTTAGGACGCCCTGAAACTCAGACAAAGTAACACAGCAGACAGTGGCTAGAGAAGAAAAGCCGACAATAGGGCTGCGTGGTGTATCAAGGGAGAGACCATCTCCACAATATGTACATATTGACGAGAATAGATGGATAATGATGGATGAGACGTGGTCCTTCACTGTTGGTCTCATAACGAAGCTCAAAGTCACACAGCGAGCTATGGAGAGAGCTATGCTCGGGAGTCTCTTTGCGCGACAGAATCCGTAATGAGGATATTCGCAAAAGAACGAAAGTGGCCGACATAGCTCAAAGAGTAAGCAAGCTGAAGTGGCAATGGGCAGGCCACATCGCTCGCAGAACTGACAACCGATGGGGAAAAAAGGTTCTTGAGTGGCGACCACGAACCGGGAGACGCAGTGTTGGACGGCATCCCACTAGATGGACAGATGACCTCACAAAGGTCGCTGGAAACCGCTGGTTGCAGGTTGCGCAGGACCGTTCGTTATGGAAATCTAGGGGGGAGGCCTATGTTCAGCAGTGGACGTCTTGTGGCTGATGATGATGATGATGGTGAGATGGATAATGTTGAGTAATACTTTTACTATGACATCACCATAAATAAGTTATCCAACGAAGTCATTTGCAACGCTAAAATAAAATAACAACGTCCAAAATGTTACTGTAAAAAAGTATATAGAATATAACCCGATATTTATCTTTCGTGTAACAAAATCCAACTATAAAAATATCGGCCACGACAAATTTTTCACAGAGTTTTACGCGCAGACATTCAGCCGCCTAGATTCCCTCATCTAAATTCGGCCCGTGCGACCTAGCTATCGAATTTTCGACAAATAAAAATTGGTTAACGTTTCTATACCTACAATAGAGTGACGTTCTGGCAGGCCCAGCCGGGAACCGAGGTTGTACGTGCCAAACGACCGATGCACTCGGCTGCGGACAACGCACAAACACAATATTTACTCTTACCTACCAGACATAGAGCTCAAAATAGTAACACATTTCAAAACTACAAATCACATGGAAAAATCACGAAATCTTTCCGAAGAATACCAGAATTTACGTCTTTTTTCCTTCGCTCTTGTATCGTTCTGTGCTTTTTTAACCAGAAAAACGAGAATGAGGCTTCGTATCGAATGAAAATAGAAAAATTACAGTTGGAAAGAATACGTCCGAGGGACGTATTGAAATTCTGATTTATGTGCATATTCCTGGGTTTTGCTTCTGGATATGTTACAGAATATACGATTGCTTGATGAATATTAATGGGTTTACCTTCGTAATTAAAGGTCCCCGCGGTATTAACGTAATAATGCACAGGTGCTCTGGCATTAGTGCATGTTTGGTTGGTTTATTAACTCGCAATTCTTAGTAATTAAGTATTCTTTTCCTTGATGCTACAAATAAACGAATAGTCCCTAGGTTTAGTGTTTGTATGTGTAAGTGAATAGGCCAGATAGGTATGACACAACACCATCTGACCCCAAACTAAGCAAAGCTTGTGTGATGGCAGCCAGATAGCTGATATAATACTTATATTGTTTTAAATACATACTTATTATACATAGAAACACTTATATCAAGAATGTGATGAGGTTAGTTTTGTACATAATGTTTTGAACAATATTCCTACGAAACTACGACTATGGATAATTTCCGTAAAAATATACCTTACTTATCCAACATTTATGTATTATCTTGCAAATATAAGCTAATTATGGTAGGTACATGAATTTTAGTATGAAAACTACCGTGGTTATTACACATTTTTACATAAATACACGGGTAACTCACGTTTAATATAGTCAGTCCAGTCCGACTCAAGTTTCGATCGCGTCCGGCGATCTTTTTGAGTGCTAAACGAGCTGCGAACCCGCGCGCGCACTCTCCTTGAAAAAGATCGCCGGACGCGATCGAAACTTGAGTCGGACTGGACTGACTATATTAAACGTGAGTTACCCGTGTATTTATGTAAAAAAGGTACATGAATTGTTTCCGTCATCGTCGTCGTTAAGTACAAGTTACAGGTACATATATACGCAGGGTATCGATCGATTACATTAGCAACAGGCTGCAGTTTGCGTTGCCCATACGAATTCCTAAAGCATTTACCAGTGAACATGCTGCATGACACTGCATCGAAGTATCGAAACTCGTTCTACTATACAACCACGAAAAACTTTGATAGCTTAAAACATTTGTTGTGTTCCTTTTATGAGAGAAAGCATTGTAATCACTTTTTCGGAATACATTCAACAACTTTAAATGGACAGTGAATAAGTTTCTTTTAAGTAACCACGCTTCATCGTAGACCACATAATCGGTTAACAACAGGCGAGATGGCGGTCAGTAAACCTAGGTGTGATAGTTAAAAAATATAGTGTAAAAATTTAATTATGTTAAGGAAATAGCTATGCAACTACGCCCTATTCACAATTCCCAAATTAAAATCGATAAACGAAATGAGCCACCGAGACCGCCACTTACTTTTACGATATCAACCAGTAGGTAATAGACTTTATTACAAAGCAATACACTTTTACAGGTGACCGTAAAGATAAAAGCAGTCATAGGCGATAAAACGAAACTGCCGAATCGAAATTAAAAGCAGACGGTGCATTCTCATAACGATTTCATGCGATATGAACACAGGCAGATAATCTCTGGCAAATCTGACATAGCGCATAAATTGTTCCGACTCAGCGAACCATAAACAAAGAACCTTTTTAAACGACAAAATAAGACAATAGAAACGGCCCACAGTGATAAAATAGATAGCTAACTCTTTATTTCACTAATTAAAATAAAACACATTAAAAAGGAAGAAAATAATGTAACAATTGGCGGCTTTATCGCTACTAAAAGCGATTCATCTCTTCCAGGCAACCGTAGTAAGCATAGGTATTACAAAATAAAGGAAGATGGGTGTTCACAAACAAAGAATGAATAGAGACCGACTAAAACAAATCAAATAGGTACTATTTTTTGACTAACGCAAAGATAAACATACATTGTAATAATTATACATTCTAATAAATAACATAACATTATATAGTACCTAACACATAAGCAATTACAAAACCAATTTATAATAATTTAATATTTTCCCTAAAACCATAACCCAACTTCATTTTAGGATTAAATTCAGACGGTTGACTAAATTTTATAAGAATCTATCCAAAGAGTTTACATATACTACGTACAAATACAAATATACAAATACAAAAACTTTATTGCTGTTTGCAGGTAAGATAAGATGATACAAAACATTTAAATAATTGACCCATACAAACTGGCCTCTTCTTCTAGAGGCATGCAATATGTCTGGCAACGCAGTTTCCATTGGTCTGAATTTATACAATGATAATAATAGTCAGCTGATAAAGTCTTCTTCTTCTTTTTTCATTTTTACAGCGTAGTTTACTGTACAGCGTTAGATTTTCCGCACGGTTCCTTTGTGTCAATCGTAACCAGATGACGTGCATATTTTCTATGGCAACAGAGCACAGCAACAGTGTGATGGGCCGCGACAAAGTGTGACATATCCAAAAGAGCGACGTTCGGTGTAAAGCGTTTGTGCCAACATTTTTTTTATAATCTTTATTTATGCGCTTTTTCGCGTTGCGAAAATGTCTCGCTAATTAATACATTATAAATATTACGACTAGACTTAAGAAATTTGGTAATACACTCACACATTTCACTCACTTTTACGTTCCATAAAGCATAAACAAAAACACAAACAATGTCAAAGAAGGTGAAATTGTGCCAACTTAATACGTAGTATATGTATGTAAACTCTTTGAATCTATCACTAGGACGCGTCGCGCTGTCCAGATTTTTTATTATTTTAGGTTTTCATAATATTTCAAAAACCACCGGCTAAAAAAATACTGATTTTGATAGAATTGATATGGGACCACAACCTCTGAAGTATTTTCTGCCAAACAAAATAAAACCCTTAAAATCCATTCACAATTACTGGAGCTATAGCGTAACACACATACAAAAAACACTTTTGTATGTGTGTTACGCTATAGTTTTCGTACTCGTTTTTAGAAGTCTGTTAAAAAGCAGCGGTTCAGCAATGCGCAAAAAGTTTTCCTATTAACAAGTGCGACGATCCAGCGGTGCATAATTCCCATATTATTGCAGAAGTTAATGTTTATCACGCAGCAATAAAAGTTCCGACCGCTATTATGTCGTGTGGACTCTATAATGTGACATTTGCTAATTTATCCGACTTTATGCGACTGTTGTGCTCGTTTAGTGGCGAATTGACCTCACTATAGAGGTGACTTTTCTAACATCCAACCTTAAAATACAAATTCGAAGTATTTATTACAGGTTTAGGTAATTAAGGGTTTGGGTTTCGCTCGCTTAGTCTATTTAATACTGTTATGTGGAGTGAAATAATCTGAATTTCAAACCTCAATTTATCCTGTTAGATGTTACGATCGTTTTACTTTTTATCTTGAAAAATCCTTGCTCGTTGGAGGATTGGAGATCAAATTTCTTTTTTTTATCGGTATCAGGTTTTCACTTGACCGCCATCTCGCCTGATGTTAAGCAATGGTGCGGTCCACGATGGAGCGAACCAACGACGTCAAATACAAAAAAAAAATCGAAATCCATGGAAAGAACTAAAGAAAAAACCGATTCATTCTAGACTTAAAGTGACTGACATTATGTCCATCAGAAAATACCCACCAACGCGTTCTAAAGCTTAAATGGAGATACTACGAAAATGAAGTCAAATTTCTTTGTTCTTCTGTTCTGTTCTAGTCTTTGGAATATCAATCAAGAAACGTAGTCGCTTTCTACAACTACCTTAACAGCTATCATACTGCCGGGATATTTACCTGACTTGAGCTTGGTTTTTAACCCCCGACAAAAAAAAGGGGTGTTATAAGTTTGACGTCGATGTCTGTCTGTCTGTCTGTCTGTCGGTCTGTCTGTCTGTCTGTCTGTCTGTCTGTCTGTCTGTCTGTGTGTGTGTCTGTCTGTGGCACCGTAGAGCTCAAACGGATGGGCCGATTTCGATGCGGTTTTTTTTATTTGAAAGTTAATATCCGTGCGGGTGTTCTTAGCTATGTTTGGTTAATATCGATTCAAAATGGCGGCCTCCACAAAATGGCGGACAAAATATTTCTTCACAACCTACCTCAATATGGGTATCAAATGAAAGGGCTTGACTAGCAGAGTACTAAACGCTATAACAAATTTCAAATTCAAGATGGCCGCCACCACAAAATGGCGAATTATATAATATTTTTCACTACTACCTCAATATGGGTATCAAATGAAAGGGCTTGATTAGTAGAATACTTTGCACTATGACAAATTTCAAATCCAAGATGGCCGCTACCACAAAATGGCGAATTACATTTCCTTTTTCACAATTCCCTTAATATGGGTATCAAATGAAAGGGCTTGACTAGTAGAATGTTGTACAGATAACAAATCTAAGGTAGTCGGGGGGTTAATCAAAATTTTTAATTTTGTTCTTGTGTTTTTTTTGAAATGGTTCAAAAATACATATGTTAGGTTAAAAGTTTGAAATACGGTGTTTACAAAACCTAAGTAATTATTTTAATAATCTTTTGTTAATTTTACGTTTTAAAAAAGCTTAAAACTGTAAGTTAATGTTGCTCAAATATTTGTCTTAGGTATCGAATCTACGTCTTAGCAAACACACCGACTGAGCCACGAGGCCTATCTATAAACGACCCTGTGTAAAACGAGTCTCTCATGCTGAATAAAGTGTCAAGAATCTTTCAGATAATATTATATTTGCATCATTGCGACAAGCATTTGTAATCGATGCCAAGTTCCGAATAAGTCAAGAGTAAAGCTGAGACTCCACCAAAGCGGAGATATCTAAGCGAAGACGAGAAAAGGCGTCTTCACTGGACCTGAGCTGAGACGAGATGTGTGAACAACGAAATTCTATTGGTTGTTAAGAAACAACCAAATCTCCGCTCCGCTCCAGTAGAGATTTCTCTTCTCGTCTCCGCTTCAGACATCTCCGGACATCTCCACTTTGGTGGAGTCTCAGCCTAACAGGCCTAGCGTAACGAGAACCTAGACTTGGCAAGAGCCGTCTAGTAAAACTTTTTCTATCACCGGGAAAATTTATAGCGACAAATTTTACTGGAAAATAATGTTGAAGCTGAATTGGAGCGGTCTGATGCAAATCTGGCCATATTGTTTGTTTTGAATATTAATATCCGTCGGATTTGTGGTGTTGGTTAGTTAGTTCAGCTGGGTCAACGCTCGAGCGCGGTGAATCACAATAATTCCCGGTTTTTTGTGTTCTCATAGGATATAATGGAACATAACAATAGCAGATAGATATACACGGCAAGTTCCAAACGAAATATAGTACCTACTTTAGTCTTCTAACAATAGTTTATTAATTATCTTTCTACTAACTCAATGGATTATGTTATCTGAAATAAAATATTTTTGTTTTTTTATTTGAAGAAACATTTTGCTCGTATTTTTAATTTGTTTTAACAAGAAAACACAGGAGGCAACTACACAATGAAACAGAAATAATAGCCCTAACTTAGTTATCCAACACGGCAATAGCAAAGCGGGACTGGTCCGTAATAAGATTAGAGAAATTGTGCAGTATGCAGTGACGACAAAAAGGTCCGGTTACGTTTAAGTTTGCTAACTGGGCTGCCACACAAACAATGGCTTTCTTTGCACTTTATAGCTTGGTTTAATTGTCCTTTTGTTAGAAGTCAAAATGACGATAATAATGGAGACGTTTAAAAAGTAAATATATTAAATTGCAAATACTACTATAATTATTACAAACGCGAAAGTTTGTGAGTATGAAGTATCTTTCTAACTCTTTCAGAATCTTTCGTACAGCTGTACAAGGTAGGTTGAGATTGTAATTAGGGAAGGTATCGTTAGGGTACCGACACGTTCAATAAAATAAGTATAACCACCAACGCACAAATGTCCAACTTGGGTATTATCGCCTAGAATCCCTGTTTTTGAGAAATGGCCCCAAAATAGTCTCAGATGTGGGAATTTATACTGGGCTGTATTTGCTCTTTTATCTATATCTTAATCTTACTTGGTGTTCTGAAAGAGTGAAACGGTATCAACTCTAAAAAGTTTTCGAATCCTTACTTTGTTGTCACAGTCAATGTGTCGATCTGTGATTAAGAAATAATAATGTGATTAAGAACAGGAAATATGGTAACCATCTATCTATCTAATTGTGTACAACAGTACACAATTTAACAATAAATAGTTTTGATTCTGAAATAAATATACATTACACTCAAGTTAGTCACATAAAAGCGCCGCGCCTATCCCTTGCAATGTACGGTCTGCTATTATTTTACCGTCATAAGCAATTTCACAGCACAAAGCTGCTGACCCATTTCACTTGCACGTGTGTTGACGCCAATACGGTGTGTTAGCGCAAGTGGGAACTATTTCCTCGGTTCATAAATTACAATTTGGTCCTTGAGATGTTTGTGAGCGCGAATATGCAAAATTTATCACGGATAGGGCGGGTCCTGTGACAGCCCGCTGGCACGCAGGGAGGCATTATGGGATACACATTCTGCGTAGATAACTGACGCCGCCCTTCTAGTTATCCCACTGTTTAAGTTTCCTATTAGATTTTATATCCCTATCATAGTTATGTAACTCCTTCGAGAGAACCCTCCTACCTTCATTAAGGTTAGCGTTCTAGCGATGCCCTTTTATTCATTATGCCTAAGTACTTGGTATTATGTTAGAAAAATGTCGCCCATTAAAGTCGGCTGCTAGTTTCGGCATAAATAGAGGGTCCCCTATTATTTGTTCGGCCTCTTTCGCTGTTATTTTCATTGTTCTAATTGGGCTGTCTGACATCCTTTGTTTAGTTTTAGCGGAGGGACCATAAGACGGGATATTATTTAGCTAAAAGGTAGATTACATAAGGTTTTGTCTTTGACGTTGGTTAAATGAAATAATTACCTAACATTGGTTTCTACTCATCTATTTTGTATTGAAATCATTTGTGTAACACAAACATACTTAATAAACACTGGATAAATTTCTACGTATCACCACAGCCACATTCGTTAGCACTTGAATCAGTAGCCCTACACTATATCAGTAGGTACACTTAAATTGGTCTCTTAAACATTGTAATATCAGTGCAGGTGAAATTTTATTCAAACTTCGTAAAATTAAGGCAGTTAAAGAAAAGGTCAAAGCAAAGTGGAGTTATCAAGTAGTTAATGACATTTAAATACCGATGTAACCTTCTAAATAGCTCAAGTGGTATAATAGACCTAAAATCACAACAATCACAATCATTTAATAGTATCGAAGACTGATTAACTACTTAGTTCATATAAAAGCTAAAATGATGTCAAAATTATCCTATCATAACATTAACATGTCATTTTTTTTATGTTTGTTGCTCAATTACATTAGAACGAGCGAACCGGTAAGTATAGTTGAGATTTGGAGCCAGTTATATTACTGTCTGCCGTAAAATATAGACTACTTTTATTTCGCGAGAAATTTACCTAAACGAGAACTACACGGGTTAAACCGCGGGGCGTTGCTAATTTTAGATTACTGTAGTTCGTGACATGATTAAGATTCTCGGGGTTGTGTGTGTCAGCCTGTTTGAAATGAATTCTCTCGATCACACTAAATATTATGAAATGTAGCTCTATGTGCAAATATTAGTCCTAGGTATATTATTTCTAACTGAAATAATTCTGAAATAGGATATTTCCGTTCCGATACAGGTGTATTACAAAAAGGGGTTATTAATAATAACCCCTCTCTGATCCACTACTGGCCATAGGCTTCTACTCAACCGGCTCTGATGGCGTTTCCAACCGCCACCAGCCTTCCTACCTTATTACCGTATACTGCATATAGTTTTTTTTTTTAATAAAGAGTGACGAGACTGGCAGGATATGTACATGATGGTAAGCAACATGCCTGCCACATAACTGCACAGTGACATAGTTTCAGGGTTTCCTGTGCCTACATTTACCAACTTAAAGTGACTACTCTAAAGCTTGAATCCACTGTTAGTTCTGTAACAGATACACCTCATGCTAATGAAGTTCGTTGATGTGCTGAATTTTACGTACCGTTCTATTAATAACTGAATGTGCTGGTGTTGTATTATTCTAAATTGACCTTGCAACATTAATTACTTCCTTTCTGGTTTCTTACACGTATACAACAGTAAGTATCTGCGTCATAAGAAAGTTCTTACAAACTTATGAAACCAGAACGCAAAGAACTGTTCCCAAGCCCCTCTAAGTAAACAAGCGGAAATGACACTTAAGTTGAAGGAATCTGCTGAAACGAAGATGGGGTGAGACTGGATGGTTTCCTCAGCATTTCTCAATTTTAAAGTGCTCCCAAACAAATATTTGGTCAACGGCTTTCCTGAAAGTGCCAGTTAGGAGTAAGGGCGAAGTTTTCTTCGGTCGAATATCTATTGTTTTCTTGCTATCATTCGGGCTATTATAGCATATTTTTGATGAAATGATAAGAAAACGGTTGATTTTTGTGTAATTGAAAATATCTGAAAGCAAACAGGAAGAAATCATCATTTTTATAAGATCAGATACTGATACTGAAACGTAGTTTTATAGAGTATTAATCGTCCCACACTTTACACGGATTTTAAACAGATATTTTTTTCTATTTTTTTCTGTAGTAAATGTAGTGTAATATATTTGCTAGTTTCATATATTTATTTTCAAATGATAATAATCTAATAACATTTCTTACGTATACTACGTACGAGTAGCTTCCTAATGTTGGATCAGCTAAGACTTTCGTCTTCTGTGCTGGTAATTCGGAAGACAGAAGTATTCAAGGACTTTCCGACTTAAAACTTTGTAGGGAACGCGGTTAAACATCCCTTGGATTTAATTCCATTAAGCACCGACGATACTCCTGCTACCTTGTTTTAAACTACTCCGCTTTCATTTAACTTTACAGTATAAAAACGGCTAAGATATGCGACTTTGCAAGTCCATCGGCATTGTTCGTGGATTATTTTTTTAAATCCAATTCTTTCACTGCGCCGTTCTAGTCAACGCGACTGTTTCAGTTTTAAAAGTTGCGGTATGACTTCGCTAATGCCGTTTCCTCAAATTGAAAAGACCAGAACAAACCATTTTTAGGGTTCCGTAGCCAAATGGCAAAACGCGGGACCCTTATAAATTCGTCATGTCTGTCTGTTTGTCCGTCCGTATGTCACAGCCACATTTCTCCGAAACTATAAAATCTATACTATTGAAATTTGTTGAGTAGATGTAATCTGTGAATCGCATTAAGATTTTGACACAAAAATAGAAAAAAAAAACAAAAATTTTCAGGGGTACACATAGAACTGAAACTCAAAAAAAATTTTTTGATCAGTGCCATATGTGTGGGGGATCTATGGATAGGTCATCAAAAATGATATTGCGGTTTCTAACTTTTTTTTTTTCTAAACTGAATAGTCTGCATGAGGGACTCTTCCAAAGTGATAAAAAGTGTGTGTGTGTCTCCCCCCTGTAACTTCTAAAATAAGAGAATGACAAAAGTAAAAAAAACATGTAAACTATCATCGAAAATTGGTTTGAAGAATATCTAGTAAGTAGTTTTATTTAAATACGTCATAAATTGACTATTATTCAAACACTGATTAAAGTAACAACGAAGTACAAGAACTTTTGTATTATGTTACTTGCTGCTACGGAAGCCTTCATTGGCGAGCTCGACTCGCACTTGACCACTTTTATTCAATAGTTAAACGCTAATTGCTAGACACAACGTCAATGCCGGGATCAGTTTTTGGTCTATTAAACATCTAATCGTCTAATCATCTATTCGTCCACAATCGTTTAAACGAAAACTCATAGATTTTATTTGACCGGAATTCAAAGGAGCGCATTCGAGTGTTGTCAGCGTCCAATAGAGCGTAGCGTAAAACTCGTCGATCACTTTAAATTAAGGAAGTAACTCCGAAAGCAGCATTAAATTTTCCATTTCAAGCTGGCTTATTTCTGACTTTGGTCTGTATTAGTATTATGTATGTCGAATGTTTCCAGAGAAATTACTGGGCTTAGAGATATAATATCTTAGATCTCTGGGTGAAGAGCGCAGTGCAGTGCTAGGTAATGATTTAGACCTATCATGTTCCAACAGCGGTTCACGGTACTATTATGTGGCAGGCATGTTGCTTACCAACAGGCACAAGTCCTGCTCATCTCGTCATTCTGTGCTAATAAAAAAAATACATAGGTAGAAAACACCTTACAGAATACGTTGTCCGAGTGGGATTTTCTCGATTGCTTCAATCTTGGTGTCTTCACAAATCGAGAGTGGATCGGTTGCTTCTAGGTCTGTTAACATCAGACGGAGACGGTGGTGTAGTATAAACCTATCGAAGGTAAAAAAAGTCCCTCAAAAGAAAAATGCCGTGAATAATACAAACTTTGAATAAGTTTGTATGGGGCAACTTTTAAATTGGAGTCCCAATTAATGCTTACAAATACAAAAATCTTTATTGCTGTTTGTAGGTAAGATAAGATGATACAACACATTTTAAAAGTTGCCCCATACAAACTGGCCTCTGCGAGAGGCATGCAATATGTCTGGCAAGACAATTTGTTGTAGTCTTAATTTATAAAAGAAAAAAAAAAAAAAAGTCAGCTGATTAAAGTCTTATTCTTCCTCATCTTCTATTCTAAGAGCAATCTCTTACACACAACTAGCTTTGCTGAGCGAACAAACTTATATACAACGTTCATGAGATTCATTTCCATGTTGGAAGGCGGAAATTAAGACCCGTTTAACCATTGAGCCGGAACCTTTCTCCAATATCAAAAAGTATTTTAACTTAATATTAAACAAAAATGCTCTAAATAAGTTTAATATTTAAGATACATCGCAGCGTTTAACTCAAAGAGAAGCTCTATAAGATAGCAACAATTTCCGCAAAGACGATTTGAAGTAAGTCCACAGTATTCATAATCCTGCACTCTACTTTCAAGCTTTGTATGACGAGCGGGGATGGAGTCTGCCAAGTAACGTCTTTAGACCGCCATTGACTTAATAAATTTTGTAATTATGAACCTTATGAACACTCGCCGAGCTCTGTGTAAAGTGTAACCTACAAATTACATTGTAGCAGCTTGGGTCTTGATTTTCTCGTGAACGTCGTAGTATTCTTTTTATGAACTTTAATTAAGGAAGTATACTAATTAAAATACGCTATGCTTTAGTAGTTCCTTTAGTTGATAATATAAGCGTAGCAAGCATATAGCAAGCCATCCAATTTATGCTTACACTTGAGATTTGAAGCTGTCTAACGTAATAGGATCGAGGCCATATTCCAAAATTTTGGCCAAGTACCTGTTCTTCGGCAACGGATGTTCTTTCGTGAAATATGCCAGTTTATTTACGATGGTTTTTTTCACTATTAAATTCAATGTTGATGACACAAGCTATACATCTGCGCCTGGAAAAATACTGGAATAATAAATATAATAATAATGTGGTGCAGATGGGGTTCGAATGTACGACCTCACGATTGTGAAATTGGACGTGTGCGAGTGACATGGTCTGTTCAGTCTGACTTAAGTTTAAGTCACGTGACCGCTGCCAGAAGAACAGCGGTCAAAGGTGTGCACTCTCTCTCGGTTTCTTCTAGGTAAGCATCGTAGATTGCATCATCGCTTAACATCAGGCGAGATGGTGGTCTAGTGCGAACCTATTATAGTTAAAAAAAACTTGAGAGGTGTCAAGGGACACCCGGATGGAACGAAGTTCCTTTCGATTAATTAGTGAAGGAATTATTATTATTTATTATTTACAAAAAACCTGTATACACTCAACAAAAATAATCGTCGCGACGCCACACTGTTCAATGCGTAATAGAAATTAAAATATCTGGCTTGCTTTCTATAAGAGAGAGAGAGACAGACAGAGAAACATGCGACGCCGCACAGCTTACAATAGCAAAAAGTGTCGTGACAACTTTTCGTAAGATTTTTTTCCGTCTAGCCCCCTTTCACAACGCGCGATAAGGAACTTCGTTCCAAAAAAAACCGCCGTATGCGAAAACTTAAGTCCGACTGTACCGACCATAATGACTAATGACCATATCACATGAGTTAGAACTAATTGACGTCAATTAATTAAATATGTGTACCTTATTAGGTAGCCACGGTTTTTTTAAACGACCGAAGGCAAATGGCCTTAGGTAGACTCTTAACTGCTTACCGAAAATAGGCCACTGCTGAGCATCGCCTTCTTCACTTCTTGGAATGTCATTAATTTTTCCTATACATATTAAATTCAGTTCCAAGGATATGAACTAGTTAGCCCGCTCGTATCGATATGTATTTAACAGGCTCGGTCTCGTTCAATAAATCGCTTTGCCACACGCCCTCACCGCCAGTTACCACAATTTAGCACGTGTGATAAAATACTACGTTCTATGCAGAGTGCTTTAGTCCATTAAGCGGCTTGTACGCAGAACGGTTGCGACTTTCGGACTTATGTTGAACGGATGTTAACAGCTGTAAGGTACGGTAAAGCGTATATATTGGACTGTGCGCTCTACCGCTAAACCTTCTAGTTGGCTATTTGAACATTCCGTATCATACACCGATAAATAGCAGATTTAATTTGAAACGAAATTTGAACCGTTAAAATTTACATGTTCATTAAATAAAAAAATAGGAAAATAAGAGAGTAAGCATTTCAATTCTGCAAGTAAAATAATTAAGTACCCATTTTGCTTATAAAATTCCAACCGTAGGTGCAGGTAACAAAACACCTGATAACTTTGAAACGACTTAACTGATATTGTTGAAACATAGCTCAGAATCTCACCCGACCCCGACTAATTCTCTTTTCAAACAAATGAAATTAATTTATTTTCTCCGAAAAAACTAAAAGTGACTTTAATTTAAAATTAAGGTCAGACAATCGACCAAATTTCATAAGAATCTTTCACCATATCGTCCAAATACATGAAAACAAATTTTAGTTCTTTATTCATATTACAAAAGACTTCGAAAACAGGTTATAGGTCGAATAGGTTTCTGGTGGTTCACATGACCCATACATTTTGTTCACGGGGCTGTAGTCTACACGTCAAAGTTATAAAATGCCGTATTTATTGCGTTGGAATTTTAAATAAACATGTGATATCTATCAACGGTCAAACGCAAACCTTTTTGTGGAACGCCTTTTTCACAATCACTTTTTAGCATCAACCAATTTACGGCCAACCGAAATTCTATCTATACAAAAGTAAATCGATGTCGTTTCTAAGCCCCAGCAAGTTCTCACAACCCTGCAACGAATCATTAAGCTCAACAAAGAAACACAGAAAGACGAGGAAACCCACAAAACCCACGTCTTACAAACGATTTATAGAGGGCAGTGCCATCGGGTGCAACTAATTGACCCGGGCTGTTTGTGTTGGCGCGGCGCCTGCAATGTTTGCCGCCGAAGCCTGATTGTCGTAGTCTACAAGCTGGATAAATGTTAGGACTACCAGCTTGAGTTAGGACATTACGGTAGCGTTCGTTTGTTGTTGTCTGTCTCGCCCACACATTTATACTTTTTCATATATCTATTAAATTAAATACGTAATCGTGATGAGGAAAAGGTTTTCAATTTGGTTTTATATTTTATTTTCGTACATAGGAAAAGCTTAATTATAAATTGAAGGCGATTTTTGTTGCTGCGGATAAAATTGTATTATTATTGTTGTTATTTTTCGCCTGGCGCCGACAAGGAGGAAGAAAAAGAAGTCTCGTGACCAGGGCCGTTGAACACACTTGAAACGTTGTGAGGCAATTAAAAATCCTACTAATTATATAAATGTAAATATTTTGATGTTTCTTCCTCAATTACGTGGGAACGTTTGAACAGATCGGGTTGAAATTTTGAACACAGTTATACGATGCTATTCTAGACTACATAGAATCGCATCGTTAATACTTTTTATCACGGGAATATAACAGGAACGGGTGCTGTTAGTGAAAACTAAGGTTGCCATCCGTCCGGGCTTACCCGGATTTGTCCTAGTTTGGACGGTGTCCGGGCAGCGTCGGGCCGGATTTCATCTTCATCTCAATGTAAGAAGAGATTATAACATTTTTTTACACATAGTTATGTCATGTCCGAATTTTCGGCTCTATAATCTGGAAAATCCGGGGTTTTCACGAATCTTGTCCTGGTTCCCAAACTTTACAGATGATAACCCTAGCGAAAACCAATGTAGATTGCGAGTCTAAGCTTACATATATTCAAGACTTTATTTTATACTCTTCCACCCACTGCTTACTATTTTATACAATTAAGTGACCACGCCATCGTGGTACTGTTTTACATCTAGGAGTGAATATTGCAATTTCAATTCTGAGAAACATTCATGCAAGACGGCCACTGCTGAACATAGGCCTCCCCCCTAGATTTCCACAACGAACGGTCCTGCGCAACCTGCAACCAGCGGTTTCCAGCGACTTTTATGGGGTCATCTGTCCATCTAGTGGGAGGCCGTCCAACACTGCGTCTTCCGGTACCATATCTTTACCATACCTTTAATGTCATTAAAATAAATATTCGCCACTTTATTGAGCGATTCTCGTATGTGTCCCTGTGTTAGTCTCCATTTCTCTCTACAAGTCTCATCTATGCCATCTTTATCTTAACCTATCATACAAATCCTCTTTCACGAAATTAACGTACATTTATATTAATGTTCCCCCAGGTGAAATAACTACAAAGATAGATTATATCAGCGATGGCAAAGCCCGTGTTCTTCGCAATATGTAACTGGGACGATCGTTCTTTATTCATCACGGCTCGAGACTCCCTCAAAATCTAAGCTCTCCCCACAAACAAGCAACGAGATTCATACATATTAATGTTTTATCTACATTACCTAACACGTGGGGACGTAATGCCTGCTCTAATGTGTTTGAGGGAATTTCGCTTTCACCTGTCGAAATTGTAACGTTTTCGACGAGCTCGAGCCGTACTATGGACTTTTAGACTGTGATTGGGTGGTAAAAAAAATGGCAGCCATAAGGACTGATGGCAGAAGTTAAAATTTATAACTTAAAATTGTTTAACCCCGACCAAAAAAGGGGTGTTATAAGTTTGACGTCGATGTCTGTCTGTCTCTCTGTGTGTGTGTGTGTGTGTGTGTGTCTGTGGCACCGTAGAGCTCAAACGGATGGACCGATTTCAATGCGGTTTTTTTTTTCGAAGGTTTATTTCCGTGCGGATGTTCTTAGCTATGTTTGATAAATATCGATTCAAGATGGGCGCCTCCACGAAATGGCGGACAAAGTATTTCTTTACAACCTACGTCAATATGGGTATCAAATGAAAAGGCAGGACTAGTAGAATACTACACACTATAACAAATTTCAAATCCAAAATGGCCGCCACCACAAAATGACGAATTATAATATTTTTTTCACTACTACCTCAATATGGGTATCAAACGAAAGGGCTTGACTAGTAGAATACTAAGCACTATGACAAATTTCAAATCCAAGATGGCCACCACCACCAAATGCCTAAATACATTTATTTTTTCACAACTCCCTCAATTTAATTGTCGGAATTGTTTTTCTTTATGCATATATTCTTGTTAGTTATACGTTATATATATTAGTTTAATTTTATTTATTTTATACTTATTTGTGTATTAGGATGTAAAATTATTAATGTGTAATATTGGTATATTATTATTATTGTATAGAATTAAATTAATAAATAATAAATAAATAATAATAATATGTTAGTAGTTATTAGTATGTTACTATACAGAAGTGTAAGCTTCTATGTACTCCTAATTGTACCCCCGTCATCCATTACTTATATCTTCTTCACCATCCCACGGTTGCCTGGAAGAAATCGCTCTTAGCGATAAGGTCGCCCATTGTTACTTTGTTTTAAGGTGTGTCTGTATTTTGTTTTATTATTTAAGTGCAATAAAGAGTTTATCTATCTACCTATATATCTATGGGTATCAAATGAAAGGGCTTGACTAGTATATTGTTGTACAGGTAACAAAACCGAGGTAGTCGGGGGTTAATCAAAATTTTTAATTTTGTTCTTGTGTACATATTATTAGTACTTATTAGAGTGAAACACACATGTCACAAAGTGAAACACGTCCTCTGTATACTATCGTACTTATACTAATATTGTAAAGTAAAGAGTGTATTTGTTTGTACGCGCCAATGTCAGGAACTACTGAATCGATTTCAAAAATTATTTTACCGTTAGATATGTACGTGTTCCTTGAGTGCTATTATAGGCTATGTTTTTTTATGTGCCACGAGCGAGGTAGGGGTGGATCGCTAGTCATAATATATACTGCAATTGCGCATGCGTAACGCGAACTAATAAGATTTTATTCATCCGTAAACCGTCTAACGAGCACATTCCGCTTCGCTGCTCCGACACCACTCCGACACTACGCCGTTACGCTACCACCCGAAATTAGAAGTGAGAAAAGGGCCCACGAACGGAGTATCGTGGACGGCATAGTCGCCTAACATAAAACAAATGCCGGTCAAAAGTAAACAGTGGCAACAAACAGTGTCAAAAGTAAAAAGTAACAAGTGGCAGTTTATCATTTTTTCTAAGATTTCCTACTAGATAAGGATATGATCGTAATAAGAGTTCATAGTACGCACCAGGGATATACTTCGCGGGTACACTTTTGAGACACATTAATTTTAATAACGCCTGGTACGTAGGGGCGTTTTGAATAGGAAATAAGTCAACGCGTCGAGATAATTACGCGGATTTGCAAATCTTCCTTTTGTTGTTCTAGACATGTGTGGTATAATTTTCTTAAATATTGTTATTCAATATACTATCGTAAAATGTTAATTAATACAAGCTGATAAACAAAACGGGCTCTATGATTATGGCATTTAAGTGCAATTTATCCATTTTCAATAAATAGGCGTGTTTATTTACCGTTAGGCATAATATGTCCTGCTCGTCCCATTACTAAATAATATTATTATTATGTTTTTTTTTTACTGTAATAGGTTTGCACTTGACCGCCTTCTCGCCTGATGTTAAGCGATGATGCGATCTACCATGGAGCGTGCTTACCGAGAAGAAACTGAATCACTCTCGATTTGATAACACCAAGATTGTAACTTTCGAGGAAAACCCACTCAGATAATAATGTAAATATAAAAAAAACTCAGATGATAAAAATTAAATATTAACAATAATTTATTATCTCCGAAACAACAAAAACCAACTTAATTTTTTTTTAAACTGAAGAAATAAATTTCAATTTCAATTTAAAATAAAAAAAATAAAATTTCATAAAAATCTACGAGCAAATATTTTTTTCATATTTCATCTTTTTTGAAGTCTGTTAAAAAGGTAGTCTCACATTTTTAAGTCCGAGAAATAATCTACCTTACGAAAACGCTAAAAAAATCAGTCCAAAAAAACTGATCACCGGATTTCTTTCCTCCATGAAATAGAGGTCGAAACTCAGCGTAAGCATTCCACCGCGTCAGTTAAGGATTGCGTGACTAAACCGCGATGCTATCGGCCGACGCCACCCGCCCTCGTTATCAGCGGCCCTTGGGCGGGAAATAAAACATTCAGCCACTAGTGATTACCGAATGTTAAGTTAGTGGACCAGGAAGTGATATGGCTGAATGTCTTTATTTTTACACGGGGAAATAGTTTTATTCTGAAATGTTTTGTTATGGAGAAAATTGACATTTGTTTTGTAGTAGACGTTTTTAGTTTTGGGACTCTTTACAGAGTTCGCCTGGGGAAGTATCGCTTCATATCAGCCGAGTTGGAAACATAAAGTTTGTCGCAAAACATTCCCAATTTCCCATCCTCGCTACAGAAGCGGCTAGTCAGGAGTCATTGTAGTAAGTAGCACGATTCTTTGCAGAGTCCGTGTGGCGAAGTACCACACGTTTGCCAGCTATTCTACCGCCAACAAGTAATGTGACAACATCACCGTGTTCCGGTTTGAAGGGCAATGTTTCCAGTTAAATTACAGGGCATAGAGATAAAACATCTTATATCTCTGTGAAACGAGCGCACTGTAGTGATGATTTGGACTCTCAATGTTGCGATAGCTGCGTGTCACCATGTTCTTATGGGCAGGCATTTTGCTTACCATCGGGAACATGGCATACTCGTCCCATCTTTCTATACCTACTATTAAAAAAATGGGTTTTAGAGTCGATAATTCGGTTACGTGTCGTATCGTGGTTAAATTAGTTAGTGGAGAGATACCTCTCTCTATATTTCGATGCAGTGTCATACTCATACTCATTTATTACATACTATCCGTACATGTTAGCAAATTAATAGTAATTGTGTAGTGAAAACATAGGTACTAATTGAAGTTCAAATTACACACTTAATAATTCAAATTACAAAATTCCATACAACTTAAAAAATCATATTTCACATTCAATACATTATATTAAATGCTACAAAATGTCAAAATCAGATTGATTACTAAAGCATTAAATAAAAATTGTCAGAATTGTAAATATGTGTTATATAGCTAAGTGCTATCATGTAATTTCTTTTAGCGTCATGTACTCCTTATTAATGTCATAAAAAGCTTGTTTGATAAGCCAGCGTTTTAGCTTTGTTTAAAAAAAAAATGTGGATAAAGTGTTTCTACTCTATAACTTAAGTGTTTCTTCTACATTATATTGAAGTGTAAAATCGTGCATAGATACTCACAATCAAATTCTATTTATGTACCAAAATGTTAACTCTTTCCTTGCGATAGAAGGCCCGAGTCCTAGCAGTGGGAACATTTAGTGGGTTGTTGATGATGACCAAAATGTTAAAATAGACGTTTAAGGTTAAGGTGGCAGTTAACGTTATTGAAATCTGTTGCATTCACAGAAATTTAAATAATAGTACCCTATTGTTTATATTTCTGCGGATACGGTATTTGACTATGTTGAAAATATGGCATAAATTATGACAATCTTGTTAGATAACACATTATATAAACATATTTCACTCTATTTTGGAAGAAATAGTGTGTATATTTTTTGTGAAATACGCCGATGAAAATTAAAAAAAGACTGAATTTTTATCTTCGACGTAAACGCACTGTTAAGGATGGCAACGCTGGTGACGTCACACGCCAGTAAATATGCCATCTATAGTAAACGGTTTCTTTAAGAACAGTGATTTATTTACTGGCGTGTGACGTCACGCGCGTCACATGACCAGACACGGCGTTTTTGGCTGGCTTTTCGAACTTCATACTTTAGACATTTATTTTTAATGTTAAAATAGTGGATCTTGCGGAAATGTTCATGTGGTATGTACATTATGTAATCAAAAATCATTTAATCGATTTTACAAATTTAGTCAAACACCGTATTTAATGATTGAGCTATTGAACTGTTTCTTGATGTTATTGGCTATATTTTCACTGTTTAAAATTTACTGGTAACACGGTGCAGTTTACGATGGAACGTGTTTCTAGATATAAGAAAGAGATCCCACTCTCTACATGAAGACACCATGATTGTATTGAGTCGGACAGACCCACTCTCACACAGCCTAACCTTTTTTTATAACAATGGAGTCAAACCTCAGTGTTTAGAATGTCAACTGTGAAACGATAACACTTTTTTGAGCTACGAGCAGACCGGTAGAAAAAAAACACGGATTAGTATTCTATCATGCAGATCAGTAGCTGGTACGAGTGTATATACTCTCCGAAATTTAGCCGATGAAAACCGATGTAAATATCAACTTTGCGCCAACTTTCATGACTTCGGATGTACGATGTGAATCACGGCAAACCCCCGGAAAAATTAGTAAAAAAATCAAGTATTTTATGAAATATAACACACCCCAGTTACCCCACGACGAACAACCCCATACATATTAGCACTGTAATCAAATCTGCGTGTATATGCGAACATGAACGTCATTGATGTCATGAACCCTCGTAAAGGTATAAAAGGGAACGATGCAAAAATGTTCTCGTTTAACATGACTGTTTATTAAAAAAGAAAAATATACAGGAATTTCGGCATAGATCCTACAGGCAGCCATATTTTTGCACACAGAATTGTTTCCACAGGAATTACAGGACACAGAAATATAAATATACAAATATTTTAATAAAGATTGACGAGGTGAGCAGGAATGTACCTGATGGTAAGCAACATGCCTGCCGCATAACAGCACAGTGACACGCAGCTATTGTAACATAAAGAGTCCAAATCATTACCTAGCACTGCCGCTCGTCACTCAGAGTGTGTCTTAGATCTCTAGGTAGCGCTGAAGAAATTACAGATAATTTCTCTGGAAACATTGCCCTTCAATCCGGTACACGTTAATGTTTGCGTATTACTGCTTGGCGGTAGAATAACTGGCAAAGGTGTGGTACTTCCCCAGGCGGACTCTGCTAGGAGTCCTACCACTACAAAATATTTAATACTAGCGGCCCGTCCCGGCTTCGCTCGGATAGTTACCAAGATACCAACTGCAGTGCCATCTGCCGGGCTGATTTGTGAATCTAAACCATCCAGGGTCCTACCCAAGTGTATACAAAAAAAATCATTCAAATCTGTCGAGCAGTTTAGAAGGAGTTCACTTACAACGAAAAGTGGCATTGATTTTTATATATATAGACTAGCGGCCCCTTCGGGCTTCGCTCGGATAGTAACCAAAATATCAAGTGCAGTGCCATCAACCGGGCTGATTTGTGAATCTAAACCTTCCAGGGCCCTGCAAAACCCAAGCGTATACAAAAAAAATCATTCAAATCGGTCGAGCCGTTTAGAAGGAGTTCACTTACAACGAAAAGTGGCATTGATTTTTATATAATTGTATAGATTAAAAAATAGGGGTTGGTGATAAAAGGGTAAAAATTTTGGGTTGTATATATTTTTAATGTCACATTATAAAAAAATAAAAACAAAAACAAATACCAAAAATTAAAAAAATATTTTTAGGGATAAACAACCCTTCACTTAGGGGTGTGAAAAATAGATGTTGGCCGATTCTCAGACCTACTCAATATGTTCACAAAATTTCATAAGAATCGGTCGAGCCGTTTCGGAAGAGTTCGATTACGCGCCCCGTGACAGAATAATTTTATATATTAGAAGATATATTCGTTTATATCTCCGAGAGATGAGCGCAGTGCTAGTAGCTTGGACTCTTTATATTCTATTACTTCGGTGACACTATATATTATCATTTTCTAGACATATTTGGTTATCATCAGGCGCATGCATACTATCATTTCATATTTCTATTCTACAGTGAATTCAGACACTAATAAATAAAATATATCAACGTCTCATGCAAACGTCTTAGTTGGTTTCTAATTCTTTATTTTTTCGCTTGTAACGCAAATACAAGATGATATTTCTCTTTGTTCCATAGTTTTTCAGAAAACGTAGACAAAGTTAGTTGTAGAATTTATTGAATGAATGTTTAATTAAGGTGTGGTAATTCTTCAGTAGAAAATAATGAATTAATGAATGAAAATTCTTTCATGTTCATACCATTAAAAGAATACATCAAATTTAGGATAAAAAGTGATATTAATTGAGACTACTGGCAGCTTCGTCGCTGAAATTATTTCTTCTTGGCGACTTTGAATAATCTACAGCTAGAGCTACAGAAACCCCATTAATGTAATCTAGGTATGAGATCCTACCGTAATATTCAAAATGGGCTAGTTAACTCACCACCTCGTGCGAACCAGATGGTCTAAACATGCACCCAGAGCTATATCCTGATAGAGCGCTTACAGCTAACTGTCCACCGTCCACCTCATTGCATAGGCATACCGAAATGGCTACCGGACATCGGAATACAATGCCAAATGAGCCCAGATGTCCGCTTCACGTTTAATTCAATCGGAACATCTGAATCCCTAAACCCGTGTACCTAATACCGTATTGTAAATAGGCTGGGACGAAACATTTAAGGGACTTTGGGCCCATCCTTTTGCCTTTTCTACAAATTAAATTAAAATGCACGCCCTAGGAAACCACATACACGTTTAGGGACTTTAAAAAAGGTTCGGTGCTACATTTTATCTGCTACGATTAACGATGCTACAGTACAATGAGTGGTTTATTTTCTTTCTACTAGGCAAGCGGCCTACGCCGTAGACCGCATCGTCGCGTAGCATGAGGCGAGATGCCTGTCTTACGCAAACCTAATAGTGAAAAAAAAAAAAATGCAAATATTCTAGTGTCTTATGACAAACTGTAAGTTTGACGATGACACCCTAAGTTAAATTTATCTTAGTTACTTTATGTTTTTCTTACAATCCTACTATCCTATCCTACTAATATTATAATCGATGTTTGTATGTTTAGATGTAGCTACTTTTCATCCCGAAAAAATAATGGTAACGGAATAACACTGTGGGGCTCTGCTAATATAGAAAGTTTAAGTTATTTATGTATAGAGACCAATACACAGGTAAAGTTCCAGCTTCTCCATCAGATGACTAAAATACTAGTTTTATGTAATCTGATTGAAATGATGCAACGCATGTTCACTTTTATGACAATTTAATTATAGTTGAAACTATGGTTGGTCTAAATTTCAAAGATCGTACTTCCACGATCACCTCCACAGTCGTCTTGCCGTGACATTCCAAATATTTACTAAAAATATTACGCGAGCTAGACACCTCTCAAAATTTTGAAAAATCGATATATGTAGATATTTTCGACAGTCCTGACGTCACAAGGACTCAAGAAAACAAAATTGAACTTAAGTACAGTATAACGCGTGACCTGCACGTTGCCTAATATCAATCAATCAGTGTATGCAATGAAACGAACATACCTTATAACAAACCGATTCACTCTCCACTTGTAGACTTAGTCGTAGAATCGTCGTAGTGTGACTACGAACTACAACTGATTCACCCTACGACGTCCAAGAATGTATCCATCATGAAAACCCATTTGGATACACCCAAAAAAGTCAAATAAATAATAAGCACGCTTCAATGGATAAAATTAACTTCTTATTATAAACATCTTGAGTAATTTTAGTTCACATGCAAGGAAAATACCAACAATGCTAACTTTAGTCTGACGGGAATTGACTCGAGTGAAAACGGAACAGAACATACAAAACGAAGATTTATGAATTAACCTACCATACCCAACTACTCAAATCAAGTGTTTTTTAAATAATTTATAGAGTAACGCGATGAGCAGGACATGTAAAGGTAAACTACATGCCTATTCGCAACAGCGCAGTGACACGCAGCTATTGGAACATGAAGAATCCAAATCATTACACTTCATGTGATGGTACGTTAGTGAACGACGATATACATACATTAATATTATACAGTAATATTATAATAAATTTATAAAATAAATAAGACATTGTTCATACAAAACTAATAAAATCACAATTGCAATTAAGAGTGGCAGAAAGGAGAAAATTACTTTACGACCTATTCACCTATCTACCAAATACACATAAAACAGTTCATAAAGATCTGTGGAGTCATTTCGGAGCATGAAGATAAATACGAGAGTCTTAAGTATTAGAAGGTAAGGCAAGATGTAGCCAGAAAACCGCTTCTTTTGATTAAAGCGTTAAGCACAACTCAAGTATCGCTAGAATTAACACCCAAGCCGTTGAATAAACACTAGTAACTTAAGTATAGACCAATTAAGTACATGTTAATAGCTTTAAGTTGGAGGCTTAATGAGCAAAGTTGGTACAAATTAAACCCCAATTCAAGGCTTTGGTCGGAACAATTCTAGACATTCTATACGTAAATTTGTAACATGGTGAAGTACACGTGGGTCGATGAATAATGGGTGGTTTCAAGACGGATCAAAAAGTTACCTATAAGTTTGGTTTAGGTGAACTTGTAAAAGGAAATATAATCCGCGGGAGTGTCTGATTTAATCATTTTGAAGCGAAAACTTCAACCGCCTTGAGTATTATTGGGTAAAGGAAATGTTTGACTACTTCACTACACTAACAGTAGACGAAGGTAAATTTTGTATTGATGATAATAGTTCGACCCCTCTGATTTAACATCAATATATCTCAAACCTTATCTGAAGAAGACTGATCACCATAATGAGGAATCATCCTCCAATAAATAACATAACGACGCTCTTAATGTTCGAACGCTGGACGTTGGCGAAATAGCGGTGATACGAGTATTAGGAATCCATAAGATATGATGTGTGTCATACTATTAGGAAGGTTTTGTTTTCCTGATCGTCAAAAGCTATATCTTACAAACAACAAAACAAATTAGACCCAAAATTATAGCGATAACCAACGCAACCAACCTTTAATAACCTATAAATGAATATTTGAAAGGAATCCTATAACCTACTCTACTTTGAACCCATCCCTAAAACCGTTGAAATACCGCAACCAACGCAATTCATTCTATACACCCAATCTCGTGTCAACTCGAGTTCAATTCGATGCATTTTCGAACTAAATCTAGAAAGCTAGTAAATAGAATTGTTTCAATAGAATAGAAACTACAAAATAACTTTACCTGTTTCCGCGCTGTCTCGAAATGCGGCAATTCGTTCACTGTTGATTTATTCCAATGTACGTAAGAATAGTTTGTTTTGTAAAATTCCTTATTTCAGATGAAATAACTCACAAAATGGACTCAGTATACATCGACATCCTTAAACATTTATAGGATGCCAAAAATAATATCTGTCCGGTTTGGAATCGAACTTGGGCCAACTGCTCGTGAGACAAGTGATTTCTGAATTACACGTATAAGTATAAGCTACATACCATTTTATAAATATTAGTTACACACATTGCTTTAAATAAAATCATGGCTTTTAATTCGTTATCAAAGAACTCGCTGGTAAAAGGGTCATCGTCGCTGATTGTGCCTGCGGTCTCCCATTTCGATTACTCTTTAAAAGGTACCTCAGCTAATTTCGCTGTACTTAAACGAGAATCGTAATTCCCACATTTAATCACCCCTGGGCCATTGTTCTTTGAGGGCCCTCTGAAAATATTAGCTCACTGGAGATTTGCCTCTACACTCCTCACTAAAGTGGACAAGGCGATGTCGCCTCGGGCTCTCTGCAAATAACTCAGCTGATTGCAAATTACATTAAAATGTACCTTTCTAACCCAACCTCTTTTTTGTTGAGATAATTAAATTAATGAATGTGTAAAAGAACTTAATCCTATTTTAAAACAGAGTAACATTTTCAGAGAAAAGAACACGATAAGATCGCACCTAGAATTCTTTACGGCACTTGACAACAAAGAGACACGAGATGTTCTGCTCGAGGACAAAGCCTACATACAATAGTGAGAGCTGGCACGAGAGAAAAATGAAACACAATATTGCACACTTCACCTCAACAAATTCTCTTTTTATCTCGACGGAGGCAGCGTTCAGAAACACTGCAGATGTGCTAGTCATTTCGTACAAATGCCGCGCAATATCGTCTATCCATTGACTGAATCCAACTCAGAGCACATAAAGGGCATCGACGACAAAAGCGAAAGAAACGAGCTCCGAGTCATAGAAATTAAATTTTGTATCTCGGAAGAAGTTCCCGGTACGATGGCGCCGCGCCGGCTTTGTCCCACCAGACAATGCCCCACGAATAAGCTATTCACTCATATTTCATTCGAATAACAATGACCGCTCTTTCGCTATATCCGATATTCGATGGGAGAATAACATCTAGCTTAATGGGCAGCTGTCAATGAAAATAAATAACGATACGACTAATCCGCGTAACATATTCCGGCTATCACGGCTGATTCATTATGCATGCTCGGTGCCGCAATTCCACCCTCGAATGTATATTGTTTGTCGGAAAGTGACACAGGAAGCTTTACAATGCGTTCCTATTAAATAACCTCTTTACGACATCGAGTCAAAAGGCTCGTAAAGCCATCGGTGGAACATCGTTATCCGTTCGTCAGCCACGACAAAGGTCCGTCAGATTGCAAATTAAATTAGAACATCGGCCGAGCCTGTTTGTGTACGGTCCTTAAATGTGAAATTTCAAGGGGATGCTTAATTCATGAATCTTTGCGGAGTTTGACCATTCAATTTACATTTTGAAACTGATGCTCGGGCTGCGCATTTGCATTCGCGTCGCTGTGTTGCATTTCTATTTGGTTTATTTCGCTTTTTTATGAGAACAGGAGCGAGGCGATTAAAGAAATGGGGTTATTTATGTTCGTGAACTCGATTCTGTGTTTACCAGTTGAGCCCACTGCCCCTCGTAAATCGTTTAAAGGCTGGGCGTTCTCCATCCTCAAGATGAATGCCCTTGTCAGTCTGATATATTTACTGTCCGCCACACGGCCCGACTCCACTCGCGCTGTTTTACATTTATTTGCTGGTTTAAAAGAGCACGTGCTTCGGAACTGAATTGAGTTTTGACTACTTTTGTATATTAATGATGTTTCTAGAACTTTTTGAATGATGTGGGAGGAATTTACTTTTATTGACGTAGTATAGGTTGTGCTGTTATTCTGTATCAAGCATTATTATTTAGACCACTGAAAAATGTAGGTCTCCTTGGACAATGGAATTAGACTGTTGTATGCTGTGTTAAACTGTTATCAAAGAGTTTACAAATTTGTATGACTGTTATACTCATACATCTTATCTTATACCTTTAAATGAGCAATTCACGGTAAATTTCGCGACGTCGCGCGACAGTATATCAGCGCAGTCGAGATTTCCCAGCCCAACCCAGCCTTTCTTTTTTTAAGTTATTTTTTTTTTGAGGAAATCAGTATTTGTTTATGTAACTATAGGTACTAACATTTAATTTAGTTAGATTAGTCACATGACTAGATACGAATACCACGATAGTGTTTATCATAGAGTAAGCATGAAACTCGAGGTAAATACACGAACTGGATTTTTGGACTTCCATTTTTGTGTGACTCAGTGCTACTTTTTTATAGGGACCTAGTGACCTCTATTATATACCGAACTTAAGTCTAGCACATAAAGCGCTGGGTTCGCGCTAACTTAATCTTACTATAATACTCACGCGTTTATACATTCCTTTTACAAAATACTCATTGTAACTACGATAGTAAGTCATTCGTAACTTTTCCAAACAGAATTGCACTGAAGTACATTTTCTACAGGAATTAACATGCCTGAAAACCATCACGTGCCTACGCCCTACTTACCCCACGTTGCACTCGATCGTAAATAACCACAACTGTTGTCCACCTCATACTTAACATTTCCCAACCCTCGACATAAGGCAATGTCGTGTAAAACCATAATAAAATGTGTACTGCAGTAAAAGTGGCTTTAAAATCTTGAACCGCTTAATTCTGGCGTGGCGATAGCTAGTAACTCCAACCATAAACTCATGTTAAGGTAAATCGTTTGATTCTCGTCACGTGAACTTTTTTATTAGTTTATTGCGTAATGGATTTACTCGATAAGCAACGGTCGATTCGTACAATCGCTTTGAAGTCCCGAATTCGGGACGAAAACCTTGAATTTCGCTGGATAAGCCACATTTGTTATTTCTTTAACCTTTTCTTAGGGAAACCCTTTTAAACATACATGTTTGGAACTTAACTTATCCATTTACGTCGCCTTTCGATTTTACCGATCCGACAAATCAAATTCCTGCTGTAGAAAACCTTTCTTGAACATTCTAAGTCGGTTTAGCATTGTTGCGTTCGGGAAGTTTTATTCGACTTGAGAGAATTTGATTGCTACACGAAACTTATTTTCCCCTTTTACATATAGCTAAAGAATAGGGAGAAACAACAGAGAGGGAGAGAGTAAAAATACACATCACAAGCATCTGTACGTTGGATTTAAATTTCCCCTTAGTAAGAATTAAAATTCTTTAAGCTTAAACTTAGGAAGGGAAGAAGGGTTAAACCTCTCCGATAAGCTGTTTTCTGTTACGTTCCAAAAAATACGAACAAAGCATTTTGATAACGAGTTCATAATACGTACTCACCTACAGCCAAGTAATGGAATATGCTACTTCAGAGGCTTCTTACCCAATGGATGAAATCTGGGTGTATTATATAAGTAGTGATCTTTTTCTTCTAGGTAAGCACTCTCCGCGAAAGCGAACATAATACCGTTTCTACTCAGTATTTCTAATTAATCTTCCTATATACCTTTTTTTTTGTACATCGACGTTTTCACACAACACTATCTAGCCACAAACAAAGCTAAGATTATTCTGTGAAACCCAGATACCCAGATATGATCCTTTTAAGAAGTCGGTTAAAAAATTAAAAATGTCAAAGTTTGGACATTTGATGCTCAATCACGTCGGAACTTCTGATCGGATCGGTTTGAAATTTGGAATACAATTAGATTATAGTCTGGAATAACACAAAATCTTTTATCCCGAGAAATTAACGGGAACGGGACCTACACGGGTAAAATCGCGCGGTGCTGCTAGTGCATTTCTACTTGTAAAATACATTTATGATTTATTGAGGAACACCCAAACATAAATAGATTAACTCGTTATTACACTTAATTTAAAAGTAAACAGAAGTTACTTATAACAAAATAAATTAAGGAACAATGTGCGACCTTATCACTAAAAGCGATTTCTTCCAAGCAGTCATAGTATGGAATGAGAGATTTGAGAATAAGGCGGAGGGGAAGTCCAAAAAAGGAGTGGTTAAAATATAGAACAATGGAGGAGAGAGATTGAGTCAATTAAAAGCGTAGTATAAACATTACCCGGAATAACAAATAGGCTACATTTTACCCCGTCAAAGTTAGTTGTTCACCGCAGATTCTAATGAAATTATTCATTTCGGCAAATACGGTGAAAAAATGTGAAAAAACAGTTAAGCCGTGGGTTACATAGCGGGGCGTCTAGTTTTCAAATAAAAGAAACCACATACTTTATCATGATCCGTAGAGCTTACCTCAAGACTGGGTAAACCAAAAATGTTTTAGCTTGATACAGAAATGTGCGAACGTAAAGGTATGAGACGTAGGACAGCGTACTAGATACAACGGTCCAACGCGACCCTTGTCATCTTGTCACATAACAATATCTGTCTAACTTAATTTTAGCCCTTCATCTTGACTCGGAATGAATATGACTCGTCTGACTTTTCTAAAGTATTTTCGTGGGAAAAGCGTGTGGTTTTCTGATGTTGCGCCGTTAGGAACGTAATTGTCATGAGTGGGTGACACGCAGTTGCGTTCATTGAGGTAGGGTATCTTTGTAACTTCATGTCTCCAAGGTATAGTATTTTCTAACCATATTCGCTTATATTGTCTTACGATTCTTACAAGCATTTGAAACTAGCAGTGCCCCAAGGTTTTACCAGCGCAATTCCGACATGATTGAGCAACAAACATCCAGATTTAAATGATTTATAAATGCTTAAGTTTGCATGTTTGTTGCTCAATCACGTCGAAGCAGCTGATCGGATAGGTCTGAAATTTAGAACTCCAGGTTACTTTTTATCACGGGAACGTAAATAGCTCTATTAAAACCGCTGAGCACTGCTGGTATCCCATATGTATGTTATTTTTTTGTTTGTTTGTTTCACATTAAAGATTTTCCATCCATCTATCCGCAATCGGGATGACGGCAGGGTCAATGTTTTTTTCAAAATAAGAAGTGACCAGACGAGCAGGACATGTGCCTGATGGCAAGCAACATGCCTGCCACATAACAGCACAGTGACACGCAGTTATTGGAACATGAAGAGTCCAAATCATTACCTAGCACTGCACTGCGCTCTTCACCCAGAGATCTAAGATGTTTTATCTCTAAGCCCTGTAATTTATCTGGAAACATTGCCCTTCAAACCGGAACACAGTAATGTTTTCAAATTACTGTTTGACCATTACATATATATACTATTCTAATTAGTTCGTCACGTAGATTATACAAAAATATGCGACACGTATTTTTTATTTTATCAAATTATCAAAAAAAATACGAAGTTATAAGTTCATCAAAGTTCCGGAGTGGGGGTTTGTGACGTCACTCTATCGTAAAAATCACTATCGTACCATAACCTGACGTCACACAAAACTTCTAAGCACTGTATCTTCCGTCTTTTTTGTTTGTAAAACATAAGAAAAAAGACGTGTACAATATTGACTAACTGACGGACGGACTAATTAGTTTTTATTTTTTTATTTAAGGGGATACCCTGACCGAATGACCTTGAGCATTTCTTCCCCCTTCCCCGCACCCCACCTCTACGATACTTCGTAGAACGCTACTAGCGTCATCTAGTGAATACCGTACGAATTACTTACGAATAATGTTTGCAATACACCTCTACGATACCTTGTAGAACGCTACTAGCGTCATCTAGTGAATTGCATACGAATTACTTACGATTAATGTCGAAATACACCGATCTTAGAAGTTGCAGATGTGGCATTCAATCAAAAAATGTTTTCTCTTTATGAAATTTTAATGTTTACTAATGTGCCCAAATTCTTGTTTCGATTTCTAAGAGCTAATTGGAGATTACTTAGGATCCTCAAGTCAATGAATATTTTCAACTTTTACTCTGAGACAAAATAAATGTTGATGGTACTTTGTAATAAACATCATGCGGTGCTTATTATTTACTCCACTATTTTTCGAAAGTGTTTATATGTGTATGTGACACAGTAGTGTGCAAACATTACTGTGTTCCGGTTTGAAAGGCAATGTTACCAGAGAAATTACAGGGCTTAATAAAAAAACAGGCTCAAAGCTTACAGGGACATATCTTAGATCTCTGGGTGACGAGCGCAGTGTAGTGCTAGGTAATGATTTGGACTTTTCACGTTACAATAGCTGTGTGTCACTGTGCTGTTAAATGGAAGGTATGTTGTTTACCATCAGGCACATGCCCTGCTAGTCTCGTCACTCATATGCTATGAAAAATATATACAAGCAATAATTATGTGTCCTAATATTATTATAGATGTAAATGTATGGATGTTTGGATATTCAGATGTTTGTTGCTCAATCACGGCGTAACGTATAAATGGATCGGGCTGATATTTGGAACACGGATAGATTATTGTTTAGAAAAAAAAACATAGGCTACATTTTTACCACAGGAAAAATTACGACGGGAATGGTATTTTTTTCTTAAGAATATGGGTATCGTGAATTTAAATAAATAATAATAGAACGAGGGCAGAGTGCAGTCTAAATCATGTTCCAAAAGCTGCGTGTCACTGTGCTGTTATTTGGCAGGCACGTTAGCACTGTCAGGCATATGACCAGATGCTCGTCTCGTCATTCTATTTAAAAAAATACCTAAAGAGAAATATTGAGAAATAACTTTGATATTTGCATCCTGAAAACGTCTTATTCTGGTATTAGTACATTTTCGTCGGTGTTAGGTTCTAGGTTAGGTGTATGTATATGTTTTGTACTGTATAGTAACATGGGTAACAAAAATAGGACAGCAGAGAAAGATAATTTCAAATAAATATTTATGTATCATTTATTACATTTATTACATTACATTTACATTTATTGTAGTTTTTAGCAATCGAAGTTTTTTGTTCTTATAATAATTTTTTTGTACGATAGAAAGATCGTTACCAGTTATACAATTTACTCTTTATTATCAGTTATTTAAGCTCAGAACTATACAGGTTCATGTAAAGTTACGAAGGGAAACCACATAACTGTTTGATATCGATATATAAACACAACAATAAAAAACGAGTTTTTGGGGGCAACGATCACTAGTATTGTTGTCACTTAATACATGAGTTCGAACATGTATTTTGTTGCCGTATTTAGATACCGATATTTATGCGACAGCGCACGTATTAACGTTTCAATAGTTGTCGCTGCAATTATCTCCATTTATTACCCGTTTTTGATTGCAAAGCCCACTTTTGAGTTTCAGCTATGAGTTCAAGTTCAGTGAAGCCGCATCCAAGTGGTCCATGATTTGAAAAGCGTTTTAATTCCGAAATGAAGTGGCTGACGTCAATAATTCTTCTGTTTATAGTCTTTTCGCCTGATTCAGCATCCTCATCATACGAAATTTGAAACTAAAATAAAAAGACATTTATTATGTACCGAAAAATATTACAACACTCCATAAGTACTCTAAGTTTTTTTTTTCTGATATGCTATGCTGCTATTAAGTTTTAAATGGACCATACTAATTTTATCTAAGTTACCTTACTCTTCAATGTCTAAGTTGTTAATTGCTTCACTGTTCTTAGTATTTGGTAAGTCCGGTGGTAAAATCTCTTGTGTACTGTAAAAGAAAAATATGTTGCATAAGGAAAATATTTTTTGCGGTAGGTACAGATGACTTTATGGATTGGAGATACTTGCAAAATTCCATAGCCAAACTTCAGATAATATTTATTATGATAATATAATTAGTAGTTAATTATTCTAATTTATTTATAAATATATATATTTATACATATATATTTTTTAAATTTGTCTCTGTACTACTAATCAGATTATTTGATCTCAAATTGAGATAGGTAAAAAATGCTACAACGATTGATTCACCCTTTGGCCGTTTTCACACCGGCGCGATATCGTGTCGTGGTTGTTTACGAAGTTGAGGTAGCCTAGGCATAGATCAGAAAATATCGATACAGCGATATTTATCACTCGCCATCATCGTTACAAAATAGAGGCAGTATTATAATGATATCTTCAACTGATATTTTTACCGATGCATAGTATTGAATAACTAATCGATTTTAGAGTTTTTATTTTATTTTAAAATAACAATATATTTTATTACCTCGCACTGCACTGTGCTCGTCACCCAAAGATCTAAGATGTTATATCTCTAAGTCTTGTAGTGTCTCTGGAACCATTGCCCTTCAAACTGGAAGACAGTAATGTTTGCACATTACTGGTTGGCGGTAGAATAACTGGCAAAGGTGTGGTACTTCCCCATGCGGACTCTGCCAAGAGTCCTACCACTACAAAGATTATTCATATCTACAGTTTCTTAGCTCCTTGGCACATGCATGTACGACGAACATAGCAGCGTTCCACGGTTTTATACGAGTAGTTCCCATTCTCATTATTTTCCCGGGATAAAAAATAGCTAATGTATTTACTAGACACATGACCTCGAAAGATTTTAGAAACATGTCGGTCAGCTCAAACATGTTTTCCTTCACCGAGCTTTGCTCGGGTTTTTAAATGATATTTAGGCAGGTACGAATTACGTAGTGATGACTTACTTAGACCTACTTAGATACGAATTAAATGCGTTTATAAAAGGCTCTAAGTATAAGATATTGTCAGAAAAAAAAAGAACAAAAAGAAAAGTCCCGAGTGTAGCCACCAGGATTCGAACCGGGGCCTGTTGACTCCGAAGGCGAGCATATTCTGTCTGAGCCAAACAGACTTAAAGAACAATGCCAAAATAAGTTATCGTATTCTAATGACACTGTAGGAGTTTTTCATTGTCTAAAAACGCGCATAAAATGATGTTTTTATTAAAAAATAAAACTGAGCATAGAATAGATAATATAGAGAGTGCTTACCGAGCTTTGATCATTAGTGCTACTTTTGCACGTCCTTGTCGCACAACAACTTTCTTGTACTTCGGCATTTTCACCGCTTACACGAAATTACAACAATAGCGTCTTTTCGCAAAACACAATAAATAGTCTTTAATAAACAAACAAAGCGTCCTTCCGCACAAAATTAAATAAAATATAAAAAAAACACCAAAACAAAAATTTTATAACAACATAAACTAATATTATCTACTACGGATATCGTGACGTGAGCGAGCAAATAAATGTGTGAACTGACGCGGCGCCGGCGCGGGGAAAAGTGGCACGTGTTTCACCCTCGAGATCTTGTGGCACACTGAATCTCAGTACACAGCGCAAGAGAGACCATAGAAAATACGCTCAATTTTAGAATAATGTGTTTATAAAATTTCATATTGCTCTTTTGAAAAAAAGAAAACTACCAAAATGTTCGTAATTAAATTGTCTATCCGTTGGTGTAAGTACAAAATCCAAACAATGGCTGGTTTTTGAGTAGATGCACGGTTTCAATAATTCGTTTTGATTTATGTAGTTTCGTTATGAGGAGATTAATTAAACATTATGCTAAGTATAAAAAAAAACAAATCTACCATTTTAGAGCCAAAAGTTTGCAAAAATTAAATACATTTTTTGTTAGCTGATATCTCATTTGGATAAAGAGTAGATAGCTCTAGAAAATGCACAAAAAACAGCCAAAACTGCGTTTTGGTGGGGGGACTCACCTTAAATACGTCGACGTTTCGGCAGCGTTCTCTCGTGACCACGGCGGTTGTAACGCTGCCGAAACGTCGAGGTACCTATTTAAACAATGAATTATTCGTGATTAAGCCTCGTATTATACAAACATTATGTGTTCAAATCGCGAAAGTTTAAAAACAATATATTTTTTTAAATAAATACACGGGTAACTCACGTTTGATATAGTTAGTCCAGTCCGACTCAAGTTTCGATCGGGTCCGGCGTTTTTTTCAAGGTGAGTGCGCGTACGTGTTCGCAGCTCGTTTAGCACATAGAAACTTGAGTCGGACTGGACTGACCATATCAAACGTGAGTTACCCGTGTATTTATTTAAAATATGTAATAACCACGTTAGTTATCATACAAGATAAAATTGTACCTTACAACCGTGAGTTTGAACAGTATTTTAGCGTTCTCTAACCGCCTGACCTATATCCCTTTACCTGACAAGCGTTTCCAATCTCTTCGAAATTGACGGGACGTTCAGCCGTCTGCTTGACCAATACCCGTTGAATATTGCAAGGAATATTTCAGTCCCGTGAGACGTTGGCGCCGGCTGCAGCTCTTTCCTTGATAGATTCTCCGTTCTCGGCGGAACACCTCCTGTCGATGTTAAAGTAATCGAAATAAAGTTATATTGTGATTGGGTTGGTTTCAATCATTATTTATTGGTAACTTTAGACGAAAGTTGCGTCTTGGTAATGTTAAAATTTTGGTTGATTTTGACTCTTAATAACTTGTTCTAAAATAGATGTGACGACTAAAAAAACTTATTAGTTCGTTAGGTTGCAGCGAGCAACACGGAAGGGAGTAGGCATACACAGCGTTTCTCCTCTGTCAAAGTACAAATCCGCGTGGACCATGGAGTTTGATAATATACTGAGGGCGGGGCTAGATTTGCAAATGGTGCTTTATTTTTTATGTGTTAGTGATTTTGGCTGTGTGAGTATGATCGGCAATGGATCGGTACAGGTATGTTTGTATGTAATAGTGCTGCTTTGCGCTAGTGTGCAACTTTCACCACCGGCAAGAAATGACAGAAAGATTTGAACAATTTTTTTTAGCTAAGGCTACTCCTTTGCGTACTTGCGCGGAAGATCAGAGTTGCTCGATGTTAGGTTATTAAACAATATTGTACAGGCAAAGAGTTTACATATACTACGTAGTATATATAAACTCTTTGTGTACACGAATTTTTTCTTTTGTTTCACAAACAAGAAATGACGAAGTTACAGTGGTTGGAAGTTTCGAGTGACGTTATTTAATTGTATGATTTTTACGAAGATCTGACGTCATTTTTTTGTTTGATGAACTCTATGTTTGTTATTATTTAAACGGAATATTTTTAATTTACTTTACTTTTTAATTCAAAAAACTAATTTACTTGGTATTGACATGTGCGTATAGCGTCTAAAACGGTAAATAACAAGCACGAAGCAAACTTCCAACATGGCAGTTAGGTTTGAAACTTGGTGGCATAGCGGCTAGCTGATAATGCTTGTGTTACTTGATATTAAATCGAAATTGCAAAATAAAACACCAGAAAAATAATTGTTATGTGAGTAATTATAAAAAGCTTTTTTCATTGCGTGTATATTATATGACGCGTAAAAACGGCCACAGATCGTATACGAGTATAGTCCGCTATTTTCACGACCACTAAATATACATCATCATACATACATCACCGATAAGTTAACCCTACCTGCGCTGCGTCCAGATAGTAAATACACAATGTGTGTTATGGCGTTACAATTTTGCCGGATTTTCAGTCAGTTTTTTTACCGGATTTTTGCCTTTATTAACAAAGTAAAGTTACAATGAAAACACATACTTGATTGAGTCTACTTACACTAAGCACATCCAAATTATCCGTAAACCTTGGAAGGTTTAGAGAAATTAGGGGTAAGATAATCAAGCCCACTGAAAGCATGGCTTATAACTGGTTGTATTGCTACGCTGAATAAGTGACATATGCACAGAGTCAAAAATACGACACAATTTTGGTAATTTTTCAATCACCGCTGAATAACCTAGTATCTCACTGATTTGCGTTGTAATTATTCTTTGCCACATACGACTCTCAGACGATTTTATTAAGTACTCAATGTGAACCACTAACTTACACGAGATAAAAATGTGGTACTTGTCAATTAATACGGGTAATGTATCTACTTACTCCGTATTTAATTTCAGTCAAATCCCCCGCAGTCATCATCATCATCATAGCTACATAGTATAAAACAAAGTCACTTTCCGCGTCTGTCTGACCTTATATATGCTTAGATATTTAAAACCACCAAACACATTTTGATGCGGGTTTTTTGAATAGATAGAATGATTCAATTAGTACCTACTTATGTTTAGCATCAGAACCGTACGTACCCGTGCGAAGCCGGGGCGGGTCGCTAGCTACAGATATAGATAGATAGATAGATAAATAGGTAGATAGATAGATAGATAGATAGATAGATAGATACACTTTATTGAACACACCAAAAAAACAATAATTTAAAACTAGAAACAATTTACAAACTTAAAGCTACTGCGACAATTGGCGGCCTTATCGCTAACAGCGATCTACGTGGGATCTAACATTATAAACTTACGAACACAGAAAATTGTCATCTTTGCAATATTATAAGTGTGATTCGATATTCAAACATTCTATGTTATGTATCTAATCTTATCAACGTCACGTATCGTACTCAGATCTAGTATCGATACAAGGTAATGAAATTCTCATACAAATCTCAATGAACTGAATTTCCAGATGTAACATTTGCAAATATAATTTAGACAGTGTTATGACATTATTTTATCTCGCATGTGTGAGTAACATCTGCCAACCCTCGTTTCGTTCTAGTCTAACATTTCTGAAGAAATTTAGTCGAATGACGACGTAATAAATTTCCTTCTACGTATGATCCATAAAAGGGACTTCGTTGAGAAGCCTTAAAAGGCGAGCTGAATATTTGGGGCGTAAAATATTTGGATTAGAAAAAACTCTTTATTTCCCTAAATAACGTAGGTGTGTAAAAGTTTTATATTTAGATTTTAAGACACAAACTTTTCTTTCGCTTCGGAATTCTTATTCTAGGCGTGTTAAAGAAATGAGTGGGTACTAAATTACGTTCATTGGTTCGTATAAAATCTACTTTATTTTACTTAATTCTAAAGTCTTTCCGAAAGACTATAGAACACTACAGCTTGACAGTTTGCATGCATCTTAACCACGTCCTGTGTAAGTTGGATTTAAATAATTTACCATTTAAAATCAATGCTAATGAAAGTATACAGGTCGGTTCATTGTACTTAGTCGACAATCTTCGTTCACTACGTCTCGTTGTCTTGTAGGACAAATCACATTAGTTACGCAAATTACTGATCATAAAAAGTCATCGGAACGAAGATCATAAACTATATAAGCAAGAAGTGTTGTAATTGGGACTCAGCCTTCTCTCGCAAGGAGAGAGTCAAGGCCATATACCACTACGACGTCCCGATGTACGGCTTGTTGTATGACGCATTGATACAAGTCAGCTTCCTCACGGTGTTTTTCTTCATCGTTTTTAAGTTGCGGCATTACGGACACGTATTGTATAGTTTTGACTTCGAAAAGACAGTAGTGCGTGTAGGGTTCGAAACAGGGGTTCCGGATCGGCAGTTTCTGTTCTCTAGAGTAGGCCAGCCGTAACTACATACGAATTACATACTAGTGTTCTTTTCTCCATTCCATGGTTAGTTCAAGTGTAAAATTTATCGGTTACGCTGAAAATGTAGAACACAACGCTTTTGGATGGCCTGCGAAACCCTTTGTATATATTTTGAGTAATAACTGGTGCTATAAGTTGTTACTATATATTACCAAACTTGGCATACGGTCAATCTGGCTTATTTCCCACGGGACTACCAAGCCGCACTACTAGTAGTGCCGTGGGGATTATTTTTCCCTTCTGCACTACTGTCCAGTTGTGTCGTGGGGAATTTTTAAACGTCTTACATCTTCGTTTCCTTCTGCACGCTATTTTTTTTATTTATTCACCAAGCTTCCTTGGATCCTAATACTTATTACAATCTAGCCTAATTTATTAAGTCTAGGCTAAAGAGTAATTTATATCTAACTTAAATTGCTACATAGTTTATAATATACAAGAAGGTGTCCATCAGCACTTTTCTTATTGACTCTGTTAAGGGGAAGTCACTTATATCACTTGTTTGGTTTTTATTTATTTTACGTCACACCTATCAAAAATTTTTAGACCGATTTGACTGTCCACAAAAACCTGACACAGTGTTTACTTGCGGATGGATCAATGTCGTTTCAAATTCTCTTCAAGTCTATGTTCAGCTATTTGTTCCACACACTATCTGTCAGTCAGTTAACATATAACATCGCTCTGAGTATTAGTTTTAAAACAAGACTATTCAAACGAAAAGATGATATCATTTCAAAATAAATCCATTTATAAATATTGATATTTTTGTTTTATTGATGTTCAGTTCCTTCTATTAAAAATAAAAGGCTAGATAGAGTATTCCAGTTACATTTGTAACAAACAAATAATGCACGAGTTGAAATAGTATTGGTTTGGATCGCTGACGGCGCTCGGATCAGCTTTTAGCTAAATTGGATCGAACTGATATAAAAGCAATGTCCAAATGCAAAGTTCGATATCATTGACGATATTACCCTGTCAGGAGTAGGCACTGTAACCTATTTGTGTATCCTTATTTATTGTATCCACAAGTATTATTAACGTTTAATAAAATATAATTAAATATAAATATTGGTGGACAATTCACACACAGCACCATCTGACCCCAAACTAAGCAAAGCTTGTAATATGGCGGCCAGATAGCTGATATAATACTTATATAGTTGTAAATACATACTTATTATATATAGAAACACCCAGACACAGTACAAATATTTGAATTCATCACACAAATATTTGGACTGGCTGGGAATCGAACCCACGGCTTCGCAGGCAGAGTTACTACCCACTAAACCACGAGGCCAGTCAAAGATGATAAATATGATTAGAAAAGTGGGAAATTTAACAAAACTTTGATAGAATAAATAAGTGAAACAATAAATGTGGTTGTTAGTAAATTTATTCTACATCAATAACATCGTATTTTGTGAATTTGTAAGAAAGCAATTTAATTTTCTACGAAGAAACTAAGTAACACCGATTTCAGTTTAAAATTAAATTCCAATACTCTACAGAGAGGTTTCAGAATAACCGAAAATAGCATCTATGGATGCAGATTTTAGACTATTGTTGATTGAAAAATCGCTAAACTGAATTTGATAAAAGCAATATAAAATAACCCTTAAAGTTTGATCTACTAAATAGGAAAACGTACATAGAAATTGAAAACTTTCTTCTTTTAACTGAATTAAAAACAGAAAGAGGTTCTCAATACGGTCGTATATTATTTTCATGCATGTTTCACGATGGCTCCGCTAACTCTGAATCCAGGTTGATTCTTTTTTTGTTTGGTCGAAAATATTTTAGTGGTGGTTCCATATAAATTTTATTGCTGGGGGTTTTTCAAGTATGAACAAAAATAATCAAAATTTGCTAACATTTACATTTACGTGGGCGACGCGACGTTGCTTCTTATGAAATTTAGTCAAATGTCTTACTTTAATTTTAAATTAAAATTGGTTTTTGTGTTTTAAGAGAAACTACATTATTTGATTTAAGGGGTTGGTGGCGATTAGAGAAGTAAGACCAAGGGTCGGGCTGAGTGGCGTATTATAGGAAAGGCCTTTCAGCAGTGGACGAACATGGGCTGATAATGATGATTTAAGCGGTTAAAATTTTATTATATATAATATATGATATACGTTAGGTTATTCCAAAAGTGTTCTAATATAATTTATTTCATCAGAAACTTAGATTATTAGCTTTATAATCACTGATAAGATAATTGTTACTGCCGTAACTATGAGCTCTATCAATCACAAATAACTCGAAATATTACGGAGAGACATTCTCGTGACTAATTTATTTTATTAACCTGTTTCGTGGAATTATCGAAGCGATAGATTATATCTACAGCAGTCAAAATGTGTTTGAATCGTCAACAAATGTTTTACTTAGAACTCAGCATTTCTACCTTCGGCTCCAATCAAAATAAGCACTAATAAATTCCTCGGCTTATCGTTCCGCGCCCGTCCTAGCTATTACGGAGCTGTCTGGGGTTGCACGCACCTAGATCGGCCCCAGATTTATACACCACTAACGTGGCCCAAAATAATTGGACTATCGAAAAATAAGTCGTGGACGGACTTCGATTTTGAAGTGGGGACCGGCCGAAGGTCGATATGAAGCCGCTACGTTGCGCGGTTCTTATGCCCCAAATTTGTTTTCGGTAAATGTTATTTATAGTAGAACGGTTTGCCAACGGGCTGGCAAACTATCAAAATAATCTGAAACAAAGAGGTAATTTATCATTACCTTGCGTCTGGTATCATATGTAGTACTACTATCAATTGTTGAAAATTTGCTTTGGTATTTAGTCTAAAATACCATTCAGTTATAAGACTAATATCATGAAATTAGAGCTTATTCAGTAATTTCATGGAAATAAATATTCGTAAACCGTGCATGCAACAAAACATACCTATAAATCTGTATTATTTGAAAACTTTACATAGGATTTAATCGTTAAATTACTATTAAGTACACTTTGATTAAGATATATACAATGTAATACTTCTGTGAGATAAATAATATACCATATTTGTTATGATATTTGATTTTTATTACTAAAATAAGATCGCTATAAAGCCCTAGTATAATATTTATCGAAGTAAAAATTGCAAATAACGAATCCATAACTTAAATTGGATAACCGTAATATTGTATGTTACAGGCACAATAAATTCCATTTCATATAGTATAAGTATTGAGATAATAGTAAAGTAACATTTTATGTTTTGTTACAGGTAAATATTCAGCAATATTGGAGAGAAAGTGAGCTGCAGAACCCATCTTTCTGATGTTTCCAAATCTCCCAGACCCTCATAACATCGGTATGGATAAAATATACTGTAGTCATTAAATTCTATGTGAAAGTATCGTGTTAAGAAATACTGGTGAAATATTCTGGGTTCTTAGACTGCCGTTCCAGAGCTATTGGCAATTTTTTCATGTTTTTTACGGTTATTTTTTGCTAATAGAGATATTATTTTAACGAAAATAAAATGTGAATGTACTATGTACTCACAAGTATTTCCTTAAAATTTTATTAGTTAAATAATAATATTCTGGGTAATACTTCTAGCATGTAGCATCCCGCAGTTTCAATTGTGTATTTCTCTAACCCGTAATTTTTTCGTGATAAAGAGTGCTCGTAGCTTATGTGTTATTCCAGAATAGTGTCTATCTATATAACAAATTTCAACCAGATCCCTTCTTCTTTTGCTTGAAACAGATTGGCTAACAACACCACAAGACCATGCTCGATAGGTCATATCAGTAGTAGCACTGGCGCAAATTTAATTATCAGATCTTGTCTGGAAAAGCGTTATATTAGACGCAACAAGACTCCTCTGCATTCGCTCAGTAATGTAGGAACCCACGAATAATTATAGCTCAGAGAACTAATAACGTTTCTTGGCTTCCGTGTGGATTAACGGAATTAATTACAAGCGCTGTACCGGGGAAGTCCTAAAAGGTCTTTTGAATTGGAAATTGCTTTTCAAGATCTAGAAACTGATATTAATGCTAAATCCTAAATAGTAGGCACTTACCGTAAGAATTTATGCATGCGTTGGTAAGTTGTTTCAATTTCTAAACAGATAGAAATAAAAGTTAGAGGTATATATGTCGTAATCGAATCGTAATCGAGTCACAATCGAATCTCAATCGTTGCAATCTAGTAGTGTCCGGGACGCAAGTGCCGCCTGTGCCGCCGCCAAGTGGAGTTGGTGGCGCGCGCGCTGTCGAATGGACGGATTGTTTGAGTCAGTTCTCTTTTGGCTTTCGACGCGTGCGGTCGGCACTGAACCATCGCGCGTTCTACGATACGTCCTTCGCTATAAACCTAATTTTGTTACCTGTTCTTCATAAATTCGATTGTGTTAGCGAGTTTTCATCCAACACTACCGGCCGCTGCGCCCACAGTAGAAGGATGCGAAGAATAATGATGATGGCGACACTCTGTGCCGCCGACATATATATATTGTTTACAGCGCTGCGCTAATTGTTGTCTCTATTAGCCCATGTCGTTGTATTTTTTAGACTGCAGGCGTACAGGCCCGTGAACAAAATTTATGGGTCATATGATACACCAGGAGACCTATTTAGGATGATAGAATAGTATAAAACAATAAGATTCAGCACTATGCACTTCAGCACTTGACACAATTCAGCACTAAGATTCATTTGTAAGCTGCCTAACTGAGTGCAAGTTTAAGATAGGGGGTTGCAACCCTCGATCATTTCTCCTTGTCGCATGATTTTTGTACGGCGTTGCGGAGTAATAGATTAGAAGAGGTATTGAGGATCCAGTGGCCAGTAGTTTGTAGGTTTGATTCCCGCCTGCACTTCGAAGTACATATTTTTCCAAGTACGAGTATGTCAGCACTTTGATGCTGAAAGAAAAGATAAAGATATATGAACTTCCATACAACATGAGTGAGTTTTGTACAAAAGACGTGCCCAAAGGCGACATCGTGTGAATTACTGTGTTCCGGTTTGAAGGGCAATGTTTCCAGAGAAATTACAGGGCTTAGAGATATAAGATCTTAGATCTCTGGGTGACGAGCGCAGTGCAGTGCTAGGTAATGATTTGGACTCTTCATGTTCGAATAGCTGCGTGTCACTGTGCTGTTATGTGTCAGGCATGTTGCTTACCATCAGGCACATGTCCGGATCGTCTCGTTACCATTTATTAAAAAAAAACAGTCTTTTTCAAGAAATACTTCTTGCGGAGACTTGTGTCATACGTGAGCCCGCTTTGGCCAGCGCGGTGGATTAACGCTTTCGCTCTCTCCTTGAAAAACTTTCTACTACTAAAAAAGTCAATTCAAGGCTAAGAAGAAGACAAAAAAAATTGGTTGTCTGTAAAGTCGGTTGGATTACGGATGATAGTTTAACGTGACAACGTCATACCAAAACATTGATAGATGCGCAAGCGCACAATGAGCGTAACGGGACAAGGGCGGGACGGGACATAACGGGACACTTTTACGTACATGCAACCGGCGTTCATCGTTAGACGTTGTCACGTCAAAAGCTCTTTTTAAAAAAGCAAAATATATTTACATGGAAGATTATCAGTAGAATTGTAGATAAAAACATTAGCATACAATTCAAGTTTCTATCTAATGAAAATCTGGGCGTATGCCAGCATTTAGCCCGCAGTCACGCCAGAACCCGCGGTTCCGTTTCCACCAACTCAATTATCATTTCCAAATTAATTAACAGTTATAGCTGCATCGAAATTCGCATTAAAATACATCCATATCTGTGTTTACAATATTTCCACTTATTGATTATACGTAATTATTACAATGGCCGTTGGTCGTCATTCGTTATGGGGAAGTGCTTGATTTTCCACATTGTAGGCAGAATAGCATGTTGACAGAATTGTTGTTTTAATTGTGAAAAGTGGCGGAGCATGAGCAATTAGTATACAATAACCGTTTAAATGAATTACTGTTTTAAAAGAGGCAGACATTGTGTGTCTTTTAATTAGGGTTTTGGTTTTTGTGCATAATATCTACAAAACTGTCTTTTTTTTTTAATTAAGAAGTGACGAGACGAGCAGGATATGTGCCTGATGGTAAGCAACATGCCTGGCACATAACAGCACAGTGACACGCAAATGTGTGGTACTTCCCCAGCCCGGCTAGGAGTCCTACCACTACAAGATAGGAGTTCCACCCCTACAAGTCGAATCTTATTTTGGTAATCGATTTGACCTTACTTTGATTATTCATTTTACTGAAATAAAAATCGTTTAGTAATTGCAAGTGCAGCGAGTGTGCAACTGATCTGTATAATCTAATACCATCTTGCCTTTTTTTCTATCGTACTTCTCGTAACTTGTAGAAGCGGCACTGTTTCATGGTAGACATTCCATAGACACGGACGAAGAGGTTTGACTCTACTTTTGTGATAAGAACGTCTAGGCTGTGAAATGAGTTGCCTGAGTGGGGTTTTCCCGATAGTTATAATCTTGGTATTTTCAAATCGAGAGTAGATCTGTTTCTCTTATTTATTTAGTTATTGTTTATTTATTTTTTCAATCCTACGGTTGTTTGGATATAATTTGAACGATAAGGTCAAACTAGTTACTACTTTACTTTTTGTACAATTTTTTTCTTATAGTTTTCAGTTGTTAAGTTTATTTTCTTCCTTCTATAATCGCTATAGTCTTAATACATCATCATTCGCCTAACTTTGTAGTTTACAGTCAATAAGACTTCTTGTTCCGGACGTCCCCTCAAATCGGTTTAATTGCCTACGAGAATCGCACATAAAAACGCGCATAAACATAATTACGAAGGTAATGGCCCTAGACGTTATAAATTGACTTTTGGCCGAGCTGATTTTGCCAGCCGGTAAGTATTTTGATACATTAGATGTGCCTTAAAATGGTTTAGTACATTTTTGCTCAAAATAGGAACTTGCAAATGGGATTTATTGTGGTTTCATTAAACATGAAAACAAAAAAGTTGAACTTTACGTATATTTTATTTAAAGTTAAGATACTGAAAGCGTAGATCTCTGTATATTAACAATACGTAGCTTAACAATAATGATAAGTGTAGCGTAGCACCACAGATTTCGAAAAGAAATCTGTGCGTAGCACGCTACAAACCTCGTAGACTGCAGCGTAGTGTTTCGTAGACAAATTTAGTGATTACTAGTTGATGATTGGTAGCAACGTCTTGAGTGTTACGACCAATTTTTTATGAATTATTGAATTTGAGAGAATCTGCTCATTACAATAATCTTTAGTAATGCTTAATGCTTATGGGGTTCTGTGTCGTCCACCATCTCGCACTTGGTCAGCGTGGTGGATTATGGCCTTGACTTTCTCCTTGCGAGAAAAAAGCCCCAAGTTCCAGCAGTGGGAAGATTTAGTGGGCTGCTTATGCTATTTACAAATTCACGGTGACATTTAAACGATGACTAACATTAGACGATAGTTACCAATGACACTTACAATAATTACTGTGGTTTAGATGTCGTGTTAGTGGACTAACGTATCAGAAAACTTGGCTTAACCTCAAATATGTCAGTTTTACGTCTCCAATATCAATATTCCTGTACCGATTCGACGTATCCCAAAAAAAATAGCCGCTTTTTAGCTTTTGTATATCTTGCATTTGCAATGCTACAGCAACAGTACAATCGGGGAAAAAATATGTTTCTTGACTTTTTGCGTAATTGTATCCGTATTATTTTCCCTGTTACTTTACGATACGTTTTTTGTATGTTTTCCTTCAAGGAAACTTTTATTAGAGTTTCCCAAAAGGTTACCACAGAAAACGGTTATTGTAAGCACAAGATTGTTGCCCGGATGTTCTAGGAATGAGGATAAATAGCTAATTATTTACGTAATAAGATGGCGACCAAATTAATGGAGACTCTTCAGACTTGCTTGGCTTCCTTATCCCGGCACGAAGCTCAGGATTAAACGAAGGTAAATTAATACAATCTTACAAGTATATACAGTATAGAAAATGAAGTTGAAATCGTGTTAAAATAATGTTTTACATCAGCAGCACCCACGGTTTTACGCGTGTAGTCCCCGTTATTTTCTGGCGATAAAAAATATGTTATTTCAGACTAAAATCTATCTATTCTAAATTTTAATGCGATCTGTTCAGACGTTCCCATGTAAATGAGCATAAGCAATAGCAGCAAATTTTCCCACTGCTGGGACTCGGGGCCTTCTCTCGCAAGGGTAGAGTCAAGGTATTATCCACCCCGCTGGCCAAGTGCGGGTTGGTGGACGACGCATGACCTCGAAAGAGTCTTGGAAAACGCTGGTTTCCGATGTTAACGCCAGTGGTATTGACAAACCAGTAAACTACACTTTGAAATATGCTCAAAAGTGCAGGCGGGGTTCGAACCCACTACCTTAAAGAACTAGCCCCTAGGTCAGCACAGTCTACAACGAACAACGTCAAACACGTTCATGTTTACATCGGATAACGTCAAACACATTCACCTTTACAATGGACAACGTCAAACACGTTCATGGAACTGACATCAGATCTACAACTTTAGTAGGTACGTTATACAAAAATGTATTTGTATTATGGATGTAACGAAAGGTACGCACCTTTCGTTAAGTACTCACGTTCCCGTGACTCGATTCGTATGGGCTTACGTCATCTTTTTCCCGGGTACGATTTTTCGCTTTATTGACCCACAAAATTAAAGTAAGTATACGAAGTTACGCATCATAATTCAACCAACTTATAAATTGATACGATTTTAAATCTAGGATTTATATGTTTGCATGACTGACTTCGTGGTGGCTTAATTGGAATGAGGATTGGGTCGAAAATATACCATTCTAATTAGTTCTTCTGATAGATTATGGAAAAATACGATAAATGTATTTTTACACATATTTAATTGGGTAACGGGACACTCACGTATATATATGGTCGGTCAATCCGACTCGAGTTTCGGCCGCTTCGAGCGGCCTTTTTCAAGGAGAGTGCACGCGCGCGATGGCTGCCCGTTTGGCACGTTCTCGAGTCGGATTGACGACCGACCGTATATACGTGAGTGTCCCGGTATCCAATTAAACATGTATTTTTTGTTCCGGTAAAGTTTTGTCTTGTAAAGTTCCGGAGTGGGGTGCTTGTGTTGTCCCGTCTATATTAAAAACGTATATAGACGTGACGTCACTCGAAACTTTTAATTTTCGTATTTTTTTTTTTTTTGTGAAACAAAAGAAAAAGTTCGTGTTCAATTTATATTAATAACGTAACTGACGGACTGCTTAGTTTGTTTAGTCACCATGCCTATTGTGAGAATGCTACCATTTTTTTACCCGACTGAAAGAAGGGTTATGTTTTTCGCGCGTATCAGGTATGTTTGTATTTTTTTTTATTCCCACATGTCTTCCAAATGGCTGGATGGATTTTAACAATTAAGGTATCGTTAGATTCCTTTCAATCACCCAAGTGTCACTAAACAGTATACAATGTTCTTTTACCTGTTATTTTTTTCAGTCGGGTATTTTAAATTAAAGTTATTCTATATGACTGTTCGTAGCTCGAAAAGTTGACATCGTTTCATGATTGACGTTCCAAAGGCTCGCACGAACAGGTTTGAATCTAACTTTGTGACAAGAACATCTAGGTTGACGAATGCGCTGACTGGGTCTTTCCCGATGTTTACATTCTTGGTGTTTTCAAATCGAGAGTGAATCGATTTTTCTTAGGTTAACACGCTCCGTCGTAGACTGCATTGTTTTTTAACATCAGGCGTAATGGTGTTCAAGTGTGAACCTATACTAGTTTAAAAAAACACCCGATCTCATATTAGTGACGTTTTAGAGTCGAATGCACCCGGTTATTTAAAATTTCTAGTTTTAATAAGGTAGTTAAAAATCTACTTAAAATCCGACACATTCCATCGAAAGACAATCGTCATTTGCCAACTCGCACTTCCACAGTGGTGAAAATCAAGGCTCTTTTTCTTTGTAAGAACCCTGAAGCCCAAAAGTGGACCCATAAAATGACATGGCTGGACCTTTCAAAAGAGCTACTCGAAATCTCACAAAGTGCTATACTCCTGTTAATTTGAAAAGCGAACGATATCTTCAAAGGAAAGCCCCAAAATAAACGTTAATTAAATGACTTGCTTATTTCTGCTCTCAAGATAGTCCCGATCTAAGGTATCCAGTTGCCAGTTCTTATTCGATTAAATCTCCCTATTGTGATTATCGCAATTGGGTCGCAGGAACCTTGTTAGCTTCTTATTGACTGTAAAATAATTAAGCAAATGCGACTATAATAGGCCTTGCCAAAAATTCCAGAAAAGTAAATCTGGCTACGCCTATAACTATGTATTTTTATCTTTTTGTCTAGTCTACACATTTAAAGTAATTTCAAATATTTCTTATTAAATACCTGCAACCTGGTATATAAACTAAACGTAGCAATTTTAAAAAAATGTTTAGAGCTTTATACATTACATCAACTTTTTTTTTGACGTCATAACCTCTTGTAAATCGATGAACTCCGATATAGCCTATGAAAAACTGTCACGTTCCCCCTGAGCCGAGCGTGCAAGCGAGAGCACGTAATAAGAGATAGAGAAACACGATTGGCCTGAACGTTGAACTTGTGACGTATGTATGTTTGTACATATAGTTACGTTATAACTTAAAATTATCGTCCGTAAACTGATTTTACATAATTTTTAGAGGCCATTTCGCCTGATAGTTCATGCTACTAATTCATGATATCGCCCACGGAAACTTTAAAATATCGCCGCGCAACAGCCTACGAAAAGCGCCCGCTACGCACAATATAGAAGACGTCGCACCAAATCGGAGTTCATTTATTTCTGAAATTATTGTACTCTGTGTAACCCCCTGGAGGACCCAGAAATTCTCGATAGGGCCTTTCTTTGTGCCTCAGAGTGAAAACCTAGCCCCAGTATCTTTCAACCCTTTCAATGTCTTCTTCGATTCAATCTTGTCATACAAGACATGGTTAAACACAGTTGGGTTATAGTCTGGAAAAAAGACAAAGGTAGGTATCTAGGCTACCTTTTATCCCGGGAATATAACGGGAGCGGAAATTGGAAACGAATTTAAAGCGAATTCAAAAATTTTTTCAAGCTAAAATCATACGATCACGCACACGACCGCTGCGTAGGGAGCCGATCGCGCGAGTGAGCCGCGCGGCACTTTATTTTATTACATTGACGCGCGACACTTTTTGTAGATAATGATGAGTTCTGCAAAGTCGTAGTAAATGATTTTGTTCTATCATCAATAGTTTTCGCAGCGCACGCGATGTAAGGAATTTTTCAGGTCTTTTTTTTACACCTTATGTTACATTATTGGAGTTTTAGTAAGGATTCCTAATTTTTTTTTAAATATAATATAGCTTATGTTACTCGGGGATAATGTAGCTTTCCAAAGGTGAATTTTTTTTTTTTAAAAAAGAATTTTTTGAAATCGGTCCAGTAGTTTTGGAGCCTATTCATTACAAATAAACAAACAAATCTTTCCTCTTTATAATATTAATAATATATAGTATAGTATATTATAGTATAGATAATTTACCATGCGTGCTTTGCTACGCTACCTGTCGAAAATGGGTCGTACAAACTCAAAAACCTTCTTTAGCATGCACAACAACTATGCCAAAGATCATCATGTTATGATTAAGTGTATAGTTTCCGATTCTCAAGGTATAAGGGACATACGAACAAACATTTAGTTTTTATACAACGTGTGGCGGAAAGGTCCAACAATATTTATTGTAGTTCATCTATACTAAGTATCGAATCACATAAGTGAATATTAGACACGAAAGCACAAAAAAAATTTTTCATATAAATTTAAAAATTCGTTGTTTATTAGTTCATTTGACAACCCTAACCTAATATACTTAATATAGACGAGACATATTTAATTAAAACTAAACGAGTAATTCACGTGCGATATGGTTGGTACAATCCGACTCGAGTTTCAGCCGCGTCTGGCGGTCTTTTTAAAGGAGAGTGAGTGCGCGTAATGGTTGCCCCTTTGGCCAGTGGCCGTGAGTTACCTGTTTACATAATTAAATATGTGTACCAACCCCGTAAATTTTCACACTAAAGTAGACGAGATATTTACCATGAGTCAATGTCGATTCAATCTGTATTTAATACAAGCAGCACTGTAGTAGCTAAAACCACAAGTTTGTTTTGGGAAACTACTACACTTTTGCCAGTTCTTCTACCGTTAAGCAGTAATGTGAAAACATCGCTGTGTTCCGGTTTGAAGGGCACTGTTCCCAGTGGCCAGCATAAGGGTGAAACATCTTATATCTCTGGGTGACGAGCGCAGTGGTGTGCTAGTAAATGATTTGTACTCTTCGTGTTACAATATCTGGTGTACCAAATTTCAAACCGATTGTTCCGACGTGATTGAGCAACAAACATTCAAACTTTCGCAATTATACTGTTAGTAGGATGTAAACCTAAAATAAGAATTGTGTTTTTTTCAATTGCCAATAGATCGTTACCAAATATTTAGCTGTTCTAGGTACTTGGGAACAGATTTTGTGTTTTACTATACAATTATCTAGGAGTTTAGGACTCGTCTCGAGACTTCAGCAAATCTTGTTCCGTCTGTGTCAATATCTTAACGAGTAGACTTATTTTAATATTATATAATATTGTTACTAGTTTGCCGAACATTACTATGAGTAAATCTCACTGATATTATAAATCGTAATATACATTTTTGTAGTGATAGGACTCCTAGTAGAGTCCGCCTGGTGAAGTACCACACCTTTGCCAGTTATTCTACCGCCAAGCAGTAATGTGAAAACATTACTGTGACAACCGGTTTGAAGGGCAATGTTTCCAGATAAATTACAGGGCTACAGATATAACATCTTACTTAGATCTCTGGGTGATGAACGCAGTGCAGTGTTAGGTAATGATTTAGACTCTTCATGTTCCAATAGCTGCGTGTCGCTGTGCTGTTATGTGGCAGGCATGTAGCTTACCATCAGGCACATGTCTTGCTCGTCTCGTAACTCTGCATTAAAAAAAATCCGATGTTTGTAAATGTTAATGTTATGTTCGTTACTCTTTCAAGCTTAAATACATTTGATTTCAAGCTAAAATTTTTGAAGAGATCCGGTATGGATGAAATTTGGCACACATATAGATATTACTCTGGAATTACAGTCTACTTTTATCCCGTTTTCGTGAAACCGCGGGATGCTACTAATATATATATAGTTAATACATATTGTTTTCCATCCTAAGGTTGCCTGGAAGAGATCGCTTTTAGCGATAAGGCCGCCCACTGTCGCACTAATTTACTATGTTTTGTTTATTTTTGCTATGTATCCTTTTTTTTGGTGTGTCAATAAAAAGTATCTAATATCAAAGAAATTAATACTGGTCGACACTTTTACAAAATAAACCTTGTACGAAATATTAAGACTGAGGGTAGTTCGATATGACTGCCTGTGGAACTTTGAAACTTTGTAAACTGTTGTGCTTACTCCTTCCATTCTTTAGTGATAATAGGGATGTTAACACTAATCACAAATTAATGAAAAATTGTTAACATCCCTATGGTGCATGAAACTACATCGAAGTATCTGGGACTAGCGCTACCATTTAACTACGAAAAAGTTACTATAATTGATGTTGTTGATACTAGTGTAAAGATTGGATACGTTCGCCATCATAGTGTTTTTGTAGTGGTAAATCTTTGGGCAGAGTACCGGGTAAGAACCACACCTTCGCCAGTTATTTTGCCTCCCAGCAGTACTATTCATATATTTTTGCGTTCCGGTTTGAAGGGAAATGTTTCTAGAGAAATTACAGGGCAAAGAAACAATTGATAGAGAGAAAGATGAAGCGAGCACATGCTAGGAAAATGCGTGATACTGTTATGTGATGGCCAGGTGAGTAACTTACCACTTAACGTCAGGCGCAAGATTTCCTAGTCACGAAAAAAAATCTTCTTGTTTTTTTCGATTACCTAATCTGGATATGATGGATTTTCTTCTTTCACTTTAAACATCCGCTACCTTATCCTTCATTTATACGTTTAGCCATTTCTCACAAAGATCATCCTCGTTTTTGGACCCATTTTAACCGCTGAGCATCACGTCGAGCGATCTTCTAGCAGCTCTACTGTTTCCTTATAACATGCTTGTACCGGGAGAATTTGGTAGAACTAAGGTCCAACTTTCATACTCATTATTAATTTAATCTATTCGCGTATACTCTCAACTATACTGCACATACTCGTAGTTCACAATTTTCGTACATAGTTCACAATTTTTATACTTAGACGCTATAAACTACAGATCCCACTAGATGAACAGATTACATCACAAAGGTCGCTGGAAACCGCTGGTTGCAGGTTGCGCAGGACTGTTCGTTGTGGAAATCTAGGGGGGAGGCCTATGTTCAGCAGTGGACGTCTTGCGGCTGATGATGATGATGATAAACTACAGGCCCGTGAACAAAATTTATGGGTCATATGATACACTATGTGGGATGATAGAAGGGTATAAAATAATAAGATTCAGCACTATGCCGTTACTTGTAAGCTGTCTGAGTGCAATTGAAGAGGGGGGGCCTCGATCATTTCTCCTTGTCGCATGATTTTTGTACGGAATTGCGAAATAATGAATTAGAAGAGGTATTGAAACTGTATGGAACCAATGCCGAACATAATGAAATGACAAAATTATTTTGAAAATTGACTCTGTAAATCGTCGTAAAATCATGAATTTTCCTGACACACTATTAATTAAAATTTTATAATTTGTAATTTTTATAGTTTCAACACTTCTTCTAATCTATTATTCCGCAACGCCGTACAAAAATCATGCCCCTCTTCAAATGCACTCAGTTGGACAGCTTACAAGTGACGGCATAGTGCTGAACCTTATTACTTTATACCCTGTTATGATCCTATATAGGCCTCCTGGTGGTTCATTTGACCCATAAATTGTGTTCACGGGCCTGCAGTCTATTACGTTTCGTTTGAAAATTTAAGACATGGAGTTCTGATACATTTTTGTCAAACTGTCTTTGCAAGTCTGTGCAAATAAATAGAGACGCATTCTGTCCCAGTTTTATTATTAGGTGTGAACTATTTCACAGAAATATCAGGCGAGTGACAGTGGGAAATTGTGGACATTTTCGGCATTTTCCGCCCAGTCCAGCGGTACAAGTTTTATGAGGCGACCGAGCTTGCGCGCCTGTGCCAGAAATCTATTTCTTTTTCTGTTTTCGAAAATGGAAGAAACGAGGGTATTTTTGGCGGGAACAGTTTGTTAACGTGAATACGTTTTTAAAATTGCTCCCGTAGGCCAGTCAAAAAAATAAAGACAACAAAATTGAGGGATACCAGTACAGTTTGGGATTACATTTTGGACTCTTCATGTTCCTATAGCTGTGCTGTTATGTGGCAGGCATGTGGCTTACCATCAGGCATATGTCCTGCTCGTCTCGGCACTCTATACTATAAAAAATATCATCCCTATCCTGTTCATGTTATTTCATTTTACAAAATTTGTATTGTTTGTGTTTCATTGTGAATTTGAAGTAACTTATTTGAAATTTTAGGAATAATAATTATTCTGTAGTAGTTGGTATTTGCTTAAAGAGTCAAATTTTTAGCACAAAGAATATCCAGCCCTTTTATGTTTGCACCGGCATTCGGCATTCGGCAATACCCCATTTCAATCGGTTCAAAATATGTCAATCTATACGTTGGATCGCTGGAAAAATAAAAGATGGAGTCCGTGCCGGTATGCCGATAGACTTTCGCCACCTGCAGTGGATTACTCGTCAGGGCACGGGATTTTTTGCGGTTCCCGATTCGTGACAAGTGGATAAAGCTTGACGGATGCTCGTCCCTCGTTAAGGCCTCCTGGGAAACCTTGGGCTCGACGAATATAACAATTCGTAACAGTAACAGAACAATTTTAAAATTAAACATTTAACACTTAAATCACATTTCACCTTCTCAATTACACCAAATGTATGTCAAAGTATAGCGGTCTGGTTATATATCAAAAAGCCAGAATCCAGAATAGAGATATCTAATGACTGAATCACCGTCAAGAGTAAAGCCGTTCAACTTTTTATTGAACAAGTTATGGCGGGTGCCAGTGTTGGTGAGATTGATACACAAATTGTTTATAATGTAAGGGGCTTAATCACGATATAATTCATTGTTTAATTGTCTCGACGTTTCGGCAGCCTTACAGCCGCCGTGGTCGCGAGAAGACTGCTGTATATATCGTGATTAAGCCAGCCGTACATTCTAAATATTGTGTTCAAATCGCGAAAGTTGAATAACAATATAGATATACAATTTTTGTGGTATGCTAAAAAGAACATCAAGAGCTCAAATCACTGCTTAGCACTGCACTGAACTCGGCACTCAGAGATATTAATGGTTAATCTTTTTTTCCTTCAAATTTTATTATGAAATAAAATGTATTAAGTAAAATTGAAAAATTTTGTTCGATTTTCTTACATACTATCACAATAATTCGCAATAAAATGTAAAATGTACGACACGCAAGTCACGAGACTTGTTATCTATCCCTACATTGCATGCCCCCTCTGGCACTCCCTCAGTCGTTAACTTCAAGCCCACTAGTAATGTTTAGAGATAACACAATTTAAATTTACACGAGGAAGATTACAGAATTATTATTATGATTGTGGCTAAATAATATACTTAAATAACCGCTGGGGTGTTGATGTATGAGAACGCAGAGTTGTTTCGTCATATACGGAGCTAAAGCTAAGTAATAAGGGTATTATTAAGTGTCTAATTTTTTGGCATATCTTGCTTACGTTTTTGAGTATTTGGGCTTTAAAATCGCAAAGAAACTATAGCGTAGATTTCAAATAAATATTATCAGTATCGAACACTTTTTTTAAATAAAGAGTGACGACACGGTCAGGTCATGTGCCTGACGGTAAGCAACATGCCTCTGACACATAACAGCACAGTGACACGCAGCTATTGTCTCCTTAACACTGTCTCAAAGTTTCCTTATCAGTCCTTTGTCGGATACAATTCGGAGAGCGTGATACCATTACGCACTTTTTTCTGATGAAAGTAGATAGATAGATAGATTAACTCTTTATTGCACTTAATGTAAAAACAAACAAAAGTTACTTATAACAAAACAAAATAAAGTAGCAATTGGCGACCTTATCACTAAAAGCGATCTCTTCCAGGCAACCATACGATGGAAAGGGAGATTTGAGAATAAGGAGGAAAGTAAAGTAAGGAGTAAGTAAGAAAGTACCGACTCGTGCAAAATTGACACAGAGAGGTGTACAGCCAAACTAAAATGATCTTAACATCAGGCGAGATGGTAATAAAGCGCAACCCTATCTTTGGTTGAATAAGTTTGTCGATTTTTAGAATATTTAGATTTTATATATATATATATATATATACATATATATATATAGTGATTAATGTGTCCAAGGCTATCCAATTATTGATACTGACTATTGCTTAGCTAATTTATCTGACAAAATTAAACAATGGCTCCACCTTTATCGAAATTTATTTATTTATTCATTCAATGAGCACACAAAACAGAATGTAATAAAAACAAACTATAACATAAGAGTATACTATACAGAACTGTATTACATTCCAAACTATGTGGGCCTAGAAACAACATTTGTTTAAATACAGTGATTTAATAATAATAATATTAAATTAGAGATAATACATAACGAAAATTAGGCCAACAGATCTGAACTTAAAACTAAATTGAAATCTTAGTAAAAGATATCTGTGATTTTACAAAAAAAAAACTCATGACATAGATAGGTACGATAGAAAAGCCCTTGAACGAGTTAGTAAACAAACTTGGGCACACCGAAGTTTCCAGATTAATGTAAGTCTTAAAAACTTTCCTAAAAGCATCTTTCGCGAGACACCTATTTTCTCGAGAATCGCTTTAAAATAAAGTAGCTGCTAGTTACTTGACTTTGCAGTGGACTTAAGACTTTTAAAAACTTAATAATTCCAATAGACTTGTTAGGCAGACGGTGTCGCTGATTTATTCGTTCTCTATCCATTGTTTTACAAATGTATTTTAGGTAATGTGAACACGCCCAAAAAATAACAAGTTCTATTGAAAACATTACACACACGATCTAAATATAATTTAAAAGAAGTAGCGCGCGACGGTTTTACCCGCGTAGTTCACATGTAAAAACGTTATTAAGTTTTTCTGTTATAATTTTGTTTTTTTTCTCGATAATAAAAGTTTGCACATGATCACCATCTTGCCTGGTGAGAGGCGGTGATACAATCTACGATGGAGCGTGTCTAGAAGAAACCAATTCCGAAGACCCAGATTCATTCAGAGAACGCCCACTCTACCAACAACCACTGTTTAATAATTTTGAATCAAATTATATAATTTACTAGCAGCTATTTCCAGCTTCGCTTGAATATTGCCATATAAAGACCATTAAACAAAATAAAAATCTATTTCTCAAATTGGACGTAGTTGCACGTGAATGCCAATTTTCGTGAATGTCAGTTGACTAAGTGAAACACAGATTTAGTTAGAAATCTGTGAAGTGAAAAGTAACCTTAGAACAAACACAGATTTTTATGTATCAAGATTAAGATTGAATGCAGTACGTACCTTCTGTATGATACCAGTTCTATTAAAACTCATATAAATATAAATATCATAAAGCTGAAGAGTTTGTTTGTTTGAACGCTAGGATCTCGGGAAGTACTGGTCCGAATTGAAAGATTTTTTTTCTATTGTATAGTCCATTTATCGAGAAAGGCTATATGCTATAGAACATAACGCTATTATCAATAGAAGCGGAGCATGAATCAAGAATGTAACAAAAACGGGGGGAAATATTCCTTTTTGAGGGATTTCGCACCGTGCTTTGACGTGACAGCATGTGTCTAAGATTGCGTCATTGAATTTAAACCTTTGCTAATCCAATTTGTTTCTAAATCTGAGTTGGTACGACCAATTTCCGACAGGTGGCGTAGCAGGTAGCTGAAGAGGTTTTTTGTTTGAAAGCGATATTCTCAGTCCACCGATTTCAGTCATTCTTTCACCGTTGGATATGTACGGGATCCCGATGACTGCTATATATGTACCTAATGTACCACGGGCGAAGCCAGCGCGGACATCTAGTATAAGTATAAAAGTTATAAAATAAGCGAAGTGACAGTACATTAGAAGTGAAAAGCGTTTACACGCCTGGGTCGAATTTGCGCAGTTCGGGAGCCGAGCCACCTTTTAGCAAACTAGGCCATGCCGAGACACATCTCGTGCCACTGCGCCAACAAAGTTAGCTTGACACCGAATTCAATTCTCTAAAAATACGTAAGTTCCATTAACAACTGACTTAAGTGACTGTTGGTTTCAACTTATGGTAAGTGTTATAATATTGTAAATGCTGAAGTTTGGATGTTAAGATGTTTTTTGCTCAATTACTTCGGAACGCCTGAACGGATTGAGTGAAATTTGGAAAACAGATAGTTAATAATCCGGAAATACACAAAGCAAATTTTCATTGCAGGAAAATAACGGGAACGAGAAAACCGCGTGTGATGCCGCGGGCTGCTGTTAGTAAAAGTATTTTATGTAAAATACAACAACAATGTGATTTTTTGTTTTATTGTGCTAAATGGAGGCTCCGCTGTAAAACTACGGCTTTACAGTTTTTCGCAATACAATGTGTAAATCTAGGTAATATACTAAGTATTTTATTCCTAATTCATTAAGCTGTTACAAACACCCTCACAAACCCACAAATTTTCACTTCCTTAATATTAGTGCGTTTAATAAAACTGTAAATATTGTAACAGCTTACTTGGTACCGAAATAAATTATGTTTTATGATTTTTTTATATAGGTATGTGCTTATCAAATCCAAGATCGAATGTAGTTTTTATTTGTTTGAACGCGCCAATCCCAGGAACTACTGGATCGATTTCAAAAATTATTTCATCGTTGGAAATGCATGTGATCCCTGTATGTCATAGGTTATACATTGTACCTCTATGTAATACGGGCTAAGCCGGGGCGGACCGCTAGTAAATAATAAGGTGGTTATAGGTATCGGTCGTCACCAGTCTTCACCTCATCAATCTAAGGCATTGAACAGACGCAATACCAAAATAGGTATGTCGACTCATGTTTTATTTAATGTGCCATCAAAAGGCTACTCAATAACTGAATCATAGGTGAAAGAATACTTTGTTATCTTCTTTGTAACTTCCTGTGATATCACGATTTTAAAATCACAATTTTGGACTTTCCCAAAAACGCTTCATGCAAACTCTACAGAAACGTGACGTCACACTGTCGTATTTTCTATGCGTCGCACGTAAAGTTTGTGTGGTAGCTATATTAAATATTGCATTTCGGAAACTGATTTCCTATCTGTTATCCGATGGTAAATATAATTTCGTACCTTTAAAATGGACTTGCCCATCCAGCTTTGAATGATCATAAAGTAAGTTAAACTAAAAAATATCAAAGTTACACACATATTTTATTTAAATACTGTCATTACATCAAATAATTTAATATAATTGCAGGAATAGGCGTGACGACAGACGCCTATTGTGTATAAGATTCTCCTAGTCTTGTAGGTACTTGTAAAACCCATGATGATGATGCAGTCGGTGAATTAAGAAAACATCATGATGTAACCTTAACATGGTAGCAACCGATTTCCCAGTGCACTTCTGGCTAGGTTCCAGCCAAAATTACTGCCGCCAACCAACAAGCATGTAATATGTTTGCGAGGACTGCGCTCGGGAGCCAGGCCACATTATGCTCAGCATTACTTGCGCTGTGATGGTGGAGATGTTTAATAACATTGAAGAGATTAACCGCCGTCGTCCAAACATTGATGCAATGCTTGCTCGAGCCAAAAAACTGTCAAATTGTAGGCTAATCAAATTGGTATGAAATTGAGTACTTGGGGGTCCGAGCTTTGTTCGGTTTAAACACTGAGTATACTTAGATACCTAAAAGGCTCCCAGCAATAATAGTTTTTTTTTTTTAAAAGAAAGTTCTTGAAAAAAAGAGGAGTCGTCTGGATTCGAACCCGGATCTACTCGTACTATTTTTCATGATCGCCCAACCAAACTTCCCGCCTGAGTTATTATACTGTCGCGCAACGTTGCAAATTTTACCGTCGCATTCTAATGTTACAGTTTTTCATTGTCTAAAAACGCGCATAAAATGCCTTTTTTATGAAACCTAGTTAAACCGATTTATCGTTCTCGAAACCCCTATAAGTATACATAATTTCATAAAAATCATTCGAGTAATTTCCGAGATTCAGATTCTATTTTTGTATATTATTATGTACAGGTATATACAAGAATTGCTCGTTTAAAAGTAAAACTAAGATTTGACGTCAAACTCAAAGAGACTACGTACTATATTTATATTATGTAATTCGAGGATGTAAATAGCCTCTTGGGAAATGAATTTAGGTTAAACATTTTCGGGAAATCCAGTTTTTTTACGAAACTGCTATTACGCATATCTGTAACGCGAGCTCACATAATTTCACCTATTCAAAAAACGTCTAATGGGCACATCCCACGCCATTGACTAAAAACTCAAAAAAAGTACTTAGGGCGCATACATAAGGTTTAATTTCTAATAAGTGGATAAGAACAGAAGAGATTCAGCACAAGATTAGGATATATCAGTCTTGTAATATTAATAGGATCTTATAGTACCGTGACATACTCGAAACCTGTTATAAATACCCATCCATGTTAAGTAAACTCTGGTACCTACATTACAGACTCCTAGATGAAAAACAAATGCGTCCATTACCATCTGGTCCAATCTAGTGGACAATAAAAGTGTTGGCCGTTGTTTCTGGGACGGCGAGATGTGGCCATTGTGCTGGGGGCGGCCATTGTGCGCTGTCGACTCAATGGGAATCTTATCGAACGAGTTTTATGCTGGTAGAAATGTGGAAATTAAAAGTCTATCATTTAACTACGACATACTTTAAAATTCTGTAATCTACATCTTATATATCAAATCAAATTTATTTATTTGGAACTTAAAAATAATGAGTCTATACAAAAAACAGGAGTCCACTGGCCCCGAGCTAGTTAGTTGTAAATATAGATCTTGGAAATGTAAATACGCTCTAAACTTTTGAATGACTGAAACAAATTGCATGATTCTTTGTTTTATGTATTCGTTATTATCGCGACAGAGATTGTATAGCAGAAATTTTTGAGAATGTTGACGAAAAAAGTATGGTGGTACCAAGTTCGGCGGGTCAGCTAGTATTATACATATATAAAAATGAATGTACGTCCTTTATCGAATTGAAAATTATGCATTTCATTATGTGACGAATTATAGCAAAGGGATTGTGCACGAGGCAACAAGAACAAAATTAAAAATTTTGATTGACCCCCGACTACCTCGGATTTGTTATCTGTAGATCTGTACTATATTCTACTAGTCAAACACTTTAATTTGATACCCATATTAAGGGGAGTTGTGAAAAAAGAAATGTATTTCGCCATTTTGTGGTAGCGGTCATCTTGGATTTGAAATTTGTCATACTTCAAAGTATTCTACTAGTCAAGCCCTTTCGTTTGATACCCATATTGAGGCAGTAGTGATAAAAATTATACAATTCGCCATTTTGTGGTAGCAGCCATCTTGGATTTGATTTTTTTTGTAGTGTATAGTATTCTACTAGTCAAGCCCTTTCATTTGATACCCATATTGAGGTAAGTTGGGAAGAAATATTCTGTCCGCCATTTGGTAGAGGCGGCCATCTTGAATCGATATTAACCAAACATAGCTAAAAACATCCGCACGGATATTAACCTTCAAATAAAAAAACCACATCGAAATCGGCCCATCCGTTTGAGCTCTACGGTGCCACAGACAGACACACACACAGGCAGACAGACAGACATCGACGTCAAACTTATAACACCCCTTTTTTTGGTCGGGGCTTAAAAAAGGTTTCTGAGTTGCTACAACCAATTTTCGACTGGTAGCGTAACAACGCGCGCAGAGTACAAGTAGTATTTAAGAAAACACCTGAATGACGAAGTACGTTTTGAGTTTCGATTGTGACATTGGTTTCCAGGATATCAGGAGTACCTATTTGGGTTGGCAAGACTTTTACTGTGGTTTTAAATACCTGACCCCATAGATTTAGTTAAACTCTTTGCCTGAATCCACTACCAATCTTCATTTCTAGTCTTGCGACGTCAAACTTCTTATTAATTCTATGTATTACACTCCCAAATCAATTAAATGACTACTATTATAATAATGTGACCTATCTAATGTGAAATCAGAATAATTTGAAAATATTCACGAATAAAAATTGGGACATTGAATTCCACGTTGACATTGTTATTATTTTTGATGTGCTTGTTTTGTTCAAATGTTGGAGAAAAGCCTAAAAAATAAAAAAAAAAAAAACTGTATTTCAGTCTGCCAATGTACCATTTTGTTTTCATAACGAGACAATAGTAAGTAACTCTTCATCCTTCTGTTGATATTATTATGTCCCAAATAACTTCCATTTAAACTGAAACTTCCAGCGTTCATATAAGTACACCTCAGGAAGAGATAGAGGAACGCTGGAGCATGTCAAAGCGTTTCGACCATTATTCGAATTTCGTTCATGACTAAAACAACTACGTAACCCAGTTTAAAGAATTGAAACAGCTAAGCAGGCCATTAATATACCTCCGCGTTCGAGTAAAGCAGGCAGTTACCGACCTCCGGGCTCCCAACCTTATCTCTACCTCGGCTTTGGACTTGAATTAAACTCGTTCAATCGCCTTTTGTTCGTTGGAATGGTCTGTTGGATATAACTCTGGAATGGCAATTTGAGATCGATTATTGGGATAATCGATTGTTTTGTGTTAAAACTTATAAGAGCTTTGTCTTGTCACTACCGGACTACATGGACTGAGAGCCAGTATTCCGCAGATCATATATGCTAGGATAGTAGTTTTGTAGTGGTAGGATTCTTGGCAGAGTCCGCCTGGGGAAGTACCACACTTTTGGCAGTTATTCTACCGCCAAGCAGTAATGTGCAAACATTACTGTGTTCCGGTTTGAAGGACAATTTTCCAGAGAAATTACAGGGCTTAGAGATATAACATCTTAGATCACTGAGTGGCGAGGCAGAACAGTGCTAGGTAATGATTTGGACTCGTATGTTCCAATAGCTGCGTGGCACTGTGCTGTTAAGTGGCAGGCAGGTTGCTTACCATCAGGCACATGTCCTGCTCGTCTCGTTACTCTATATATATAAAAAAAACAGCATTGATGCTAGGAATACTACTTCATCTGTAAATGGGGTTCACGATTCCCATCGAGAGTTCCTATGGGCGTGCCTAGAAGTCGAAAGGCATCGAAGTTGACTTTCCCAAACGTGATCGCAGCATGTCTGCCGTTGTGATATCTTAAATTATACTTACATAATTTGTTTTAATTAGTTAAGTTTGCTACTATTCTGTAAGTCTGCGGAATACTGGCTCTCAGTCTAACATATCAAGTATATCAGATTGATAATTATTTTATAGTATACTGTGTGCACATTCCTGACACAACACTAACTATCCCCAAAGTTTGTATTATGCGAGTCGACTGATATAATATTTACTTATATAATATAATTGTGAATACATACTAATGAGACCTAGAAAACACCAGACATAAATCAAATATTTGTATTCATTACACTATTATCTGTACTTGGCAAGGATCGAACACACGACCTCCGGCTCCGCGGACAGCCTTATTCGTACTGCGTCGACGACGTCACGAGGTCAGAAATTCATATTAATTATATTCGATGATCGCAGGCAAAATCAGCTTAAAAATAAATCATGTCTTTTAACATAAAACATTATTTAAACATCGGCATCCGAGACAATTATATTTTTTCACTGCATTATACCTACATACGTAGATATAGTGAAAAAATGTACGAATAATTTCAACGACCATTTTCACTGAAATGGGTCAACTCTCACATCTCTCACAAAATAAAAACAATATTTTAATGTTATAAATTCTGAAAAAATATTGGAAATGGAACTATATTGCAACGTATCGACATTATTTGCTGTATTTTTCATTCCATGCTTAATTAAAGTATAAATATTAAAGTAAATTGGTGGACATATTCGCATACTGAAATAAATGAAAAATCTATTTTTGTCCATACTATCACAGTCGAATAGTTCCGTTATAACACAGAGAATATATTACATACGTTGATAGGATTGGACCAGACACCAGGTGCGCTATCTTCCAACTCCACTTTAATAATAGAAATACAAAACGAATAGATAAATGAATATATAGGACCAGATGCAATATAGAGAACTGACAAATAGTAAAGGTTTCAAGATAATAAGACCGATGAGTGAAATCTATCAGTTCATGTTGTGGTTGCTGTTATAACTTCACACAAAATTTATTGATGTCTATGTTATTCAAATATTTATTATTTACTTTATTCCACATATTATTATGTGTCACCTGAGATAGACTAGCGTTTGGCCGCCCTCTCGTCTGAAATAGAGCTCCAATGGGGTCTGTTATGGAGCGTGCTAGGAGGATCAGATTCAATCATGTTGTTTCCATTACTCTCACTCACTCGCGCAGCCTATTTCATTGCTGGTGAGTTACCCCGTCTTCAACCCCTTAGTGTTTCTCTCCATCCTTCCTCTATTTAAAGTTAAATAGAAAAACTTCGTGCTTAACATTTTTCAGGTCAATATCATGATTGCAAAATGGCAGAACACCACGATTAGTCTTGTAAAAATTTGAAAATTTATAAATAAATATGAATTACAAACTTTTTCTAACAATTTATCGTTAGTTTATTATTATTTATCAAAAGTGATATTTCACGCAATGACACATACATCCATTAGATTTGAATTTTAGAGACATTCATGTCTGCAAATAAAACATTATATAAATACCTAAAAAAAATATTTCTTCAAATTGCTGTCGGTTAATGTCTGTTTCAATAAATAAACGTTATCTTTATAAAACCGCTATTATTTGAAACCTTTATTTTTCTGCTGTAAATATTTGCAAACCCATCCCATTAAATTTCATACGAGATATCAAAACTCTTTAGAAAAAGAAAGAATTCTAATCTAAAATCTTGAATTCTGCTTATTTCCATTGTTTAAAAAACCTCTCCGAAGTTAACAACGTCGTAATTTTTCATTTTTATCTCTCAAATGTCGTACAAAACAAGAAGAGAACGAATCACAACATTAAGATTGGCCAAATTAATTACCGCTCGAGGGCCACATTAAAAATACTGAGTCTCTAATTATGAGGAAGCCATGGTTGCGCCCCGGGCTTAATATTCTAACATTATTTTCCTCCGCGGTCTTCCTCCCGAATTACGGAGTTCTTGGTATGTTAGGCTGGCCTCAAACCGGAATGTCTCTGTGAATTTCGTATTCTGAATTCATAATTTTGATTTTGAAACTTCGTCTGACACATGACTTAAAAATTAAATTATAATAATATAATAATAATATTGGTGGACAATTCACACACAACGCCGTCTGACCCCAAAATAAGGAAAGCTTGTACTATGGAAGCCAGTTAGCTGATATAATACGTATATATTTTAAATACATACTTATTATACACTAGCTGTACCCTGCCACGCTTCGCTATGGCACATTGTAATGCAAAAAATAGATAAAAACAATCCTTGATGCGGATTACATATCAATGTAAAATTTCGGCTCGATCGGTGCAGAACTTTTTGGGTTTTTGAAGCGTACACAAACCAACATAACATTTTTATAAATAGAGATAGAAAACACCCAGGCACAACCCACGACCCACGGCAGACTTACTACCAACTAAGCCACCAGGCCAGCCATAATTACATTCTCATTCATTATATTAATCTTGTTTTATAGTGTAGTGTGTGTGTTTTTATTATTATTGTTTAATTAAGCCACGCCACAGACTCCGGGGTCCGTGACCTTTGTCATTTGGGTTCTTTTCTATAACATAGTTCGTGGATTAGGAGAAGAGTGGAGTGAATGGAGAACATCGGCGGTGTCGTCAGCGTACCTAGTATGTGATAGTAGTAGTGTAGTGTGTTTACATAATATATTAAGGAACAATATGATAGTTAGTCTGAGATGGCGTGAAATGCCTAACGTATATTGGGCTAAAGCAGAAAGCACAGGTCACTTTTACACTAATTTTACGCAAGTGTTGAGGGTACCTGAAAGCATACAAAATACTTATCAATCAATCATTTATTGCACACAAAGCTGACAAATTACAAGTAAGTAAGTTTATTAACACAAAGCTGACAAATTACAAGTAAGTAAGCTAAGCATTTACCCTGTAAGGGCATGGCAAACGTACTCAACGAACACGTATGTTCACTCATGTAAATGTATAGAGAACGTACGCTCTTATTGATTTTATTCCGTTTCGATTCCATCGGTCATTCATAAAGCCTATTCATTAATTGTAGGATTACTGACATTTTTTATAGTTGATTTACCTATTTCACCTAACTAAGGGATTAATGGTTTAGTATAAGCAGAAGCCAGTTTGAAAGGCAATGTTTCCAGAGAAATTACAGAACTTAGAGATAAAATATCTTAGATCTCTGAGTGACGAGCGCAGTGCAGTACTAGGTAATGATTTGAACTCTCCATGTTCCAATGGCTACGTGTCACTGTGGTGTTATGTAAGGTATGTTGCTCACCATCAGGCATATGTCATACTAGTCTCGTCACTCTTTATTAAAAAAAAAAGCAGCCCAGTAAACACTACTGATACTAGGGTCAATAGTTGCGAGATTATAGAGTCAAGGCCATAATACATTAACCTGGCCCAATGCAGGTTGGCGGATAGTTTTTCGGTTATAGTTGTTTTATTTTTTAAATGTTTTGAATATACTCGTTAGATTCTAAATTAAAAAATGTTACTCTCAATTTTTCCAACTTCTTTGCTCTCAATTATCAGAATTTGTGAGGAGAACAGTTATTATATTAGAGTAAATGATAGTGTGTTTTCTGAATTCCTAATATGAATAAGAGCTCGTTAGAAACGAGAACTTGAATTCAGAGAAACATTTCTGTTTGATGCCAGCCTTAGGGATATCTAAACAAGTGTGGGAGGCGGTGGGAACATTATTCTTTTTCTGCGAAATAATCTGTATGGTTCTTGCTATGTCCTTAGGCCATGTTTTCTTGGACATAGATCGGAAATAGACAAATCGTTTATGTTATATTATTTCGTAATACGTAAAAGTTATGTTATAAATAGTAAAATGATTTCTTGATAAGTCGATTTATGACTTTATGACTGACGTAGAAGAATGTCAACTGATGGACAAGATTTCTAATGAAATTGCACTGCAAGATTTTGATAATACTGTTGTATACTAGCAAACCTCGCGAGTTTACCCGCGTAGTTCCCGTTCCGGTCATCCGGTCGTCCGGTTCCGTATCGTACCGTATATCTGTCCTATAATCTAACTGACTAGGTACACAAATTTCAACCCGATGTATTCAGCCGTTCTAACGTGTTTGGGCATCACATATCCAAATCACATTTATAATATTAATAGAATAAGTATTCCTGTAAGAGACATATGAGATAAATCTTTTCTTGGTAGAAGTTTACATCGCACAAACAGTAGGCGTCGCGGCGTCGTCCAATCCACCAAATTTATCAGTTAAAGTGAGACAAATTTTAAAAAATTTAAACAATTTAGTATAAAAGGCACAATCCTTTTATCTGCATACGTAAAACACATTTTGGTATTTACATGTGACGGAAGAAAGTCCAAAAAACAAAAACGTATGAAACGATCAGGCTTTATTCTCGAACTTTCTGAAATCCACCATTGTTCCCACCAGGTTAATGAACATTTAAACCTTTTGTTATCAACTGTGGAACTCGCGTACCTACAAAGTATTACAATAAGCTGAATTTTCATCAATCAAACAAAAGGGCCCCGACCTTTCCGCAAATCAGCTGTATTAGCATTTCAACAATCTCAGAGAGGATTTAGAGTTTCGCAAACGCAAAACGTAGCAATTACCGATTCTTGCCAGAAAGCAAACTTTGTTTTACTCGAAAGGAATTAATATTCATTAAAAAATCCTTCTCGGCTCTCGGCATCCATACTGTTAAAACTTTGTAATCAGTCTGTCAAGGGAGATCGGACGATCTGGCCGGCTCCCGTGTCAGCGAATTTGAGACTTTACCAACTGCAAATGGATTTTTTCCACGGCCTTAATTCGAACAATCTGGAAGAACATTTTCAACTTCCGTCTAGTTCGAGAGACAATTCCGAGTTTCGATGTACTCGCTGAGGAGTTTTAAAGTTAAAATTTAATTACTTAAGCAATCTGAGAATCTGAACAGATTTTGTTAAATATTGTAGTGGAATAAGCGAAGCGTCTTATCCGGCGCCGCATAATTTGAAACTTTCGTTACTCGAGGCCGATCATTTGTCGGAAATTTCCGGAACACATCTCTCCGACCTCACGTCCTATCCGAATTATATCCCTCTTTCCTTACACCACACGTACTTTTCCGTTGCTCACACAAAGCTCTTTGAGTTATTCCGGAAACTACGGTATGGTGGTTTCATAATGATCAAGTTTCAAACTACGGTCTTTTTCATATGTATCGAAGTACTCGCTTTCGTCTTTGTGCGTAAAAACGGAGTAAATGGAGAGCAATCAGCATATTGTTATTTTATTTTTCGTCGAGGCCGTCCCAATTTCACTAACACATCGCAATCCCTTCCCAAATGTATAAACATGATGTAATAAAGTGGCACTTTTCACAGAGGCGGCCTTCCCTTCATTCAGCTGTAAGCGTAAAAAATCGTCGACTCGCCGGCGCCGAAATAACTTTTTATATTATAGGTGCTGAATCCTTGAAGGGTTGAAACATCGACGGTCGGATTCACAAACAGTACATAAAGATCCGGCAATCTCACGGTTTTTCTGAATTAAGCCGTGAAGGGACACGCGCCGGCCTCTGGTGAATTTACCTACTTCCGGACGTCCGGCCCGCCGCTACGCCCGCCGCATTATTAAGTGATTTCACAGAAACAAATCCTACGGAATTACTTTAAAAATTCCACCAAAGAAATATACTTTTACGTAGCATTTTTTATGACAGCTCATTTGTGAAAGTTTACTTTCGGGAGCGCGCGCCGCGCGTTTCAATAACCGTTTCTACTGGAAATCAGGATTGTGGGTAGGTCCCTTTTCATATTTGTTCCAATTTTTGCGGTCGTTATTTTAGGTAAATATGGAGGTCCCTTGTTTTATGTGAAGCTAATAGGAGCGGGGGAGGGAATCCTACGCATCGTCCGGTTGGAACTCATCCAATTGGGCTATTGTGGACTCAGAAATAAGTCAGCGAATAAACTTGGCTTCCAAGTAATAAAATGTTCTCGTTTTAAGAAGACAGCGTACTTTATGGCTTCTGTGCTCACTTGAAAGCTAAGATTTAATCTATTCTGTATAACAAACTCTTTATAAGCGTGTTCAATGAATTCTTCTTATCTAAATTAAATTAATTTTTATATCCGTAGAGCTCAAAATGTGTTGCTACGTGCATAAACAATTCAATCATTCATTATAATAACATACCATAAGTAGCTTACTTAAAATGTTCACACCCAGTGCTGGGACCTTCTCTCACAAATGTAGAATCAGACCACGATACGCATCGCTGGCCAAGTGTGTGATGGTGGGTGACACATGCCCTTCAAAGAAGTTTGTCTTGGGATTTCTTGTGATGTTTTTCTTCACCGTTAAAGCCAATATCGATGACATACTTGTACATCTGCACTTCGAAATATATTCAGAGGCGCAGGCGAGATTTGAACCTACGATTTCACGATTATGAAATCGGACGTGCTCACCACTAGTCCATCGTGGTTTTTGAACGATACTTATAAAAATATTTGCTATTTCAAGGAAGGATTAGCAGTTTTTTTTTAAGGGATCTAATACAGTTAGCTTCAGGTGGCCTCTACTTCCTACCGTACCTTGGATTAGCGCAGATGCAAAGGGCCCTAATAATCGTTATTCACATACATACGGAGAACAATCCTGAAAGCATTCCTTACTTCCATATGCTTACCATACTCACTTATCGTAGTCATAAGCAGCCTACTAAATGATCCCACTGCTGGGAATCGAGGCCTTCTCTCGCAAGGAGGACTCTAGGCCATAACCCACGAATATGGCGCAGTGCGGGTTGGTGGATATCGTTCTCAACAAGAACTATATCTCATACGACGATCTGTGTATATTTTTTTTGATTAGAATGTGAACGTTTTGGCTTAGTACAACTTCGTTGCATACCGTACAATGTTATAGAATATTTCAATTAAATCTTCAGTTCACACGTTCTACTAGGAGCATTCAATTCTAAGCAATAAAGAGATGCAAGGAGCATTACAAGTAAAAGAACAAAACACGACAATACGAAGTCGCCCCGAGGCGTTTCTGTGAGAAACTAGGAGCTTGTAAGCAACTGCGGTCATAGTGTCAGCGGCGAGCGGGATTGATAGTTTGGCACTCTCGAATTAAAAAAATAATTCCTTAGTCTAATAATTATTTTAATTTTGAATTAATTTTCTATTAGTATGTTGCCAAGGGCTAAAATATTTTAATAAATATCGGTGGACACTTCACTCACAACACCATCTGACCCCCAAACTAAGCAAAGCTTGTATTATTGGAGCCAGATAGCTGATACGGTGAAGGGAGGTATATTGGTTATTTAGGTATATAGGTGATATATTTTAAACGGAATACCACACAGTTCCCATCAAACAGTATCGAGTGAGTGTGAGAAGAGGCGATAGCGCTGTCTCTTGAAATTTCCTTGCATAGAGAATTGTGTGGTTATTCCTTTTTAAATATATTACCTACTTACCTAAATTACCAACATACCGCCCTTCACCCTACAATACTTATTTATATATTTTGATAGTACAACAGTGTGCCAATTTAAGGATGTGCATACAACATTTAAAGTATTTAATTAAAACAACGGGTAACTCACGTGTGATATGTTCAGTTTGATCCGACCCAAGTTTCGGCTGCGTCCGGCGGTCTTTTTCAAGGAGAGCGTGCGCGAGTGATAGCTGCTCTTTTGGCACTAACCAAACGGGTTACCCATTGACTTTATTAAATATATGTTACATACAACTGAGTTAATGTTGTACTGAAACATTTAAAGTTTTAAAATTAAACATTTGGTAAATACTTCTAACATTACCTACCCAATTATTTAGCCTGCTGGTTTACTGGCATAGATAAAATTAAACCATGAATTATTCCGAAGTAAACACTATTCTTCTCTATGCTCAATTTTAAACCACAACGAGGCGAAACTTTAATCCTATTGTAAAATTGAACAACACACAAGTACCAGAGATGGAGTTTTTTTTTGGGTAGGTGTGTCGTTTACTGTCTGATGTAGATGTAGATAATGTGTTGTGATGTATTATCGCAAAAGGCTTGTTATAACACGACCTAAGCATGCTACTGTATGTAAGAAGCGTTATTACTGTAGGTATGTATCATTCCGCTCCGCTCGTCGCTGTAACCACGCCCCAGCCTACTAGGGGCTGCATATTACCCCTCGCATCTTTGCCCGTCGCCCTGGGCAAGGAACGTTTAGATTACATTTCGCAAACTTGCTCGACTGTTATGAGTTTTTAATGTCACTACTTTCTTTTGGATTGAGTTTGTTTTTATAAGTAGCTGTGGCGGCATTAAAATGTGGTTATAGTTTATAGTGAAATTTACAAATGTGGAATTATTGAAGAAAGATTATCTATTTTAGTAGTATGTCTAGATCAGTCTCTAATTATAATTGACTCTCAAGAAGCACAGACAATAACTTTCTACCGTTCATAACAATCCTAAGGAATAACTTTTGCAGTGATAGCACTTTTTGCTGAGTGTGTTTGGGGAAATATTATTATCCCGTCATTCTACCGCCGATAGCAATGGTTAAATCTAATGATATTACTGTTTTCCGGTTTGAAGACCAACATTTCCAGAGAAATTGCTTACAGGGTAGTGAGATAATGTGTCTTATATGTCTGCCCTATTAGGCAGGCGTATCCATTTTTGCGCATTTCCTGTTCCTGTTTTTACGTCACTAAATTAAAGATAAAAATTGATTCCTTTCCAAACCCTATCAATTCAAATTACATGTTTCTAATGTATGATGAAAATGCAGCCCCTTCATGCAATTATCGCAAAAACTTTAAAATAATCGCGTAGAGCCAGCTGTTTGAAATATAGTACTATTTTAGGCAAACTTTGTAATCATGCACATCGCAGTTGAAAATAAACTCATAAAACTGAAACCCAACCAAATTTCCATGTCGTAGTAAGTTGTCTAGCGCAAAAATGAACACAGTCTAAACATCCGACCCCTTCCGGCTGGCTACTTTGGCTGGTAATTACCACCATTCGTCTGCAGAGCAAAGTTCAACTCAAATGTCGGACAACTAAAACGTCGTCCCCGAAATAGTGAAGGACAGATTTGAAACTCGTCAAAATCCGAAAAGATACAAAACTACAAACACTTGCAGTTGAGAGAATCAGAGGGGAGCCTTTGATTATTTATTTAGAAGCATAGGATACATCTGAATAGTCCTAATTATTAGTATTAGTTTGGATGTTTGTTGCTCAATAACTTCGAAAGGGCTGCACGGATTGAGTAGAAATTTGATTTTTGACTGGACATTTAGGTTGTAGACTGGAATAACACATAGGCATTTTTTTATCGCAGAAAAGTATTTATAAGATATATATAAGATACCTGAATTTACTCTAGTAAAACCGCGGGCGCTGCTAATCGTTTAAAATGTTTGAAAAAATGTAACGTAAATATTATACCTACACAAAGGCGATGATTTGTTAACATAATATGTAATATCTGTAATTCATTAAATCAAGTAATAATACGTAACATAACATTAAAATAAACTAATTTCGTACAAAAAATTTAATCGACTTCAAAACCACAAATAGGCACTCAAAAGCTAAAAATAAACTAAAATCATTATTATAAGCGCTACTCACTCATACTCACTCATCTGCCAGGTAGTGGATAGATACTACTTACCTGTGCCTACATAGCATCAATCTACTAAATTTTTGACCTGACTGGCACCGACTTCAAATAGATGAGTGAGTAGCGCTTATAATAATAATATATTTATCGCTTTTGAGTGTATATTTGTGGTTTGAAGTCGGTTTAATTTTTTGTACTAAAATAGTTTATTTCACCCTTTTTAACCCCCGACCAAAAAAAGGGGTGTTATAAGTTTGACGTCGATGTCTGTCTGTCTGTCTGTCGGTCTGTCTGTCTGTCTGTCTGTCTGTCTGTCTGTCTGTGTGTGTGTCTGTCTGTGGCACCGTAGAGCTCAAACGGATGGACCGATTTCAATGCGGTTTTTTTTTATTCGAACGTTGATATCCGTGCGGATGTTCTTAGCTATGTTTGGTTAATATCGATTCAAAATGGCCGCCTCCACAAAATGGCGGACAAAATATTTCTTCACAACTTATCTCAATATGGGTATCAAATGAAAGGGCTTGACTAGTAGAATACAATACATAATAATAAATTTCAAATCCAAGATGGCCGCCACCACAAAATGGCGAATTACATTATTTTTTTCACTACTACCACAATATGGGTATCAAATGAAAGGGCTTGACTAGCAGAATGTTGTACAGATTACAAATCCGAGATCCGAGGTAGTCGGGGGTTAATCAAAATTTTTAATTTTGTACTTGTATTATTAGTGTACAAAAACAAAATTAAAAATTTTGATTAACCCCTGACTACCTCGGATTTGTTATCTGTACAACATTTTACTAGTCAAGCCCTTTCATTTGATACCCATATCAAGGGAGTTGTGAAAAAAGAAATGTATTTTGGCATTTTGTGGTAGCGGCCATATTGGATTTGAAATTTGTTATAGTTGGTCGGGGGTTAGAAACAACTTTTTATTAATCCATTTACACAATTTTGTATTGTCAGGATCGAGTTTCATAACTTTTGTGAAATCTACAACTACGTCATCCAGAAAATTGTACGCAAATTTCAGTTTATGGTTAATATTTGAAAAACTACCTGAGCAATTTCGATAAGATTTATATGGGACCATTCGGAAAGATACCCATCCAAACACAAAAAACAAAATTTTAAAATCGGTGCAGAGGTTCTCGAGAAATCAGGTATCATACATTAAAAAAAAAACATAGGGGTCGAATTGATAACCTCCTCCTTTTTTTGGAAGTAGGTTAATTAATGTGTCATGGGCACCCCTGCGCCGGGAGCAATTAGAGATGGGTTATTCGGAGATTAATTTTAATATTATTATTATTTTTGTATCAATGTCCCTTTGTACTTACTTCATTAGTAATTTCATTATATTCAAGTAATTTAATAGTTTTATTTTACTTTCTAAGTTATACCTCTGCAGAAATCCGCGTCAACTAAACATCGTACCAAATGCGTACCCGATAAAGTTGTTCGTGGATGTTCGTATCGCCTCGGGGGGCACATTACTCCAGTTTAATACTTAGGGCTGTCGCGCGCAGCAGACTTTGTGAACTCGCCCTAAATGCGAATTATAAAATACCCATTGCAAAGCGTTTTATCATGTCCGTTGCTTTAAAACATAATTAATTTCACACTGGTATTAGAAAAACATAAAATGTGGTTTGTAGTGAACTGTTGAATGTTACGCAAACTTATAGGTAAATATTTCTGGGTGACGAGCGCAGTGCAATGTTGGGTAGTGGTTGGAACTCTTCGTATTAAATACATAACTGCTTAACTCTGTGATTTTATTGACAGGCGTGTTGTTAGCAATCAGTCCTTCAGCCGTCTAACTAAATCAACTTTGGTTTTGCTATTGCTGTGTCTATAATTTCACGTAAAAAGAAAAAAGGAAGCAAGTTAAAAACTAAGACAATTTTATTTAGGCGATAGTCCTTTGATTTTGTTTTGAAAAAAAAAGATCTATAAAATAAATTGGATTAATAATAGTGGGCAACCCTATAAATTAGTTGCAATGTCGCATGGCCTTGTCACCGCAAATAACCGCCGCACAACACTATCCCGTGAAGTATGTGCCACCCTTGCAGGGACTCCTAATGGAGGGAAACTTCACACATAATGATAATTTTATCACTTTGGTTTAGTTCAAAACTAATTTCGATTCGCATTTCAATATTCAGGTCATTTTCCAAATTAATCACGGATACATGCAATTTTGTTTTGTATGTACAATTTTTTTATGGGACAAGTACAATCGAAAGAGATGCATCTGGGAAGTTAGGACTCTTTGGGAAAACGTTCCATTACTTACCTACCGCAGGTATACAAATTCTGAAAAATCACACACAATAGGAGGTAAAACGCAAAGCTAAGCGCAGTACACTCCGCGAGGTATAAGCTGAGCTTTGCATTAGTTTGAGTGATCACCAATCAGGCAGGAGGTTGAAATTTTGTCCGCGAGGTATAGGCTGAGCTTTGCATTAGTGTGAGTGATCACCAATCAGGCAGGAGCGCGGCGAGACAGAATGGTTCCGCGCCTAAGGCCGGTTGTCACACCTACACTATGCATGTACACTCACACAAATGCAAAGCTCAGCTTATGCCTCGCGGAGTGTACCTAATAAAGTAGTAAACAACATATGTACATATATTACGACATCTATTCTCTGTCTCTCTAAAAGTTACCCAAGAACAATTCGTCGGTTTGTGAATAGTTCGGATGTGCTTAGTGCAAGTAGTTGGTTAGCTATACCTCTAGATAGATGGATCATCATCATCATCATTATCCACAGCCTTCTCTATCCCACTGCTGGGTATAGGTCTCTCTTTTCCCATGCCATCTTCCTCGGTCCTAGATAGATAGATGGATAAATAACGTCAATTGTAAGTTGGTTTGGTTAATAAAGGCTGCCACACTTAGAAGAAATAAGTACCTTTGATCTTTTATCGATTTTTTTATACAAATACAAAGAATGTTTAGAAACATTAGAAAAGAAAACATTAGAAATGTCGAAAGTTTCCATACTGGCCTAACTCTAGTCAAAAATTCAGTCACTTTTTAGCTCGTAAATGTTCCGAATGGGATTTATAAAAAAATATTTTAAACATTTTAAAAAGAAAAAGTTTTAAAAAGAGACGTAAGTACTAGAAAAGAGAAAATTTAAAACTTTATCTTTATTTGAGTCAGGTGACGCTTGTCCAGTATTCTGTATGACCCACCTCCGGTGACATATTGAAATAGTTCGGAACATATCTGCTGCTCAGCAGGTCAAAGCCTGAATCACGAGAGCTTTGCAATTTGCAACCTGAATTTACCAAGCGACAACGCCTTTCCTGAACGAGCGACTGTATTGAATAGTTATACTCGTTCACGTATTCCTCTGGTCTTATCGTGTAGAACACAAATCTTAATTTGAAATATAACTGTAACTATTATGAACATTGTCAACAATGAACAACATTTAAATCAAAAGATGTGCCCTGAGCACCTTAAAATTGTTAACAAACTGCGTATCTGTGTGTAGTGTGAGTGGTTTATAAGTACCAATCTACTTGACCCCTAGAATCGCTAGCGGCGAGATATGTTGCGGTTCTACTTATTTTGATTCAACTTCAATATTTTAATTAATTGCTATTATTGTGGTTTAGCCTCACAACTCCGGCAATGTCACGTAGAAAGATAACTTATTTTGATTGTTGACAACGAATAGTGATAGGTCTAAACGTCCGGCGTTTACCGCTGCAACCGACTAAAACGTAAAGAGTGAGCTCACTCTTTCCAACGATAACATAATTCCGTGCGTCTGAAGTTTGGGAGGGCACATACATTGATTTATATCGATGAAACAAACGTTATCTATAACTTTACTGTGACAGATATATCCTAGTATAGCGGACAAACTGTACAACTTCAACAGCTTGCAACGCAAAAAAAATTGAAAAAAGTCGTATATACCTTCGCAGTAAAATTGGTCTCATTTTGGGCGTAACTCCATAAAATAGCTATTCGTCCACGTACCGCGCAATCAAACTTCACTTGGCAATCAATTCCAAGATTTACGAGTGCACTTAATGCGAGATCGCCGGGATAAGTGTCCACCGATAGAATTTATTCGGGAACGACCTCTCGAATGAACTTGTATCGTAACCAATAAAATCGGTAGATAGTCGTACATACAACAGATAGACGTCTTTAGAAACCTTTATTTGTGCGTCGTAAAAACAAACTAATTTATAGATCGAGAGAATGGAATTGCTTTGGAGTAATAAAATAGGATATTGAATTATTTATAAAAGGGTTTCTCGCTTTCTGTAATTTGACTTTTTTCTGTGAATTTGACTAGTTAACACTATTCGGTTTCGCTCGCTGGTTTTACTTCAGGATTGCGTAAAATTAGAATGGTCGCTTTTTTATCTCGGGAAAATAACGTGATCGGATCCTACGTGGGTGAAACCGTGGGGCACTGCTAATAGACTATATATACGCTGACACGTATATATAGTCTATTAGCGTATAAAGACTGTTCTTAAATTTCATTCAAATTCTTTCAAATCACATAACAGCAATTTAGTTACATTGACATTTTGTAGAGATACGACTCTTGACAGAGTCCGCCAGAGGAAGTACCACATTTTTGGCAGTTATTCTACCACCAAGCAGTAATGTGCAAACATTGCTGTGTTCCGGTTTGAAGGGCAATGTTTCCAGATAAATTACAGGGCTTAGAGATATAACATCTTAGACCTCCGGGTGACGAGCGCTTTGCAGTGCAATGATTTGGATTCTTCATGTTCCAATAGCTGCGTGTCACTGTGCTGTTGGCATGTTGCTTACCATCAGGCACATGTTCTGCTCGTCTCACCACTCTTTATTTAAAAATATATATACAATGTACTATAAAGACTAAATGTATAAGTATGACTGGGATCTCAATATCAAACTTAATTTTAATGAGAGGTGTTAATATTCATGTGACTGAAAGTCTCCCGGACATTATTGATCGGGAGGAGCGACTGCTTCGTCGCCGGTAGCGAATTTACCTAAATCCAGATGATGAATCCTTATATCCATCTTTACTGACATTCACAAGTAGAATGTCTAGTGATTATGTAATCCTACTAATTTTAAATACGCAAAAGTTTGTATGAATGTATGGAATTACTCTTTCACGCAAAAGTTACTGAAGGGATTTGGTACATGGATAGAGGATGGAGAATGAGGAGAATGGAACAACCAAAGAGTTTACATATACTACGAATAGAGTTGGCACAAACGCTTTACACCGAAAGCACGAGTAGCATCTTTCTTGCCTTGTCGCTCTTGTAGAAATATTATACTTTTGTCGCGGCACGTCATTCTGTTGCCATAGAAAGTATGCACGTCATCTGCTTACGATTGACACAAAGAAACCGTACGGAAAATCTAACTCTATACGTAGTATATGTAAACTCTTTGGGAACAACACATACAGGCTTTTTTTTATTTCGGTAAATAACGAAATCAGGAAACATTATGTGGGTGAAAACTCAGTACGTTGCTAGCAAATTTTGAAGAATAATCAACTAAGTAGAACTTAAGCCTAAAGGTCTGTGCCCACTTATACGAATATGGGCTTTACGTCATGCCTGCTATGATATAAATTACGTTGGCAACATACATTAGCAGACGGCTGTCAGCGAGCGGTCAGCTAATTTGTGTTGACAATGTAATCTGTATCGTAACGTGCAGGGCATAAAGCCCATATTTGAGTGTATTTTAATTATCAGTTGGTAGTCGAGTCGTATAAGACCGTAGCCGCAGACCTTAACACTGACGTATTTTTTCTTCCGAGTTACTAGCAAACCGATAAAAAAAGGATCGGGTTGTATTAGCCATGCATACAAGTCTCCCAAAACAAAGCTTAAAATTACAATGTTGTCTTTAAGTTGTATGACGTCGAAATACTGAAAATTTCTTTACCGATATGACAAAACTAAATGTATAAAGGTATTGGCATGTTTAGGCCCACTAAGTTAATTGTGTTCAATCCACTACACTAGGTACATCTTTAAGTATTATTCAGAAACCAAAAAAAGTCTAAGGATAATCTAACTAATCAGACCCAATGTCAATCGGAAGCGTATCCTTGCTGGCGGCATTACCACGCTGAATAGCAATACCAAACACATTGACCCAAATACTATTATTTTGGTCTCGCGTCGCGTCGACCAAATGCTCGGAAAAGTGTTTTACCATGAGATGAGCTCCTGGCTTCCACATGCCCAATATCTCAAAATAACTTGTATTTACTTTTCCAATTGGAAGATAGGTCTTTGCGGAACGTTGGGACAAGATAGGTTATTATAATAATCTGTCTTAAGTCGAGTAGGCTAAGATCTAAGGCTACCCGACAATAACCCTTATAAACACTAAATTCCGATATTATATCCTAATAAACTCTGTATAATTCCTCTCTCCAGAAAAAGAGACAAACAAAAAATTAATGAAGGATTATCTTTAACAAGGGTGCCGGTTCTCGGTCCACTTCGCCCCATGGTGTAAGAGGCTGTAAGAGCGCCACTCCAAAGGGCAACTTTATCCGTATAACATCGACGTGACCTACTTTACCTTCCAATTATTCCACTGCTTGAACCTAACCGTAGTTTTATCGGGTCAACAGAGTATCTACTCCGCGGTAACTTAAAAACTTAATCTGCACTCTAAGCGGACTCATTAAACCATTGAGTAGGGAATACTTTAAATATCGGTGGTAAGAGCTCACTTGGTTTAGTGGCAATCTACTTATATTAGAACTTTTTAATAGTACTGGATATGCAAGCGCTCTAACAGAATTGAAAATTAAGGTTTTTTTATAATATAGAGTTGCAAGACGAGCAAGATGTGCGTTTGATGATAAGTAACATGCCTGCACATAACATACGTACATGGCATACAGTGACACACCGCTGTTTGCAACTCCACAGCACTGCGCTGGAGTATTTTGGTGTCTTCGTGTTCATTGTTCAATCATTCATCTCTAATAAGGATGATTTATCTCTTTGCCTTATTCAATCATCACCAATCATCAACAGCCCACTGAGTTAGGGTCATAATCCACCACGCTGGCCCAGTCCGAGTTGGTGGATGACACATGACTTCGAAAGATTCTAGGTACATGTCGGTTTCCTCACGATGTTTTCCTTCACCGTTTTAAGTTAGCGGCGTTACGCACATGATTTCGAAAAGACAGTGGTGCGTGTGGGGTTTGAACCCGGGATCTCCGGATCGGCAGGCCCCGTTCTCCCGACTAGACCAGCCCTATTATTTCCATAGAAATGTGTAATATCATTGAATGAGTTTTATTTATAATCGTCGATGTAAACTAAAATGAGGGGTTTCGGCAACCATTTAGGTGTCATGGCCACATGGTGAAAAAAGTAGATAAAAGCGGGCCGTACTTCTAAAAGTTTGTAATTGCACACCAAATTTTTTGTGTGTAAACCACTTACGATACACACTGAAACACAGTTTCAAGGTGCCCAGGGCATATCAATTGCTTTATATCGATGCTTATAGTAGAATACAGAGCATTGTAAAATAAACGTTATATAGATTGGTATTGAACAAGTCAGCATAAGTCGCCCATCTAACGCTCAATTACTCTAAGCATTGATCAACAAAGATTTTCTGAGAACGCCAAATATTATGCGTAAAAGAAAGCCAATCCTTATCGATTGTTATGTTCCAAACTTATCAGCAAATTTCTCCGTTTAATCAGCCTTCTTATCCGATCTAATCCAAAAAAATAAGGCAGGCTTTCAGAAATACGTGTTTATCATATCGAGGCGCGAGTTTCAGCTTGTTAAAGGCCTTTGACTTTCCAAGACGGCCGTCTTCGTATTAGCATACAAATTTACTTGCGCCAACATTTGCTTCGCTTAAATGAGTCCGTTTAGGCGCAGATTAAGTTTTTAAGATACGGAGCTGTTGACCTCATAGAAAAGAGAGAAAGCGAAATGTTTGTGTGACACGAAACTGGCTAGCTTTCAGGAGTCGGTCTCAATTTAAATTTGTAAATATTTATCTAGCAGAATTTAGATAATTTTTATTTTACTTGCAGCTACCGCGCAGCTGTTTTTCCTGCGCAGTTCCCTCAAGATCAGTTCCCAGATAAAAATATTTTATATGATATTCCAGAGTATATTATTGTTAAAAAAACGTTTGAGAAACTGGCATTTGCAAAAAAATACATCTTTCGAGGATATTTGTCGTCACGAGGCCAGGGTGGTGGATTATAGCTTTGACTCTCCCGGCGAGAGAAAGTCCCGAGTTCTAGTGAGCATCATCATCGTGTGTGGGAACATCATCGTGAGCTTTATTCTAAGACGTTTTCAGTGACAATTCAACCATTAATATCTTAAGTGAGTAGTTATGATTGAAAAGATACCTTTTTTACAAATTCCCAAGCTTATTTGCTACGGTATCGAGATGTACAGTAAAAAAATCGTACTTCCCACAAACACTTGTATATATGTTTTAATGAAGGTTCAGTAGAATATGTAACTATAACATGTCTACGCTATAGCATCTGTAATTTTCTATTAAATTACAAAAGTGTTATTGTTAAGTAGCAATTCTGTCGGAACGAATTGGCCCGCCCCGTTTAGATGTTATCGCCCAGTTTTACTAAGTCCCCCTAGCCCGGAATAATCGAATGTTTATACGGTAAGACTTCGGATTAGCCGTCTTTTGTTTTGTTTCGACTGTAAATGGAAAATGAATAGTGAATTTAAGGTGAAAGTGGAGTGAGGTTTCATTTGTAACAAATGGTATTTCGTTCCTTGTTTCAATTTTGATAAGTTGTGTATAAATGATCTAGGGTAGACTCTTTGCTGAATCCAACTGGGAAAGTACCATACCTATGCTAGATTTCCTACCGCCATGCAGTAATACCTATGCAAATATTACTGTATTTCGGTTTCATGTGCCATGTTTACTGTGAAATTACACGCCCAAGATAAAAATAATTGAGTGGCGAGCGCAGTGGTATGTGAATTGGACTCTTTGTGTGTGTTTTTTAATAAAATAGAGTGAGGTGACGAGCAAGTCATGTGCTTGGTGGTAAGCAACATGCCTGCCCATAACAGTACAGTGACACACAGCTATTGGAACATGAAGAACCTCACTGCGCTCGTTACCCAGAAATATAAGGTGTTTTATCTCTTAGCTCTGGAAACATTGCCCTTAAAACTGGAACACAGTAGTGCTTACACACTAATGCTTGGCGGCAGTATAACTGGCAAAGGTGTGGTACTTCCCCAGGCGGACTCTGCAAAGAGCCCTACCACTACTACAGTTCAAAGGGCTGTATGTTGTTATAGACAGGCGTATTACTTACTATCGGGCATATGTCCTTCTCATCCTGTCACTTTTTATTACAAAATTAAATCACATTCCCATAAATTCTGCACACGCTAATCTCAGCTATAGCCAAAGCTCTCCTTCTGTTCCCTCCACTTTGCCGTATACTGGTACTGCGTCAACCAATCACATTAGGTCATCAACTATTCAAATTCATTATCAATCCAACTTATAATTTTAATTGACCTTTGGCCGTTCTCAAACCTAAACAAGCTATTTATACAGCTCAGGTACTTACGCCTATAATGACAGTGTACATTTATAGCACGTAAATGTAATAAAACAAATGGATCAACGTATCCGTCTCCCATTTACGTGTCACAAATAATATTAATTTATATTTACGTAAGGAGCTCGCTAATCCATAATCCAATCACGATAGTCTAGTAGGTGTTCAATTAATTTCCCGAACAAAGGCCGGGCCCTGAGTGCCTTGTTCTAATTTTACCAAATTAAATTAAGGTGGAAATAAAGGCTAACATCGCTTGAAATTACCTGACAGACGCAGTGGTGTGTCGACGTGCTGTTTCCTTGACGAATTCGACGAAGAAATGCTAGGAATGTGCCAATGTGACTAAATTGTGGTTTTGTGATTTGAAGAATTTTGGAATAAATTTTAGAACGTCCTTTTTGAGCAGTATGTGTGAGCGGTGTATAGTCTATCAGAAGCGTAGGAGTAACAGCAATAATGATCAGCCAATCCGCCGATCCGCCGATGGTTTATAAAATAGTAATATTCATTGATTACACGTAATATTGAAAGAATCATATGATTAATTTCCGAAACAAAACATCACCGCGTTTTAGGCTTGCTAGCGCCATCTAGTATTGTTTAAACGAAATTAGTTCTAATTATTGTTATGAGTAAAAACATAGGATCTTCTGTCCCATTTATTTCTTCGGATGCCGATTACAACTGAAGGTGATGTTATGCGAGTAAGAAAAAGTAGTGTTCGTTTAAAGTTTAAAGTATTGAGTTAGTCTTTTACATAACGACATATGATACAGAAGAGACCAAGTAACATACTATGAGGTTTGAACACAGAAAAATATAGGTTTTTCAAAGAATAGTAGAAATATAAATAGTAGAAATGACAGAAATTTTGCCATGGAATTTAATCCCTTAGCGACTTCAAATCAGAAGTTCAGAACCATTGGTCTTCATAAAATAGCTATCGTTTCTGTTTCTACACATGATACCTCCATAAAATGTCAAAGCTGTACGCCGAGGGGATTTAAACCAAACAGGCAAAAGATGCCTGAAACATATCAAGGATCGTTGGGATCCCAAATAATGGCAACACCTGCTATGGAATTAACAGCAGATTTGTTCTAATATGCAGGGCTTACACCCACAGGTTTTCGAAATCAAAAGTTTAAAGGAATTATCGGTCTCCCAAAAAGCCTCCTGCAACTTCTGTCTGATCAGTAACTGCACGTTATTGATGTTGTTTTAAGCGGACGCTTGCTCTGAGCCGATCGTTAAAATTAAATATTCCAGTGCGATCAATCAGGGCTGTCACTCTGTCCAAAAGTGTTGTTCGAAGCTGGCACATGCAATCTGACTGCGCTATTAATTTGCAGTTGCACAGTTTTGCGATAACAGTATTGCCCTATAGTAACCATGGCGTCGCAAAACGTAGATTCTTTTAAAAAGTAACTCAAAATACGAAACTATCTCTTTAAACTCTATTTGTTATTAACAAAACATATAGATTGTGGTTAACCATTGGTAGCTCATTAAGCTATTGGACTGTATCTTGGGTACTTATGTAGTAACCAAATTAACTCTAATATTTTAATTATATCCTATATATAACACAACATCCGAACAAAGATGAACTACAACTACTAGTGAAATATTTTACACGTTTTTTTTACATTAAAAAGTAAACATGCTTAGCCAGTCGCACATTACTACCCAGGACTTTGATTAAGAATAACTCTAATAAATGCCCTACACTTCGCTCGTCACCCTGAGTTATAGGATTACCTTTACGGTTTCTTGTCATCCATTATATTTTTGGTTGTTTATCTATTTCTTTGCCCAATAACTTGGCCTGTACCACTTTTCACCGGACTTAAAAAAGTTTTCCACTATAAAATTGCCAAGATTTTCAATATTTTATAGTTTGGCTGTTAAATATAAGTATTAACGAAAATTGATAGCTTTTTCATCTATTAATAATTTAGGTTGAATAATTTCCTCTATTATAATCAGAGAAAATTTATGAATTTTTTATTTATCAATATATACTTTTTTAATTAGAACAAAAATAGTTGAGCTAAATTTGAAAAGACCTTAAACAATTTTTTTTAAAACAATTATACTTATAGGTATGTTATTATACTCACACAGTAATGTGATATTGGATTGAGGAGAAAATAACAATAACTACAATAAACAGTTTATTCATTGCTTGAACTTAATCTAAGACCTTAAAAAAAGCTGTAGATCTACCCTTTTAATTGTTTTGCTGGCTCCATTGTTACCGACGGATACAAGTTGTGCGTGCGTTTGAATCAGTGTATTTTTGGCAACGGAAAAATGGTATTTCAAGCTGGACAGGTTTGGCGGGCTTGTTCCGAAATGGATGGCCGACGTCGACTGCGGCTGTTCAAATTGATTTTGAACCTTGGGTCGCGGAAATAGTCGAATTATTTTCTTCGGTCTATGCACTTTAAGCAACATTATCAAAGTTATATTCTATGAATATTATTTAAATATTAATCGTAGGTAAAGCTAAAACTTTTTTTTTACGAAAATTTCACGGACAGCATGTGAATCGTTTGGAAACATAGAGACTTCAAGACTGAAGAATGCAATTTTTTTTAATTACCCATCAAAATACATTAAATTAAAAAAATATACACACTACTATGTATTTGACACACACGGATATACTGTTTTGTTTATTGGTACAGTCGCTCTGTGGTCAAATTGTGATTATATTAATATATACTTAGTCGAAAATCGACCATTTGGCGACCTCTAGGAAACGTGAAAGTTTGGAAATTTGAACATCTGAATAGATCGAGTTGAAAATTGGAACACAATTAAATTATAGTCTGGAAAAGCAGATATATACTTGGATGAGATATAGGCTTGAGGCTACTTATCTTCGAATTGTTTTACCGCTGGAAAATAACTAAAAATTGAAAATTTAACGCAATGCACTCCTAGTATTTTATAGAACAGGCATAAATAGTGAGCCACATCGTGTTTTCATTTACACTCCCTTTCATTCTTAAATAAATGAGTTCAATTATTGAATCCATTAGAATAATTTTATGAATATTAAATTAATCTCATAATTAAGACAAAAATAAATCTATATCTCAATTTCAACAAAGCATAAGTTTTTCATGCAATCGAGATAAATGTTTCAGCTCCATCTTTTATTTTCTTACCAGCATTGCTTAATCTGTCTCTCGGCCGTTATAAAGTTCCAAGTGTCTCTCTTAACAGGGTACCTACGGAGAAAACCTACGCAGTTTTTTTCTCCGAAATGAAAAAAGTTTCATTGCGTTGGCCCCTGGCGCCACATTTCAACAATACAGAACTTTGTAGGTCGCGTTTTATTTACTAAGGCACAATTTGCTCGAGTATTTTAGACGCTCGTAGGTAATGATGTAGTATATTAGTTCCAGTGCTTTTTCCTAGTTTTTGTTATAGAAGTGAAAATTTGCACTATGTGCTATCGGAAAAACTGATAAGCTCGCGAAAATAACATGCAACTTTTTTTTAATACAGAGTTACGAAACCAACAGGATATATGCCTGATGGCAACATGCCTGCCACATCACAGCACAGTGACACGCAGCTATTGGAACATGAAGAGTTCAAATCATTACCTAGCACTGAACTGCGCTCGTCACCCAGAGAACTTAGGTGTTATATCTCTGAGCCCTATAATTTCTGTGGAAATATTGCCCTTCAAACCGGAACTCAATAATGTTTGCACATTACTGCTTGGCGGTAGAACAACTGGCAAAGGTGGTATAATGTAGTGGCAAAGCGTTGAAACGGCGGCGGGGCAGGCCGTGCGTGTTAGACGCTTTTACGATAGTGAAATCTTGTGGTTCGCGTGGCTAACATGCATTATAACGGTATCTATGTAGTACAATATTGCGCTAAATTAGTGCTGCTTAGTACAAAATTCTAAGTTATAAATTACTTCTATCCCTAGTTCCTAAGGCGGCCAATTTTTTGTATTGTTGAAAAAACGGCCGTCTAGGGAATACTCATAACGAACTGTCATTTGCTTAAATTTTATTGACATGATAGCGTCTAATAATTGATGAATGCCGGCTGCATGCACGAAAAAGTGTCCCGTTATGTTCATTGCACGTTTGCGCCGAATCTATCAATGTTTTGTTATGACGTTGCCACGTTAAACTATCTTCCGTAAACCAACCGACTTTACAGACAACCCTTTTTTTCTGTAATTTATAGTGATAGGACGAACAAGACATTTTCCTGATGATAAGCAGTCCGCCTACCTTTAACGGCATATTTCCACGCATGAAGAGTCCAAATTACTCCGCACTGCACTCGTCACTCATAGAAATGAGATAATATATCTTAGCCTTGTAATTTCTCCAGAAACATTTCCCATCAAATCTGATCACATTAAAGTTTGCACACTACTACTGCGCGGGAGAGTATTTAGCAAAAGTATAGTAGGAACTTCCCCAGCATTATGTATACATAATAGCAGTGTCTGCAATGGTATCTCGCCGAAATCTAAATCAGCAATATTACGTATTCGTAAATGTATATTTCACTGTTACCACTTACCTATATATTCATATCAATAATTGTATTATAGGTAGGCGTATTTGCAAGTCTCAGTCCATTCAACATTCTAGGAAAAAATGATTCGGGATATACTCGTATATTGGAAGTTATTGATAGATAATGATATTTCTGATGAAGCCTTTGAATAAATTTCGATGGCTGATTGAGGTTGATTCACAAGTTCGCTGTATATTTTTCGATCAATGTATACATATTACTAACTGACTTCAGAAAAGGGGAGGTTCTCAATGCGGTTTTATGTTTTTTTTCAATTCAATTCATTTATTTGCGTACATGGGTTTTTACAGATGTTTAAATATAAAACAGAGCTCCATATTCTACTTTTCAGCATGCAAAATCACTAAAACAGAACTTTATTATAACAGCACAGATTATAAAAATAGCTATAAATATATTTGTGATTTACAATTTGCGATGTGAAAAAAAAAACAAAAAACTTATTTATTCCGACATAAATATCACTTTCGCTTCCCACATTAATTATGAACGTTTCAGTAATTGTAATCTATTTATTTATCTTTAAATTTGTTCATTTGTTAAACGTGTTGCAAATATCTATGATATATTTTGTATGGATGTTACGCGATAGCTCCGCTAATTGTAAATCGAGTCTAATGATTCTTCTTTTGTTTGGTAGAAAATACTTAAGAGGTGGTCCCATATAATTTTATGGAAATTGGTGGAGCTGTTTTTGAAATATCAAAATTAGCTTACAGTCATCTAAACGACGCAATTATAATTTCATATGAAAAGTCGGGTGTCTGAATTTGATTTGCAATTAAAGTCAGTTTTTGGGCTGTTTGAGAAAATAAATTATTTAACGTTTATATGTATAGTAGCTACGGGGCTTAATCACGAATAATTCATTGTTTAAATACCTCGACGTTTCGGCAGCGTTAGAACCGCCGTGGTCACGAGAAGACCTTGTACCTTGACCTTGGGGACCGTCGAAGTATTTAAACAATTAATTGTTCGTGATTAAGCCCCGTAGGTACTACATATATAAACATTATGTGTTCAAATCGCGAAAGCTTAAATAGATGACTTTAGATGGGCTATAACGGCCACAAAATCTTGTCATCATCAGCCTGTATTCGTCCACTGCTGGACATAGGCCTCCCCTATGATACGGTCCTCGGTCTTACTTCTCCAACCGCCACCACAAAATCTTGAGCTAGAGCAAAACCTAAATTTATTATACTTACGCACATACGTAGTGCATACCCGACATCTGTCGAAGAATATTTGAAACTAACCCATACACAAACACTACGTTCCCCTGGTCGACCAACCAATATTACTTATTAAGAGAAATTAGGAAACCAATCAATCGTATAAATCTGTACGAAATAACATCGAGTTCCCATTATATTCTCAGTTTCCTAGAACAGAGGTCGACCTTAGTTATACCTCCGTTATCAATAAAGGGATCCAATTTCCCAGAATTTCGCAGAAAACTGACACATCATTACGTGACTGTACCTTTCGACACCTCACATGATATACGGGGTTAACGGTGCGATGGAAATTTGAATGTTTCCTTATTCCTGTACAGGGGAAAGCTGAACACCCGGCCTTCTACCGCCTAATCGGCTATGGTTATGTTCTGCCATCTCTATCATTTCGAACGCGATAAGAGAGAGACACATCAAAACTAAACTAAAGACAGTTATCGTTCGGCGGTAGACGCCCCGTACTAACTCGAAAACGATTACTTCTACTCGCTATGGGTAACTTTTAACTTCCATTTAAAAACATTAAATGAAGAGACGGATAAAAATATAATATACCTGCGTAGTGCTACGCAGTTATTTGAACGTGACGTGACGAGTCGAAATCACAATAAATAACAAAGCGACACCCAGAGATATAAATATGATAAATCCCGAATATCCGTGGATAAATCCCTTTAGATTGTAATTTCAAACGGAACTCACTGGAATCCGATATTAGCTCATCACATGCATACCTAAGCATTACAGGTCTCCTTAATTTTCTTATTGGTGGTATTCATGACCATCTCCTACTGTATAGAGCTATAGAGTCCACTTGGGAAAATACTAGACCTTACAGTACACAGTAGTGGGAATATTTAGTAAACTGCTGAAGCTCATGAACAACCGTGATAAAAATTAACCTTTTCTGTGTCATTCGTTTGAGAAATTCAAATTCGGCGCTCTTCTAATAATTACTCTAGGAAAAATTAATTGAAAAGCCTCTTCGTAAACTTTAACTCGACCCGTAAGCTTTGATCATTAATTAAACACAACAGATTGAGCGCGAACTCCAAGGCTTTCCAAGGCCTCCGAAAGATACAACATTGTTCCAAGTTATTTTTGGAATGTAATTTCCCTCCCAAAGTTTTATATCTCTTCGATACTCATTTCGAGTTATTTGGTCCTCTATCCTGAAAATATCGTGATGTTTCTTCAAAGTAGGCTAAATTACGAACTTTATTGTATGATGTAAACAATGGTATTCCATTAGAATTAGATTATCTTTTCAACGCCCACGAGCGAAAAATGTGGGAATGGAAGAAATAAGTTTAAATTGTTAATGAAAATGCTTTGTTTTGTCTAGAAATTCGGTTTAAGCAGTTTCCTTTTAAAATAAAATTGTGCTACAATTTTGTTCCGTTTCAAACTACTACATTCTAAGAGCAATAATACTACAGACTATAATTATAAGCAAAAATATCGGACTGCTGTATATCACAAATCTTCAAAAGGTTTATTTCCCTATTCGCAACTTCTGCCAATGTAGATTTTATGCATAATTCACAATTTCACTCCCACACGAAAATAGACTGCTGCACGCTTACCGCTAAACGTTATGAACCATCTAAAATATAATTGCACCGTGGTGGAAATATTGTGGTATCATTTCTGCCCCACTGTTACACTGTCCGTCAGTATATCACAACCCTTTTTTTTCGAAACTATAAGAACTATACTGTTAAAACTTGGTAAGTACCTACCTACAAACAATTACTTTTGGGGGCGCCTCATAAGATAATATAAGAAAATTCTTTATGAAAAGCCACATTAGAAAATAAAAATAATTAACTTAACTAAATATAAAAAATGACATTTCAATAGCCGGCCTTATCGCTATATCTTACTTCATCTCATACTTAGAACGCAAACTCAAAAATTGCGCGAGAGACACTTCCAAAGTCGTGAAATGTGTCGTCGTCGTTCCCTCTTTTAAAATAAGAGAATGATAAAGCTAAAAAAATATATTATGTACATTACCATGCAAACTTCCACCGAAAATTGGTTTGAACTCGATTTAGTTACTAGTTTTTTTTTGTACGTCATAACTACACTAACAGAACTTATGTATTATATTATATTATTATTTACTCCCTTCCCTTTATGAACGAGACCGACTCGTACTTGGCCGGTTTTATTTATCATATGTAACAGCTCCTTACTCATTCGCTAACATTGTTAAACCCATAGTCATTGATACTTCATTCATATCTAAGTATGCCACAATAAACACTTTGTTAAAAAGAAACGTTATGCTGTAGAAAAATAAACCTTACGGTGTACTTGAGCTGACATTTTTATAACTATAAAATTGATCACCTATATTTTACGAACGATATCGATAGTCGTATTTCTGACTGTAACATTTTGATGTAGCTCATAGCCTACAACAATGTCTACAAGTGCTACGGTTTTGCTACGTCTGCTACTACAGTTCGCTTTACGAACGTCTGCACTCAACAGTCCATAGAATAGTAGAAACTTAATAATAAGCATTAATCTAAGAACAGTACTATGGATTAAGCATTAATTTTAAGAAATTTTTGTATGGTAAAACGTACTGTTGCAGTCAACGTCACAATTTTTAAAGTGTATATTTTTTTTGTCATTCAATGACAATTTCGTCTAATTTTAGCCAAGCACGTTAATAAGCAAGAAAGCGTACGACATCTAATTACTAGCACAAAAGAGTCTCCAAGTCGACGTAAACCTACGTAACGTCTGTGAGGCCGACTCTAAGGCTGTTGTTTGTCTAAATAATTGTACAATATTGTTGTGCGGCTGCTCAATCTTGACATTACGGTATTATACTGAGATCTAAATTGCTTTTTTCTCTAGTAATAGCGGGTGAGTTGGGCAAGATTACGCAAAGACCGACCTTTAGCTCTGGGCGTTTTTTTCCGCCCCTGCTCTTTGGTGAGGTCGCACAGACGGCTTCTCCCTTTGAGCAATAAAAAGAGCTCCCGCTTTGTGTTTATGTATGCAGCGGGATAAAACGGATATTAATTGAAGCTTTTCATAAATGTAGATCTTGTAGGACTTCTTTGCATTGTGGCTTGCGGAATATTTCAACTTAGCAGTAATATGATCACGTCGTAATATAAAAAAGAGTATAGTGGTAAAATTAGGAAGCGTTATAGAATACTATGAATAATACTAGTGACCCGCTCCGGCTTTGCACGTGTGCAACGCTGATACTAAAAATACGAATAAAAACGGTAATTGTGTGTTCTCCCTAAGGGATAGACCAATGTTGATTTTTTTGTAGACCTTTATGAGGTACAATACTGCAGTACATTATTTTGATCCAGCTCTTAGGATCCAGCCAGCGTTTGCTGAGTGAGCTCAAAAAATGTGTTTATTTAAGACATCACATTAGAAACCTTAATTAGTGTTTCTCTACTGTTGTATGCACATATTATACATATAAACCTTCCTCTTGAATCACGCTATCTATTTAAGAAACCCGCATCAAAATCTGTTTGATAGTTTTAAAGATTTAAGCATACATAGGGATATAGGGAAAGGGAAAGCGACTTTGTTTTATACTATGCAGTGATGCATAATTGCATATACAAAAGTACTATTATGTACACAGCATCTTCCAGTAACAATACAGTTCGTAGTTGCCATAGAGTCGCGAGATATAGAAATAGGTAGTAAGCTTACGCTCTACTTCCGTACCTGACGCATTTCTATTCCAAGGAAAATGTTTCAACGAAAATGTTCTTCCTGTTTTCGTTTCGCGGCAGAGGTGGAGATATAATACGTCTGAATGGAGGGTTCTGGCGACGCAGTGGCAGACATTAATCTCTTGCACAAACACAAGAAGCGGTAACCATCCGCCGTTTTATAAAGACGAATCCGCCAAAATAATCTTGATAAAGCCCTGTTTTCGCGTGCTCTCTGGAGGCGGCTAATTGATGGGATTCCGTGCTGAAACGTGTCTTTCGCACGTCAAATTTGCACGGATTATCAGCCATGTTAATGACATCACCGGGAATTTTCGTGTCGTCTTTTATTACATTACATCTCCCATTTTTTATCGGTCGTTTAACGAATATGACGTCCCTTTTTGAGAACTTTCTGGAACGTTTCCATGAAAGTATGTATTAGGAAAATTTTACGACGGAATTCCTATAATCTGATCACAGTGAATCGATTTTGCTTAATTTTGTTTACGCAAATAGGGACAAGGATTTCTCTGGCTTAGCTAAAATCGATTTTCAAGCAAGATAAATTTAGAATTAATTTTCTACAAATTAAAATCAAAACAGCTAGATTATCTTACCGTTCTTCCTTAGAAATAAATATTAAATCCGCCTTGAAGGTTGTCTGATTATAATTAAGCCAATAGCTAGTACAAAATGAGGGAAAATTGTAGCGAGCGTTGTAGCAAATCGTTAAATCCAACTTACTGCCCGATAACCTCACACAAAGAGCTTGATTACAAGCGGTTTGCATGCTCGCTTTAACTCACATAACAGCTACCATTAAGCGCAAACACGGAGTGAAAAAACAAGGTTGCACATCTGTTGCAATCGCTTTACCCGTAATTGCACCGTACTACGCAGTAAATAAAAACTAAATTAGGTCGAGCTAGTGTTTTGTGTCAGTTTTGTTGACGTAGAACCGTGACACGTGGCAAATTTGCAGGACGCCCCGGTCACGGGGTCTATTTTATCATAACCCGTCAATTTGTTACCGTGACTGATGAATGCGGGTCACAGAGGGTTAAAAGTATTGCGCGTGTAATTTCTCCTTTTTCATACGTTTTGCTAGTCGCAAACCTTTACTAATTCATTAATGGAACAGGGGTATTGAACAAAATGTTATGGTAACAATCAATTATGGTTATTATTGAAGAAAAACTCTATGGTGCTTTACTGCCGAAGCTTGAAATTCAGCGATTATCGTCTTAGTTATTTTAAGAGTACGTATCCTCCTCGAGTTAATTAATAAATTTGTATCTTCAAAACAAACCCTTTTAAAAACAGATAGTCAGTTTCTATTGACACATATTTTTCTAAAAGCTAATATAGTTGTCGTAACACAATTTAATTAACAATAGGTCGGGAAATTCAGCATTTTTTTTAAATAATGAGTGACGAGACGAGTAGGACATTTGCCTGATGATAATAAGCATGATGCCTGCCTCAATACAACACAGTGACATGGAGCTATTGGAACATGAAGAGTCCAAAACATTACCTAGCACTGCGCTCGTCACCCAGAGATCTAAGATGCTTGGCCTTAAGATGACTTAAGCCAGGATAGGCAGACCATATCAGACAGCACAGCAGTTACCGTTTAGTATTAGTATTCATTTTTTATTTATTTAATACAGAGTGTTGGGACTAGTTATAAGTACTTGTACTTGTAACATGTCTACTTACTCACACTAACAGTGTCGGGCAACTATTTGACCACGACACACGCACTTCACTGCGCTCGTCACATAAAGTTTCTTTGTCGTGTACTTTTTCGGAAAACAATTCCCTTCAAATCGGAGCATGACTTTACTGTTCAATGACGGAATATCCAGCTGAAGTGTGGTAGTTACTTCCCTAGGCGGACAATGCAAAAGTCCACGACGACTTTACATCTATAATTTAAAAAATCAATCGCAAAATGTGTTGGTAAACGCATAACTCAACAACGCCTGGATCGATTTGACCAATTCTTTTTTTAACCCGCGACCAAAAAAAGGGGTGTTATAAGTTTGACGTCGATGTCTGTCTGTCTGTCTGTCTGTGTGTGTGTGTGTCTGTCTGTGGCACCGTAGAGCTCAAACGGATAGGCCGATTTCGATGCGGTTTTTTTTATTTGAAAGTTAATATCCGTGCGGGTGTTCTTAGCTATGTTTGGTTAATATCGATTCAAGATGGCCGCCTCCACAAAACGGCGGACAAAATATTTCTTCACAACTTACCTCAATATGGGTATCAAATGAAAGGACTTGACTAGTAAAATACTATACATTTAAAAAAAAACAAATCCAAGATGGCCGCCACAACAAAATGGCGAATTATATTATTTTTTTCACTACTTCCTCAATTTGGGTATCAAACGAAAGGGCTTGACTAGTAGAATACTTTGCACTATGACAAATTTCAAATCCAAGATGGCCACTACCAAAAAATGGCGAAATACATTTCTTTTTTCACAACTCCTTTAATATGGGCATCAAATGAAAGGGCTTGACTAGTAGAATGTTGTACAGATTACAAATCCGAGGAAGTCGGGGGTTAGTCAAAATTTTTAATTTTGTTCTTATTTAAATGTTAGTTGAAGTCCATGGATGGTTTTTACGGTGAGAAAAATTCGAATAGTTGCCGGGAATAATATCGGGAAAAAAGCTAGCAAAAAAGGAAATAACGGGTAAAGCCGCTAGTAATAAATAAATTAAAAAGTATGTGAACATTGAAAATTATACTTTAATTATCTTTTGAAATAATAATAGTCAAATTAGAGAAACATATTTTTAAGAGTTACTTTTGCTCCGATCACAATTTAAAAAAATATAAATTTCGAACTAATCACTTTTTCTTAGACATCATAAAGCGTTTTTGTTACGAGTTTTTACGCAACAAAAACATACTTAATACGAGGATACCACAGAGGCGAAAGTTATACTTTAAGATCACGAAAACTTCAAACCCCTTTTTTATGCCTATGAAATATTCAACAGCTTACATAAAAGTTTACTTAAACGAACACAAGATTCATTTTAGTACGCTTGTAAACCGTCATTAGGGCGATTTAATTTCCCAATGGCGCAGCCGTGTTCCCGCTGACATACGATCGCAATCCTTTCCGAACCCCGAAACAGGGAACGCCAGAAACACCAGAAATGCCAGAAACTAAACATTTGAAAAATCACTCTTTCCGCCCTCAAGGCAGGGCCGTAGTTAGAGTTTTAAGGTTAGGGCAGAGGAATAGTCAAATTATCACAGTGCTAGTCTACATATGTATTTATAAAATTATTATAATACCTACTAGCAGTGCCCCGCAGTTTTATCTGCGCAGTCCCGGCTTTTTAACAGGTTTTTATGCCGTTCCCGTGATAAAAAACCTATGTTTTCTTCCATACTATTGTATAACTGTGTTCCAGATTTTACCCCGATCCATTTAGAGTTGGAGATATTCCGACGTGATTGAGCAACAAACGTTCGAACATATAAGCATCTAAACTATCGTATTTATGGTATTAGGTAGTAGGATTAAAGATTTATTTTAATTATAAAAAAGCCTTTTTCATAAGCTTATATTTTCTAACTTCAACAGGAACTTGGTCTTGCAAATCTAAAAGCTAAGTATGTAACGTATTAATAAATGTGTGGGGTTTGGAACTATTGACAAACGGTCAGTTATTTTTTATTTATAATATTACTTGTACATTTGACAATTTTTTTAACTTCATTCTATTGTTTATTTTTGAAAACATAACCCTTTCGTGTATATATGTTGCACTACGATGTTTAATTAATACAATTGTTTTGTATTGGCCATTATATTCATTAGTTTAATCAGTGTCTTAATTCTTAAGTTTTTACAATAAATACAAAAATTTGCACATTATAAAAACTAAAAAATTAGGGAGCCGCCAGTAGCGGGGCAGGGCCCAAGCTACCGGTGGTTAGGGCTGCAGAGTGAGGAACCTCCTAACGACGCGCGCTGTGTCGAGGATAACCGCCTTTTGCATCTGACCCTTCATCCAACAGTCTAGCGAAAGTATCTTGATATATTGGTCGAGACTTTTCGCTATTGGACCTTTTGCGTCGAATCAACATGGCGGTATCGTGGCGTCATGGCGGTAACCTCATGAGCTCAAGTCAAGTTGAAGCTTGTCCTTCTCGTTGGCCATTATTATTATATCAAATTAATTTAAAAAACCTGTAATTAATGATATTAGAGTAGTAATTCCTCAAGAGTATGTTTAAGTCTGTTTTTTGGTAAAACAAAATTACTTAAATATACCATTGCCGCACCCTGCCTATGCCATCGGGTCCCTAGCTCCGGTCCTGTCCCAACGTCACCGCAGAGGGGAGACCTTTTAATAGGATTCGGGAAGTTACGACAAGTGATATTTATTAGCGCCGCCATATTGTTGTTGGTGATATATGTGCCCCCATTACTACACTAGCCCGAACGCCACCTGACGTGGAATTCCATTTAAAGAAGGCTTTCATATCGTACCACTTGCTAATTTTGCCGGAATATGAATCACCTTTATGAGACAGCTACATTTTTGTGCGTGTATTCTCGCGCTCTATAAAATTGATTTATTTATTTATTTTATCATTTACTTGATAATAGATTGGCGGTTACCTGTGTTCGCGATTTATGAAGACATTTTTGTGGCTTATTATCTAACTGTTTTTTGCAAGTTGCTACGATATCGTCAAGAATCATAAATTGTACTGTTTCATTTTCGTGAAGCATTTTCATAATGATAAAAAGCTACCTTCTTACTTACGTTACTTTAAGAATATTTTACATCATATTTCATGAGGTGCCTCCGAATAAAAAAGCGAAAACTAACGCCAATCGCTACCTTTCATCCAAATAGGTGATAACAAAAATTTATGCGATAAGAACTGAAGGAATCATGGATCAAGGATCAAGGATCATCATCACAAATAGACTATAATAGTCTAGAATAGGACATAGCACTTTGCGTCTCAAAAATATTAAGTTAAAGTTCTTTAGGGAATGTTTTTTCGAAAGCGTAGAGTCGGAAGACGCAAGAAGTCGTGGCTCCGCAATATCAGGGAGTGGACGGGGATCAAGACGGTGGAACAACTGTTCAGACTAGTGCTGGACAAAAAAAAATTAAGAAGCTGACTGCCAACCTTCAGTAATGGAGAGGCACTATAAGAAGAAAAAGAAGGGATGTTTATATTATGTGTTCAAATCGCGAAAGTTTAAATAGTATATTTAGGGAATTTCCATTGTCTAAATTTTACCCGTACGAAGTTGCAGGCATATAAATTATAAGTTGCTATTTAAATTATATTTTCATCCCACCAGCTCGGAAAGAGTACTTTTGCTCCTCGATATCAGGGCGCAAAAGTCGTTTTTACCCTCTAGAGGTTAAAGTAAATTTGAATTTAGAACATCGTGTGTACTGAGGTTTTGAATTCAAAACATAATTAAACCTATTTATTTCTACCTCCTTGGTGCCGAATGCATCATACATTATTTTTTAATATGTTAAACACTTAGACTCCTTGGTGTACTTACTTTTTTTTAATTTGCTTAGCGCGAAAACATTTAAAAATTTGCATTTAGTCATTTCCTCGCTGAGGTGGAATGAAAAGTTACGTGTTGCACTCGAGTGCAAAGATTTTTCACCTTGTGCTCTTTTGATTGCCTTGCTACGCTCAGGATTCTCATTTTGAATCCTTCGCTTGCCCGGTCATCAAAATTGAGCACGCGGTTAAAAATCAACTTTGCACTCTTGTATAACAAATAACTATTAATTGAAAAATCGCTAACCCATTCATTTTGTTAACAGGAGCAGTCCCACAAGTCATACCGGCCGCTGACGGTGCTAACATTCCGATGGAACTACGCGGTGCACGGGCTGCAGCCGGCCGGGTACCATCTCGTCAATTTACTGCTCCACGCGCTCGTCTCACTGCTATATTACCGGTAAGAACTACCAACACCCCCATACACGATTTCTGTCGCAGCCTTTCCGTATTAAGGTTGCCTGGAAGAAATTGCTTTAGTTAGAAATAGAATAGATCAAAATTTGCTAGCCTTTTTAAAAAGAACAAAATTTAAAATTTTAGGCTACCTCGGACCACCATGGATATTAGTGCATGTAATATCTGAAGGTTTTCATTTCCGGAACTAAGTTGCGATACTGGATACCCAATATCGGAATTCCGGAACTGTTCCGATAATTAAAAAAATATTTTGGTTCCAGGACAAAGTTAAAATGTATTAATCAAACAAGTTGTATTGTATATATCGATTCTTTAATCAAGTTAACCTATGGAGACTTATCAATCACATGAACCAAATCACAAGAAACATTAACTATTTTTTAAATAAAGTAAAACAACGATTATAATTTTGTTAAGAATGTCATCATCAACAGTCTGAATTCGTCCACTGCCGGACATAAGCTTCTCCCATATTACGCCACTGAGACTATTCTTCGGTCTTAAGTCTCCAACCGACACCAGCCGTCTTAATAATGCTTTAATTTGTCCCGGGAGCTATGCAACGGGCTCTGCTTGAGGATTCTCTGAGAAATTGCATCTGCAATGAAATAATTCATCAGAGAACTAAACTCACCGACAAAGCTCAGCGTATTAGCAAACTGAATTGGCAGTGACCACATACTCACTCCATGTAGTCTCAAGGCATCCTACACTATACCGCCATAGTATGGTCGGAAATCAAGATTTACGTTTCAATCCCGCCTGCAACTGAAGCACACAAACTTACACCAAAATCCCCAACCCTTTCGGTAACTGAAACACACAAACTTGCACCGAAATCCCCAGCTTCCTAGAAAACAGAAACTTTTCATGAACATTTACTGTATCGTATGTATGTTCTCCGTTCCTATCCTCGAAACCAGTGGAAACATATTTCACAGTGCGCTCATGAAACTCAAAGCAAGGTGTGAACAGTCTCCCAGGAGAATAATACCAGCCACTTTATGAGCATGTTTAAAGTTTTCTCACATCACACGCTGGTGGGCAACTTATTTAACAACTTGGCGTTTTGTTAAACTTCCTGCTTTGAGCGATAAATATTCCAAAACAAACTATCCTTGATAGATCTGCATTGCTAAAACGAATTTCAAGAGGGACAGCTTCTAAAAGTGTATCTAAATACCTCTGCCATCTGGCAAAACGTTGTCAGTTGATTTTGCAGATACTCATAGCATACTGCCACAAATCATTTATAGAAGTCAAGATACTTATTAAATTTCACACTAGCAGTGTCTCGAAATTATACCCGCGTAGTTCCGGTTTCTTTGCCGTGAAAAAAGGAGCCCATAATAATGTATTATATGCCCATGTGTTCTTCCAAACTATAGTAATTTAACTGTGTTACCAATTTCATTCAGAAATTCCTTCATTACTTCACAAGTTATCCTTACCCCGTTTATTTATATTTAATGTTTCTCTCCATTATTCGGCTGCCTGAAAGAGATCGTTGGTAGCGATATTATCGCCATTAGCTTCTCTAGCTCTTAAATATATGTGTTTTTGTGTATGTATTTTTGGGTTCCGAATAAGTGATAAAGAGTATCTTATTCCAAACACCGGAGTAGTCGTAGTAAACTTAATGCAAGCGCGTTACGTTTACTCGCTATATATTATTGCATTTTCGCGTATATGTACTTCCAGGAGACGAATTCACGTTGTAACGGTTCAGCGGAGCTAACCGTTAACAATCTTCAAATATTTCCATGATACTATGTATTTATTAATTAAGTGAATCACTATTGCTTATTACATCGGTAACAGGCATTAAAATGAGTTATTTCTTCAAATTTATTGAATTGAAATGGAGTCGTTGTGTTGAATAAGTCTTCAAATGGTTTACTCGATGGAGACCATAAATAGAGAACATACCTTAGAAGATTACATCTTACATCATAATTAAGAGTACTTATATGTAAGCTTCAGGTGAGAATTCCACTAGATAATTTTCCATTCTTGAAGTAAACGCAGAGTCCAGAGGCCATCATTTGATTTCTTCATGGAGCATCAGTAGTAGTCTGAGAAAAGATACAAGACAACAAAGTTAAATTTATTATAGAACATAACAGTTCTAGACCAAGGAAAAGGCAGATTAGTTAGTTAACACCGTTAAGAGAACAGCTGGAGTTCATTAATAGTTTAAAAGAGATGTAATTGGTGACTTTTATAATTACTCGATTGATAACATTATTTATTGTTACTATTTTTATAATATAAATTGTTCTCTCAGAACTAAATACATTTATGATCTCTCACTGCTTGTGTAATAAGAACACATAGAGATTTCTAGACAAGTAGTTTTACATCTCAATTATCAGATTGAGAACATTTATTGTTACTATTTTATATGAATTGTTCCTCAGAACTAAATACATTTATGATCTCTCACTGCTTGTGAATACATAGAGATTTCTAGGAAAGTAGTGTTACAACTCAATTTTCATCATATAATTTACTAGATTGAGAATATTTATTGTTACTGTTATATTATAATTTCATGAATAATTCTTCCCACAGAACTAGAGAGTCTAATCACCCACTGCTGTTTATATTATGGAATGCATGCCTTGGAAAATTACTTGTTATCTTGTTATTTCAGATGTCTATATTGTGTGAGTTTCAGATGGAGCTCCAGTGGATCTGTTTGATACACTAGGTACGACATAGGTACATTTCTAGATCAAGAATTGGATATTGTTGGGATCCTACCCCTAGCCTGGGAAAACTGTAGTAGTTAACACAATAGCTGTAATTGAGGCCTCTTAATCAAGTATAAATCAGAGAGACAAATGCTTGTTAACATATGTAATTGTAGATGATCTTAGAAGAAAATTCAAGATATATTTCCATTTGTCAAGTTTGGGGCTAATTGAGTCTAAAAACATCATGTAAATGATCTTAGATTGAAATTCTAGAGATATTTGTATTTGAAGTCTGGAAACAGGCATTAATAATTATTTTGTACAAAGTAAATGTATTTAAAACATGTTTGGATGGGCAAACAACCAATATTACATAGTTAAAATACTGCGTCGTAGTTTCCGTTTAGGTACATGATTATCATATTTTTCTAGCTCCGAACACTTATTTACACACAACACTATTTAATACTCATTATTTCTGGAGAAAACCAACAAGATAAACGATTACAAACATAGAAACTCACCATTTAATATCATTGGCGGTTCGGGATTGTTGCTTCGATGATTTTGTATGAAATCGATGTTTTCGAATAGTTTATCCATATCACATTCACATAATGATCTTTGCAGAAACCTATTAGACGAAATACACAAGAAATATGGAGTATTTGCACACATTATATTGGATTGTAAATAATGAAAAAATATTTTGTTCCGCGCGTGTCAGAGATCGCGTCACGAATGACATTGATTGAAGAATTTCAAAAATTTGAGTACAAACTTAAAATTTAATGTGGCCAAAACTGTGGACTAAAATATCCTTTCTGTTATTAAAATTTATTCATATAGATCTAGTAGTGGCGCCATCATCGGGGTTTATTTGTATATTGGTAGTTCAAAACGTCGGCTTGGTCGAGTTGGTCATCTTCGTCAAGTTTGTCGAGATCGACCAAAGGGGCGTGGCTTATTTGGGCGCGTGGATTCAAAATGGATAAAAGGGGAAAACGCGGGAGAGTTGGGACAGTCAGTAAGCGATCGGGCGGCCAAGGATGGTCAACGAGTCAGAAATCAGGATAGTGAGTGATCGGGCAGTTAACGGAGAGTCAGTGATCGGATATAGTCGGGTAGTTTCCCACCGTTTTGTACCGTAGTCCGCGTCCCGGAATTTCGCGAGTGTGTGCTGTGTATTTGTTTTGTGAATTTAAGAGATTTTCAACTAAGTGGTTATTAAACGAGTGAGTGTATGTGTTTTGTGAATTAAGTGATTTCAACTCAGAATAACATAAACGGATAAAGTTGCAGAATAACATAAACGGTTAGTTCTAAATTCTTTATTATTTGAGTGTTATAACAACTTTCATTTGCACAATATATTTACAACTTTTAAAACTAAATTCCTAAATTGTCAAGTTCTATGCTCAATTTGAGAGAATTGTGACGTACATAACTATTTCAGGTGTTTACAGAGTTCCATGAATACTAATATTTACAAAAATTACTTTATAATCTTAAAGACTATCTAATAAACAATTTCCTAGGTATTTATTTACAGACCTATATATTGTTTCATTATTTACATCACAACGATAATATGAAACCTTACTTACAGGTTAACAAATACCTTTATAAATTCAATCCAGCAGTTTATTACATAGTGTATACCAATATTTACAAGATTACATTAAAATCTTGCAAGACTATCTAATAATCAATCTCCTAGGTATTTATTTACAGACCTATATATTGTTTCATTATTTGCACCATATCTAAGACATAAAACCTTATTTACAGGTTAACAAACACACTTACAAATTCAATCAAACAGGTTGATACATAATGTATACTAATACTTACAAAGATTACATTAATATCTTGAGAATTATCTAGTAACCTATCACCTAGGTATTTATTTACAGATCTATATATTGTTTCATTATTTGCAACATATCTATTACATAAAACCTTATTTACAGGTTAGCAAATACACTTACAAATTCAATCAGTTTGATACATAATGTATACTAATACTTACAAAGATTACATTAATATCTTGAGAATTATCTAGTATTCTATCATCTAGGTATTTATTTACAAACCTATATATTGTTTCAATATTTACAACACAATTATGTACATTTACAAGTTGATCTAACAGTTTTATACATAATGTTGTTCGGTGGACTTTACTGAGTTGGGATTTTCAGTGTAACTTGTAAAGTTATATATTACTCAACCTTTTGCAGAAGTCTGCTAATTTTTGGACATTCTTTTAAAGTCATGCACGTGTCATGCAGTCGGAAGCCTAGCTGAAATGGGGTCGAAGACGTTATAAGATATGTCTTTAAATTATCTGATTGGGTCGGTTGAACCCTAGTTAGTTCCTTTCTGCTTGTACAGAGGAAGGTCTGACATAATTACATCAAATTAAAGAGCTCGGTAGAAGCTAAATTATCAAAGTTACATTGGAAACTTAACCTTTAAAGCTTATCTAACAATTTGATAAGTTCTTGAAAAACTAGTAAACACAATTTTTGTTTATTCCGAAATCACATTCCTTTGCTGTCGATCGGTACAGTAAAGTTCTATGGGATTTCAACAGCTTCTAATAACATACAAGACAAAGACATACAATAGGTATGTAAACTCATCCCTCCCTGCATAATCCTCCAATTCCCTTGGATAGCTTAATTTGGCATAACTACAAAATTTATTAGGAGTAAATTCACACACAAACCCGTGAGTTTGTAATCTGTGGGAGACGCTGGATTCTTGTCTTTTGTGGGTAGCCAGCGATCAAGGAAAGGCGATTTGGTTCAGGGGCCTCCTTTACCACACAAAACCAAAATATTGTTAAGTTAAATAAGTAATAATACACTGATCCGATCAGTAATATACAGAAATATTCTATTTATCTTCCATATCTACTATCAATAGCATAATATATATAATAATACATAATATAAGACCATGACACCATGTACAACTCATATTCTCTGACTTGTTACATAACGATAATACATTACTATTACATAGTTTCAATGACAAGCTCTGTCTCTCTTGCTATCTTAGGAATCTAACCATACTATTACGTTATAAGCTAATGAAACCATGATCTGATAATTCTGGCGTTACATAACGATAATACATTACTATTACTTAGTTTCAATGACAAGTTCTGTCTCTCTTGCTATCTTAGGAATCTAACCATACTATTACGTTATAAGCTAATGAAACCATGATCTGATAATGCTGGCGTTACATAACAATAATACATTACTATTACTTAGTTTCAATGACAATCTCTGTTCTATTACTATCTTAGAAATCTAACTATACTATTACGTTGTAAGCTAATGAAACCTAGATCTGATGATGCTGGCGAGAATCCTTACATAAATTTAATTAAGACATCTCTAGAAATCATTACTGCGTCAGACAAAGCTAATAATTATTCGAATATTTATCAAACTAGAATTCTTAGGTTCATTAAAAATCAGGTAAAATCTTAGGTAGGTTAAACTCTTATTGTTAGTATTAGATCAAGGATTCATCTCAAATCTGTCTGAGTTACAACATACGGTTCACATACATAGAGTCCTACTACTAGATGATCAAGGCCAAAATAAATACTAAATAGATATATAAGAACTGAACTCTACTTGTATAAATTTATACATAACTGCACCTCTTTTAGGTAGATTAGGTTCAATCTCACATAAAAATAATATCAAAGTGATTAAGGGAGTATAGGTGTAACGTTATTTAGCTCCAAACAGTATCAAAGTGTTAGACCAGGGTTAATAAAAATAAAAATTAATAAATAAATATATAATTTTTTTCAAAAGGGGTGTTACAATTTGGTGGTGTCGCAAACCAGGATTAAAAAAAGGTTAATTATAATAATTTAGAAGGGTTACAATTAGGTACCGTTGGACCAGGATATTATTTTTATTACAGGGGGGGGTCGTTACAATTTAAAACCATGGACCAGGATGATAAAAATTTAAAAGGGGGGGTTGTTACAATTTGGTGGTGTCGCAAACCAGGATTAAAAAAGGTTAATTATTTTATAATTTAGAAGGGGTTACAATTAGGTACCGTTGGACCAGGATATTATTTTATTACAAAGGGGGGGGGGGTCGTTACAATTTAAAAACCATGGACCAGGATGATAAAAATTTAAAGGGGGGGTTGTTACAACGTAGACCAATAACACATCAAAACACAAGTAGATACAAGTACAACCTGACTTATAATAGTGCGTAATCCCATTAAGCATGGAGTCAAGTTATTTTAGTAAACGCGTAGGTACTCGTTTTTTACTTTTCCCTATCCTTAAATATATCTTATTTCCTCGTCCGGTTGCCTGGAAGACATCGCTTTCAGTGATAAGTTCGCCAATGGCTGCGTTATTTCGGATGATTTTTATTTACTCAAAATTAATTTAAATTCAGAGTAAGTCTATCTATCTATCTATAGGTACTTCAAGTGTTCATTAATCAAGCCGCAACTGTATGAAACGTAAAACTAAAGTTTTGAAAACTACATTGACTTTAGTTTATTAAAGACTGGCACCTCACATCCATGCAACTGGATATAATATTTGCACATTATTGCCGTTTGTCCTAGGTATTACTAGTCCAAGATCCCAGAGTCACCAGACGTCACGTATTTTCTTATGGATGAAATGTGGACGATTGAGTAGAGTTAGTACGTACTAAGAACACATGCTTACCCGCAAAAAATTCTATTACGGCCTTTTTGCTGAACAAACGCTTTAAAACTGTATTATTTTGGGAGTTTTATTAAAGCGTCAGTTAAGCAAAACGGCCGACGGAAAGTGTCTGGGAGTATAGGGGCCTTATTTTTAAAGATATTGCCTATAACATACGTGAAAATCAGTTGTTCTGATAAATCAGAAAATACGAGAAGTAAGTAGGTAATGTATCTTCTGGAACCCATATCTCAAAATTGGCCGTCTAAGCAAGTTAGCGGGTAAGCATGTGTTCTTAGTACGTACTAACTCTAATCAATCGTCCACATTTCATCCATCAGAAAATACTGGACGTTTGGTGGCCCTGGGATCTTACTCATACTGTTTGCAGTAATATTGGCGACGGATGGTTCAACAAGATGTTTTAAACGTCAGCTTTAATGTTTAAAATCCTGATTCAGCGCCAAGCCTGATACGGCACCACCCCAATCTTCGATTGAACGCTGCCAACCCTCAGCTGTCTATACCTACACGGTTACACATTTTTTACAAGACACTTATGGCAGTAGGCGTTATAGCCTCTACTGCTTAGCATACTCTAGAATAGCGTATCCAACCTAAACTTTGTATAACAAACTATACTTACGCACATTCGTAGATCATTCTTCAAGACATTTCTGAAAGCTTTCCACATACTTACTTACCGTGCCCAACGAGTAATAATACATCTTGTACAATGACTACAATAAGACCACGTTAACGGTACGGCGGTTTAGGCTTTCGGTAGTACGAAGAAACATGGATCGACCTAGGAACTGCGTAGGCCCTACGGCACACGGTTACATGTGCACGTGTGTACGATTTGTTCTGTAACTATCAAGTCTCAGGTTGGTTGTGTAATTTATGAAAATATATTGCTTTAAACAAACGAATCTGCGAACTAATCACAAAAATTACCACGCAAATACTTTGCGTCGTTAAAAGAAATAGCAGTAATTAGTTATCAATTGCACACTAATTTTGGGCTTTATAAAATAGAGCGCTTACATTGCAAATGTTCATGCTCAATTCTGTGAGTGTTTAAAACTTTATTCTATGTTATTGAATATTTACGGCTAGTCTAGTCGGTGGCTCCTGATCTTCAGTCGCGGTACTGACTGCAGATTCACCAGGTTCAAATCCCACGCACACCACTGTCTTTTCTAGGTCATGTGCGTAATGCCGCTAACTTAATACGGCGAAGGAAAATATCGTGAGGAAACTGACATGTATCTAAAATCTTTCTAGGTCTAGGTCATGTTTGATCCACCAACCCGCACTGGGCCAGCGTGGTGGATTATGGCCTTACCTTAATGATTGGGAGAGAAGGCCCTGAGTCCCAGCATTGGGAACATTTAGCACAACCTGCGCGGTGCGCCCGCTGTTTCAGGCCGCGCGCGTGCGCACCGACACGGCGCTGTACGCGCCCACAACCCGGGCACTTAATTTGCTCAACGCTCTGCTCGCTCAAAGCCCGGAACTAGACTTATTTTCGGATAAATTTAAGTATGTAATAGATATATGTGTCATTTTTTTTACTTATATAAATGAATGTAATTAATGTATTTAATGTATCTCTGTTATCTGTTTTTAATTTGTTTATCTTATTTCGTGTTTCTTTTTTTTGTAATTAATGTGAATTATGGCCGTTTGTGCGTGTTGGCTACGCTGTTAGCACATGTCGGCAATTCTTTATAAATAAATAAATTTAGTTAGTTTAGTTTGGGCCTGCTTATGTTGAACATAATTGAGAAAATACTTACTTTGTAACATAATAATGGACACATCAGTAACATTTGAACCAGTCAAATAGTAGTTGGCACGAGTAATAGCCTGAATGCTATCTTCGCTTTTGCAGGCAAAGCTTTATTGAAAGAGTCCTCTTTGCTTCCTCTTATGAATTCGTTCGCAAATACCTTCAGTGAGCCGTGAAATCGGAACGACTCTGCAATCAATGAAATCTTATGCAAATAATTTTCTCTTCGAAAAAACCTTAAGTCGTGAACGCCACTGTAAATAACATCACGTTTTAATATAAAAATGTTTTGTGCATTTGTTTCCCTACTGATTTATAAGGTATCAGTTTCAAATCCGATATATACGAGTATTGATTACTCTCTTATTATAGCATCCTTGAAAGATGCAATAAGGTAGCCGTGGTAGAACTATTTGTATAGTCCGCCTGGTGAAGCACCACACCTTTGCCGGCTAGCAGTAATGTGCAAACATCACTGTGTTCCGGTTTGAAAGGCAATATTTCCTAAGAAATGGCATAGAGATAAAACATATTATAAGTGACAAGGTGACAAACGCAGTGCAGTACTAGGTGATGATTGATACTCTTCATGTTCCAATAGCAGCGTGTTACGGTGCTGTTATGGGCAGGCATATTGGTTACCATCAGGCACATGTCCGGCTCGTCTCGTCGCTATAATACAAGTTATCAAAAAATTATCAAAACCATTTTAGATTGCATCCATACGAAATGCAATCTGTGCGAAGGTTCAGCTAGCTATGGCCGATCCTCCGCTAGATTGCTTCAACATCTCCTTGTTTTAATCTGAAGAGGAGTCTGAAGAGATAAGTTCTCTAATCGAAGGGGAAAGGTCGACGACTTTAAGCAGGCAAATAGGATTGAATAAGGAAGGAAGTAGGTACGTATTAATTGGATGAGAATCGTGCGTAGGTATAGATACTTGGGGTAGATTATGTTTGCTCGCTCCCTGATCCAGGATTAGACCGGGTTCAAGAGTAAGACTTAATAAGACAAAAAGTTCAAGCGATTAATTTGAAGAAATGAAGACGCAAGGGTGAGTTTATTAAAGATTGACTATCTACTTACACAAGAAGAGCAAGATTGAATATTTTAAGAAACACCCGATTATAAATTATCGTTTCAATCAGAAAACCGGTTAATAATTCACACTCACACACACTCGCACCCTCGCATATTTGTACAAGCTAACAACACTTACTTATCTTTTTCCTTGCTTTTTATCATGTGTACTTTTATTTTAAAAAATCTTTATTTGCAAAAATGGGTAATTGCAATAAGTTTACATTGAGAACTCCATAATCAATTCCAAAATCATGCAAATATTAGATTGTCTATGACAATTTTATCAATTACCATGCTTTATTGCATTTTTTTTACTTCCCTTTATTTATAAGAACCGGTATTGAATTACAGTGTTAAACATGATATTCTCTACGCACCGTGTATAAGGATTGGAGTATGTATGACTATCTGTATATTATGACAGCTATTTGACTCCCATGATACATGATAGTATGAAAACTAACGTGGTTATTACACATTTTAAATAAATACACGGGTAACTCACGTTCGATATAGTCAGTCCAGTCCGACTCAAGTTTCGATCGCGTCCGGCGATCTTTTTCAAGGAGAGTGCGCGCACGTTTTCGCAACTCGTTTAGCACTAATCCATGTTACCGTTTAAAACCAAGTAGGTTCTAGTGACGCCTGCAGTATCTACCTGTATCGCAGGGTGCATTTCAGGTGGTTTTGGTGCACATCTCTCCCACAACACTAAACTAGCTTCAAACTAAACAAACCTTGGCATATGGCAACTGGATAGCTGAAATAATTCATATATCATTTTTAATACATTATTTTAATTCATTCTCTTGAAAATACAAATGCCAACGAAGTAACAACGATATTCATCATAGTATAATAACCATAGCTGCACAGGTTTTGTTCCCATTTGCTGGGACTTGGGGCCTTCTCTCTCAATGAGAGAGACAAGGAACTAATCCATCGCACTAGCCAAGGATGGGTGATGACACATATCCTTCAAGTTTTTTGCCAATTACCTCTTCCATGTTTGCTTCACTTTTAAAACCAATGGCGATGACACACTTGTACTTATCCACTTGGAAAACACTTACAAGTTGCAACAGGGCTTAAGGTCTGCGCCCAGTTATATGGCTCTGCTTCAACCGACAAATTGAAATACACTCAAATGTGGGCTTTATGTCATACCTGTTAAGATATAGATAACATTGGCAACATAAATAAGCAGACAGCTGTCAGCGAGCGGTCTGCTAATTTGTGCTGCCAATGTAATCTATATCTTAACGTGAATGGCATAAAGGCCATAATTGAGTGTATTTTATTTTTCGGGTGGTAACCAAATCGTGTAAGTCGGCGCAGACCTTTAAACTGACGACTACACACTTGTCAATATGTACTAACGTTCTCGCAACTAAGCCACGGATTTACGGCTTTATAAACTCAGTTCACAACTTAAAAATCATGCCAATGCTTAATCAATGTTGATAAAACTTACATTTTCTTCTATGTTAAAATACGTAATAACGTAATTACGTACCTACTACAGTTCATTTGCCTGACGAAGGGTAAAGCGAGACAAACGTAATATCAGCTAACCAAAACCTCTGATTTTAATAAATTTGACACGAATCTTTATAAGACCACAACTTAACATATACCCAAACCGATTACCTCCTAATTCGGGGTGTCTCAAAGTATACGAAATAAATCCAGAACATTCAATTACAAGCCAACATCCAATCATTACAGCACAGTACATCCAAACCCGTTTCCACAGTTCCACAGGGAAGGCTTTAACCGTTAATTGAATACGGAAACTTTTAATTGTAAGGTCTCAATGATCCGCGGCTGAGTTCAATTATTCAGTACAATGCGGCCCAATCGGCTGCCTTCAGGTTGTTTACGTCATCAGGTGAACGGCTGGGTTTAATTTATTTTTACACCCTATAAAGAGAAAACTGCGGGGATGAGTGTTGAGGCGGTGTTTTGTAGTGAGTGGTGCAAATAATTATGGTCTACTAATTACTCGCAATTTTATTTTCTATCGGAGTGCTCGTAGCTCAAAAAAACGATATCGTTTCATGGTTGATGTTACAAAGACACGAACGAAGAGATTTGACTCTACTTTTGTGATAAAAACGTTTAGGCTATGGAATATGTTGCCTGAGTGGGTTTTCCCCGATGGTTAAACTCTTTGTGTCTTAAAATTTCTTTGATCTTTAAAAATCTTTGTGGCTACATCGTAGACCGCATCATCGCTTAACATCAGGCGCGATGGCGGTCAAGTGTAAACCTATAAAAGTTAAAATAAAAATATATATTTTTCAAACAAAAATTAAGAGAGACCATGCCAGTAATTACCATTTTCGTTGGTCGGTAAATTACCGGATCCTTTAAGTGTTTACGATGGTATTGAGCATCTCTCTATGCATCTACATAAATATCAAACACGTAATTTAATAACTTTAATTTTAAAAACCCGACTGTAAAAAATTAACACGTAAAACTTTATGATATAAATATTGTATGATATCTAAGGACACTTGGGTGATGAAAACAAATTTAGCGATATCTTAGTTGACAAAATCCAGCCAGCCGTTTGGAAAATACAGGGGGACTAAGAAATTTACAAACATACAAGATACGCGCGAAAAACATAACCCTTCTTTCAGTCGGGTAAAAATGCTATATCTTGGTATCATGAGGTCATTTGATTGTTTGTCGATGACTGAACCGATTTGACTGTACTAAAAAGATAGATAGGGATTTGGGACGCTCTTGACATCTTTTAAATACGGTGGTTAATTTTCTTTTCACCGAGTAAGGATGTGTCCCCAGTAGGCAAACTGTGAGCGGCCGATTGAGTGAGTCTAGTACGCATGTATTTAAAATGGAATGTCCACAATTTGTTTTGCGCTCACAATACGCAGTTTGCGCAAAACTAGCAAAATGTGGACACTCCATTTGAAATAAATATAGAATGGCGTACTAGACCGATACGACGCTAACAGTTTGCCTACTAGGGACACAGCCTTAGTACATTGGATGACGTTATCAAACAAGATATTTTAATAACTTTCTATTGCTCGTACCAGAGTAAGGGCAAAAGTTGCGAGTTATTTTACAAATAGCTATCCCCCATCCCCCTCAAGTACGGGGTTGCGTGCCTTCGTCAGTTGCAAATTGCGTTGCTCTGCATTAACTTCGAAGCAAGGGAACGAAACTCGATTGTATCGTCTTATGGAGGGTTCGCTTAATTGATGATTGGAAACACGATTTTATAAACATTTTTATTAATAAATTTAATAAAAATTACGTCATTTGTGTTCTGTCTACTGATTCACAACACCCGTACCAGAAGATTTTACTTTTAGAAAGAAAATAATGAGAATATATTTAAACGTAACTATCACATTGATATCCTCAATTCCGAAATAAATTATGTAGTTATGTACTGACAGATATTTAAATTCACATAATTTACTTCGCCGCGTGGTTCAAATCCTATTTATCTTCATTAATAATTTCGTTATTCCAAGGGACGAAACAGTTCTAAAGCGGTAGCAAACTGATTAACTATTTACGATCAAACTTACTTGTCCTTCGAATCGAGGGCAATTTAAGGTCATCGCTCACTCGTACCGCTTACTATCAACACCGCTTTTAATTTGGTATAATATAATTACCTTCTACATACCACCTTGCCCTTTTTTACCGGAATGCTCACAGCTCGAAAAAGCGACATCGTGTCATGGTTGATGTTCCAAAGACACGAACAAAGAGATTTGACTCTACTTTTGTGATAAGAATGTCTAGGCTGTCGAATACGTTGACTGAGTGGGTTTTCTCCAATGATTACAATCCTTTTGTCTTCAAATCGGGTTTTTTTCTAGGTAAACGCGCTCCATCGTAGACCACATTGTCGTTTAACATCAGGCGAGATGGCGGTCAAGTGTAAAGCTATAAAAGAAAAAGAAATACGTTCCAGGAGAGTTTTATTTACTTGCTTAGAATTGTAATTATCTTTGTAATTACATAATTTGTTTTTAATTGTATTTTAATTGAATTGTAATTATCTTTGTAATTACATTGAAGAATGTGCCAAGAAATACTCCGAGTATTACTATGAATGGCAAAGAGCTGGAGTGGGTGGACAACTTCAAGTATCTGGGTCACATCGTGACCAATACCCTCAAGGATTCCTTGGACCTGGATAGACAAAGACGTGCCTTGAGCGTCAGATCTAATATGCTCGCGCGACGGTTCTCCAGATGCAGTGATGAGGTCAAGACGTTGCTCTTTCAGACGTACTGTACTAATATGTACACATGTGAGCTCTGGAGCAATTACAGAAAAGCAGAATATAATGCTCTCAGGGTACAGTACAATAATGCATTGCGAATTATAATGAGACTGCCTAAGTTTTGTAGTGCATCAGTAAACAACTGAGAGGAAACTGCCTGGTTTCGCAGCACTGATGCGACAAAGATCGGCTAACACAAGGGAGAGATTTTACCGGACATCAAACTCTGTGCTCGGCGCTCTTATGGAAGTGCATGGACCCATCCTGGCAAAATGGAATGAGCTGCATGCAAAACACTGGCAAACGTAGTTAATTTATTTTTGTGTTTCGTATTTCTATTAGCATTGATTAATTTGATTGGTATAATTGTATATGGAATAACTAATTCTGGAATAAAATATTATTATAATAAATTATCAATTTATGTATATAAAAATCGTAAAATATGAAAATAATCGTTTTATTTGTTATTTTTCTCGATAGTTATTGGTATTTCTTAAAGCTATGTATTGTCATTATGAGCCCAAATTATTGGGTAAACGTTTCGCTGCACTTTTTCCACTTGTTTCAATCTAGAACCACCATTTGGTGAATTCTGTTTTAATTTACGAAAATAAAAATTACATTTATATCGATTTAAGAGACATAGTAAGACAATAATATAATATACTCCCTTATTTTTTGTCTTTGAATTGGTGTTGTGGTAATCTAATGAACGACAACTTCCACGCTGCAACGTAGCTATTTGAAGCATATACAAAACTGTCCAATGTCTTTAGAGTTTCCTAAATTCAGTTTTAGTAGTTCTAAGTTTAAATAGTTGCGTAATAAGAACCTGCGTGAATACTCGCGTACGATACGTATTTGAAACTATTTTTATTAGGAAGATAACTTAAAATCATGGAACCAACCTTTTGAAGCTTTTCTATACATTTCATATAATCCAAATTAAGTGTAAAAAAATACAAAAAAAAGTTTAGTAACTAAAATGTACATTACATGTAGTACTAATATAATTTCTCAAAGTTATGTAGGTATATAAAAAAGGAATTAACTCTTTTACGGTACGAAACTCATATAATCGTTATCCTTTCATAAAGATTATATTATAAAGCTGAAGAGTTTTTGTTTTGTCTTAACGCACTAATCTCAGTAACTACTGGACTATTTTTTTAAATCCCTGAGTGCTATAGGCTATTTAGTATGTATGACGTGCAAAGCCGGGGCGGAGCGCTAATCTTTTTATAAAGATTTAGAAGTTAAAATCAAAAACCATACCAATTAAAACGTTAAACCCCTTATAACAATAAACCAAGATCCTCCCCAGAGATACCCTTTGGAAACTATCCAATTCTTAATCTAAAATAGCTGATCGATTTCAAATTAAAACAGGCGGACCGGGGTCCGGTTTAATTTAACAAAACGCAATTATACCCTCTAAATTGGTTTCGAGTTAGAACTGCAATAACCGGAGATGTTAGCGTTAATAAGTAGTTAGAATTTGGGTCATCCGCAACCGTTGGGCGTCCCGGGTTGCAAGCTAACTGCCGGTTGTCCGTGCTTCATTACAAGTTCACAAGTCGAGACTTGTGGATCTTTTCTGAGTTGAATTAATTACTTAAAAAATACAATTGCACTTTTAAATTGCTTATAACCGCTCATATTAGCTTTAATAAGTACTCGTAGTTGAAATTTAGATCATACACACGCATTAGCGAGCCAGGTTGCTATCAAACTATTGTTTGCTCATGCTCCATTCTTGTTATGCATGCTTGTATTGCATGTTTAGAAGTCGACGCTTGTGAAACTGCTTTTGTAAATAATTTTTTATCAAAATGTAATTATACTTGTAATGGTTTTTGAGTTAGAACTACATATTATAAACGGAGATTTTGGCATGTAGGTAGTTAAGGTGTGAAAATTAGTTAAACTATGCTTTGCAACCGTTAAATCGGCGATTTGTACTGTCTGTGGCTATTCAATATTTGATTACAAGCCGAAAAATGTAACAGTTGTGAAAAAGGCGACAAGGTGACACTAGTGGAACTGCTCTGATACAGATTTATTGGTTTAATATAAAACAATTGTATTTTCTAGTTACTTTCAAGTCTTACTACTACTGTCTGTCAATTGGCACAGCTATTAGAGAGACCAAATCATTACATTGAATTGTACTGCACACTTAGTTTTATTCAGTTTAAAGGTTTTTATTCCTCAAAAAATGTTACTGAAGAAATTAAGTTTTCTAATATCAGAAAACTTCAGTTTCATACATTTATTTAGTGAAAAGTTAAGAGCAAATCTTAACTTTGTTTTACACAATGATAAATATAAAGAACCATCTAACATCACACATCACGACAATATGGCAATTTAATTGTTTTTTGTGTTTGACCCAGCACTAGTCATTTTGTAGATTAAGGACAGCCTGCCCCAGTTAAGCCTATTTTAATCAGGCTGCCGGAGCCTGCTAATTACGTATACTTGGTGTGTCCACCGCGAACTTAACCCGGCTTTGCCTGATATCCAATTTGGCGACATAATCCCATTAACGATATTCGAGCTCTCATTAGCATTCCCATTCTGTTAAATAGGCATTAATGTAGTTGTGCGCTAAACATTTTACTAAACAGGGTATTTAAATTACAAATTTGTTTCGATAATCGAATTCTGGCCATCAAGGGAATGGTACAGCGCACCATTTTGTCATGTAATTTTGTTTAGTATTAAAGTACTCGTATTTAGACCTTTTCTATCAATGCTAGCAAGCGATCAGCGATGTGCGGGAAGAGTTATGTTTGCGGTTGTCTCTCAGGGATTGCATTGATAACGAGTACTCATAATCCATCAGAGAACTTAGATCACCGACACAGCTCAGCTCATTAACAAGCTAAAATGGCAATGGGCTTTCAGTCAGGTCAGAATTTTTTTTATCTAATTTTTTTTTATTTTTACTAGTAGTGTAGCACCGCCATATCTGTTGCAGAACTGAGAACTGTTGGGGTACGAGTTTTGAAGTATAGACCGCGAATCGATAAACGTAGTGTATGACGCTGTGTTTAGTGACAATCAAATCTTATATCATGTCACTTTGTTACATCTTAAATGTTACAGGCCGAATAGAACCAACATTTTTAAAACTTCCTATTTTGGGTAAAAAAATCCCAGTTTTAGAGGACAAAACACAAACGGATTTAAAAACACGTAGCTAAAATATTCATCCACGTTGTTCATAAAATCACTAAATATTTCAGAGCTGTTATAAAGTACATTTTCGTGACCCTGGTGATGGTCTCCTAAATCGTAACGGCGCAAGGTGCTCCCATTATTCCCATTAATAGGTGCTAAAATTGCCGGCTCGCTTGTTCCCATTTAAGTAATTAAACGCGACTATAATCTATTTTACGACGTGCAAACTTCCTTGAATTCATTCATCCAACCTGATAATTAATTTCAATTTCGAATTTACATATCTCTGTCACCTAATTTACGATCGTTTTGTCGATAGGTTTCCTTCTAGTAATATTAGCGAAATGCGAAAGTTTGTGAGGATAGAGATATATTTATGTATAATATTGATATATTACGCAAAAAACTCAAAGAATCAGGACAAAACAAAAAACATGCTACTTTTTAAATAACGGAACTACGTGGGCGAAAGGACAGCGTAGTAGTTAAAAATTACGAAAAAGCCCTTTTCTTCCTTTGTTTAAGGTTTCTTTGTTCTACCTATTGGATCTTCGGCTGCTACCACTCAAAGCGCCTAGGCCTTAAAACTAGGGACTTACATGCCCAATCCTAATTCCGATATCCTAAAAGTATTATGAATCTCAAAGTTTGGATATTTTCTGCTCAATCACATCGGAATGGCTAAACTTATCGGGTGGAAATTTAGAAGACTGATAGATTATAGTCTGTAATAGCACATAGGACATAGGACATTTCCTTCACGGGAAAATTAATGTAACGGAAACTACACAGGCAAAACTGGGGGGCGCACCTAGTTTACTATGAGTACATCTTTATTTCTTTTGAAAGGGAAAATCCTATCATGGTAAAATATAACGATATATTACCTAAAATACAGACAGACAAACACACAGACAACGTGGTTAGTAGCTCTATTACAGTCAAATCAACTGCGTTTAAACTTTGCAATCGGAAAGCAGTGGATGTTCGTCTGTTTAGACCTTTAGACCCTAGGCTGAAGTTTGTCGTCACCATTAAGTGGTTTCTTGGTACCTACTGTTCTGGATGCTTAGTTTCTTGGTGCTTAGAACTTTGGATACTACAACTCACAATGAAATTCTGTTACATACATTTCAAGACGGACATGTTGATCATGATGACTTGTTCCATTTTGAAATCGTAATTGTGAAAATGCTCTGAAAAGACGAGGCCCGATTTGATGTTTTTAGGAATGTTGGATAGATATTAGAATAGTTCTGAAAGGATGGTTCACCCTTCACTCTCTCTTCGCTATATTTTGTAATCGCGATTTAAATTGTATGAACAATATCCAAATCATTTAAGTGCCATTCATTGACTTGAAATAATTTACTGTGACGAGTCACTTTGATATTTCATTCGGTTGCTGATCTACATACATGCACATCTATACTAATATTATAAAGCTGAAGAGTTTGTTTGTTTGTTTGAACGCTAGGATCTCGGAAGTGCTGGTCCGAATTGAAAGATTCTTTTTCTATTGGATAGTCTATTTATCGAGGAAGGCTATAGGCTATAGAAAATAACGCTACTATTAACAAAAGTGGAGCATGAATCAAGAATGTAACAAAATCGGGAAAAAATATTCCTTTTTGAGAGTTTTTGTACGTTTCGTGCTTTGACATAACACATGAGAGTATGTGTCTAAGATTACGTCATTGAACATCACAGATTACATACCTCTTGAATATAAAACCTTTGCTAATCTCTGAGTTGGTACGACCAATATCCGACAGGTGGCGTAGCAGGTAGCTGAAGAGGTGTTTTGTTTGAAAGCGATATTCTCAAGAATGACTGAATCAATTTTTTAATTTTTTTCACCGTTGGATATGTGCGGGGTCTCGATGAGTGCTATATATGTTCCCTAAGAGCGAGAAGACAGACATAAAAGTGAAAGGCACGCGGACATCTAGTACATATATAAATAGCAGAGCAGAGCTTGCAAGGTCAGCTAGTATAAAACCTACATATATTAGTTCCTTACATATGAAATAGGTGTTTTGTCGTATTGGCTTCTTTGATCTCAAATATCTCCTCTTTGGTTAAGAATTCCAATTTTAAATTTATACACCTATTTACACTCCGCGAGGTATAAGCTGAGCTTTGTATTAGTGTGAGTGATCACCAATCAGGCAGGAGCTTAAAATTTTGTCCGCGAGGTATAGGCTGAGCTTTGCATTAGTGTGAGTGATCACCAATCAGGCAGGAGCGCGGCGAGACAGATGGCGGCGCGCCTAAGGCCGCCTAAGGCCGGTTGTCACACCTACACTATCCATGTACACTCACACAAATGCAAAGCTCAGCTTATGCCTCGCAGAGTGTACTTATGCTTTTGTGTTTTGAAAACCGTAATTCTTCGTTTTTTCTCAATTGGTTGTTTCTTTCGGTCACTCAGTTTACAGAATGGAAAACTTGAACTTAAATTTTCGCTTGAAGCAGGATTTTATAAGTTTGAAATTGGAATTCCTAACCAAAAAGGAGATATTTGAGATCAAAGTACGACAGTACGACATAACAGCTAATATATAAGTAAGGACCTAATATTTAGAGGCACCTAATTAAAAACAATTCGTTAATAAAATAAAAACGGTCCATCCGTTTTAAATCAAATTAATCGAAAAATCAAGGATTCATTTTAAAATTGAATTTCGTGCAAGTACCCTAAATATTTTGATATACTTCACAAATATACTAAAATTTAATTTAAATGTGTAAATGGTCAAACAATCAGTGAACTCAAAGGCCTTAAACCGTTCAGCCGTCACCTAAATAACATCAACAAATCCGCCCACAGCCACAACACCAAACTTTCCAACGAAAGTTAAAATCCGATAATGGTTCAATAGCCAATCTATTCAAATTACATTTGAACAACTTGTTTACGCCACTCAAAAGTTGTAACGTACTTTGCTCCCAATCACATTAGTAAGGCCAACTTTACCGCACAATATTTCTGAGTTGAAATTTTTAACTCTCCCGAGTCACGATGGAGTTACCGTTCCTATGTACGGTGGTAGGAACTAGAGCCACTTTTTTTTTTAAATAAAGAGTGACGAAACGAGCTGGACATGTGCCTCATGGTAAGCAACATGCCTGCCACATAACAGCACAGTGACACACATCTATTGGAACATGAAGAGTCCAAATCATTACCGAGCACTGCACTGCGCTCGTCACCCAGAGCTCTAAAATGTGATATAACATTAATCTAAGCCCTGTAATTTCTCTGGAAACATTGGCCTTCAAACCGGAACACAGTAATGTTTGCACATTACTGCTTGGCGGTAGAATAACTGGCTAAGGTATGGTACTTCCCCAGGCGGACTCTGCTAAGAGTCCTACCACTACAAAAATGTAACACTACTTGTATGCAATGTAATAATTTGGTAGTACATGTGCGTTTGAACGGTACGTTTAATTTTATTTGACTGTCTTACCTAATGATTAGGAATAAAACCCAAAAGCAGCGTTTCGTACTCTATGCTCACAAAAATCCTACCATACAGTGACGTCACTCGAAACTTGTAAGCACTCCAGAGGCGTAACTATATACTTTTGGGCCCGTGGCAAATTCTTTTGGGCCCTATTAAATAAATGTATATCAGTAGTTGTCCTTAGTTTAATTTTAATTACCCACTAAAGTAGTTACCCACTTATATCTAGTCCGACTTACGTTTCGGCCACGTCCACGTCCACGTGGCCGAAACTTAAGTCGGACTAGACTCACTAGACTGACTGTACATCACGTGAGTTACCCGTATATACATTTAAAAAGGTACAATGTCAAAAAATTTCTGCGCTTGCGGTCTTTTGTGCCGGGGCCCTCTTGGGCCGGGGGGGGGGGCGTGGTATTTTGCCAGCCCCACCACCCTATAGATACACTACTGAAGCATCTTTGTAATTTTTGAAGTGAAATCTTCTTTTGACGCACCACACTCTGATTTTTCGTGGGCTGTGAACGAAGCTCAGAAAGAAATGTTCGGTGTACTCGGGACCGCCGAATGTGCCAGAGAAAGAAAGATAGTCAGCTCCTGCTGTCTGTCAGCTGTCACTGACTTTTTTAGTCTTGTCGCCAATTATACAGAGAGTCAAACACTTTTATTAAACAATAGCATAGTCATTTAAAAAACTTTTAATGCGCATTGACTTACTCTTAAATATTTGAAATACGTTGTAAAAACCTTCGGAGAAAGGGATTCTATAGCTTTCAGATACGATAAGAAATAATCAGGAGAACCAGACAGTCACCAATTTCCCAATATCCGTTTGTTATTCTTTATATATTCACGTGTATTTATTTAAATAAAAGTATGTCCGTAACATCTCTCTGAATTTCAATACTATATCTGAAATGTTTAATTTTCGTTTTATTAATGTTAGTAAGTATATAATATTAGTTTAGTGGACAGTAATCAATGTAAACAAATAAAATAAATTAATGATCATTGAAATTTAAATAATGATTAAAAATAAAATTTTCAAAAAGTGTAACTTACTGTGATCACACACACTGTCACAGAAAATTTTAAGCTAAAATTATGTTATGAATCATTTGGAATGGTCATTTATTATTAAAGAAAAAAAATTAAAAGAGTTTTAATTCAATTTCCTCATCGTCATCCAATGAAATACCCACTTAATTAATTAAATGCCATCACAAGTAATCAGATTCGACGCTTGTATTATCCTCATAACACGATCATCCGTTCTATCTTCACTGATTCATTAATTTGCCAATTAATACCGTCAGTAGTCAAACTACAGGACCTTTCGGCGACGTAACACACTTTTAATTAACAAATGGTTTAATTATTTCGACAGCGATACGTACTCCACCGTAATGAGTAAATTTATTACAAAATGTAATTAATTACTCGTATGCGAAGATAAGACAAAGGACCCACGTAATTAAGGGTTTGTTATGAGTTTATGACGCGCCGAGGCGCGGGTCGCTATGAAAAACTAATTTAACTGTGTGGCAAAAAGTTACCCGGATTTCTCGCAGACGAGCCCCGCTTCATTACTTTGTGAATGAGCAAAAAACATGTTGCGTACCCTTCGTGCTTTTGTGTAGGAGGAACGAGTTACGGATTGGATTGGAGATTTGGAAACCGAGAATATGAGAATTTGTATTAAAGCTTTTAGTTTTGACGTGACCTTTCGGTACGGCCTTTCGGTGCCGTTCGAATGATAGTAGGTATGTAAAATTGTGTTTTTGCTAAAAAATATTGAACGAAATTCCTTCCCTCGCGTTACACGTTTTGAACGTGTTCTGCGCTCTGTGTTGTTATTATTTAAAAAAAGGTTGTCTGTAAAGTCGGCTTACGGACGATAATTTTACGTGATAACGTCATGCAACAGAGATGTGTCATAAGCCGAAAGCTGAAATCAATCGTGCCTCTCTATCGCTTATTCCGCGCTCTCGCTCGCAGGCTCGTCTGATGCGGTGCAGCCGGTGTTCATCGATTTATAACAAATATTATCACGTCAAAATAAATTAAAGTAATCTAAGAGCATGTCTCCGGATTTTCAAAGCACCGTAAACGTATCGTCGTCGTCACATTTTCCAGAATAGAGGAAAGAAATTCAGTGCATTTAATGCTAAAACGGTTCTCATGTCTTTAGTCACGTAGGTCACTGACACGAGGCCCAAATTTACGTGGATATACAAGGCGAGCCGGTGACATTAAATTTGTTATCTATGTACCGGCTTCATACGAAAACTTATCTAGTTTTCGGTCCCTATCCCGACCCTTCTATTTTGTACTGTAGCAAGCTTCGCGACTTCACAGTTTCATCTGTTGTTACAAATCTTGTTCCGGTTCCGCGACTTGTGCGGAATGAGTTTGACATTATAATAATTTCGGTACTTATTTGGCACACTTTCAAGTTGTTTCTGATTTATGGGGAACGAGAATGGGAAACGTAATATTTCTATTAATATTTTAACAATTCAAGTGTGGGGAGCAAAACCAAGCGGCTTAAATTATTTTAACTGATTGTGCCAAGGAATAAAGGTTATTTTTTAGTGTTTATGTATATGTACATTTATTTGGAATGCTGTCTCTGAAATCCAGAAAAATATTACAGGCATCTAGTTCGCGTAAACCTTTGAGTAAATATTTTTAAATTCGGCAGCTAAGCTTAATCACGTCTTTTTGATTTCGTTTAACGTCATAAATGACAAAAATCTTTGCCAATTTCAATTTTCTCAAAAATTTTAAAGCTGTTTGACTTCCTTAATTTATTTATTCAATGAGCACACAAAACAGAATGTTATAAACACAAACTATAACATAAGAGTATACTGTACAGAACTGTATTACATTCCAAACTATGTGGAAAATCTTGTTCCGGTTCCGCGACTTGTGCGGAATGAGTTTGACATTATAATCATTTCGGTACTTATTTGGCACACTTTCAAGTTGTGTAATTATTGTTAAATTAAACTTGAGTAATACTTAATCACATCATAAAATGTAAATTCTTGACGATAAATAGTGCATAACTCAAAAAAATAGGTATAACACTGAATATTTAATCTAAATTGAGAACGTTAAATTATTTACGTTCAAATTTACATGTAGGATATGTAGACCAATTTATCAACTACACATAATAATCGTTCAACTAAATTTATACTCCTGTCAAATATTGTTATGCACAAACAAATTGATGTTTTACAAAATCAGTCCAATTTGAATATTGCAAACATTGTACGTGGCCAAATAGACAAATTTTATTGACTGGCAAATATGAATAGTTTTCCCCTAAGTTTAATTCAATCACTGGTTAATGAATTATTTGCAGCGTTGGCTGTATATTAATTGGTCCAAATAGATAGTTAATTAGTTCATGTAGCTATTACAGCAACTAACATCCTACTGCCTACTGATATTAGAATTGGAAAAGTTTGTATGTGGGGTGGAATGGATGGATGGATGTTTGTAGTGGGTTTTATCTAATTCAGTGGTGGACAAGCTAGAAAATTTGAGAAATGTCACAGGAGAGCCAAAATGATAGGAAAAAATAATTGTGTGTTCACAATCATTAACTAAGCTAGCTCCTTTTCCTATGCGTCTATTATTCTACTTTTATGAGGCTATGGACAAGTCAGATGTGCTTAGTGTAAGTATTACGTGTAGTTTTCATTTGTAAAAGCTCTGCCTGATAAAAAAGAACCACTGACAGAATTTTAATGCAATTGATACTGACAGATAATCGGGAATTACGCAAGGGTATTTTTATTACAAGAAATTTACGAAATCAACGCTGTTAAAACACCAAGGTGTTACCAGTAATTAAGGAAAGTACATACTTATTATTGTTAAAACAAATTTACACATCCAAATTTCCTAGATTTATGTTTGTTAGATTTATTAGTTAAATTCCCTGATAGATGGTAACCGGAATGTGAACACAGCCTTTGTATACATATACACTATTGTAAATGTATTTGTATATTTAGATATCAGCCGAGGTCTGGTTCCGACATACAGCCCGAACCACAACACAATCAATCAAATCAGGACAATATGCGGATTCATTACTCAAATGTTTTCGAGTTGCTATGTGGAATCTCTACCCTGTATATGTCCTCTATTATTTGCCCTGATATTTTAGGGACAATGTCAGATGTCTTAGGGGCCATTCATAAATTATGTCACGCGAATTTCATGAACTTTTACAAGAATAGGAGAGGCCTATTCTTGACACAGCTGGTCACATTTGTGAGACCTAGTGTGACGTCATATACAAATTGGTATTTTAGTTTTTATTTAGTGTTGTAATACTTAGATATAGAATATTATATTTTGAAAAAATGTGACGTCACAAAATTTGGGATCCCTCCCGCCCCTTATCACACAATGTCACACTTCATCGACCCCCTCTCACTTAACGTGTGACGTAACTTATTGATGGCTCCTTACTACCTCAAGTTAAATTTTGTCTCTTAATACTTGACTTAGCTCAAATAAATTTGTCCGTCTGAGTTCGTTTGACGACGCAGGAGACGCAGGAGACGCAGATTTAAATTTCAAAACTTATTTGATTTGGCCCTTTTTCAGCATGACTGATTAAATTGTTGTTATGTTGGCAAATATAAGCCTTTTATGACAGCTAATCACGTGATCAGATGCATAGTTTACGGTTCAATAAAGGACATACAGACAAACGTTCAGTTTTATAAATATAGATAGCATAATAAATTACCAACAAATTAGTTTTTAGGGGGAAATTCACTGACAAATTGATATTGATATTGAACTTTCTTAGGTGTTCAAATATATTTATATTAATAACTAGATTATTACATAACCTACTTTCAAGTAATGTAATCGCCTACAGCCATGTCCAATTTTCCGTTCTAAGCCTGACTGCGCCTGGACTTGATTATGCCTCTCAGGTACCAAGTTATTATAAAGATTCAGCGAGCTAATTGAGATGGAACAAAGCGCGCGCGTGACCTATCAAACTCTACTAAGTTTTATCTCAGACAAATTGCCTTTAGCAAAGTTATCTTTAGGTTTATCGAGCCGCCGTCTGTTTCTAGGGTGATAAGGTGAAGAAAGCTAATTTGTCGCATAAAAGTCTGAATAAAGCATTATTTTGACGTGACAACATCTAATGAATCGATGAACGCACCCGCGTTCATCGATTTATTAAACTTTGTACGAAATTGTGTCCCGTTATGTCCCGTTACGCTAATTGGACACTTGCGCCGCATCTGTCTATGTTTTGTTATGGCGTTATCATGTTAAACTATTATCCGTAAACAAACTGGCTTTATTGACAACCAATTTTTTTTATATAGTATGGAGAGACGAGATGAGCCTGAATATGTGCCTGATGGTAAACAACATGCCTGCCACATAACAGCACAGTGACACGTAACTATTGGATCATGAAGAGTTCAAGTCATTACCTAGCACTGCGCTGAGCTCGTCACCCAGAGACCTAAGATATTGTATCTCTAAGCCCTGTAATTTCTCTGGAAATATTGCCCTTCAAACCGGAACACAATAATGTTTGCACATTACTGCTTGGCGGTTGAATAGCAAAGATGTGGTACTTTTCAAGGCGGACTCTGCCTAGTGTCCGTGTCTGTGTAGTGTACAGTTGTCAGCCGTACCCTTATGACAGTTTGTCACATAGTTTCACAATGAAGCGTTTCCAGAGGTAAAGATAGATCCTAGATTTCCCGTCAGGTTTGGTGGATTACACACGATAATTTGTCTGATATGATACATATACAGGGTACATAAACACAAGTAATACGAGTACGTCTGTCTTTTAACATTGGTCCACTTATGTTTTCAAAATACAAATTGGTAATTAAGTAATTATCTTGTTGGTCTGTACTTAGGAAAATCTCTCAAACGCTTGACGCAGGCGATATTCGAACCTACGACATCGTGCTTTTGAAATCGGACGGTTATGCCACTGTGTCACCGCAGTTTATGCTATGAATCATTATAATTTAAAAACCCTTTCTTATTTCGAGAACCAAGAATTAGTACGTTTAGTAAATTTAAATACAGCAGTAGATAAATATGTCGCAAGGGATTCGCTTGAAATTCGCTTGTTAAACATTACGGATCGTGTTTTCAGTTCGTTACTCGGCGCTCGACGTCGAACTTCGAATGCGGTGCTCATGCAGTTTTGTTATGTGTGACATTACTAGGGCTACCTCGTCGAATACGAAACAAACACTTTTATTTTACAACCTTGCTGCGGTTTGCCAAAGGGCTGTAGAAGAACGCAGCTTTCTTCAGCTTACAGATCGTATAAGAAACATTTCACTTAGCCCAGTCATTTCTTTGGAAATATTGCCTTTCAAATCGGAACACAGTAATGTTTGCACAGTACTGCTTGGCGGTAGAATAACTGGCAAAGGTATGGTACTTCCTCAGGCGGACTCTGCAAAAAGCCTTACCTCTACAGAAAACCTACCTGTACCTAAAACGGTGACAGCTCTTGTTAACTCTATATGCTGGTTTTTCGTAACAAAGCAAAACAAAATAAATGCAGGGAAGTTGTGAACGAAACTAACGGGTTTGACAATGGCGGATACAATTTCAACTTTGTTTTTAATTTTGATCAAAAAGTCAACAAAATTCTTTTTGAATTTAGCTTTCATGGAACAGGATTGACGCTACGAAATTGCAACAAAATACTTTGTATACTTTCCCTACTCGACTTACTGTATTTTAGAAACCGAATCATTTCGTCGAAAAAAATTGTAACTAAAAGAAAGTCTATAAAACTATTTAATGCGAGTTTATCTATCCCTTTTGCTTTCTTCTTTGCTTCACTGCAACGTCGTCGACCCTTATGGAAACGGCAATGCGATCTACAATGGCTTCCCTAGCAGAAACCAAGGCAACGTATTTAGGCACAGTTTATACTCCTCCATTCGAATCTTCAGAACATCAACCTCGAAACGATGTGGCGTTCTCAAGCCACGAGTAGTGCGATAGAAAAAAAGCAAACCGGTATTAAATTAAGTAGGCCTGATGCACACTCTCCGAAATGTACCCTAAAAAGCCAGATAAACTTGACACTTTGCGGTAATGTTTACAACCTTGAAGTTTTTTTTTGTAATAACTGACGCAGACCAAAATAAACGAGTATTGTTTCGTTCAAAAGTTCACAGTAAAGGCATTTACATCGGTAGTGATACAGTCAAAATAGTTTGACTCAGCACAAAATTGTCCTTGAATCATATTTTGCAATATGGGTGTTAGACTAACGTGGCTGAGTATATAAATATTATTTATAAACTCAGCCACGTCAAAGCAATCAAACTCAGCAAACACATCACTACTTGAATTTTGTTGTGTCTCAACAAAACTCAGTTACAAAATTAGTTTACCCATTTGTTGAGATTGCAACCAAACCGCGCATTCCCAAACAAAGTAACCCGGGAAGAACTTACCAACTATCAAGTCACTTGAGGGCTCATTACGCTCCAACTACTATAAATGTTTTTTCCCCAAGTTCGCGGGAGATTTCGTCGGTCGCAAAAAGTTGGTAACGAGTGATTTAATTCCGGGCGAAGTTGGGGCACCTTTGCGGCGTTAGTCTCAATTAGTCCTTAGTCCTGAGTCCAGAATGCAAGACTGACGATCGTAGTTATCGAAGTCCAGTCCGTGGACTGAGTTTAGACTAGATTTTAGCGTCCCTAATCCAGACACAGTGATTACAATACAGGCGCGGTCCCAGCCTTGAGTTTTGGAGGGGGTCACCAGTACGCAACCTCAGATTTGGGGGGGGGTCACCAGTAGAAATACAATAAATCGAGTAAAAAAATACTTTACTAGTAGCGCCACACGATTTTACCCGCGCAGTTCCCGTTCCAGTTGTTTTCCCGCGTTAAAAAATTGTCAACGTACTATTAGATATATTTAATTTTCTTAGATTTGTAGTTTGACGTATACGATTTTGGGGGTCATGTCCCCTGTGACCCCCCTCGGACCGCGCATGTTACAATAACGATAGTTCATACGTGCTTACTATTTTGTTGTCCCGTATATCGTGAACGATTGGTAAATAATTTAATGTAGGGTAAATTTAATTTAAGTAATTACTTTGGTTTGTGGTATAGTGTAGTTCTCATTGTAAGTAACTTAATTTTGTTAATCCGACTAAAATTTTAAAAAAAAAAATTGTTTTTAAAATTAGACTATTATTCAGACTTGATCAAATTTCATAAGAAGCTATCACTAAGTCGTCCAGATAAATGAAAATAAATTTTAGTTTATTGTTCATACATACTCGTATTGCAAAAACTGCTGCATCGATTTCACCACCACCACCTCTAAACTATGTTCTACTAAACAAAAAAGTCAACATTGAAATCGAGTCACAATTGGCGGCGCTAACGCGTAACATACATAAAAAACATACAACCGTATTGAGAACGTCCTCCTTTTTTTGAAGTCGGTTAACAGGTCAAACATCAGGCGTTTCACAACTTCTTAACTACGTCTTACGTCGTATTTGTTGTTTTTGATTCGTTTAGACGTAAATACGTCTAAAAATTTACCACTTCTATACCCAAAGTTTAGCCTTCAAACGTGATAGAGTAAGATGAAGTACTGCTTCGCATCCAGTTTTTGCGACCAATCTCCCGCCCGCACCTGTGGACAAACTTGCCCAATTATTGTCATTCGCCGCTGCAGCTTGGTAAAGGGAAAAGTTGGCGCTGATCCGGGGTATTGGAACTGCGGTCCCGACTTTAAAATTGTAGGATTTGTCAGTCTACTTTTTTTGCTATGGCTTCATTTGATAGAACGAATGTTTTGGTGAATTCTAGTTGTGTTGTATATTATTGGAAATGCTTAAACAAATTATTATACGTGTGTACCTGTGCACTGTGCGTACATTCATATATTTTACTAGAATATTATAAGTGCCAATAAATAATAAATAATAATAAATAAATAAATAAATATTGGTGGACAATTCACACACAACACAATGGTGAATGAATGATCAATGTTTGTAAGTAGGTATGTGTGGATGTTTGTTACTCTTCGAAAAGCAAAATCTACTGAAGGAATGTGGATGAAATTTTATTTTTATTACGTATTATTATTTTATAATATAATAATAATAATAAAGCCTTTTTATTTCCATGCACATTACATTAGGTTTAAACAATTATAATTAGTGCTGTAAATTGTAAAAGGTGTGTTTAGGGCATGGCTCCTCTCTGGATATAGGCCTCCTCCAACTGTTTCCATAATCTACGATTTACCGCCTTCGTCATCCAGTCTTCGCCGGCTGTATTTTTATTTCATCAACCCATCGATCTTTAGGCCTTCCTCTTTTTCTTTTTCCATTGGGTCCCTTCCATTTGGTGACTCGTTTAACCCATCTCTTGTCTGTACTGCGTGCGATGTGGCCAATGTGGTGATTTTATAATATAGATAGGTGGTAATGCGTGATAACACATAAGACGACTACAGATGGGATGCTACTAGTTACCTTATATGTAAAAAATATAGTCGAAGTCATTGTGAATATGAATCATCATCATCATCAGCCGCAACACGTCCACTGCTGAATATAGGCCTCACCCTAGATTTCCACAACGAACGGTCCTGCGCAACCTGCAACCAGCGGTTTCCAGCGACCTATGTGAGGTCATCTGTCCATCTAGTTGGAGGCCTTCCAACACTGCGTCTTCTGGTTCGTAGTCGCCACTCGAGAACCTTTCTTCCCCATCGGTTGTCAGTTCTGCGAGCGATGTGGCCTGCCCATTGCCACTTCAGCTTGCTTACTCTTTGAGCTATGTCGGCCACTTTCGTTCTTTTGCGAATATCCTTATTACAGATTCTGTCGCGCAAGAGACTCCGAGCATAGCTCTCTCCATAGCTCGCTGTGTGACTTTGAGCTTCGTTATGAAGCCCACGGTTAAGGACCATGTCTCAGTTCCATATCCAGTGAATATGAATAGTTACTTCTAAATCTTACATTAACAGTAAAATGCTACTTAACCGAAAACGAAATAAGCAGTGCATATTTTGAAATATCAAAAGTATCACTTATTCCTTGAAAACTTGTCTCCTTTTATTAATGTTTTGATTATTAAAATATTAGAAACACATTCTAAAATTACTAAACTAAAATAATGTGTGTCTCTTTTTACGACAGCCTTGGAAACAAGACTAATTTTAAGTTCAGAATGGTCGATTAAAATGTGTTCTTTAATCGGCTGTTAAAAATTCTAATTTAAAAACACCGAAGTAGTCGAATTCAACTAACTTAATGCCGAAAAGTTAGCTTGCAATATTCATCACGTTATGATTGATTAATTTACAGATATTCGAATGAACACCTCGGAAATAAAAGGCCGATCATGTTCAGCGACCCGGCACAGCTGGAGCTATTTTGGAAACCATTGCTCACTCAACCGATTACATGTGTGTGAAATGAAATCGCAAAATTGTATTAAGGAACTCTCCTATTTCAGCCACTTCCCACGCCATTACTTACTGAGAATATATCCCGACTAGCAGCGTCCAGCGGTTTTATCCGAGTAGTTCCTGTTCATTCAAAATAGACATGTTTTTCTAATCTGTGTATGGTGCCGGAAACGGTCAAATTATGTTTTATCTGTTGTCAAAATTGTCATATTCATATCCTCCTTTTCTGCGTGGACGTTGAGGCGGACGGTTGCAACCGAATTCAATGCCAATAAATCAGTGTTCAAGTGCAATTACAGTGGTTTTCATTCATATCCAAAGCTTTATATCAGTCAGATCGACACAGTCCAGGTCTCAGTACAGGAATCTCATTATCAGTAAGATCAAAGCCGCTACCACATGGACCGGACTTGCACGCTGTTAACGATAGTAGATCGCCGCTTCGAACCCGCCCGCCGTCGCATATCTGATTTACGTACCTTACAGTTCCCTTTATAAAAAAAACCTGTGTTATTCTATAATCTAACTGTGTTCCAAATTTCGAACCCGATCCGTTCAGACGCTCTAACGTGATTGAACAGCAAACATGCAAAATCTATCATTTATAATATTAGTAGGATATACGCATACATAACATAAGCAACCCACTATATATCGACTTCCACTGCTGGGAAGCAACGTATCAGTCGTTTTACACGTGGCCACGTGACGACGAACGTATATTACGAAAGGCTATTAAAGTAATAATTTAGATCTCAATTAAGGCTTGTGCAACGTTTTCAAAATATGAATTAACCCTTTTTTTGCGAAGTAGGTTAGTAATATGAGAAGTAATTCGACGTATTTAAATACGTTAATTCGACGTATTTAAATACGTTAATTCGACGTATTTAAATACGTTAATTCGACGTATTTACGTCGTTACGATGGCCGTTGTAAAACGACTGATACGTTGCTTACATCGAATTAACGTATTTAAATACGTCGAATTACATCTCATCTTACTAACCTACTGACGAACCTACTGACCAAGAAATGACGAAATTTAACTTTTTTGTTTAGCGAAAAATCAGACATCTGTTTGATTAAACCTTCCGAGAAAGAAAGCATCTCTTGTATTAAAAATACAAAAGTGCTACAAGAATGAAGTGATCTCGGAAACTCTGAGTCAAGAGCGCGCTCATGAAAGTTATTCAAGAATCTGCCAAGTGGCAACACGAGAGAGTATCGACCGAGCTCACTTCGCAAACGGACACTGCAGGTGACACCTTAAGGGCACGTATGGACAATTTAACTTCAAATCCTGAGATTAACATAAGATAGAATTCTACTAATCCTAATAATGTTATAAATGTCAGAATTTGGATCTTTGTTGCTCAGTCACAGTGAAACGACTGTACGATCGGATTGAAATTTGAAAGATCTAATATACATTTTACCAAAACCGGTGTGGCGGTGTTTGAAATATGAACAAAAACTAAATCACAAAAAAAAAGCGACGAAATTGCCATATGCCCTTCGACGCAAATCTTACACAGACAGGTTAAAAGCCCTACGCCTCACTACTCTGGAAGAGAGAAGGTTGCGGGGAGACTTGATCGAAACATTTAAAATACTGAATGGATTTTATAATCTCCCTCACATATGGAACCTGTACAGATTAAAGGAGCATAAGAGAGACAGTCGGCGTCATAAGTCCCAGTTGTCCCACGAGCCATCTCTGACAAACACTGCACATCACATCCTCAGCAACAGAGTGGTTTACAACTGGAACAGGTTGCCTGAGGATGTTATTTAGCAAAGTCATTAAACTCTTTTAAGAACAAACTTGACAAATGGATAGTAAAGGACAGAATCTATCTAAATTACCTATAATTTGTTATTTCAACACTTGAGATATAGTTATATCAGCAAAAGCTGCTCGCCTATTATTCAATAAATTTTGTTTTCATGTATTTAGACGGCGTAGTGATATAATATAATGAAATTTGGCTGAATTTAATTATAAATTGAAGTTGGTTTTTGTATTTTCAGAAATAATAAATTATTGTAAAGACAGTTTACCCATAGACTCAAACTTTTCAAACCAAACAACATCCACGGTCTTATCGGACTGTAGTGGTAGGACTCTTGGCAGAGTCCGCCTGGGGAAATACCACACCTTTGCCAGTTATTCTACCGCCAAACAGTAATGTGTAAACATTACTGTGTTCTGGTTTAAAGGGCAATGTTCCTGATAAATTATATTAATTATAATAAATTCCAGAAAACAGGGCTTAGAGATACAATGTCTTAGGTCTCTGGGTGACGAGCGCAGTGCAATGCTAGGTAATGATTTTGGACTCTTCGTGTTCCAATAGCTGCGTGTCACTGTGCTGTTATGTGGCAGGCATATTGCTTACCATCAGGCACATGTCCTGCTCGTCTGTACATTGTATAAAATAAAAAAAATCGGTATAGTAAAATTTCAAAATTCAAAACCATAATGGCTAAGCGTTGACGTCATTATCGCACAACACTTTTAGGTATTCAGACTTAAATAATAGGTACTCGTACATAGACGAGGCGGAACAAAAGCTGGGAATAAAAGTTGGAGTCACATTCAGAGCTAGTCGTTTATTCGAGAGTTACTAGTCTGTTGGGCTAGCTATGAATCTGAACTGGAATGTTCTGGACTATTTGTTGAGAATGTAATTTATAGATCTAACTCATGGATGTTTTATTTAAAATGGCACTGTTTTATCGAACAAATAGATCTTATTTATTATCTTTATTTGGCCCAACGCATAAGCATTGCCATTCAGCGTGGTAATGCCGCCAGCATGCTGGGTACGATTCCGATTGGTAGTGGGCTTGAACATCTTGATTATCTGTAGATCTACAGTGGTCTGTGGATAATTCAGGCGTGCTTAGTGTAAGTAGTTAGTTAGGTAGGTTTGTAGTGTAGTGTAGTTCTCATTGTATTTTAGTTATGTTAGTAAAGGCTCTGCCCAGATAACAAGAACAAAATTAAAAATTTTGATTAACCCCCGACTACCTTGTATTTGTTATCTGTACAACATTCTACTAGTCAAGCCCTTTCATTTGATACCCATATTAAGGGAGTTGTGAAAAAAGAAATGTAATTCGCCATTTTGTGGTAGCGGCCGTCTTGGATTTGATTTTTTTCATAGTGCAAAGTATTCTACTAGTCAAGCCCTTTCGTTTGATACCCATATTGCGGTAGTAGTGAAAAAAATTATATAATTCGCCATTTTGTGATGGCGGCCATCTTGGATTTGATATCTGTTATAATGTATAGTATTCTACTAGTCAAGCCCTTTCATTTGATACCCATATTGAGGTAGGTTGTGAAGAAATATTTTGTCCGCCATTTTGTGGAGGCGGCCATCTTGGATCGATATTAACCAAACATAGCTAAGAACATCCGCACGGATATTAACTTTTAAAAAAAAAACCGCATTGAAATCGGCCCATCCGTTTGAGCTCTACGGTGCGCCACAGACACACACACACAGACAGACAGACAGACATCGACGTCAAACTTATAACACCCCTTTTTTTGGTCGGGGGTTAAAAAATAGATCTTTGTTAGTGATCTTCTAATTTAGAGTGAATTGGTGCCATTATTTTTGGTAAGCGCGCTTCATTGTAGATCGCGTCGTTATTTAACGTCAGGTGATATATCAGTCAAATTCAAATCTATTATCCATTAAAAAGTGTATGATAGCTATTCTCCCTATTCCAGTTGTCTTCATTTTGAATATTTTAGTAGGGTAGTAGCTTAGGTATATCCAAAATAGACTACTTATATCCCTAAGGATTATACAATGTAACTATAGGTACCATCATGGTCGGCCGCATATTATGGGATCCTTTATCTTCGACATATGTGTGACCCCACTGCTGGGCAAAAATTTCCTCTATCTTACCCCAATCTTATGCCTTACAATATGACAAATTACATTCCTAAAACTGAAATGTATATCTTTTAATAGTTTGTGTTATAATGTTATCTTTTTCGTATCATCATAGTACGTAATTAAAGATCCTAAAGTCATGGAACAATCTGATTTTGACGTAAATTTATGTAGTTTTACAACCGATTTTAATCAAATAAAAAATAAATAAATATTGAAAAAAAAATCATCAAAGGAAAAGTCAACATTTCAAAACAATATTTTGTATGGATTTTAGGGCTGATCACACTGTACGAAATATTTATAATGGCTACATGTGTATTTATATAAATGGTATAGCGTACTCTTTCCCACTTAGTACAAGGCTTGTATGCTTAGCATAGTCGGTATACAGTCGACCCAAGACTAGCATTGGGATGCTATCTACATATTTCGTGACTGAAGTGCTTAATTACGAGCTACGTAGACACTAACCCAATTGGACGTATTCCAAAAACGTGTCCCTAATATAATTAACAATTAGGCGCCTGTATTCTTCCATTAATGAGGTCATTCATATTTTGTTCCAGGGTGTGCGCAATGTTCCTGCCAGAGTTTGCAAGTTTCGTCGCCGCCATTTTGTTTGCTGTTCACCCGATACATACGGAAGCAGTAAGTATTTTATTTATAATATTTTGTTGTGAAATCCTAACGAAAATGTTTGATTATAAATAGGATTTTTTCCTGTAATTTACATGATGCAAAAAGATAAGAGTTGAGAATCGGAGAGTTAAGTACAGCTGTTCCACGTAGCTCTATTTATCATGTTGGTGACATTTAAAATCCCCAGTCCGAAGCCTCCCTAAAACTCCGAAATCCAATTACCCGAACCGCAGCATTCATTCAACACGAAACAAACGGCATAAAACTTATAACCCTCTTTTGTTCCGAACAAAAATGAATACCAGTAAAAACCGGGATTTTATGCGAAACGGTTAGATGGACGATTGGTCCAGTCTCATTTTCATTTCCGCCATGGATTGGAAGCTTTAACTTTGATCCGGTCAAATGTGTCCCGGCTACACAGAGTGGGCCTCAATAAACTGCGAATCTGAGTAAAACTTATTTATTTTAATGTAGGAATTGCCATGTTATTTATTTTGTTTGTTTTGACATTACTAGATAAAAAAAAGTTATTTTTATTTTCTTCGAAAAAACAAAAACCGTTTTCAATTTATAATCAAATTCAGACACTCAACCAAATTTCCTAAATTCGCCCTTTTTTTTTAATTTCAATTTCCTAAAGTTATAAAAAGTAAAATTTTAGTTTTTTGTTAATATTACAAAAACAGCCACATCGATTTCTATAAAACCTATATGGCACCACCTCTAAACTATGATCTACCAAACAAACAAAAAGAATCATCTAAATCGATTGGCTTACTGGCGGAGCTATCTTAGCTAGCTTCCTTTTTCGAAGTCGGTTAAAAAAGAAACTCAGTAAAATACAAGTCTCAGTAAAGCGCGATTCTCAGTACAGTAACTGAAGTGGAAGTTTGTTTAGCTGCGTTGTTCACTTTTGGTAAGAAAAAAAATTATGGGTTTACCGATATAACGTCCTAGTGTCGGAGTAGCAGCGCAGCGTCAAAACGAAACGTGCTCGTTAGACGCTTTTTATAGTAGGAGATCCCGCTATACAACGACCTTCACCGAGCTGTTTATTGGATGAAAAGCGTTTTATATGTAATTTAATATGTCAACAAATATATTGCAAATGGGTTGCCTAAGAAAATTCAGTCCAGAATATGATTAATTAACAATTATTTTTTTTTTTTTAATATTTCACTTAAATTGATTGAATTTTAGAAAAAACTATACAACATAACTTATTATTTTGGCTTTAGTCAGTGCTTACGAAATATCATTACGAAATTCAACCCGTAAGGGTGTCAAAAACGGGATGAAAATTTGTATGAAACATTATATTCCTTAAACGTATTCGCATAAAATTTTGCACGAATTGAGCATGATCAAAATAATGAATTATGTATTCCAGTATTTTTCAAAACTCAACCTCCAAAAGGGTGAAATAAGCGATGAAAGTTTGTTTGAAACTATTTATTGTTTGAAAATATTTGCATGAGATTGCGTAAGCACTGAGTAAAGCCAAAGGAATAAGTTATGTTATATAGTTTTTTCTAAAATTCAATCAATTTAAGTGAATTATTAAAAAAAATTGTTAATTAATCATATTCTGGACTGAATTTTTGTAGGCAACATTTGCAATATATTTGTTGACATATTAAATTACATATAAAACACTTTTCATCCAACAAACAGCTCGGTGAAGGTCGTTGTATAGCGGGATCTTAGACTATTAGATGAGTGAAACGTTATGAATTTATATATAATGTCACTGGTTCGTTCACTGAAAGCCCAAAATTGTGATTTTAAAATCTTGATATCACGGGAAGTTTTTAAATAAATAAATATTTTTAGGATTTATGTATGCTAAAATGCAACGGCACATTTATTAATTTTATTATTTTTATGACATTATTGTATGATACTTGTATTGACATGGAAAACGATATTTTATTAATAAATTATGATTACAAAAGGTCCAAATTGTTGCCTAGAAGTTCACTGCCCTGTCACTCGGTAATATAAGATGACTTATCTCCTTGCACTGTAATTTATCTGGAAACAGTCCTTGAAAGCCAAACACAGTAAAGAAACACTATTTTCAATATTATATTTTATCTTCGCCGAGAAAAGCAGTAAAATTTTGAGAGTTGCACTTTTTCACTTCACTTTCCGAATTGCGCTCTACCTAAACAAAGAGCGGTTCTCGGATCCCTCTGTATTCGACACATATACACGTATAATCGTAGATAGGAACACTGTTTTGGAGACATGAGTACGGTTAATACTCGTCCGGGAAATTAAACGTTTTATTTCGCAAACAACAATCAAGTATTCGAGACAAAAGTGCTCGGCGTCCTAACAAAAGTCCCGGCCATTTTTCTCCGATCTGATGTTTTGTTCGACATCGCCATTATAATGTTCATTGTTATACGAAAATAAGATTTAATTGTGAGGGATTTTGAAGTGTTACTATATGGGTAGAACATTTTTTTTTTTGATGATATATAAAATTATGTTTAAAAAGACCTAAGGACAAAAGTAGATTAAACCATGTAACCTCTTTGAATAAAGCATTTTGAGTATTGTCCGTACTTGTCCACAAGTCTTAAATTCCGTAATGGCTGTTTATTCTTATGGAGCCATAATTGATAGTTTTATCCAATGATTACAATCTTGGGGTCTCCAAATCGAAAGTGAATAGGTTTCTTCTAGGTAAGCACGGTCCATCGTAGACCGCATCGTAGGTTTACATCAGATGGCGGTCAAGTGTAAACATATATAATATATAGTTAGACAAGAACAAAATTAAAAATTTTGACTAACCCCCGACTACCTCGGATTTGTTATTTGTACAACATTATACTAGTCAAGCCCTTTCATTTGATACCCATATTGAGGTAGTAGTGAAAAAAATAATGTAATTCGCCATTTTGTGGTAGCGGCCATCTTGGATTTGAAATTTGGTATAATGTTTTGATTGTAAATTCTACTTATCAAGCACTTTCACTTGATATCCATATTGAGGTAGGATGTGAAGAAATTTTGTCCGCCATTTTGTAGAGGCGGCCATCTTCAATCGACATGAACTAAACATACCTAAGAACATCCGCACGGAATAAACCTTCAATTAAAAATAACCGCATCGAAATCGGCCTATCCGTTTGAGCTTTACGGTGCCACAGACAGAAACACACAGACAGGCAGACATCGACGTCAAACTTATAACACCTCTTATGGTCGGGGGTTAAAAATCAGAAATTGCATCACCGGTCACGTCACTAGATAACTGCACGTAAAGAACACGGGTCCCGTCGCAGTTTACGAGGGCAATACCTCGGGTGGCAACTGGCAAGTGCCCCTGGATTGCTCTGCAGAGTTACAGCCACTAAAATTGAATCATTTTATTCCGTCCCACGACATTATGAATTTAATGCTGCGAATTGCAACGGGATTAAATGTACGTGAGATCGAGTTTAATGGATGTTGACAGTAGATCTTGGATCTTGGCTAAACATTTCCCATTTAAAATTGCTTAAGTTTGTATAGATCGTTGTTTGTTACTCTTGTTTTATAATAAGGATACATTATATCTATTTGTCTTAAACATTGTCAGCATGTATAGGGTTGACGCAAAATTAATTTAAAAATCATAGTGATGTGCTGCGATAAAAGTATGACACTTCCACAAGAGCGACAAGACAAGAGCGCTCAGACCCGTGCTTTCGGTGTAAAGCGTTTGTTCTAAACTTCAAACTAAATATATATGCACGTGGTAAGTATATTATGTAACCTCTTTAGTTTCATTACTTTGTAGTTTATTTTTCACTGTTGTAACTCACACAATTTTCTAAGTCTCGTTGCTTTATTTTACCTAACAAGCACTTTTGTTACGTTTCTTCATTACTTTTCTGTGTTATATCTTGTAGAAAAAAATGTCTTAAAAGAGCTCGGAGTAAAATTTCTTGAAAATCTCTATCTTTTCATTTTCACAAGAATTCAATTAATTCACTGTCTTATTCCTTGAATATAACCATTATATATTCACGAAGTTTGCTTTAAAATGTCACGGGAATGTAAGTTTTTATTTTAACCTAAAAGTAACTAGAGATAGTAATTTAAGATTAAGTACAAGCTAAATTCGTTGATTACCTTACTTTTACTTCAATTTTGTTTGAAATTTTTAACCGACTTCATAAAAGGAAAGGCTTGAATAAAAGTATTTGTGAAACATTAAGATAAATAAAAACAAAATCTGGGTGCAGCCGGCAGCGCTATTTCATTTTCGTCCATATCTACCTTTTACCAATAGGCTGCAGGCCCATGAACAAAATGTATGGGTCAAATGATCCACCAGGAGACCTAAATAGGATGATAGAAGGGTATAAAATAATAAGATTGAGCACTATGCCGTTATGAAAGCTGTCCAACTGGCTGCAGGTGAAGATAGGTGGTTGCAACTCTCGATCATTTCTCCATGTCACATGGTTTTTGTACGTCATTGCTGAATAATGTATTAGAAAAGGTATTGAAACTGTATGGAACCAATGCCGTACATAATCAAATGACCAAATTTACCCAGAAAATCGTCTGAGAATCAGCATTTTGCCGACAAAAATAATAATAAGAAAAACACAATTTTATAGTTTCAATCTTTCAATACCTCTTCTTATCCATTATTCCGTAACACGGTACAAAAATCATGCGACAAGGAATAATGATCGAGAGTTGTAACCCCTTATCGTCACCTGCACTCAGTTGGACAGCTTTCAAGTGACGGCTATGCTGAATGTGTTAGTGCTGAATCTTATTATTTTATACCCTTCTATCATCCTACATAGGTCTCCTGGTGGTTCATTTGACCCATCAATTTTGTTCACGGGCCGGTAGTCTACAAATTTCAGCCTGGTCCCTTCAGTAGTTTTTAGGGTTCCGTAGCCAAATGGCAAAACACGGGATCCTTATAGATTCGTCATGTCTGTCTGTCCGTCCTTATGTCAAAGCCATTTTTTTCCGAAACTATACTATTGAAACTTGGTAAGTAGGTGTAATCTGTAAACCGCATTAAGATTTTTATACAAAAAATAGAAAAAAAAAACAAAAAAATTAGGGGTGTAGTTATTAAGAACTTAGAACTGAAACTCAAACATTTTTTTTTATCAAAACCATACGCGTGGTGTATCTATGGATAGCTCATAAAAAATGATATATTGAGGTTTCAAACTTTTTTTTTCTCACTGAATAGTTTGCGCGAGGTACTCTTCCAAAGTGGTAAAAGGCTTCCCCCCCCCCCCCTGTTACTTCTGTAACTTCTAAAATAAGATAATGAAAAAAATAAAAAGAGTTTATGATGTACATTACCATGTAAGCTATCAACGAAAATTGGTTTGAATGAGATCTAGTAAGTAGTTTTATTTTTACGACATAAATTGACTATTGTTAAAACACTGATCAAAGTAACAACGAACTACAAGAACTTATATATTATGTTAGTTGCTGCTACGGAAGCCTTCATGGGCGAGTCCGACTCGCACTTGACCAATTTTATTTCTTGAAAGAGTATAACATACATATTATGTATGTACGAGTACGAGTACATACAAACTTTTGCATTTATAGTAGTATCAGGATTAAATTACAGGGCATGGAGATAAAACATTTTATATCTCCAGGTGACGAGCGCAGCGCAGTGCTAGGTGATGATTTGTACTCGTAATGTTCCAATAGATGTGTAGTTATGTGGCAGACATGCTGCTTACCATCAGGCACATGTCCTGCTCGTCTCGTCACTCTACCTAAACCTACTATAAAAAAAAGATTAGTAAAGTGTAAAAAACACAGTACAACCTTTATTAATTTGTTCTTTATTTGCAGGTGACCGGGGTGGTGGGTCGAGCAGAAATGCTATCCTCGCTCTTCTTCCTCGGAGCGTTGCTGTGCTACGCCAGGGCGTCTAGCAGACGAAGGTATACAGGTTAGTATCGGATGCTTGACATTAGGTATAACTTTTTTAAGGCCGTCGAAGTTTTTTTTCTGAGTATTAGAAAATCTTAATGTTTCGCGTCACCGACGTAACATCGGAGTGGCGATGGAGCAGCGGAGAAGTATAAGCAGCCCACCAAATGTTCCCACAGCTGGGACTCGGGACCTTCCCTCGCAAGGAGTCAATGTCATAAACCACCGCACTGGCCCAGCGCGGGTTGGTGGATGACACACGCCCTCGAAAGACTTTAGATACATGTTGGTTTCCTTGCGATGTTTTGCTTCACCATTTTAAGTTAACGGCATTACGTACATGACTCCGAAAAGTCAGATTATGGTGCGCGTCGGATTTGAACCCGGGGACTGCGGATCGGCAGTCGTCGTTCTCCCGACTAGATTAACCGTAATAGCAGTATATCTATAGAGGTGACGTATGGTGCAATTTTAGAATAGGGCGTTTTACAGACGCAAAAAGACTTGTCAAAGATTGTTAAATATTGCCAAGTGTGACACCACTGTTGGTTTTTGTGAAATTTCTCTAACAAAATAAAACAATGGCGCCACCTACGGTGAAATTGGGAACTGTCTTTGACAGGTCCTTTTGCATCTTGAAAACGCCTTATTCTAAAATTCTAAGTTTACACGTTTGATGGCAGTCCCTATGACTGCCAACGTTTTTATTTTTATTCAGATTGCTAAAAAAATATGCTGTTAACAATCGTGAAAAGAAAACATTCAGTGTATAACTATCGAACAGCAAAAACAATAATTTAAATTCCAACAAAAATAATAATGAAGACCTAGATGTGAAATTTTTTAATTCTCTTAAATAAATTAAAGTGCTCTTAGTTTCATAAAATACCGGGATGTGAATTATAAATTATGATCTTTTATGTAGTGATTAAATGAATAAAATAATTTTACCTCTATAAAAATATCTAATTTAATTTTATAATTCATATCTATCTTATCGGACAAGCATTTGCTTTGCAACAGAGAACACATAGACATTATTAGTATACCATAATGTTTATGGGATTTCCGCAAAATAAATGAGATCCCATTCTATTCTATAGAGTTTACTCGCTAACACACTTCTCACTTACCCAGATTTCACTGTATTTAGCAAATTTTCTGTACGACTATCGACTGGACGTGTATAAAAGATTTGAACCAATGATTATAGACCAGGAATCGAATTATTCCCTTCGACCGTGAAACACAGAATCAGTGATTCAACCATGCCTATAAATCAAGCCAAATTAAACCAAATCTGGTTTGCTAACTCTCTAATCACAGAACAGTTTGTTAATACCAATCCGTTTGCTTCAGGCAGGTTAACCAACGGTTAACTAACCAATTTGGATTAACTTAGAAGCAGATTTTGTGATACTGTTACATATTAAGTACCTAATTAAGTTCAGTAAAATTTTACTTATAGGCATCAAGTATTACATATTGCTTTGCTAACTCTCTAATCACAGAACAGTTTGTTAATACCAATCCGTTTGCTTCAGGCAGGTTAACCAACGGTTAACTAACCAATTTGGATTAACAACTTAGAAGCAGATTTTGTGATACTATTACATATTAAGTACCTTTAGTAGTTCAGTAAAATTTTACTTATATGTTTCAAGTATTACATATTAAGTAAAATTTGATCCAGTAAAATTTAGCTTTTAAGCGCTATACGCTTAAGTAAATTATAATACTTGATGATATAATTAATAACTTGACGAAAAATCCAAGTGTGACGAGTTGACGAGACAATAGCGAGCGCAAGCAGAAAAAAGTTTAAGACGGAGAACACTATTAGAACAAGCAAATTTTTGAAAAAGTTTACGTTATTATGGTAAACAAATCTATACAAAGTCAAAGTAAACCTGAAGAGTTTGTTTGTTTGTTTGTTTGAACGCTAGGATCTTGGGAAGTACTGGTCCGAATTGAAAGATTCTTTTTCTATTGGATAGTCAATTTATCGAGGAAGGCTACAGGCTATAGCAAATAACGCTACTATTAATAGAAGCGGAGCATGAATCAAGAATGTAACAAAATCGGGGAAAAATATTCCTTTTGAGAGTTTTCGTACGTTTCGTGATTTGACATGACACATGACAGCATGTGTCTAAGATTGCGTCATTGAATATCACAGATTACATACCTCTTGAATATAAAACCTTTGCTAATCTCTGAGTTGGTACGACCAATTTCCGACAGGTGGCGTAGCAGGTAGCTGGAGAGGTGTTTTGTTTGAAAGCGATATTCTCAGGAATGACTGAACCGATTTCAGTCATTCTTTCACCGTTGTATATGTACGGGATCCTGATGAATGCTATATAATGTACCACGGGCGACGTCGGGGTGGACATCTAGTACTCAAATATTAGCAACGCGCTCAGAATGCTGGCTGTATGCTGCTTACCTTCAGTAAGTTATTACTAGCAGCTTTGTGTCTTCAAATAGAGAGTTAATATGTTTCTTCTAAGTAAGCTCGCTCCATCGTTGACTTGTATCTTGTATCTTTCATTGACCGTAGCTCGGGCCTTCTGCCGCCTAACTAAATCGCTTTACTATTGCGGTCTCTATCATTTCAAGCGGAAAGAAAAGAGACAGAAATATCAAAGCCATTTTTCGTTCGGTGGTAGACCCCCTGGATCTGTAGCACATAGTCAAAACTATTGTTGCGTAAAGTTGTCCACACGAAGCTAGAAGTACTAACTTGCTAACACTAGCTATTCTAGCTTTAAAAACTAACCTCGTGTCGCTCGGGCATCAGGCGAGATATCACTCAAACCTATAAAAGTTTGTCTCCAACGAGTTTGGGATTTCAAGTATGTCTTGGAGACATCCTCAAAAAATGTTAATGTGACGCCCTTTCCAAACTATCGAACGCCAAACATTTTACGTGCGTCCTGAACTTTTCGGCAGACAAGCCACAACTACTTCTTATTTCTTATGATATATTTTGACGGTGTGTTTAGACTGGCGATACGTGGCAGCGTGCACGGCGTGCGTCGGCGTCGCGATGCTGTGCAAGGAACAAGGGATCACCGTCACCGGAGTCTGCGTCGTTTACGAACTATTCGTCGCTCAGAAGGTGAGATCATAACATAACGTATCTATTAACTATACAGGGTTATAGGTAGTCAGCCTGCATCCTTTTAAGGGGATGTCAAGTACATCAAATCGAGAGTGAATCGGTTTCTTCTAGGTAAGCACGCTCCATCGTAGATCTCATCATCGCTTAACATCAGGCGAGATGGTGGTCAAGTGCAAACCTATTTTAGTTAAAAAAAAAAAAAAAAAAAAAATACGTCAACTTTTGTTCTACAGTTTATAAAAAATCGTATTGTTTTATCACATGCTAAATTAAAAAAAGTGTATTTGCCCGGTCTGAAAGCATCGAACTCTTTGTAACAAGAGTAAATATAAAGGAGAATGGGTAAACTGGTCCAAAAAAAAAATATAAGTTTGCCCGCAGGGTTGGCACATAGTGCATTTGGTAGATTATTTTATGCATACAAAAAAAGTAAAACACCGGTAAAATTCAACCTACAGAAACCGATATATTTTATTTTTAAGAATAGTAAAATATGAGTGTATAGTATTTCCATTGTAAATGCCTCTTGAAAGCTGATGCTTGTTTTTTTTTGGAGTAATGAGTGTTTGTCATACCTGTAAAAGACAAAAGGTCTAGTTGTGCGAGGAAGAAGGCGATAGATTTGAGAAAGAGAGATTTGTTTCACAATCTTTATTAAATCACAACTACATTACAAAATATCTCCAAAACTGTAGGTTCGAATTCAACGAAATTTATCATGTGAAAACCTATAAAACTAACCTACAAATTGGCAGTAGTGTCAACCCTGCGGGCGTTTGGACCAACGTCCATATATTCTTGCCCATTCTCCTTTACTAATAAAAAACTTTAACTTCGACTCACTATTTTTACCTACAACTGACCTTAACATTCATCTTTGCAATACTTTTCCTGGAATCCTTCTATTTCTATTTAGAACACAAACAAACCATTGTATGTTCTTACTACTGAGCCTCCGAGGCTTTCCCCCTCACAAGAACAAAGTTAAAGCCGTATTCCACGGCACTGGTCAAGTGTCTTTATTGGAACAAACCGGATTCGTTCAGTTAAATTAACTGAGAACGATCAAACACTTGAAAAATATTCAAACCGCATCACTGAGATCAAACCTATAACCTCTTGTTTAGAAAACAACTGTTCTCGCTAAAGCGATACCACACACTTATACGACAACTTAGTCTTATAAACTACTAGCAGTCCGCTTCGGCCGTTTACATAAAATATCCTATAGCACTCACATAGTCACATACATATCCAACAGTAAAATAAATATTGAAATAGGGTCAGTAGCTCCTGAGATTAGCGCGTTCAAACAAATAAACTCTTCAGCTTTATAACATTAGTATAGATTCCAATATTTTTTTAATAAATTCAATAGTGATACATCAAGCATACATTAGCAACAAGTAAGAAACATGGCTGCTTCCAGCATTTATTTACAAATCTCTTAATAATCCTTGGCCACATCTCTCATTTTATTTTATCCTTAATTTATGTTAAATATATGAACAACTTAAGTTATACAAAGTTATACAAAAACGCCCGAGGTAAACAAAATACTTTTACAAAACAAACACAAACTTTTGGTAGAACGTGGCGAACCCACAAATTCATGAAACACAGGATTCCCCTTCTGAAATAACATTCCGGCCTCAATACGTGAGCAACGCGACCTTTGTGATGCCTACCCCTTGCAACCCCCTACCCCTTGCAACCCCTGCCCCTTGCAACCTCTTTCCCCACGCCTAATTAATTTCGTCTGTAGTCGCAGAAGTAGATATAATGCGCGGAAGAATGCTATAATTATGTTGCACCCGTGTTCCCGCTGTTTTTACCACGGTAGCACCCCTAATAAATAATTCTATTACTCAGTAACTAATATCATACTAATTAAATGACTTGCTATTCAGAACATTTTACCGCAGTATTCAAAATATTCACTCGTCGTTACGCGACTAAAACAACGGGCAAATTTTAGGATAATGTAAAATCCGTAAAGAATCCTAGTATAATACGTTTTATGTATACAACATAATATATAGATGTTTGGTTCTCTTGCTAGCAAAACCTAAACATATGATTTTTTTATCCCGGAAAAATAATGGGGGATCGGGAACTAGGCGACTGAATCGGCGGAGGGATACTGCTAGTAAAGTACAAAAAAGTCATTTTTTTAGCATTTGAGACGTGGAAGAAACAAGTTTTGTGTAGGTAGGTATTTAAGTTTTTTTTTGTAGAAGAAATTGAGATAATGGATATTATATCACATCAGAGACACTGACAACGTTTTGCTAGCCTGAAGAGATGACCCTTTTTAAAATGTTCCCTGTTGTTTTTTTTTTAAATACCTGCGAAGGAAGAAAATTCAATATCCTGCAGCTCCACGGTAGACATGATCGGCAGAACTACACGGTTTGGTGTTTCAGTGTGGCAAAGTGAAAAGGTTTTAAAAATAAAGAGGTTAGTTAAACTCTCGTACTTTCTAAAATAGGAACTAGTAACGTAATATATAATAATATAATATGAGTTAATATTCAGAGAAGAGTTCCCCCCAGCGGAGATTTCTATTTAATATCTATAAGATCTGCGCTACGTTCCCTCTTGCATAAACACAATATATTTGTATCCATACTCTGTCACAGGCTTAAACACCTACTTTGGTCTTTATGATACTACCTCACTCACACATACACATACACAGACAGATACTCACAAAAAACTTACACTCTCTTTTCGTCACATCCGCATACATAACACATCAATCCATGCTAGCCTAATGGAATTACCGGAATATCCTATATTACTTAATTTTTGGAACCTCTACTTAATTTTTATTAAAAATGAAAATAATGGTTTGCAGCTTGGCAATGAAATTTGATGTGGAACGTTAGTTTTATTTGTATACAAAACAATTGACAAAAGTTAGAACAGATAGCGATAGAAATGGTGTCACTATTTTCTATTCTTTGCCCAGCTGTAGTAAAATCGAAAATTGATTGTGGTTGGATCTATAGATGGAAAATTACGTATCGATTGAAATATTGTTTGTTTTGTTATTCATTTTCAATGTTCGATAAAATTGTTCAAACAGCACTGCATTGTATTCGTGTGTATTAGGAGCTGCGTAAACGAAATAGTAAACCGATGAAGGGTGCCCAAAATACAGGCTTTGCCTAGTTTGGGGCTCGCTGTACTTGAAATTATCAGTGTAACTTAATATTGTTATGTAATGCAATTTGTTAATGTAACTGAGCTATTTTTGGGAACAATAAATATATTATTATATTATATATTATAATATATGTACTTATACTTACATACATAAGCAGGCCACTAAATGTTCCCACTACTGGAAATGGGGGGGCCTTCTCTCGCAAGTAGAGAATCAAGGCCATAATCTGTTGGTCAAGTGCGGGTTGATTAATGACACATGACCTCGAAAGATTCTAGGATCATGTCGGTTTCCTCATGATATTTTTTAATTTAGCGGCATCCTTCACCGTTTCTGATTTAGCGGCATTAACTAGTACTAGTACATCTGCATTTCGAATCGTTCAGACATCTGCAAAATGTGTGCAGAGATGCAACCGGGATTCGAATCTACAAACCTCGTATCGACCGGGTATCAACCATACCTCATTATGCCTGGGCCACACAAACGAGAAATGCCATTAATTATCGCGTTAATGGACGTTAACCGTATTTGTAAAATGCACCTTCGGTACACGTCCATTAGGTGATTTTACACCTACGGTTAACGTCCGTTAACGCGATAATTAATGGCATTTCCCGTTAGTGTGGCCCCAGCATTAGGATAACAACTTTGCAGGTGACGACACGGTACACAAACACTCGTGTCTACCATCCTTTAATTGCAATCTTTTTCCATCCCACTGTCGTCTAAAAGAAATCAATTCTCTCAAAAATTGTAATAATCACTATTTGCTACACTTTTTTAAGGTATTACCTTAATGGTCATTTTGTTTTGATAAGTACAATTTATTTATGTCAGCTGAACTTTACAACATACCTAAACTAGTAAACTTTAAAACATACCAGACTAAATCACTAGAAAGTTATTACATGTGTGTCTATTATTAGTATTATTATGAATACCTCCGTAATGGGTGGGTAGGTGATCCTAATTATATCTCAAATAGAAAGCCAGAATACATTTGACATTTCTACAAAAACAAGAAAAAGTATTTCCTTTTACTTTTATGAATTCCATGATAAACAGCCCCATGTCAAAATTATACGCTTCAGGTACCGTAAAGATGAATATGATACAAAATACGGAAGAACGTTATAATTATGTAACAAGGCAAATATTTACCCTATTTACAAATTGTTTATCTACCTTGTGTACTGGTTTATTCAGAAAAGGGTATAGACCCTTAGAGAAAAATGACGCATGTATGTACGGCCTGGTAACTTTTAGAACTCGATTAGTAATTATTATTATTGCCCATAGGTCTTCCAGCTTTTGGCAAAGGTGTTCTGTCCATAGTATTTACTATGCGTTAATGCAAATAATATTTGCATTTATCAATTCAAAGTTTTGGAAATTTGGAGTTTTAGCGAAGCAAAACTATTTTTTTAACAATGATAAGTTTACACTTGACCACTATCTCCGCTGATGTTAAGCGATGATGCGGTCTACGAGGGAGCGTGCTTACCTAGAAGAAACCGATTCGGTTTCGAATCGAAGACACGGAAATTGTAATCATCGGGGAAACCCCATTCAGGGAACGTCCACAGCCTAGACTTTCTTATTACATAACTAGGTCATAAAGGTCCTAGGTAGGTACTCGAGGTCCCCAGGGCAGCTAATTTAGTTAATTTAGGACTCGATGAAAGAACCTAAGTTGAGCGTAGATATTAAGGTAATAAATACCCAAAAGCTTAAGATGGCCTGTAATCGGAATTGAACATTACATACATCCCATACAAATAAAGTTTCGAAAATCAATGTTTTTTTTGGTAAGGAAAACAGGACGCGTGTTTACGTAAAGACGGTATCTCAATATCATAGCGACCACTTTTAGCCACTCTGGACGCTTAACCATTTACGTTCCATTCCTCAACACTACGAAACAATTGTATAAATCTGAACTTCTGTCACATTTGTATAGAACCTCATTCGTTGTATTCGCCTGTTACGCCATCGGCGTAACGACAAGGAAGCAAGACGAAGCCAAAAGAATATCTACATCAAAGAATATTCCGCATTTTTTTGTTGCTTTGTTGTCGTCCCTGATTCTTGGAGGTGCCTACAAAAGAAGGATGCTTTTTACGTGCTCAATTTCTTTTTTTGCAAATACAAACAGAATTACTACTGTACACTTGTTATTCCATTCAATATTCAGCAGTTAGTAGGTAGGTACGTGTACATAAGGAAGTAATGTTAAAATGGTTTAGAGGCAGTACGCGTCGTTTCTTCGCGTTCTTATTTTGGGAGGAAATTATTTTTGCGAGTACAAGCTACCGTAAGCCTACATTGCCGGCGCTCCCGGCTGTGTTGAACATTTTTCCTGTATTGTTTTGGTTAGCTTAATTAAACATGTAGATTTGGCTACAATGATGTATTCCAAGCTTATTTCGGACTTGGCTACTGCTTTGCGTACATTATGTTACTTGTTGCGTCCTGACGTCTTTACTAACTAATAATAACTTTTTAATAATATCTATACTATACTAATGACATCTATAAAAATAGGTTTTTGTTTGAACGCGCTAATCTTAGAAACTACATTACCGATTTAAAAATTGTATAACCGTTAGATATGTAAGAAATCCCTGAGTGGTGTGGGCTATAATATGTACCACGGGCGAAGCCGGGGCGGACCGCTAGTGACTTATATGGGTTACCGTAAAATTGTAGCAGTTGGTAAATGTTCAGTAACGGTTGTTACGTGTGACCCCATTCTATGAAACATACATCGCCGTAAGCATTTACTAAAAGCTAATCAGGACCACAAAGCCGTAAAATTATTGATTTGATTTGACGTGTATCACGTCTGATGAACTCAAGAGACTGAAAGGTATCATTGAAACAGTCATGCGCGGTCCGAAGGGGGGGTCACAGGGGACATGACCCCACCAAAATCGTATACGTTTAACTAAAACTCTAAGAAAGTTAAAAATATCTAATTGTACATAGACTATTTTTTAACGCGGGAAAATAGCTGGAACGGGACCTACGCGGGTAAAATCGTAGGGTGCTACTAGTAAAGTATTTTTACTCGATTTATTGTATTCCTACTGGTCAAAAACCATTATTTCCTTTTTATGGAATCATAACTACAAAATCAAAAAGAAAGTTCCATATTTTGAACTTTGCAGGAAACCACCTTTTAACTTGGAAGCACTGTTATGGGCTTGCATATAACAGTGCAGTATCACGCAGCAGTTTTGCTGATCATTAAAGTACATGTTCTTCTTGTTATTCTATACAATAATATGAGCTACTCGTAGTTTTACATGTTATCAACCTATTGATATGTATGCTAAGCTTTATTTTGATTTCCACAGCGTCGCAATTCAGCCGGCACCAGCCGATGGTCGTGGGTGGACGCATGGGGTAAGGGATCGGGTTGGGGCTGTGCATGCGGTGAAGCAGCACGTCGGGTCACCACTGTCTGCTGCGCCACGCTAGCTCTCCTGGCTGCCAGGCTTCACGTCATGGGAGCGCAGCTGCCGGTGTTCACCAGATTCGACAACCCGGCCGGAGCGGCGCCACCGCCTGCAAGGTAATACTCCAATGTAGCTCTGACACTGGAAGTCCGCTGAGGCAACCAATACCTGGCGAACAACTGGCTTCGTGACTTAGTTGGTAGTAAGTTTTCTTGCTAAGCCTATGGTCGTGGGTGGACGCATGGAGCAAAGGGTCGGGTTGGGGCTGAGCATGCAGTGAATCTGCACGTCGCGTCACCACTGTCTGCTGCACCACGCTGGCTCTGCTGGCTGCCAGGCTTCACGTCATGGGAGCGCAGCTACCAGTGTTCACCAGGTTCGACAACCGGCCGGAGCGGCTCCGCCACTTGCAAGGTAAAACTTCAACACTAGCTCTGACACTTGTACATCTAAACTTGGAAACTCTGTAGTGTAGGTGGGATCCGAACCAACGACTCATGATTGTGAAATCTAAGACGTTCTTGTTCTTACCACTAGGCACCAAGGATTCAAGAGTGAGTTTACTACTAAATAAAATGCGCTCTACTGCGATCTCGAATAGTTGTCTGCTATCTCGTAGTTTGCTTGAAAGATATCATTCAAGTTCAAGGCTGCAATAAATAAGTAATTGAAGTGGAAAGAAGAGGTCGTTTCTTCGGACTGTGCGTTTTATAGAATAACTAGCTTTTACCCGCGACTTCGTCCGCGCCATATATTTATTAAAGTAATTGAGGCAGCACCTACTCGTATGTCTACTACCATACAAATTCACGTTTCCTAATCAAAATCGGTCTAAGTTAAAGTTTTATATTTATTAATAAATGTACAATTTACACGACAAATTACAAAAAAACTATGTTCTCAAAAAATTAATCAAAAACATACTTTAATTTAAAATCATATTGGGACGGTCCACCAAATTTTATTAGAGTCTATTAGTAGATATTAGTAGATATGTCGTCTGATTACATGAACGCAAATTTTAGTTTGTTGTTCATATTTCAAAAACCGCCGCACTGATTTCGATAAAATTTATATGACCACCTCTGAACTATAATCTACCAACCAAAAAATAACCATCTAAATTGATTCACAATTGGAAATACAACTGGATTGATAACCTCCTCCTTTTTGAAGTCGGTTAAAAATAGCATACAAAGAGTGCAAAGATCCTTCCATGCACACTTTTACTCCTCATTTCCACTCTTTTCAACTCTTTTTTGTGATAAAAGCCGCCGTTGTCCTTTCCTAAGTCTAGTCTATCTGTGCACCAAATTGTAACAAACTCTTTAAGTGGCTTAGGCGTTAGACGGTAACGGACAGAGAGAGTTACTTTCATATTATATAATTTCATATTAGAATTGAAAACAGGTGTTCCTGATCATTTTATAGGAGGCAGTTGTAAAAGATTACCGAAAAGTAATACGTTTACTCCTCCAAAAACTCATTTTCGCAGTTCTTAATTTGCCTTAATCGAGCGTCCATCATGCATAACATTTGATAAGACACCATGGAAATCTCGTCGACTATCAAAAATTCTGTCTGATACGCCATTCAGTGGCTGCGCCCATCTAAAATATTGAGGTTGTATAGTGCACTGTATTCTTCTTGTCAAGCCCTTTCATTTGATACCCATATTGATGGGATTAATAAAACATAAATTATCCGCCATTTTGTATTCGCGACCATCTTGAATTTATTTAAGTACATTAATTATAAATAAATGATATCGCTAGAAGCGTCTTGAAACGCTCTTGAGAGTAAATGGCTCAAACGGGTAAAAGTAAGGCGGCACTTCATATGCCGAAACATAAACACCGCACTTATGTAACCTGACACCCATTTTCCCGCCAAATTTGTAAAACGCGAAAAGCGGCCAGTGTATCAAGCGGTTATATAAGTATCCCTGTATAGTTAGAAATTATAAAATTGCTGGAACAAACGTTTATCGACTCCATTTCAAGTGTTTAGATACAAAGTTTCATGGTTTTATCTTCAATAGTATTGAACTTCCAGACTTTCACCCCCAATTCCACCCCCGTAGGTACAGTTCGAAACTACAAAACTGCTAAAACATACATTTTATGGTGTCGTGTTAAATATCTAGACGTAAAGTTTCATAGTTCTTCAACAATGACGAAGTTTTCCATATAAACTTTCATCCCTTATTTTAACCCTTTCAACCCTTTTTTTCGGAACAAAAGTAGCCTATGTCCTTTCTCGGGATCTATTCTATCTATGTATCAAATTTCATCAAAATCTGTTGGTTGGTTTAGGCGGTAAAGACGGACAGACAGACAGAGTTACTTTCGCATTTATAATATTAGTATGGATTGTATTTTGCTTGTTGAGCCCTTTCATTTGATACCCATGTTGATGGGATTGATAAAACCTACGTTATCCGCCATTTTGTAGCGGCCGCCATCTTGGATTTCAATTTTTATAGTATATTGTATTCTGTTTGTTGAGCCCTTTCATTTGATACCCATATTGATGGGATTAATAAAACATAAATTATCCGCCATTTTGTAGCGGCGGCCATCTTGAATTTATTTAAGTAGATTAATTATAAATAAATGATACCGCTAGAAGCGTCTTGAAACGCTCTTGAGAGTAAATGGCTCAAACGGGTAAAAGTAAGGCGGCACTTCATATGCCGAAACATAAACACCGCACTTATGTAACCTGACACCCGTTTTCCCGCCAAATTTGTAAAACGCGAAAAGCGGCCAGTGTATCAAGCGGTTATATAAGTATCCCCGTATAGTTAGAAATTATAAAATAGCTGGAACAAACGTTTATCGACTCCATTTCAAGTGTCTAGATACAAAGTTTCATGGTTTTATCTTCAATAATATTGAACTTCCAGACTTTCACCCCAATTCCACCCCGTAGGTACTACAGTTCGAAACTACAAAACTGCTAAAACATACATTTTATGGTTTCGTGTTAAATATCTAGACGTAAAGTTTCATAGATCTTCAACAATGACGAAGTTTTCCATATAAACTTTCATCCCTTATTTTAACCCTTTCAACCCTTTTTTTCGGAACAAAAGTAGCCTATGTCCTTTCTCGGGATCTATTCTATCTATGTATCAAATTTCATCAAAATCTGTTGGTTGGTTTAGGCGGTAAAGACGGACAGACAGACAGACAGACAGACAGACAGACAGACAGAGTTACTTTCGCATTTATAATATTAGTATGGATTTGAAAATTTTGTACCTAACTGGTTACAAGGCTTCATGTGATGAACGCCCACCCTTTTAAATTAGAGCATTCTTCGTTCCTACATTGTTCCCTATCTCTTTTTCTATGTTCAAACCTATATATCTTTTTATCCGTTTATTAGAGGTATATTAAAGAACACAATAAAATAAGTTTATCATTTGGCATTCTCTTAATCTGTAAAACCGTGCCAACTGGGATCATTAGCATCATGTAACGAGCTCTGTCTGTCTAGAACCGAAATGACGACTCGTCCTTCACTGAAGAAGACTTAATGAAAGATGTCTCTAATGTTCTCCCTCTATAAATCTATCCCAGCGCGGGTCATTAGCTCGAAACATAACTGTCAAGTCTGCCAGATTCTCGCACTAATGTTCAGTTCTAGTTCTTGTATCATGAGACAGAATAACTACTTTTCCTTTATCGCTTGCCTAATGAGGGTAAAGGAACTAAAGGATAATGTCTGTCTTTGACAAGCCACTGCTAAGTAAGGCAGGCAGCATTAATTTTATGACGTCATTCGGGTCTTATTGTTGAGGAATGGGTGCTTAATTTGTAGTTCGGTGATACGAGAGCTTCAATGAATTTGTAGGGCTTGAGTTAGTGAATGAAGCAAGTTCATTACGGTTATTGACGATGTTGGTATGGTAGTGCAAAAGTCACATACAAAACATGTTTCAGTGGTACGAATCACGCCTGCAACTCCTGAATATATTTCTAAGTGCAGATGTACGAGTTTGTCGTCACCACTGTTTTTAACGATAAGCTGGAAAGCATCGTAAAGAAACGTGTGCCAATTAAGGCAATATGGAAAGGAAATCCACCAACCCTTGGCTATACAAGGATACTTCATGAATTAGGACCTTGAATCTATTACGAGAGAATGCCCCTACTCCCAGCAGTGGGAACATAAAGTAGGATGCTGTATCTTATGATTAGGAGGATGTAATGGCAAGCATATTTCAATACTTGATTTAACATCCTATGTAAGTTGCTATGACAGAATCTATTTCTTTTAAATAGCTGACGATCCTCGTTGTAATTGTAACGAACCTTTTCAGTCAGAAAAAATAAGCTTACCTTCTTAAGCATCCTAAATTAGAGAACTTAACATTCCTTTTTATGTATTTCAAAATTGTTTCCAATAGTGATATTTTATGCGCTTTTTGAAATATTGTTACCCGACTGATAGAAGGGTTATGTTTTTCGCGCGTATCTTGTATGTTTGTAAATTTCTTTATTCCCACGGAACTTCCAAACGACTGGATTTTGATAATTATGATATCGTCAGATTTGTCTCAATCACCCAAATGTCCTTAGATATTGTATTACATAATGTTTTTACCTGTTGAGTTTTTGCAATCGGGTTTTTAAATTAAAGTTATTTTCTTACTTTCTGCAGACATCTCACGTTCGCCTACCTGCCAGCTCTCAACGCGTGGCTGCTGACGCTACCAGAGGCGTTATGTTGCGACTGGACCATGGGCACTGTGGCACTCCTCAAGTCGTGGAAGGACCCTCGTAATTTAGCAACAGTAGCGTTGGCCACTATATTACTTACGGCGGCCATCCACGCTTTAAGGACGAGGTCTTCAGCTCTTACCATGGTAAATATTTATTGACAAGCGTTTTTTGTAATTTAAAAACAGCAATAGAACTTTTGCCAGTTATTCTACCACCAAGCAGAAATGTACAAGGGTTGTTTCCAGACAAAAAACTGAGTGTAGAGATAAATCATGCCATATGTCAGGGGGATAAGTGCTAGAATGACTCTCCATGTTTCAATAGCTTGACACAGTGGGCAGTGTATGGGCAGGCGTGTTGCTTACCATCTGACATATGTCATTCTTGTCCTGTATAAAGTTACAACTTTATATTATTAAAATATTAATAAAACGGTGAAAAGCTTTCAACATACTAACGTTTCTCAAATTACGTACATACCTACATACATATGCACACGTATATTACATTTTGCATTTAAATAAATTTTAGGTATTTTATACTTTACTTAAAAAAGTAAGAGTTACAAGTTATATTTAGAAAATTTCATTAAAATTTAATTAAAAAAATATATCAAATTTTCTTATAGGCAACATCAATAGCCTAAGTATATAGAATATAATGTGCAATGTGTTGATTTAACCATAAACACATTACTATGAATAAAAAATCTGAGTGTGTGAAATTGTGAATTGGACGTCCATGACTAATCCCAACAAAATTCCTTTCAGGGTCTGGCACTACTAGTCCTGCCTTTTCTGCCGGCGTCAAACTTATTCTTCCCAGTTGGATTTGTTGTCGCCGAAAGAGTTCTCTACATGCCTTCCATGGGCTGGTGCCTACTAGTGGCGCACGGCTGGAGGTTACTATCGAAGAAGAAGGCCAAGTTGGCAGCTGCATCTCTAACCTTCTTACTCCTGGCCTTTAGCGCTAAGACGTATGTAAGAAACTGGGACTGGAAGACTGAGTATACCATTTTTGCGTCGGGATTAAAGGTAAGATAAGTTAGAAACTGTCGTTAACCTTTTAATAATCGAACACTTCGAAGATCTAACAGAAGGCCTGACTTTTATTTCTCAACTATTTTTGGCCCATGGTAACACGCGGCTTTTAAACCACTATCTTTAAAGGCCTATGTGTCTGTTAAGTACATTAGCTGAATTGACACATATGTACGTAGTTAATTTCAAAATCCATTCGACCATTATAGAGATACGTGTTGCGAAAAAATACAAACATTTACAAACACTATAAACCTTATGAATATTTCAAATGTAGAGTTAACATGACTAGGATTTATCATTGCAGCACAAAGAGACGATTTTCTTAGCATTCCATGGATTCACCGTGCGGGTGCCGGGTCCATCGTGTGGCAGAGAGAGAAAAACTCGAGTAGTTCCCGAGACTTGTGACTCGGGCGTAGGTTTAAGGGGCCCCTTTCTGACGTACATCAACACTCACCTTCACCACTCGTTTTTCTCTCCCTGCCCAGCCAAATCTGATATGAGCCTACTAGTGCAGCTTTAGATACACGTTCTAGTATAGAACTTACTGCACTTCTGGATAAGCCAAGGTCTTTCAGTAGGTTATAGAGAGATTTTGCTGGTATACCTCTCGCTCCCACTTCTACAGCGTATAAACTAACTACATAGCCGTTTTTGTTAATTCGTTTAGGAGGTCGTAATACTTATTTTGTTTCATTGCGTGGTCTTTAGGTATATTAGTTTCACGGCACGGTAAGTTCTACAAGGACTATGCGTTTCGTAGCTCTAGAAAAAGGAAAATGTCCGGTCTGGATGACGAAACACCCACATCCTCTGGGATTTTGTAGTGCTTTTCATACGTGTCCATTAAAATAGTCCAATCAGGTGCTGTACCCAGGATTGAGTAAGGCTTGTTCCTGGAGTTTGAAGTTGAGCCTTCTTTTACAAAGTTAATTTGTCTGTTGTTTGTCGTCAATCCCTTTTGGGCTCTAGCTACTGAAAGGCTCATGGCTTCACGTATGATTTCAAGTACTCTGTCATGACGCCGTGAGTAATGACCCCCATTAGGAGCACCTTGCATCCCACCAATATGTGCCTTGCTGTACATATCGCCTCTCCACAAGTATAGCAACATTTTCAGAGGCTTTCCCCACCTTACCAAGTTACTCTGGTCAGGGAGGGTCATTTGGAATGCATTTAGATAAAATTTTAATAAGGCAGGGGACCAGTCATAGATCAAGGTGCGCCATTTTAGAGCTAATGGGATACAGAACTCACCTATGGTTAACCACTCACTTTGCATTTCTAAATTCATAGCGTGCACTTTGTAACCGTCATTTTCGTCTTGTTGTAAAAAGGTTTTACCATGTCTCGGTCTTCCTTTTTTTTTCTCGCACCCAACCCAGCAGTATTTACTTGTGCACCTGCCATAAATTGTTTATGGAATTGAAGTCTAGATTCCAGGTCTGACGCAGTTTTGTCTTTTGGGAGAGATGTAATTAATTCGTCTTGTGACTTTCCCAAAACATGCGTTTTGTAACTCTTAGGTGTTTGTAAAGTTCAGACGGTTTCTTTAGTTTCAGCCCAAAACTATTGTGATCCCTAAAAGAGTAGAAGGATCAGCCGGATGTGCCAATCCGAACCATGACTTCAATATCTTTATGACATTGGCATCTAGCTTTGCCAGGAGAGTTTTACCGATGTCATATACTAGGAAAGGCCAAGTCAGACGTGATGTGAGGTAGTTGTCATATATCCATGCTTTTTTGATATTGCTGATAGGCTGCTGGTCTACCTTATTGAGGGTGTTCATGAAATTTTCAACAACCACCTCTAATGATGGTGTACGTCCTTTGTGATCTATCTTTCTACCAAGAAATTTGAAAGGCACTGCCTCTGCAATTGTGGCAACTCCTTGGCCACTTATGGAGAGTCCCGGATCGTAAGACGTATATTTGGTATTTCTTCTACCCAGACAAAGACAATGACATTTAGATGGTTTTGTCCTCATTCCCTCCGTCCATGTACAGAACTCATCGACTTCGTTCAACAATTCTTGACACTGTTTGGGATTACGTGTAAGTATTGCAAGGTCGTCCGCAAAGGCCAAGATTGACTCAGTGAACTTATTGTTGATTTTAAACCGGTAGCCCCATTTCTTTTCACGGGATATTAATTTGTCTACTAAAATATTTATAACTATATTAAATGCTATTGGTGATAAGCAGCACCCTTGGAATAGTCCTACATTGTATTCAAGTGGTTTTGTGTATTCCTTGTTTACTGCTATGACGAATTTTAAGTGGCAATAATAAGAATTAATTATGTCAATAATTTCAGAAGGAAAGTTATACCATTTTAGGGCAAATATCATAAGTTCATGCTGGACAGAACCAAACGCGTTCTCTAGGTCTATCCAGCAGACTGTAATTTGCCTCTCATGTGTTCTGGCATCTTTCAAACTTTCTGCTAGTAATGTATTGTGTTCCAGGCATCCAGAAATACCAGGCAAGAACCCTTTCTGGTGATTGGGCCTGAAATACCTATTGCTAGTCATAAATGTGGTCATTTTTGTTTGCAAAATACTGAAAAAGATTTTAGAAATTGTATTAGTTAGGGCTATCGGTCTGGTGTCTTTGGGATTGCTCTTCCAAATGCTACTGGGACTTGCTTTCTTGACCAGATCTTAATGAATATATTCAAGATATGTTTACGAACTGATGGACACTTTTTATACACTATGTAAGGAATGCCATCTGGGCCAGGAGCTGATTTAGTAGTTTTCTTTTTAATTTGATAGTTTACTTCCTCTTCACTAGGTGGGGTGCCTTGAAAGCCTGTCAGAGGATCATTAGGTCTTTGGATGTTTGGTTCTACGTACGAGCTCCCGCGTTTAGGCACTTCGTATGTGCTTTTAAAGTGATCGTAAATTTGCGCGTTAGTCAAGATAAGCTTTCCATTTTGCTCCCTGAAAATATTTTTGGAGTATTGAAAAGGTTTTTATCAAAGTCTACTTCGTGTTTAGCTCTGTTAAAATTATCACGATTTTACTAATTTGAAGCGATATTCTTGTATTAATTTAAGGATTGATCTTAGAGCTCTGGACAGTTGGTGACTTAGATGGTTGTCGCCCATGGTTTTAGCTACACGAAGACGTTTTATTAACTCTCTTTTCTTCCTCCGCAATTTCATTTTGAACATATTTTCCTTGCTATTTTGAGCATAACAAGTTGATGGTGGGTAATGTTCCGAGAAGTATGTATATATGGTGTTCTGGAAAGTTTCTACTTGGCTGTTTAGGTCTTGTTTTGGCCCAGGATGTTCTAACAAGATCGCCAAGTTTTCGTCATGAACTTTCAGGTAGAGTTTTTTAGACTGGGAATGCCAAGACGTGTCCTGATGACAATGGACTCCTGGTAGTTTTCACTCGATGGTTCACCTTGGGATATATGAGGGTCAACTCTATCCATAGTGTTTGTCGAAGTACTGACCGACGGCTGTCGTGCTTCAACACCATCATGTGTCTTTAAATGCTTTTGGTACCAGGCTCGTCTCTTGTAAATTTTCCCACACTGGGCATCTCAAATCCGTATTCGCGCCAGGGTCGTCATTACTATCACACGGTGGACAGATCTTCCGCCCCGCCTCTCGGACTGTCCCAGGGTATTACTCTTATTCGGACTTTAGCGATTTAATTCCCGGGCTTGGCTTGCTAGGCCTTCACCCTCGGCTGTCTTTCCAACAGTCAGATGTCTTTCCATCCGTCAGGTGTCTTTCCACCAGCCATCTGTCTTTCCAGCGTCATCCCGTCTCCGGGCTGTCATTTTTGTATGAGACGATTTTCTTAGCATTCCATGGATTCACCGTGCGGGTGCCGGGTCCATCGTGTGGCAGAGAGAGAAAAACTCGAGTAGTTCCCGAGACTTGTGACTCGGGCGTAGGTTTAAGGGGCCCCTTTCTGACGTACATCAACACTCACCTTCACCACTCGTTTTTCTCTCCCTGCCCAGCCAAATCTGATATGAGCCTACTAGTGCAGCTTTAGATACACGTTCTAGTATAGAACTTACTGCACTTCTGGATAAGCCAAGGTCTTTCAGTAGGTTATAGAGAGATTTTGCTGGTATACCTCTCGCTCCCACTTCTACAGCGTATAAACTAACTACATAGCCGTTTTTTGTTAATTCGTTTAGGAGGTCGTAATACTTATTTTGTTTCATTGCGTGGTCTTTAGGTATATTAGTTTCCCACGGCACGGTAAGTTCTACAAGGAACTTACCGTGCCGTTTCAACCAAAAAATTCCGTCGAATTTAAGTAGTACAATATCATACCCCCAAATTAAATTCCAAAAGTAACTATTATACTTATTACTCACTAACGCAACCCTATATTCTAGGTGAACCGTAACAATGCTAAACTGTACAACAACGTGGGCCATGCATTAGAAGCAGAAGGAAACTACGCAGAAGCATTAGAATTCTTCAACACAGCAGTCAGCGTGCAACCAGATGACGTCGGAGCCCACATCAACGTCGGTCGAACGTACAACCACCTCGGACGATACCAAGAAGCCGAAGACGCATATGTTAAAGCAAAATCTCTTTTACCAAAAGCAAAACCCGGAGAATCGTATCAAGCAAGAATCGCCCCAAATCATCTCAACGTGTTCCTAAATTTAGCGAATTTGATATCGAAGAATGCGACAAGGTTAGAAGAAGCAGACATGCTGTACAGGCAAGCTATCAGCATGAGAGCTGATTATACACAGGCTTATATCAATAGAGGAGATATTTTGATTAAATTGAACAGGACGAAGGAAGCGCAAGAGGTGTATGAGCGGGCTTTGCTTTATGACAGTGGAAACCCGGATATTTACTACAACGTAAGTATCCTAAGTATACATGATATCATTAGGCAAAGTGGAAATTATACTAACATCTTTGTTAACACGACTTTTACGGCAACTTGTAGTATCCAGTATTTGCACTTTGTCGTACCGTATTTTGTTTATTCATTACATTTCGTAAGAGTGCAATTTTGTGTCTTATGTTATAAATGCAAATTTTAAAATTTTACTTCACATTTCACCAAATGCAGTAGATTATTGGAGGGTAACTTCCCTGTACTCAATCAATTACATTATTGTAGTTTCATGCCCAAAGTAGTATAGTTCATTATCAATTTGAATGAGCGCAAGACACACCTCGTTACAACGAACTAGCGTTTTAAACCTCAACGCTAAAACGAAGAGATCTAATACGCGTAAGTTTTACGTGTCTCTCTGTGTGTGTCTGTCTGTGGCACCGTAGCTCCCGAACGGATAATCAGATTTAGAGTTTTTAGGTTGAAAGATGATTTAGTCGAAAACGTTCTTAGCTATACTGTGTTGTTCAAAATCTATCCAAAATGGCCACCGCTAAAAAATGGCGGATTACTAATTTTACACAAATCCTGCAATACTGGAATCATGATATCAAATGAGTATTGGCTATGAGGATATCACGATATCATAGGCTTATAATACCTACAATATTGTACACTATGACAAATTTTAAATCGAAGATCACCGACGTGAAAATCGTTAATTTTTTACTTTATTGGTAGTTACATGAACCATCTCATATTTCAGCTCGGGGTGGTCCTCCTAGAACAAGGCAAGGCATCGCAAGCGCTCGCGTACCTCGACAAGGCGTTGGAACTAGAACCGGAGCACGAACAGGCTTTACTGAACTCTGCCATACTACTCCAAGAGCTTGGAGCGGCTGATCTGAGGCATCTCGCCAGGCAACGCCTGCTGAAACTACTTGATAAAGACTGTTAGTATTTTGTTACTCACCTATTATACTACTGCCTGTCGTGATCTACTTTGTAACTCAAATGCTTATATCATTTGTGTTGCAATCTCAAACTCGAAGTTAAGGATATTTATTTAAGTAAACGGGTAACTTACATGCGATATGGTCCGCCTATCCGCCTTGCCCGTTTGGCACTTTGGTGGTTTTTGGTTTTTGGTCTGATCTTCCCTGGACGCGGCCTTTCACTTGAGTCAGATTGGACCGGTCGGTCTATTATCTCACGTGATTTACCCTTTAGTTTAATTGAATATGTGTAACAACCACGTTAACTTTCATACTGAAATTAAGGATAGCAACAGCAAGACCTAACGTAAGAACTGCTCTGCTTCAAGCCAGTTGCCATCGGTTTCACGTTAATAAACGATACAGAGGCAGAATGGTTCTTGGGTAAAGACCGCGCCTAGCCATGTGAGATACAGTTATATTGAGAAATGCGTAGCTTAACATAGAAATGAAAACCGCTGAGTTTCCCATTGCACTGACGTCAATCCAATAGGAAACCAATACTGTTGTTATGCCATTTCTCACTCGCTTAGGCACATCGGTTTGGACCTTCATAAAGTGTAAACGTCTTTTTTATTGAGTAAATCTTTAGCGTACTAAATCTTGTTTTTTAAAGTAACTCCTGACCCGCTCCGTAACAGTATCCTGCAGCTATGAAATGGTAGTTCCTATAGAGGACGTCCATTAATTGCGTGTGGTGTTCAATGGGGGGGCGGAGGTCGAGTCAAATCTTACGTGGAGGAGGGGGTGATCTCGGAAAACCTCTCGTCATTATTTTTGCAAAAAATATATTCGTTCAGAAAATTGGGGAAATTGAGTAAAAAATTGTGTAAAATTGTATAAAAGTGTATAGAATTATATAAAAGTGTTGTGTATATCCTGTATTCAGCAAGAAACGAGCGCGTCCACTTCAATCTGGGCATGGTGTGTATGGACGAAGGGGACGCGGAGTGCGCCGAGCGCTGGTTCCGCGCCGCCGTGCATCTGAAGCCGGACTTCAGATCCGCGCTCTTCAACCTCGCTCTGTTATTAGGCAAGTATTATTATACACTAGCGCCTAGATGATAGAACTTTAATCTGTTTACACGCAAATAAAACGACGTTTTCAAAAAATTTATAGCTAGATCGATTTATTGCACCCGAAACTCTCTTCTTACTAAATTTTATGAAAATCGTTGGAGCCATTGAGATTTTCCGATTTCCGATTCATTTTCGGATTAATGGTTATCAGCCTGCATCAATTTAAGGGCATGTCCTGTGTGTATAAACATGAAATATTTACCTACTCTACAACATATCAAAAAATATATGTATTGTCCTGTATATATATCACTGTTTAGCTCTATACACGTCGGCACTGATTTCTTTTATCAAGCGTTAAAGAGTGTACGTGCTCTTGTTACAAATAGTTCGATGTTTTTAGACTGGGTAATTTTTACACTTTTGTTATTTTGTAAGGAAAAAAAATTACGAACTTTTAAAAACTATAGAACAAAAGTTGGCATATTTAATGTAAGTTTTAACTTAAAAGGATGAGTACCAAAAACCCTGTATATTTAATTTTTCAACTTCTTTGCAGTATATGACATAGAGTCTATGACAATATAGACATACATAAATATAGTTTAAGATAGAACGTTTCGTAAAAAGCACGTTTATCGACGAAACGAATCTTAAAAACAATAATTACTTAATTTATTTTCTATCTTTAATTCTAACTTCGTTCTAATATAAATGCCAAAGTTTGAATAATTCTTTCCCAATCACATCAATAGAAAGTGCAAGGCTAAATAAGTCTTCACTTCAAAAAGTTATTGACCAAAATTTTAGACTAAATAGATATTTTTAATAATTCCAGCGGACAGAAGAAGGCCCCTCGAAGCGGCTCCGTTCCTGAAGCAGCTAGTGAGGCATCACCCCGACCACGTGAAGGCGTTGGTGCTCCTCGGAGACATCTACATCAACTCGGTGAAGGACTTGGACGCTGCTGAGAGTGTTAGTACTTTACAACAATGTCTAGGCTGTAGATTGTAGAATACACCTCTCCGATGATCTACATCTAAGTAAATTGTCTTAGCTTTGATACCTATTGCTCTCTCTTTTCTTTTCGTTTGAAACTATAGAGACTGCAATAGCAAAGTCAAAGCCGATTTCGTTAGCCGGTAGAAGGACCGGAGACTGAAAGCAAAGCGGGGATCAAAGCTAAGACAGTTTTAGTTGGACGTAACTACGGAACAGGAGCTATCCAATAAAAAGTGACGTTTGAGATACCGACGTTTACCTACTTATGGTATGGTCGAAAGTCACTTTTTGTGACTTGGATCCTTTCTGCGTATCCACGTCCATCTTAAACTTAGCTTTGAAATTGCTCTCTCTCTCTTTTATTTTCGCTTGATTTTATTGAGACAGCAATATCAAAGTCAATGCCGATTTAGTAAGGCGGCAGAAGCATAGAATAGATAATATAGATAGAACGAACACTCCCCACCCCCCGCCAATTTCAAGCTTCCTCACCCCTCAGGCCGTTTCGGATACCTTAGAAGCACTAAATAAATAAATAAATATCGAATATCTGGCTGGTATCTGAAATATCATCATGGTGGGTTGTTGTACTGTTTACGGCTGTCCGTCAAATAAACGGGACAAGAATAAAAGCTTTATTTAATTTCCTAAGGATAAAATAACATAAGATTAGAAACTTTTAAATAACGTTGCTTTATAATAACGTACTAATGTTTAACTCAAAGTTCGTAACTTACACACATTGAGATAATATTATTTACGTAGTAATAATTTCTCAAAGCTTACACAGCCAGTTTTGGGCACGGATTGATAAAGCTTGGAGGAATAATTATAGTGACAGAATAAAGTTTCCTTCTTGGGTAAGTGTAAAATAATATGCGAATGTGTACAAAAATAGATAGGTATCTAGGTACCTAGCGATCATCGGTTTCGTTTGATTTTACGCGGCAATACATACACACTTTTAATTAGAATAGTATAATTTGGCACCATTCTATTTATGTAACTCAACATTACAGTAAGTTTATAAACTACTTTACGTCACCAGGTGAACTCAAGGGGCACAACTATTCAATAAAATAATTCAGTAGCCCTAGCGCTAACGCACACATTCACGCGTGTGTACGAACAACATCTGCGTAGTTGTGTGAAGAGTAGGTAGCTCCACAGCGGCGCTCGTATGGAGTTTTAGTGGAGTGTCCGGGGTGTGGCAGAAGGACGGGCTGGCAAAACTCCGACATCTCTGATATTCATGATGTTATGAAAACGCACGCTGAGGCCTAATTGTAAATTGTAGTCCAAAACTATAGTCCAAAAGGAAATAGACATGATTTAAGCTTTCAAGAGAAACCTCTTTCGATGGCATTGTTTTACGCTATTCCGAACTTAGCCAGTGTAGCCAATACTTGGCTCTCTTCTTGGGAAAGGTGGACCCGAGTACAGTCGATAGTAATTCAGTGCGGCAGTTCATGTGTTCGTAAATTAATCTTTATACCTAAACTCTTACCAGTTGCTTAACTGCGTATAATTTGTTGCAGTGTTACCGTCGCATTTTGGAACTAGAGCCGGATAACGTGCAAGCGCTCCACAACCTCTGCGTGGTCGCCGTTGAGCGCGGGAAACTCGCCATTGCCGAGGAATGCCTCACGCGCGCCGCGCAACTAGCGCCGCACGAGCACTACATACAACGCCATCTAGCGGTCGTCCGCGCCAGGCTCACAGCCGCCACCACAACCACGCCATCTCCCTCCAACCCCACAGAAACAGATGAGGTCCGAGCACGATGGAACTACATTCCTCAACAACCCCCCGACCCCAACGAAACTGATGACTCATAGCGACATGAATAAAGCTTTGTAAATACTCGTTCAAAAACTCCCGAACACCAAATCGAAACGGCCAGTTTTTTTATTTACCAACAATCAGGGTATAAAGTTGAGTTTCGATTCGTCTGTTTTGTGATAGGACTATTGATCTCTTAAACGCATTTAATTAGGTGTTTTCAGAAGAAGAAAAAATAGTTACATGCATTAATTGGTTATCTGGTTGGTAATAGATGCGCGCGCTGTTGAAAATATAGCGCGAAACTGCTATCGGGTTTCATAAATGCGTTGTTTATGTTTGCATTAAGAAGTATGTCCCACTTGCACCCATTTCTCGTAATGTTGTTGAATTATCATTCTGGTAATATTATTTGTTTATAATTATAGCTCTCGAAATGATTTGAAACTTTATTTTGCGTAAAAGTACATAAAGTAAGAGCAACCATTGGCCAGGCTAATCAGCCCAATTGACATTGACAGGCGTGCTTAGACGTCAGACAGACGCCATCTATCTTATTATTAAGTAATATATTTTTCTCATCTGAAAACGCCTAATTCGTGATATGTATGCCATACTAGTAATCGAGTAGCGTTATATTCGAATGAGCTTTCGTCATTAGCCTGGTATACGGATTGTATTGACATTTTTAATTATTGTAATACGGAAATAGTGTACTAGATGCAGAATAAAACTGTAAAACTCTAGTCACAGTGCAATGTTCAATTGTATAAAATTGTTTTAAGTACTTTAGTTTGTAACGTTGCAAGTAACAGATCTACAACCCCAGCTTGGTATCTAAAGTATGCAAAGGAGGGTTCATATCAATAATGCTTGTCAAGCATGACCAGGGTGCTGGATTCACAACCGATTTACAACGATTCCGTCACGGAATAGCAGTCCTAGTCTCTGTTATGAGGCGTTTTCCAGGCGCAAAAATATTTGTCAAAGATAGTTCTAAATATTGTCAAGTGTGGCACCACTGTGGGTTTTGTGAAATTTCTCTAACAAAATAAAACAGTGTCGCCACCTACGGTGAAATTGGGAACTGTGTTTGACAGGTATTTTACGTCGTACGTCTTGAAAACGCCCCATTCTAAACGGATTAGACAAAGACCGAGAAGTTTGATTAGGATAGAGATCAATCTGATTGCGTTCTGAATCAGGGTACAGTGTTGCCAACTACAAGCATCATAACCATAAAAAGAACACATAGTCTACCATATAACCTTTCCATTTCTTGTCTTGTGTAAAAATTGCCATTTTAAAGAAAAAATATAAAGTTTGATAATTAAATTAATGTATTTGGCACTTTCGGTGCTTAACTTGTACAAACAAGTACACAACAATTTTTATCGAAAAAAAAAAACATGTCTTCAATCTTGTCAAGCATTTTTAACGTGAGCCCTTACCTAACTTGTCCCTTATAAAAATAAGATTAGGTACTAAATAAATCGCTTATAATCAAAAGTGAAATACTCTTGAAATTTAAAACTTTTTTACTGGTCGATTGAAACGCGAGTGCCTGAATTCAGAGAACTTATGATTTTTGTATCTAGGTACTAAAGGGGTCAAGAACCGAATATTGAGTCAAAATTACGTCTACTCTCTATTTCTTACTGTTTTGAAGAATTGTTTTTCGATGGCGCTGAATCAATACAAGATGCATTCCAAAAAATGTTTTTTTTTTAATATTTTACACTGACACTTATTTTATGAAAGCGCTGTCTATCGAACATCTCCAAAACCAAACTGTTATTTTTTTAATGCTCTCTTTATTGTAGATATCGTATATCGATTATATTTTTAAAAAACAGGCACTATCTATAAATGTACATAATAAACCCAGCTTAAACTCCAAATCGACGATGTAAAAAAAACATTATTTTCATAATGCTGTGTAATTACATTATGTGATTGACCGTTAATAGATTTAGATGTGAAAAAAATGTAATGTTGTTAATGTTTTAAGGTAAAAAAATAACTTTTGTAAAAACATAATTTTTTTACAATAATGTCTCGAGAAAATTTCTGTCGGTGACTCTGACGCGTCGATGATTCGTAAGGACCCCGAAATATTATAACTATTTGTCGTCAAAACGTTTATTTTTATAAAATAAAATGATGTTTGAAATGATGTTGTTGTTTTATTGAGTAGAATTTTTCAAACTTAGCTATAGTAACTGGCCTCGTAGGGTTCCCTTGTCTATTGAACTCTGAACTACCGCAGAAAACGCAGAACCCAACTAACCAAAACTTAGGTAGGTACATACCTGGAACACAGCCCGACCTCAGATAAATTATTCAAAGATCTCGATTGAATAGATTAATGTATATTTCTCTGTAAGATTTTCTCCTGTTTACGGGGACATAAAATAAACATGCCATAAAATAATTATAATGAAGTTAAAACTAATCTCCGAATAATCCACCCCTAACTGGTGACGTAAAAATACATTAATTTAAGGTAATAATTATTAGGTATAGATAAACATAATTCTAAAATTTTTATTGGTTCGAACGCCTCTTTAGAACGCACTAATCTGATTTCACAAAATCTTTACACCTTTCATCCCAACCAAACTTCGCCAGACTGTCATAAAAAACTAAGGAATGAAATTCTCCTAAACTGGTAATATGTGTGGTGACTTTTAGGTAAAAATGGTCACTTGGATGTTCGGTACGTAACGTTTAGGGAGAGTGAAGGGAGGAGTGCAAATTAAAATGTATGGTGGCGTTTCCAGGGGGTAGAAAATCTTAAATTGGGTGTAATACTTGAACGCCCCCTTTAGAGCCTGTCCACATCGCCACGTCATGATGTCGTCAGCGTGCTAATGCATGGGACACCGGGTTCCTTCAGTAGATTATAGAAGCAACAAAATTGTCGAAAAGGGAAACCGCAAAATAATTTAACATTCGGCTTGCTTTAAGAGGTCGACTAAAAATGGGAATATGACGAAAATAAAAATAGCGAAACTCACTGCAACTTAAATAATTCATAAAAAAGTTTTCTAACAAAAAAAAGAACAAAAATGTGAAACTAAAATCTTGTAAGAGAAATAAATAAAAATACACGATAGTTCTTCAGAGAGTGAAGATGAAGAGTACCTTTGCGATGGTGACAGTGATGGGGAAATAAATATGTAGGTACCTTTTTGTGATAAAAAATATAACAAAATAAAAGTTAATATGCGAAGAATTTTGAAAATGGTTGGTATAGCGATACCATCCACACCACACACATCCACACCATCTGCAGTGGGCATGTGGGCTCATTAAAACTAATGGTTCAGGGTGGGATTCATCAGATGAATACGTCTGTGATTTATGTGTCCAAAAATAAAATAGGTAGGTACCACTATTTCTATTAATATCTCTAATTGGTCTAAACTCCGAACAGTAATGATATGATTTCATTTCAAAAAAGCTAGTCTTAACTAGTAATGGGGATAATTATTGATACTAGTTTGTGATTGTAGGCTTATCTGTTATTGTATAAGGTTGATCTTATGAGTATTTAGTAATTAAAATGTGTCCTATGTCCTATTCGTAATTTTCCAAAAAGCCATGTTTGAGCGTCATTACTCCATAGCCGGAACGGCATTACCCAGAGTCTAAAATAACTGTTTTTTGTTAATTACTAGATTATTAAAGATTGTGTCATATATTTCTGAATTTGGATTTATTGTAAATAATTTAAAAATTCAGCATATTTTCCTTAAGTGAACACCATTACCTCCTTACTCTACGTGATGTCGGATTTGGTAGGATATCACCTACATTATGATCGCTGATGAAGCTTTGCCCACTAGAACAATTGAAATTCGGAATGACAATTCTTATTTCTGTCCCTCTAAAGTTCTTAACGGATAAGACAGGGACAGAGACCGAGAGATTTGATTCCGTGTCGACATCAATCTGATTGCGTCCTGGATCAGGGTAACCTACCTACTGAAGGCTTATCACAGATCCATATCTATGAAGCCCTTGATAGTGGGTATGATCCCCACCCAGTGCGAATTTGTGTGATGAATACAAACATTTGTACTGTCCCGGGGTGTTTCTATGTACAATAAGTATGTATGTTTTTAAAAATATATAAGTATTATATCAGCTATCTGGCTACCATAAGACACGCTTTTCTTAGTTTGGGGTCATATGGTGTTGTGTGATATGTACACCAATGATGCCTATTTCACACGGGGTCAGGGTCAGAACAGTTTGGAAGGTCAAGTGAAGTCTTTGACGAGGAAAATATCGTTGAGTGAAGTCGTAGGATTACAGAACAGTTTAAGTGAGCTGGATCGTTGACGACAACAACGGCACTTTTTGTGTCGTTTACTAAAAGTGTCTGTCAAATAGCTTTAGATGAGCTTAGTAATCATTTAAATAATGAAAGTGTAAGCTGGTTTTTTATAACTGGCTCTCTTGTTTTGACGTCTGTCAATGTGAAAACAACTCATTCACTTTTGCTTGTCTAGTAGTCAGGCTTCCTTACCTGGCAGTCCTGCACATTTACCGTACTCCACTGAAACTGAGTGCAATTCATGAAGAATAAAAAATATCCCTGTATAAAGGGGTGTTTTTTACTTTTCTTAAACTATTAAGTATATATAGTCACCCGGTAATTAAGGTTTTGAAAACTGAATCTCGTAAAAACTGCGAATTCCTGCACTTATTATAGATAGAATTCTAACAATGCCCCGCGATTTTACCTTTGCAGTTTCCGTACAAAGAAAAAGTGCTATTCCAAGCTATAATAAAGTGTGTTCCAAATTTGAATCAGATCCGTTCAGACATTCCATTGTGATTAAGCAGTAAACATCCAAAACATTGACATTTATAACATTACACCTACAAATTTACACGGGACCCTCGGTGCAACTCGCATTTATCTGTTTTTACTTTTATTGAAAGGGAAATAATGAAAAACAATGTTGTGTAAAACTTTCACTATATTGTTTTGTACATCACTCTCACTTCAAAACAATATCGTCCAATTACACTCTCATCTGATTTTCGCGTCTTTTTCTATTTCTTACACGTACAGTTCAATCAATCGAGTTGATTTCATAAACAACAATAATAGTACAACGAAAAATACAAAATTACATTTTTGAAAGGGCATTTTCAAACTATGTAGTTTACTTCATAAAAACTTAAAAATATATAATTTCATCTTGTATTGAAAACATTTTATAATTTTCGTGACCACGGTCGGTTGAAGCAACACAATAATTTAAAAAAAAATGAAGCGTTTTCATAGTGACAAGTAAGTGACAAATGATTAAAAAAGTTGTGTCAAATTGACATTGACGTGTTCCAAATATTTCGAACAAAGTGAAACATAAATAAAAGCCATAAACCAAAAAAAGTTGAAAGTGAAACATACTATTTGGACGCGTTTTTTGCATCCTGAAAACGCCTAACAATAACATGAATTAGTACCTACTGTTCAATGTTTTTAATAAAATTCATTTTATGGATGCTTTCACACGTACTGAGTGAAAGTGGGTACTTTTACGTCATTTCGTCTGATTTTAGGACTCGTGTGCGGAGCGTTTAACAAATACAAAAAACGATTAACGAAATCGGTCCAGCAGTTCACGCGTGATACCGTGGCCTAGGAATAGTTTTTTTTTAAATAAATGGATAATTTACTTCTTAGTTTGAAAATAGCCCAATAGGTAACCATTACAAATCTAGCACGGTTCACGAACTCGTTTAACTTTTACTATGAAAACTGAAGTGGTTCATTTTTTAATTAAATAAAATGAAAGAAAGCCGTCACCATTTTTAAAAATCCAAACGCAGGACGCTGTTGAAATTTGAGACAGGTTTGAGCAACCACGTGATAATGCAACAACCCCATTTATTTAATTAAAAACAATTATTAACCATCGTCATTTCAAAAATAAAAACAAAGAATCTAGCGGATTCGACTAATTCTGTGTAAAATGTAACTTACATTTTAAGTACTATCACGGTTTTCAGTTATATTTACAAAGGGGATCACAACGCAATAAAAAGTACATTTCGAGTTGGACAAAAATAATCTTAACAATTACAAGCGATGTCGCTCGCGAAACATAGACTAAACTAATTTTATAACATAAAAATATATCTAGACAAAATAAAGGAATATAATTTAGCTATACATTTTCTCCATAAAAATAACAAAATCTCACTCATTCAAGTTCCAAACTTACATCTAATTTTTTTTGTCTAAGTTCAAAATACTAATCGACTTATTTCGCTATTACTAGAATAAAGAATGTTTCTTTATAAAAATGATAATTTGAAATAATAAGGCCACTCTTTATCTTTCCTTCTAAAAATGTTGAGTACACACGACACGAGGCAACTTTTTGGTGACAAATTATCACAAAAAGTCAACATCGAATCTATGTTTATTCTCAGACACATTCTAAACTTAAATTTAAAAATAAATTCTCTCTTTACATTATAGGCTGAAGATCCAGCTACAAAATTAATAAGTTCTTATATATGATTTAACTATGGAACTGACATAGTCAAATATGACTCAATGTATACAATGTAATCAGATCAAAAAACATATGATCGGAATCTAACTTTTCCATGGTTTTATGAATATATTCCCACTGAGGCTAAGATCTCATGGATCGATTTTCACCCGCTTCCGCCGCGGTTGCGGAACTACGGTTTTATTTCAAAACTCACGAAACGCGAGACTGCTGATTTTTGCGGTTTTGCTGCCGCCGTGGTTGAGATTATCGCCCGCGAACGTGGCGGGCGACGAGCGTTTAACGATTACTTGAGGTCCAACTAACGGCAACAGACTGCTGAGCGCGCGAGCGCCACCCGCTGAGTCTGCGGACGACCGCCCCGGACCCGCACACGCCGCGGGCGTAAAAAGCGTCGTCAGTTGTGCTTTCAATTTTTATATATATATTTCTTTTAATTTAATATCTGGAATCTACAGAAGCTGCGAGCCCGCAACTGCGGCGGGCGCGGCAGAAATCGCTCTATGAGTTCTTAGCCTTAGTTGTCAAAAATGTGGCCGGTAGTATTTTTGGTTTAAAATATTATTACTTAGTTGATTTTTCGGGTCAAAATTTCGTTCACACATTTATTAAAAACATGATACACTACACAGAAATAACATTATTGCTCCCCCATTCACAAATAGTTGTGAAATAAATTTTAATTACACAGTTCTTCAACGTACCAATCTTATAGTTGGATCTCATACTAATTTGCAATGTAAGAAAACACCGCATTGAGTTTATTTATAAATCGTGCCTTTGAAATATTGTTCACAATAAAAAATATCGGAGCCATTTAATGAAACTAATAGAAAAACTTTTTTTTATCTAACCTCAACTGTCCCGCTGCTGGGCAAAGGTCTCCCCCAATTCCCTCCACTTTATCCGGTCCTGAGCTACCATCGCCCAATCATTTTTAAACGCTCCGAGCTCTTCCTTCCATCGCGTTAGAGGACGACTCTGGGGTCGACTGGCCGATGGCGTCCACTCTACTACAAAGTGTAATCCGGACTCACAGTACTATAGTTCCGAATTGTGGTCCTTTGCATAATATACCAAGTATGTAGCAAGCACAGAATCTTGGATAATTTAGTTTTTGAACTTTTGCTATTGGAACTTATATGAAAAACATTGTACAGGACTTATCACAAATAATTTTATATTCTGAACAAATCCTGTTTAACATATTTAATGTGTATCTTTTATAAATAAAGTAGAGGAAAACTAAGACCCAGGGTTAGCTGAATTTGAAATTCCAAAACTAAAAATGATATTTGACTTACGTTATCTGATCTGATTTTCGAAGATGTCAATGTAGATTTAACTAGCACTTGTCCATTTTTGTCTATGTTGTACTTTAAAGTGCGTGCAGTCATGCAAAGATTCAAAGTTGTATCTAGTGTTTTTATGATAATGTAAAGAGGAAATTAATAAAATATGTTAACGATAGATCGCGCTGAATACAATGGAAAAATGTCTTAGCACAAAGTGAGGCATACATAAGATTTAAGATTGTTTTGCAGGAATATTTTTTTATTACACTTTATTAATTGATAAACCGTATATTTACTGTAGTTAAATGGTTCGAGGCCCCGATAGTTCGAAATACTTTCATGCAATTTATGTTGTAATTAACTTGACATATAAAAAAACTGTCATAAAAATTTAAACGAAACGAGTTTCCTTGTTATTCTTATTATTCTTTGTCAGTAGATTCTCTAGAATGTCCCATATTCTGTGAAAACCTTATCCAGATATCTGTTAAGTTACAAAATATAGGACAATTGGACGAGAGGTCTCCGTAACATGGTCCCGCTCATACCCTTTGGGTACAGGACTCTTTAAGACTGGCCGGTCAAGTCTGCTTTCTTATCTGGCAAAAAATATAACCAATAATGTAGTCTGAATACTGATCTACAATGATAGGTTGCGATAGGACACCATGTATGTTTGTTATATTGTAAAATAACAATATTCGTTAAGAAGTAGAACCCTAGATTCTTTTTAATACATGTATTTTGTCCAATAATATAATATAGACTGTTCTTTTATTTTGGTTTTACATTTGGAAATCTTGCATAACGTTATACAATGAAGCTGAGAGATTGTTATTTACTTTCAATTCACTATTATCCATACTAATATTATAAATGCGAAAGTAACTCTGTCTGTCTGTCTGTCTGTCTGTCTGTCTGTCTGTCTGTCTGTCTGTCTGTCCGTCTTTACCGCCTAAACCAACCAACAGATTTTGATGAAATTTGATACATAGATATAATAGATCCCGAGAAAGGACATAGGCTACTTTTGTTCCGAAAAAAAGGGTTGAAAGGGTTAAAATAAGGGATGAAAGTTTATATGGAAAACTTCGTCATTGTTGAAGAACTATGAAACTTTACGTCTAGATATTTAACACGACACCATAAAATGTATGTTTTAGCAGTTTTGTAGTTTCGAACTGTACCTACAGGGGTGGAATTGGGGGTTAAAGTCTGGAAGTTCAATATTATTGAAGATAAAACCATGAAACTTTTTATCTAAACACTTGAAATGGAGTCGATAAACGTTTGTTCCAGCAATTTTATAATTTCTAACTATACGGGGATACTTATATAACCGCTTGATACACTGGCCGCTTTTCGCGTTTTACAAATTTGGCGGGAAAATGGGTGTCAGGTTACATAAGTGCGGTGTTTATGTTTCGGCATATGAAGTGCCGCCTTACTTTTACCCCTTTGAGCCATTTACTCTCAAGAGCATTTCAAGACGCTTCTAGCGGTGTCATTTATTTCTAATTAATTTACTTAAATAAATTCAAGATGGTCGCCGCTACAAAATGGCGGATAATTTATGTTTTATTAATCCCATCAATATGGGTATCAAATGAAAGGGCTCAACAAGCAGAATACAATATACTATAAAAAAATTAAATCCAAGATGGCGGCCGCTACAAAATGGCGGATAACGTAGGTTTTAATAATCCCATCAACATGGGTATCAAATGAAAGGGCTCAACAAGCAGAATACAATATACTATAAAAAATTGAAATCCAAGATGGCGGCCGCTACAAAATGGCGGATAACGTAGGTTTTATCAATCCCATCAATATGGGTATCAAATGAAAGTGCTCAACCAGTAGAATACAATGTACTATATAAAATTAAAATCCAAGATGGCGGCCTCTACACAATGGCGGATAACTTAGGTTTTATCAATCCCATCAACATGGGTATCAAATAAAAGGGCTTGACAAGAAGAATACAGTGCACTATACAACCTCAATATTTTAGATGGGCGCAGCCACTGAATGGCGTATCAGACAGAATTTTTGATAGTCGACGAGATTTCCATGGTATCTTATCAAATGTTATGCATGATGGACGCTCGATTAAGGCAAATTAAGAAAATGAGTTTTTTGGAGGAGTAAACGTATTACTTTTCGGTAATCTTTTACAACTGCCTCCTATAAAATGATCAGGAACACCTGTTTTCAATTCTAATATGAAATTATATATATGAAAGTAACTCTCTCTGTCCGTTACCGTCTAACGCCTAAGCCACTTAAAAAGTTTGTTACAATTTGGTGCACAGATAGACTAGACTTAGGAAAGGACAACGGCGGCTTTTTATCACGAAAAAAGAGTTGAAAAGAGTGGAAATGAGGAGTAAAAGTGTGCATGGAAGGATCTTTGCACTCTTTGTATGCTATTTTAACCGACTTCAAAAAAAGGAGGAGATTATCAATCCAGTTGTATTTCAATTGTGAATCAATTTAGATGGTTATTTTTTTGGTTGGTAGATTATAGTTCAGAGGTGGTCATATAAATTTTATCGAAATCATGCAGTGCGGCGGTTTTTGAAATTTGAACAACAAACTAAAATTTGCGTTCATGTAATCAGACGACATATCTACTAATATCTACTAATAGACTCTAATAAAATTTGGTGGACCGTCCCAATATGATTTTAAATTAAAGTCTGTTTTTGATAAATTTTTTGAGAACATAGTTCTGTTTTTTTGTAATTTGTCGTGTAAATTGTACATTTATTAATAAATATAAAACTTTAACTTAGACCGATTTTGATTAGGAATCGTGAATTTGTATGGTAGTAGACATACGAGTAGGTGCTGCCTCAATTACTTTAATAAATATGTGGCGCGGACGAAGTCGCGGGTAAAAGCTAGTTGATTATATTTTAGACCAAATAAGAAAAATTAATAGTTTAATGTCTATAAATTTCTAACAAAGTGAGTTAAGTGACACATCATACATACAAATTACAACTAAGTATTTATTGCTTTCATACACATTTCAAAACGCCGTCTTATAATCAAACAGCTGCCGCTCTACAGATCTGGTTTAAACACTTAAAAATACTATCAAAAATTGGTAGAGATCATATTTTAAAAATTGACACCCCTACACTGCCAACATCTTCATTGTAAAATGTACCGTAACACATTGCAATAAAGTAAATTTTACATTTAAACTGACAAGGTCATGCCCTTGTCAATAAATATTGTCAATTTAAGACATGTCAATTTATACTTTACTGCAAGATTTTAAAGTAAATTTTGCAGTGGTGAAGTTTAGTGGATAGAGTGTTCATTTTCAGAATAGAGAATCTTGATAAGCGTGGCATTAAAGAAACGATTCGAAAGAGCATGTCTTCTCTCTCGCGCACATTGCACAGAGAAAAGACCATGAACTTTTAATTATATTTTCTATAATTGCACAGTTTACTTCATTGGTAAACGGAATTTTCACTTCACTTACTTATAGGCAAAAGTTTGTTCACTTGGTTTGATCAAGCCGCGGTTTGATGGCTTGATGGTTTTCATTTGAAGCCGTCATCGGCTTCAAATTCTGCGTCGTCGTCAAGCTCTAAGTCTGGGTTGAGAGGTTTGTTTATAAGGGCTAGGGGTCCTTTCTTGTACGCTGTCATTTCCTGAAAAATGTGGTTATTGGATTTAATTTTAGTTTTTAAAGATACTAAACAGATAACTCTTTATTGTGACACAAATACAATACATTATACAGTAAAAACAAATGTGGCTGGTCTAGTAGGGAGAACTGCGCCTGCCGATCCGGAGACCCCGGGTTCAAACCAAGTCATGTGAAATAAACTCGCGGCTTTCCTACTCTCGTTCTACTTCGATCCGTCGTTTCGTCCGTTTATGTTCTAAGCCTACTCTAATTAGAGGCTTAGAACCATCGATATAATTAAAGAAACGAAGATGAGGTATGCTTATAATCTAAAGACAAAAAAAATTTGAAAATAGAATTGTCAGCGAACGTACACAACTCCTTGTTGCGACTGAGACTAAATCAGGAGACGTCACCTGATTTTGCATCACCATAGTAGAAGCGCGTTTGCCGCTTCTGCCGTTTTTAAAGCCGAAATTACATTACGAAATTAGTGGCATGAAATTAATTTCGTGACATTAGTTTTAACAACAGTTTCACATGTAATTTAATATTTTCGTAATGCATGCATTAATTTCACGAATGCAAATGAGTTTCGTGCCCTGCGCGATTTTTAGGTGAAATTAGTGTCTTGCAACTAATTTCATAGTGTAGATACGCCTGTTCTGTGCGGACGTGTGTATTTTTATCATTGCGCGCGCTTCAAGCGTTGAAAATGGCAAGCCAAAGATGGAGTATAGATAAAAATATACAATTCATCAATTAATATCAGCGACAAGAGTGTCTCTGGGACCCGAAACACCCACAATATAAAAAATAGGGATGCCCGAGAAAAATATAGCTTTGATGCTGATGGGGCCATGGTTACTGCGATACTGTGGATTTCACGACACTTTTTATTTTACGAAATTACTTTCGCATATATCGACACTACTTTCGTGAAACTGATTTCAACATGCATGACACTAATTTCGTAATGTAATTCCGCCTTAAGAGTTCGATGCTTAGAACATTTAAAAATTATAGTCTTAGAACATTTAAACGTCAAACAATGTTCGATCGCACGAAACAAAGTAGAGCCGGAGTAGGAAGTAGGAGTTTATTTCGAAATTACGTTTTTCGTAGAAAGAGAGTAGACGTCCAGATCCACCGATTCCGATTAAATGTATATGAAGACTATTCGGGAAGTCTCCCGCGAACATTGATGGTAGAATATCTGGCAAAGTTGTGGACCCCAGGCGGACTCTGCAAATAGTCCTATACTACAAATTATTATTAGGTTACAGACCTCTACTACAAATTATTATTAGGTTTATCATAATAAGTGAAGATCAGACAAACCTGAGGTCATTCTAGAAAAGTCGAAAAAACCGTCTTCCTAAAAATCCCTCTCGAACAAAATAAGAACCATCAAAATCGGTTTAGTCAATCGAAAGTTATGAGGTAACAAATTAATTTAGTGATTGTAAGTAATTTAAGTTTAATAATCATTTTCAAACACAGTACAGTCGAATTGAGAACCTCAACCTTTTTTGAAGTCGGTTGAAAAAAGAATTCATTCAAGTACTCACCCTGTCATACCTCGCCTTGTCCTTCTCCGAGAGCGAGTCGTACTTGGACTTGGTGTCGGGATCGGCGGCGGCCCAACGCCGGCCTAGTTCCTTCGCGATGTCTCCCATAGTGAAGTCTGGGTTCGCGCCCTTCACTTTGGAGCGTTCATCGTTACAGAATAAGAAGAACGCTGATCTGAAAAGAGAATAACAATACTTTACTACAACTAAGTAATAATGTGACAACATTACTGTGTCCGGTTTGAAGGGCAACGTTTCCAGTGGAATCAAGGTGTGAAAAAAAACTAGAAATGTTATAATATATCTTACACTAGCGGTCCATGTCCTTGGTGGACAGGACGTGTATTTATATTTATACTCAGGGCTCACGTACATTTGCAAAGGTGAAAGAATTTTTGAAATTCCAGTCATGTAGTTCCTGAGATAAGCGCGTCCAAACAAATAATCTCATCAGCGTTATACCTCTAATATAAGTATAGATTCAAAATAACTTTAATAGACTAGTTGAGTATTTTGAGAATTACTAATGTCCTTATCTTACCGAATCCTAGTACCTAATATTATAATTGTGAAATTTTGGATGTCTGTATGTTTATTGCTCAATCACGTCGAAACGTTTCAACGGATTGGATTAAAATTTGGAACACTGATTATAGTCGGGAATACCACATCTTTATCAGGGGAAAGTAAGGATGGAAATTGCGCGCGGGGCGGGGCTGGTGAGTCAAAAAGTTTGTTTTTTGTATACGAGTATTTTGCACACCGAAAGGCAGTGTATGGCGAACTACTATCGAAACCGTTCTATTTATTATTGTACCCAAAGAGTTTACATATACTACATATAGAGTTGGCACTAACTATTTACACCGAAAGCACGGGTAGCATCTTTCTTGCCTTGTCGCTCTTGTGGAAGTGTCATACTTTTGTCGCGCCACATCACTCTGTTGCCATAGAAAGTATACACGTCATCTGCTTACGATTGAGACCATAGAATAGATAATATAGATGGAACGGACACTCCCCACCAACCGCCAATTTCAAGCTTCCTCTCCCCTCAGGCCGTTTCGGATACTCTAGGAGCACTCAACGAAGGGCTGGTATCGAACATCTAATTCTTAACGAAATATCATCATGGTGGGTTGCTGTACTGTTTACGGCTGTCCGTCAAATAAACGGGACAAGAATAAAAGCTTTATTTAATTTCCTAAGGATAAAATAACGTAAGATTAGAAACTTTTAAATAACGTTGCTTTATAATAACGTAGTAATGTTTAACTCAAAGTTGGTAACTTACACACATTGAGATAATATTATTTACGTAGTAATAATTTCTCAAAGCTTACACAGCCAGTTTTGGGCACGGATTGATAATGCCTGGAGGAATAATTATAGTGACAGAATAAAGTTTCCTTCTTGGGTAAGTGTAAAATAATATGCGAATGTGTACCTACTAACAAAAATTGATATCTAGGTACCTAGCGATCATCGGTTTCGTTTGATTTTACGCGGCAATACATACACACTTTTAATTAGAATAGTATAATTTAACTCGATTCTATTTATGTAACTCAACATTATAGCAAGTTTATAAACTACTTTACGTCACCAGGTGAACTCAAGGGGCACAACTATTCAATAAAATAATTCAGTAGCCCTAGTGCTAACGCACACATTCACGCGTGTGTACGAACAACATCTGCGTAGTTGTGTGAAGAGTAGGTAGCTCCACAGCGGCGCTTGTATGGAGTTTTAGTGGAGTGTCCGGGGTGTGATTGAGACAAAGGAACCGTGCGGAAAATCTAACTCTTTACTATACTAACTCTATAGTATATGTAAACGCAAATAAATCTTTACTTTAGTTTATGAGTTTTTGAGAAATATATCCTTATCATAGATTCCAAGATACCAACTGCAGCGCCATCTGCCGGGATGATTTGTGAATCTAAACCATCCATGGCCCTACTCAAACGTACACAAAAAAATTAGAAAGGGTTCAACGAAAAGTGGCATTGATTTTTATATATACAGATGTGAAAATTCTTGACCTATACTCACAGCGATCGCTTGGGCGCGTTGGGGTCCTTGTGCTGGTTCCTCTTGCGGCCGCGCACTTTCACGTCCTTGGGGGGCACGTAGTTCGCCATTTCCATGTCGAACCGGCGCTTGTCTTGCTCGGCCATTTCGTGGAAACGGGCCTTTTCGTCTTCTGTCATCGTCTGGAATTGCAATCCATAAATCTTATTAATTTGGATGTGTCTTTGGTCTTTGTTACAAGTAAACACAATACGTTCTGTCCCACCTTGGCCGTGGTAACTATATAGCCTACACCACTCTTGGATCATGTACATATCCAATGATGGAAGAATTTTTAAAATTAATCCAGCAGTTCTTGAGATTTTTTTTTTAATAATATCCAAGCAGCATTAGCTGATGTGCCTATATCTCAGTGTTGAAATAACAAATTATAGGTAATAGGCATGTCGACTCATTTTTTATTTAATGTGCCATCAAAAGCTACTCAATAACTAAAACATAGGTGAAAGAATGACTATGTTATCTTAAAAACTTCCCATGATATCACGATTTTAAAATCACAATTTTGGACTCGCCCAAAAACGCTTCATACAAATCACTACAGAAACGTGACGTCACATTGCCGTAGTTTCTATGATTCTATGCGTCGCGCGTAAAGTTTGTATGGTAGCTATATTAAATATTGCGTTTAGGAAACTGATTTCATAACAAATATAACTTGAAATTGAATGGGTTATCCAATGGTAAATACATTTTCTAGTAATTTTGTACTTTTAAAATGGACTTACCCATCCATCTCTGAATGATCATAAAGTAAGTTATACTAAAAAATATCAAAATTAAAATTGGTACACATTTTATTCTATTTAAATACTGTCATTATATCAAATAATTTAATATAATTGCAGGAATTGTCGACACGCCTATTGTCTGTTAAAATGATATTGTCTTTCGCTATCCATTTGTCCAGTCCAGTTCTTAAAGGAACTCAATTATTTTGACGAAATAACATCCTCTGGCAACCTGTTCCAGTTGTAAACCACTCTGTTGCTGAGGATGTGATGTGCAGTGTTTGTCAGTGATGGTGCACGGGACAACTGGGACTTATAACACCCGACTATCTCTCTGCAATTAATGTATTTAATCAAATAAACTCTTCAGATTTATAATATTGGTATAGATATAATATGTAATCTATTACATAATTGTATATACTGTGTCTATTACTCAAATGAGAGCAGATTTATTATTATAACATAAGTGCACACTTACATTCCACCTCTCAGCGCATTTCTTTGAGAATGTAGCGAAGACCACATTCTCTTCGGGGTGTTTCTTCTTGTGCTCCTCCCGGCATGTCTGTATGAAGAAGGCGTACGCCGTGATCCTTCCGCGGGGCTTGTTACACGGCCTAGCGCGCGGCATCCTCACCTGCTTGGCTTGCGCGATCAGCGCCTGTTGCTGAGCTTGTTGCTGAAGCTCCTATAACCAATAATGTGGACCTTAAACCAATTTATCCTACAAAACAATGTAGGAACTTCAAATTCATATAGTTGCTAGCCATATACAGGATATAATAAATACATCTACACATAAGCAATGTAAAAATGCAGTCAAGCATGAGATCTAATTCTCACAATACAGTGATTATTAAGATGAATCAAGATATGATATATCTCTATTGATGTATCGAAATGAAGAGAGCAGTACTGCTATATCTGTGTGTGGACTGTAAGTATTATAAGTATTGAGAAGAGGTAGGGGTAAACCATACTTTTATCTTATCCACCAACCAGCACTTGCAGCATGGTGTTGACTCTCTCCTTTCTAAGGAAGGCCCCGAGTCCCAGCAGTGGGAACATTTAGTTGGGTGCTTATGCTATGCTTACCTTTACTTTAATTTTTGTGTTAATTTTGTAGTTTTATTTTTGTAGTAGTATAATACATATTAGTTAAATAGAAATAAATAGACAAACCTGTAAAGTAGATTGTCGTTGCAAGGCAGCGTGAATCTGTTGCTGCTGCACGGCTTGTAGACTAGCTTGCAAATTACTATGTTGTTGTTGCAATGACTGGGCAACTTGCTGTTGCAACACAGCTTGAGCTTGCACAATTGCTTGCGCCTGAGCTTGGCTGACTTGCAGAGTTTGTTGCAGGCTTTGTTGCAATGCCTGTTGCTGCTGCTGTTGTTGTTGTTGCTGTTGTTGTTGCTGCTGCTGTTGTTGCTGCTGCTGTTGCTGTTGCTGATGTTGTTGTAGCATCTGCTGGAGGGTCTGTTGTTGGGTTTGTTGTTGCTGTTGATTTAAATAGTAATTGGAATTATTAAATGCAAGAAAAATATATAATTTCAGGAATGATAAATGCATAGCTAACAATCAGTTTTCCATTTGTACATTAGATGCCTGGATATAGACATATTTCTGTTGCATAGTCATGTTTCATTTCTTAAAAAACCTACTTCCAAATAGGAGAAGATACTAAGTTTGTCCATATATTTTTTAAATGAAAGATAAACCACAATTCATCTTGGCTGTTCGGTTGTTTATGACCTTGACCTCTACTGAGGAAATCCTTCTCTTACAAGGGTAAGAGAAACCTTTCCTAAGTCTGAGTCTGTTTATACTTATGCAACATTTTACCTGATGCTGCAGCAATGATGCATTGTTTCATTAAAACATTAACTCATTTTAAAATTTAAGACACTTTCTAAATCATTCATTTTAGTTAATATCTTCAGTATTATAGTAAAACTATGACTGATTTTGAATTTTTGAATGAGATTACAAATAAAATTGAACGAGTTTTTTAAAAAGGGCCCTTATTTGATGATTTTTTGTAGTATACAATGAATAGATAAACTCTTTATTGCACTTAACGAAACAAACAACTAAAAAAAACAATATTAAAATATAATAGCAAATGGCGACCTTATCGCTAAAAGCGATCTCTTCGAGGTAACCATGGGATGGAAAAGAAGTTAAAGTATAGAAAGACGGGAGTAATCAAATAACTAGTTATTTGATACCTTAATATAAAAAAAAAGTTAAAAAGTTAACTAAGAAACTAATCATTGACTAAAATAAAATAGACATACATTCTAATAACAATACATGATAATACATAAATAACCTTATTACCTATACTAATACACATGCAATGAATCCAAAATACTATTTAATAAAGATCCATACATATCATCTTCAATCAGATTTCAGCAGGCCTTCGACAAATAATGTTTTTTGACTTGCACCTTAAATACGAAAAGTAACGGAGCTTGTCTTATTTCCACAGGCAAGGCATTCCACAACTGAACTAGAGACGATCTTCTTAGCATTCCATGGATTCACCGTGCGGGTGCCGGGTCCATCGTGTGGCAGAGAGAGAAAAACTCGAGTAGTTCCCGAGACTTGTGACTCGGGCGTAGGTTTAGGGGCCCCTTTCTGACGTACATCAACACTCACCTTCACCACTCGTTTTCTCTCCTGCCCAGCCAAATCTGATATGAGCCTACTAGTGCAGCTTTAGACACGTTCTAGTATAGAACTTACAGCACTTCTGGATAAGCCAAGGTCTTTCAGTAGGTTATAGAGATTTTGCTGGTATACCTCGCTCCCACTTCTACAGCGTATAAACTAACTACATAGCCGTTTTTGTTAATTCGTTTAGGAGGTCGTAATACTTATTTTGTTTCATCGCGTGGTCTTTAGGTATATTAGTTTCCCACGGTACGGTAAGTTCTACAAGGACTATGCGTTTCGTAGCTCTAGAAAAAGGAAAATGTCCGGTCTGGATGACGAAACACCCACATCCTCTGGGATTTTGTAGTGCTTTTCATACGTGTCCATTAAAATAGTCCAATCAGGTGCTGTACCCAGGATTGAGTAAGGCTTGTTCCTGGAGTTTGAAGTTGAGCCTTCTTTTACAAAGTTAATTTGTCTGTTGTTTGTCGTCAATCCCTTTTGGGCTCTAGCTACCGAAAGGCTCATGGCTTCACGTATGATTTCAAGTACTCTGTCATGACGCCGTGAGTAATGACCCCCATTAAGGAGCACCTTGCATCCCACCAATATGTGCCTTGCTGTACATATCGCCTCTCCACAAGTATAGCAACATTTTTCAGAGGCTTTTCCCCACCTTACCAAGTTACTCTGGTCAGGGAGGGTCATTTGGAATGCATTTAGATAAAATTTTAATAAGGCAGGGGACCAGTCATAGATCAAGGTGCGCCATTTTAGAGCTAATGGGATACAGAACTCACCTATGGTTAACCACTCACTTTGCATTTCTAAATTCATAGCGTGCACTTTGTAACGTGTTTGTTTGTGTTGTTGAAATGCAAAAGATTTTCCGTAGAAAGTTTCGCAACGTGCAGTTGGCATTTGCAGGGACAAATTATGGGTAGATCTAAGATGACGTGAGTGTGCGGTACTCCAGAATGTAAAGTCTTTCAGATATCGAGGTGTAGTAGGGTTAATATGATAATATGAAATATGAGCATTCCGACGAAAGCGAATGGGGAGCCACTTGAGCTGTACACGAAACTGAGACACATGATCATATTTGCGCAATCCAAATATGAATCTTAAACAGTAATATTGGAGACACTCAAGTCTATTTAGCTGATTCTCCGTGAGATCAAGGTAGCAGGTGTCAGCATAGTCAAGGATAGGGAGAAGAAGAGATTGTGCAAGTACAACCTTAGTGGCAGTGGGTTAACCATAAGAAGTTACTTGGATTTCGTCTTAAAGAGATCCACCAGATGCAAACAATTTGCAACTGATGCTCCTTGACATTACTCACGGCGTCAAGTGAGGTTCCCAACTCAAAGCCCAAAACGAAAAAAAATTACACCAAGATTTTTGACCGATTCACTAATGGACACGTAAGGGATTGTGATCCCATCAAAGACGACCACAGAACTTACCGTACCGTGTACTCCAGACCAGATCGATCCTACGAATTAACAAGAAATCATATACGAGCTACCAATTATTATAACTTGTGTTTTCTTAGGATTAACATTCATACCAAACGAATTACCAATGGACAATTTCGTGGAGGTCTGCATTCACCGTACTCCAACGGACAATTTCGTGGAGGCTAATATGAATCTAGATCTGAAAGTTGCGCCTGTGAATAAATTTGGAGATCGTCTGCATAAAGGTGGTAGGAAGAACTGAGGTGCTGAGATATTGAATTAATGAAGAGAGCAAAACGAAGAGGTGATAGCACGCCAGCATTAGCATTACACCAGGTCGAAAACACATCATTCAGGCGAATACGTTGCCGACGACAAAACAGGTAACTGTGAAACCAATCAATCACTGATGGAGAAATGTTAAGAGAGCGCAATGTTGCCAACAAGATATCAATGCTGAATAGTGGATGATTCTAGGAACAAAGTAACAGACTGAATGTGTATAAAAATATGGTCATATTTAATTTGTGTTATATACACAATCATTTAGTTGAGATAACATTTGGATTCGAGCTACCTATAATATATTTGCAATATCGTGCAGTATATATATTTATCCACAGATTCCCACAAAAATAAAAATAAATACAAATACAGTTTTTGCTGGAATGAAAATATACAAGGAGTAATGTATTTTGTCGCCTTTGAGAGGACAAAACAGCAATTTATTTATATACACACATAAAACATATACACACACAAGACAACACTCATCAAGACAAATGATCAAGCGCAAATCTACTACTGAAAGAAATTAAGTCTATAATTTTTTTGTGTGGTAAAAATATATCAATATGACATAGGTACCTGCTGCTGCAAAGACTGTTGTTGTTGTTGTTGTTGTTGCTGCTGCTGCTGCTGCTGCTGTTGCTGTTGTTGCAGAACCTGCCGCAAGTTTTGCTGTTGTTGCTGCAACTGCTGTTGCTGTAATGACTGATGGTTTTGCTGAATCCCGTTAGATTGCTGACTGCTATGTTCAGAGTCAGGACTTGCCTGATTCTGAGACTGTAACAAATACAAACATTGTTCTTAGAAATATATATGGCTAATGTCTAAAATTAATATAACATTATTTTTTCACAGAGAAGTAAAAAACTACACAAATAATCATTGGTCAAATTGTAACATAGGTACTAGACAGTGCAGTGTACCTATTACATATAGGCTCTATACCCTATGTAGGCAGGGATGGAACATTTTTTTCACAGAATTTGTGATGTGTTTACAGTGAGTTAACAAAAATATGTAAGATCAACCATTTTTTTATTTAAGCAATCTTCTGTAACATTATCATACAACATTTTTTTTAAGTTTCTCTATCACCGTTAAAGAAAAAATAGTAATACAAAGAACTTGTGGGGGAGTATCATTCCGCCCTTGGTACTCTACTCACAAATCAACATAAAAAAATAGGTAAAATACGAATCAAACTAGAACCGTTCTTCATGCATAGAGACTCAAGTAATCGTGATGTACATGTATTAGAAAACTCCAAATTACGAGAACAATATCTGCAAATCGAAGTCATGGAATTGAATTTTCGATATTGTGACGATGAGCAAAAGTATCCCGACATTCCCGACTAACCTCGAAATATCACTTAACTTACCATAAGTTTAAGTAACCAAAAGAAATAAAAAAAAACTTTTCATTAAGCACGTTGTTCAAATCGCAGTTTCAGTGAATTAATAACTCAAACCCTATAACAAATAATTTGAGATTTTACATTTTTGTTTTATGTTTGTTATTGTTATTTGTTATTGAACATATATGAACATTAAACGTGATTGAACGAATGAACGATAGGAAAAATAGTTTTACAGTGACGAGCGAATGGAGAATGAATGAATGTTTTTTGTGCTATAGGGATGAATGCACACATGAAATCGATTACACGAAACAACCTTTGTTGTTGGTTGACTCACTGGTCACACACTACTACACCGGATTGTCTTAATTATGCACATAATGCACTAGTCCAAAATTGTATTATATTATAGCATTTGTATTTACGATTATAGAAATACTTATGATTACGATGCAAATAATTACGATTATTTACTATTTATTATAAATGTTACTTTAAATAGAGTGTGTAGAAAACGTCCGCCATTACGACAATATTAAAGGTTTATTTATAAATCGCACTACGCCAAAAGTTTACAATATAGGTATCTGAGGTGATATAATTATTTTTGAACCTGTATCTAGATTTGTAACTAGAATATCCATAGGTACTAAGTAAAAATTTAAATAAATGTCCTTTTCTTTTCATTCACTGGTTTCGACAAAGTTGACTAAATTAATGTGCATCCATTAGGCTAATTGAGCACTTTTGCGTCGAGTGCCCAACTGGGCGGGTTATTTGATTATAGACGGTCATTTCTTCATTAATTAATGATTTTACGCTCGAAATTTTAATGTCAAAAATTACTATTTTACTACACTGCTGCTGTTTACTAACTAATAATTACAGTGACTTTTTTCTGAGGAAAATTTAAAAACAAGGAATTCCTAAGGAACACTACAATTTTTACGTTTAGTAATAACTAACCTATTTTGTTATGCTCATACTAAACTACAACGTATTTTGATTGGTCATTTTTCGTAATGTGATACGTTAAAAACAAATAAACATCCACATTTCAGATATAACGTCCAGAAATTTGAAATTCTAATTTAAGAGCTTTTCTATTTACATTTGTCATATATACTATTCTAGTTACATTTACCTATAGATATGGACCAGCTTGTCATCGAAAAACATTGCCCAGAATTTAAAAACAACTAACAATACGTTTCATTTCAATGCCGTAGATACCTGTGCCCCACGGCAATCATAAACAGGAAAAAATATTTTAAGAGGTTTCAGCAATCACGATAAAATGCACTAGTTAAGGTAAAAAAAAATACAGAAAGTGTGGTTAAAAGTGAAAACTTACAATTTAGATTTTTATGTCAGAATATAAAATGCTCCTCAGCTCCCACAAAACGAGGATAAAAGAGCCACTCGCACATGCCGCTATACGGAAAAACTGCATGAAATGAGTCTGGGTGAAATCGTGATGGTACTTACTCTACTCTACTAATCGTGAGGGAACTTAAAAATCAAACAGCCACGGGCGAGGACGGGATTATTACAGATAGAGTTATATACCAATATCGCTTCTGAGCCATATCTATACGTTGTTCCCAAGATAGATCTGTCAGAAATCGTCTCACCCGAAGATTCGATGAGTCTCAACCTCCTGAACCGGGCTTCGAAGTAGGTACAGCACCACATGCCAAATTCACGCTGCGCCAGATTGTTCGGAAGGCAAAGAAGCACAATCTTCCGCTTTGCTTGCGGTGTTCATGAAATATGAGTAGGCTTTGGACTCAGTCAAAACTTGAGCTGTTCTGGAATCCTTACAGCGATACCAAATCGAGGCGATACATCGAGATGATGAAATCCAAGAACAGCAGACAAAACATATTCCTCTGCATCGAAGCGTGAGACAATGTGATCTCCTCGAAATTACTCTCAAACGCACTTGAAGATTAACAGCTGATGAAAATAAGACGATGAATTGCGTTGGACGTGGCCAAAATATAAAATATCAATGGCGAGTACATCTTTACCAACAATGTGCAGACGACATCGTCATTCTACGGCTCTTGAGGACTTGCAGTGGATGCCGGACAGCTTCTCATCACATCGGTCTCCTATTTAATTTGGATACAACCAAAGTTATGTGTAACGAGTTCGTTGCTCCGGGACCGATTGCAGTAAATGAAATCAACCACGAAATTGAACAGAAATTCGTTTACCTCTCTCGTTTCGGGCAGACGCGCGAATCAGGTAGATTAAAGTAGCTTTGAGAGTAAGGCCATGAGGAGAAACCAGTTGGGCTGGGCAGCGTTTGGGATACTTCATTGTGTCTTCTTGTCACCCATCTTACAAAGTCTCAAGACAAAACTTTACTATGAATGCGTCTTACCCGTTATGACCTGCTGAAATGTGAACACTGACAGTGAAAATGGACCGTAAGCTCAAAGTCGGTCAGCGAGCTATGGAAATATCTATGCTTGGGGTTTCTCTGAGGAATTGAATCCATAATGAAGTAATTCGTCAGATAACTAAAATCACCGACATAGCTCAGCGTATTATCAAACTAAAGTGGCAGTGAGCTGATCACATCTGTCACAGACCCGATAACCGTTGGGGTACACAGATTCTAGAGAGGTGACCGCGAATCGGTAAATGTAGTGTAGAACACCTTGAGACTAGATGGAGTAATAATATACGAAAAGCGGTTGCTGGCGGTTGGAAACATAAGACCGAGATTCAGGCTGAGTGGCGTATTATGGATTATGCCAGAAACTTAGTGTGTGTAGAGTGAAAACCAGCAGTGGACGAATACAGGATGATAATGATGATGATGCACTTGTGATGTTAGATTTGAAACATCAAATCTACCTCTGAAAAGATTCGTAGAAGGGAGAATTCCCACGGTCTCACGAAATTGTTATTTCTCTAAACTTATATATTTTCACCTATCTATCACTAACATATCATTCTAAAAAATATTTATTATCAGTGACACTTTTTCGCAAATTATTTGATTATTTCTTACCTTTGTGTTCCTTGCTTTTTTTCCAAAAATGTTTATTTTCAAGCAACCGACCTCAGTTTTAAGTTAAAATTACCAAGTTCACTAATCCTACTAATATTTTGAATATCAATGTTGAATCAATGTTCGGATGTGTAGATGGTTGGTGTTCAAACACGTCGTAACGTATGAATGGAACGGGCTGAAATTTGGATCACAGTTAGATTGTAGTCTGCAGGAACACATAGGCTACTTTTTATACCGGAAAATAACGGAAACGGGAACTAGGCGGGTAAAACCACAGGGCGCTGCTGGTTGTGTGTTATTTTTGATAATAAAGTAATATCGTCGATAAGTGTGTTTTTTGTTGATGTTTCGAAAACAGCTGCACCGATTTTGATTAAATGTATAAAAACTATTCAGGAAGTATGTGTATTCTTTCCGAAAAAAATAACAAAATCCGTTGGCACATTCTCGAGAAATCGGTGGACATACAAAAAAAGTGCATGTCGAATTGATAACCTTCTCCTTTTTTTGAAATCGTTTAATTATAGCAATAAAAAATAGTTCAATATGAATAACCTTTTTTACTATTTATATTATTTCCAGAATCATTAAATCAGCAAAACACGTTACTATAATAGTAATTGATTAAGTGATTTAGAAAATAATATTTACATCATAAATCACTCGTGTTAATAATTTCCCTTTTTTGGGAATCTAGAATTTATTTATGCATTCAAAATAGTAGTTGTAATTGTAATCTATGAGAGATGAATGGTCGTTTCTTTGATAACTTTTTGATGTTAACTCCATACAGGGAGTACCTAGGTAGTGGTAACCAGAAACGTACCTATTTGGTATGAATAGTTAAAATGCTAACAATTAGTAGTATGGCAAACCAATTAATATCCTGTGTTTCATTAGTAAGATTGTGTTAAACAAATTTATTGTTGTTTTTATTCAGCGGAGTTTTTTATTGTGCGGTGATTTAGTTTAAACTAAGTAAGTAACTAGATAAAAATAAATAACTTCCAAAGGTAAAACCATACGTTAAATATAAATAACTATGGTTTTCTTATTTCAAGGCAAAACGTGCATATCATGTTCTATTCATACCGTGGGGGACGTCTGTTGTGTTTCAACTGAACTCGATGCAAACCACCATGGTTGTTGAGGAGATTCCTCCCTTGCATTTGAATTTGTCATCAAGCGATAATCATAACCACTGTTAGATGTATCTCCTGTGTTATTTGAGAATCCGCCGGTCATTTTGTAAGAATACAATTGATGGGTTGAAGCCGCTGTACTTCGGGCAATCTCCTCATTCAGCTGCTGTTGGTGCTGCAGTTCACCTGCGCCACCCGGCCACCACGAGGCATCGTCGCGCGCACCCCAAGCGCCCCCCGTCGCGCCTCTGTCCCCCATCTTTCAGTTGGCGCTTGCAGTCAGCTTGTTTCTTTATAATCTTTTCAATTTTTATTGATATTTGGTAATACTCTCACTTTGCATTAACTCATCATTTGTAAGTGTTTAAAGTTAAAGATTATCACGAATTATTGATTGATGTTCTCACTCAAAACACTATTACATTAAATTCACACTTGTATTCATCACAAAGACTCGATATCTTAACGAATTTCACATAGTTCAATTACAGCTCTTGTTGTCAAACTGATCAAAAAGCACAAAGCCAGGCGTGTTGTTTGGTCAAAAAGCTACCGGCCGTAACTTCCAATCCACACGCGTACGTTTTGTCTTCGTTTGTACCTAAGTCAATAAAGTTGGCAACGTCGCATAACCAGACGCTAAACAAGTACACACTGGCGCCCCCAACGCGCAGCGGATAATACGAAAACTTCAGAACTTACACGAATACGGGCCGACTGTGCACGAGCTGGCAACAACCTCGTCCAGTAACCGGTCAATAAGATGATTAGCGCACCGTAGCTTTAGTGCGTAGGTCTTGAAATTCTTTTGTTTCTTGACTTATATTTTTTTTACAAACTTTAAATTTAATCAATACTCCAAATGTAGTTTATTAAATCTACAATCATAATTAATTAATGACAATAATTCTGCCTACGTTTTTCGTGATGTATATTTACTTATTCAGTAGGTGTCATCAATCTTTTTTTTTTATTATACATTTGTATAAAACTAAAACATTTCTATTTCAATTAATGTAATTGAAAAAAATGCCATCGATCACGATGTACGTTATCTAAAATTAGACTAAAGATACTATGTCAGATGTATGGGTATATCTATTCCTTAACTCTTCAGAAAATATATAAGTATAATATTATCAAATGATTTCATGAATTCATGATGAATAAACTCATAGTCTTAACTTAGTGATATTGTTGCTTGAATTTAAACTTAATAAACGTTATCAACAATAACACTACAATAACATGGTTATAATAAAGTTATGTGAATTCTTCATTCGATGTCATTATAGATTGTGGATGACGACAAATTTGGAAGAACAGTAGTTATTTATTAGTAGTATTACAGTAGATATAGGTAAGTGACGGGTCATCGACGGTAGCTGCTGACCGCTATCTATGGTCCCTTATAAATATGTTTGGTATTGATGGACATTGTCTCTACGCAAAATCTGAATGTAGATAATTTATATTATAACATGTATATAATTAGTTAATGGGTAGTTTTGGTTTGTTACAATGAAGCTTTTTCAAAATATCATAAGAATGTATCAACTGACAAAATTATATATAATTATATATAGTTCACAATTGCGTCACAAGCAATGCTCGATAATGTTGTATTTTTTGGTAACGTACGTTCATTCTTATATTTTTTTTCACTCAATCGTCAATTTTCACCAATCATGTCAATTTGAATCTAGTTGAAATGAAACGTAACTGACTAGTAGAAGTAAATGGTTGATTTTGTTTTGCATACTTAAGTAAAAATTTTGATATAGAGACACCTAAACAAGTGTTTCAGCGTCAAACATCCACATACATCACGCAATGTGTGTTCTACTTCTACGTCAGTCGAAAACAAATGTGCTATTTTAGACCCTTCACTACAGTAAAATCTCTCATTATTTATAAGTTTATGAAGTGAAAACTTATTTTTGTAATAAACACGTAATGATTATATTTTATGCGTAATGCGCTTATAATAAATAGTTAATATTAAATTTGACCTATTGTCGTTTTGGGATAAAGTTATTTTATGAATAGTCTGGCTGTCAGATAAAAGCACCGCATTTAAAAGTGTTTTCAATTACATAACACCCTAAAGTATACAATAAAATTATTAATTAGGTAACAGTACTTTTTTTTTACAAAATATGTAAAATGTTTACTAGAGCCAACGTTGCAGTCAATTAAAAAAAACTTTTAGCCATCTTAACATCAAATGCAAATCACATGGATACTATGTTATACCACTCATTTAAGTTGAAACAAATATATATAAATTTACTAATTAACACAAAGTAACACTTTCAAACCGTCGCCCATAAAATTGAATGTGGCTTGCTGTTGGCTGATTTTGCTATGCCTATATACCTGTAGTATTTAGAGCTCCCATTTTTTTGTACTGGAAATTAAGTATAATATGTTCACAGAAACAAAATCTTTATTTTGAAAAAAATTAAAAAAAAAATCCGTTTTTTTGACGTATTAAAAACATGATTCTTTCACGATTTAACAATTTATTGTCATTTTTAAAATATCCAATCCATAAGTATCGGTACAATATAGGTTAATATTGAAGCCCTAAGGATATAAATATGTACAATATTTGTTTGCAACATTTTTTTTTTGTAGAACAGTAAATAGTACTAACGAATAAAAAAAATGTAATACTATTTTTCACAGTATGGTCGGGAATAATTAGTATAAAATTAAAGTATTTTGAATTATAAACATAATATATGACATGAGTTATATTACTAGATAGTGGTAAGATAAACATACATAAAATGTAGAACATTATTTTGTTTCGTACGCAAGGCTACGTATAAATACCTATCAGGTAGCTTTTTAAATGAAGTTGATAATAAAATATTCATTGAAATGAAAACAAAAAATATATCGAATCGAAAACTAAATAACAAATTTTATTATTTATTAATAAAAACATAAACCTAATTTTGATAGAATTGTTTAGTTATAGTAAAAAAATATTATCTAAGCCTAAATACTAAAAATATACATGAAAATAATAAACTCTACAAACACAACACACACACAAAACAAGCCATCGCATCGTTTGAATGTGTTGGTGTATTATGATAAGCAGTTAACGTAAGTATGTAGGTACTTCATGTATACAAATATGTCCTATACTTATGTCTATGCTATCTGTTACCTTACGCAGCGGTGTACTCGGCAGCCATTTGCACACCAAAATAGTATTACTATAAATAACACACGGTATTAGAGTAAAATATTACTAAATAACAAAAACACTTAACCCATGGGGGTATAACACAAATTAAAATTACCTCACGATTTAATAAAAATGTTACTCACAGAGTTGTTATTAACAAACGAGCACACGATTTCAGCGCTTATTACGTAGAAAACTTCGCGCTCGTCACACTGAACACATGAACATAGACGGTATCAGCGGTAAATCCATGATTGGTTTAATTTAAATACCCCGCCGTTTTTCAGCCAATCACAACATTTCAATGGGCTTTATTTTTTGTTTATGCTTCGTTTTTGTGTTGCACCTTTGCACACACTCACAAAAATAACTCTTTTCATTTCACAACACCATCTTTCCCTGTACGAAAGTGTGTCTTGAATCTATGGAATTATGGTGCTAATTTGAAAAACATCGAAGAACGTGAGTGAGTGAGTGAATGACAATGGTCCACCACTACAGTACCAAACATATATAAAAAAATAATTCTAGTTAATATACTACTAAATGAACCCCCCAGTCAGACTCCGGAGACGGGACTGTAGGCGGGGAATCATCAGTATTTACTTTTCTTCTAATAAATCCAACAAATAACCAACTATTGTTATTTCACTCACCCATCATCCTTTCAGTCGCGCGCGCGCGTCGTCGTGCGTCGTTCGTAGCCCGTATTGCTAGGCGATACGGTTTAATATCGGTATAAGATACCGATCCGAGCGTATCGCTACTATTCGCTAATATCGGGTTTCAAAATATATAGTTTTACTCGCGTCGATATCGGATATTACGATATTGATCTAATATACGATTCAGTAATATACGATTTGTATCGGCCGCTCCTATGAAGTGATAGGCATCGAGTACATCAGAAAGTATCGATACCCAGTAAAGTATCGGAACAATGTATCGAGTACGGTATCGAGTAGGTATCGCAACGCAAGTATCGATACTACTCAAGTATCGATACTTTTTGCGGATCCCTAGTAATGGCGTTGAGTTCGGTCGGTCGGTGCGAGAGCGAATCCAAAGTTTTATTATTTGGGATCAGATATTGTGTATTTTAACGTTTACCCTTAATGGAGATGTTCTTACCGAACCTTAAATCAATTTGCTAAGCTACTAAGTGAGAGTGTAAACTAAATATAAATCTATTTCGCTGTTATGAATTGACGATGGTCAAATTCCCGCTTCTGAGGCTCAGGATAAAAGTTTTACAATATTCTTAAAAATCAACTGGCGCAAAAAGCGCAGGTTCTGTGCATAGTGTAATGGATTTTATTCATTTCTTGGGAGCTGATTGTTGATACTGATCATAACCTCAATCATACGTCTTTGTGAATACGTCGAACTATTTTCTGGACCCCGGTACGAGGACTGATACAGGAGTTAAATTCATTTGTTATATATGATTCAACGGGAGTATCAAATGAACAACGGGTTTAGTACAGGAGAAGAAGATTCTAGAGGTAATTCGGATCAAATATGTTGCCTTGTGGATGACGGCGATCGCTGCAGACGGCCCGCTGGCAACGCGTCATATAGTAAACGCATCCAGAAGACCGTCGCATTGAGGAGGCTAAAACTTAACATCGACGCTCAGGTATTTATTGTACACAACTAAGAACATTCATAAATTCCGGTATTGCAATGTTACAAACTCATGTGTAAAAGTCAACCCATTTTCATGAGTGATGTATGTGTGTTTCAGGCCAGGCATACATACATTTGTGATCATCACAAAGCTATGATTCAGTGTGCTAGGACAAAGCAGAGAAGGCCCAAAGACTCTGATAATGACAGTAATGAAGCTGAGATGGATTCCCCAGAAGTAGACTGGTTTCAGCTCCAACTGAACACTTTGAGAAGGTATAAGCGGCATTACAAGGTGCAGACTAGACCTGGGTTGAATAAGGCTCAATTAGCTGATGTAAGTACATAAATTTTATTCATACACAATTCCAAAATTCAATGTGGTCAAATGTTTTATAGTTATATCTTGCTTGAAACTAATTGAATAAGTAGTACAAATGACCATAAAGGGTAAACTAATATTTTAAGTTTAATAGATAATAGAAAAACAGAACTAAATTATAAAATAACAGTGTCTGGTACTTAATTCATCAACCATATTTAACAAGTTGAAACATGGTTACACCACATGGTTTTATAATAGTATCCATCAAAACAATAGTTTTTCATTTTATTGAATATACTATATATATATATATATATATATAATAACTTACAATTATGTTTTCAGTATGGCATAGTCTGCAAAAAAAAATACAAACTGAAATTTGACACAATAGTGACACATCAGCACAATACATAGACATAAAAGGTGGTCCGACCAAAGGTAGAATCATAGTTAGAGATTCCTGCATACCATTGACTATCATTTATGGAACTATTAAGCTAGTGAAGACTCACTTGAAGCATGTGCAAATAATTGAATCTTTGTTACTTGATAGACGAACTATGGTCCATCTGGCTGTATTATAAACATATGGTAGTGTGGCCACCCTAGTTCATTATAAATTGTTTGTGAAGTATTTACATTATTATTTAACTTCTGACTTCCAACAACTTTTTTAACATTTAACAGAGATATATCAAAATTTAAGATTCATACTATAAAACCTTAAATCACCATCAGTTAAGTCAGCCTGGGCCTAAGCTACTAGTGATTAGGTCTGCAGAATGATAACCACATTCTGGGCACAGTGAGAAACTTGCAAGCATGCTAGGATAACCGCATTCTGCATTAAACTCTTGATGCAACCCGAAAGCCTCTTATAATTATTCCAAATATTTATTTGAATTCTTAGGTTAAAATTATTAACAATATAAATACAAAGAAAAAATGTGAAACCTAATGCTATGTTACTGCCAATAGCAGGCCAAAGCTTCAGCTATGGGTTACTATGATTATGATTATTAAGATACCTAATGAGACCTAGCTGCATGGTGGATTATGGCCTTGACACTCCTGGTGAGAGAAGGGCCCAAGGGCAATGGGAACATAAAGTAGACTGCTTATACACATGATGTTTGCCCTATTTCTGTGCCACATACAAAGTTGCAAGTTACATACAAGTTTGCTGGTTCAGTAGAAAGTTTAAGTATGTACTTCTGAATATTCAGTTTTTTTTTGTGATTTCATCATTACATCCAGCTGGAATGTTACTTTACTCTTCAGTGCTGAGTTTACTGTTGATGAATTTAAAAAACCAGACTATACATTTTAGCTTAGCTATTTCCTTGAAATTAATGTTTAAACAATGTCAACAGTTTTGACCATTTTTAACTGACAACAACAGAATTGTATGTACCTAATAGTAGGTGTGGTAGGCAACATAAAGCATGTCCATGCAAATACACAAAGAGAAGTGTGTCCATCAAGGGTGTCATTTTAGGTATTTACATTATGAATAAATCATTTTAAAAGCTGATAAAGAGCCTTTTGCTATGTGTCTTTATGGTGTGGTCTACCTAGTTACTTAATTGAAATTTTGTTCTTCAAGTTGCTAATGTATTAGCACAATGGCTAGTTAAAAAACTCAAGTTGTCTAGTTCTCTAGGAATCAAGAAAGCAGTCTACTAATTCTATAATTATGCAAAGTGTTTAAAACTACATTTCATGATCTAATTAGTGTCTTTGTTTATAATTTTAGGCTATCCAGAAGCATTTCAAGTCCTTACCAGTAAATGAGAAGGAAATAATGACATATTTCATTTATATGGTAAAAACGAATGGGAACAAGCTCGACCAGAAGAATGGAATGAATTCGGACTCAGTATAAACAAAGTGTGCAGTGTGAGACGTCTGTTATTGTGAATTACATATTAATTAGCATAAGTATGTCTGTGGTGTATTTGTCATGAAAAGTACAAAATTGGTAATGTTTCATATTTTAACAGATAAATGCAACATGACCAAGCACTGATTTCCCATCTAGATATTATGTATTTTGGCTTGGTTACTACCACTCAAGCTGTAGTAAATCTGAGAAAAAAGCAGAGTATAGCATGTGGTTTTTTGAAATTAATGCTGTGTCATTGAAGGGTAAATGTATTTTTCTCATATATTTATTTAATATTTACTTTTCTGACCGACATTTATTTCTCACTCTTTCTCCCTGGCCAGATATACCACATAGTGGTGGGGCAGCCTCCATGTTTATACTTATCTACTTTGATTTATTCTCTTCATCTATTCCTTACACTCTTGACGATTTTTGCACTACAGCTTTTCACCTTGTTTAAGGTCTCTGGATCTTTTCTGATCAGAGCAGGAAAGATGAAGCACTAATATCCACACATAGTGTGGTACATCCTTACGTCACATACCCTTGCCATCTTAACCTAGTTTCTTACTTGTCGTCAAGTAGATTCAGTACTACCTGGTCTCACTGTCAAACATTAGAACTGGTCTTGATTATAGGATATTTTTGTTTGAATGTAACACCAGTAACTTCCTCTATGTAACTACATATCTATCTAACTACACTGTGGTTACACACATTGATACCTTAATTCACAAAACAAATAACTCTGTAGAAGCAAATTACACTGGACCTACTAAAAATTAAAAAAATAATATATTAAACATCAAAAGAAAAGCGTCATCGCTTCATGGTTGATGTTCCAAAGATACAAACTAAGAGATTTGACTCTACTTTTGTGATAAGAACGTCTAGGCTGTGGAATATGTTGCCTGAGTGGGTTTTCCCCGATGGTTACAATCTTTGTGTCTTCAAATCGAGAGTTAATCAGTTTTTTCTAGGTAAACACGCTTCATCGTAGACCGCATCGTCGCTTAACATCAGGCGAGATGGCGGTCAAGTGTAAACCTATAAAAGTAAAAAAAAAAAAGACTAAATGTCTAAATGCAAAAACAAGTGTGTTTCTTTCACAATTTCCAAAGGGAATTTTTTCTTTTGATGCATTAATTTTTTTGTGGCCCCTCTGAAATTTGTTACTTTGGAGTTTCATTTTGTGAATTAAGGTATCAACATGTAGAAATAAATTAACCTGTGTTTCTAATGTCACATCATATGGCAATGTAAACTGCATTGGCATGTGCCTTACAGTAAATAGCTAGGATGAACCTGTGTGACAAATGCTGTTTCAGGTTTTCTAAATATATTATTTTCGAATGTGTTTCGTGGGATCCCTGGAACAGATAATGCTAGCGGGGAGTGGGTGTAAAATGTTAGCAATTTATTTTGTACTTTTCATTTAAAACCAATCATGCTCGGTGAATGGTAAAAGCCAATTGTCACCACAGAAATAAGTCAACAGCTGTTTCTCACAAATGTTCTCGTTTATGACAAATTGCAGAAACATGTACTGAATGATTAGAAGTATATTACTTCAGGCCAAATTGTTACAAAATTTATGGATGCTGCTATGAATTATGTGTATGGAATGAATGTTTGATTCTTAATAGTATTCATCTGTCCAGATCAAAATGTAGTATTTATTATTAGATTTATTTTAGTTGTAATAATAACTGATGTATAATAGTATCTGATTACAAATGCTGTTAATTTTCTTTAAGGGGCCGATAATTGCATGCAACCTATCAGAGTCACATTTCAATGTTTTGAAAAATTGTTTGACTGAGTAATAAATTTCTAAAGAATATAATAAAAAAATGAACATAGTGTTTGTGTTAAAATAAGCTATATATTATATGAACATATTTGGATATTATGTATATCAGAGAATTTAAAAAAAAAAGATTTATTTGCCTTTTGTTAACCACACAACACAGTTTAAAAAAATTGTGTAAAAAATGTGAATCTGTAAATAATATGAGTACTATGTTCATATAATTATGTATTCATTTATAATATTGAAATGTTACAGCATATATAGAAAGCGCATCGCTATGAAAATCAGTAAAAATATTCAAAATAGGTAACATCTTATTTTATAAGTAGGTAAATTATTATATAAATTTTGTTCTGAATGAGCCATATTCATAAAAAAAATATTGTGCAAAATACATAAGTGGTAGTTTGTGACAGTGGGGTTATTTAGTACTAAATTACATTTAACCACTAGTAATAATGATATAAACAAATAATAGCAATTAATTATTTGAATATATCATTTTATGTAAAAATACATAAATTTCACAGTTACTGCAGAATGTTCCTTAACTACTGTGTTACATGATTCGTAAAAGTGATTATATTTTATGTAAACTCAAAAACAACGCTAGCCATAGCGAAAATCTGTTGAACGAATGTAACTTGCAGAAATATATACATATATCACACGAATCGACAATGATAGAACCTGAAACTATAATTCTTAGATGATTCAAAAATTTGTCTACAAGCTATTTTAGCCAATCGATTTGTAGCGAAAACTAAATAACCCATAATGTTAAAAATTAAGGAAGAACTTAGAAGGTCCATAACTTAAAGCCTTCATGTAGTTCTTAGATAACTGGGCTTGCAAGTATACCTGGTAATGAAAATGCTGATTCCCATGCCACACAAGCCACTGTTTTTGGTAACAAAGGTCAATTCCATGTATACTCGTATGATCTTTCCTCTACTTGTCAGTCTCAACTCCTTGACATCGTGAACATTGAGTGGCAGATAAGTAAAAAAAATATTAAATAGGAATTTTATGGTCAAATCCGACCTATAATTTGACCAAAGCAAATAATTTGATTTAAAAAAATCAAAGATTCAAGAGGCAAAATACGTCCATCATATCATATCATACAAGATACCATCGGACGCCTATATTATGTATTAGTAAATTTTTTCTTTTTCGAAAACTGCTCATTATAAATGTTTAAACTAATGTACTTACAGCGAAGGCCACCCAATATCACCCAATAAGAAATAATCTTGGCTCTGATATTGCTCTCTTTATTTTCGCTTGAAATTCCTATTAAGGAGTAAATGCGGTTCTGTTCTGTAATATTCATGAACTGAAATAAACGTCAATGGAAACTTAAATGTATCCTATTTATTAGTGCATTATTAATTTGCAAAATGCACGTGCACGATAAATCTTTACCGAACTGTGTTAAAAACCGAGTTCTGTTATATATTATTACTTGAAAACGTTTGCTAAAAAATAAGCAAATAAAACACGAAACTCAAAGATACCTAACTGACGAAGTTTGTCATGATTTCAAAAATATATTACATATTTGTAAAAATTTACTACACAATCTATTTTTACCTTTCGACAAATCAATAATGGAATAATTCTATCGGCTCCGCATGATATGTAGGTAGGTATATCGTAATCTGATCATTGGATAGGCTGGATCACGATATTATTGGCCATCTCTTCAGACTTCGCCAGCACTTGTTGATTTACCCGGCTGTTGCATTTCACGCCAATCGTGCCGCTTTTTTCTCGTGCTAAGCTTTGTTCACGCGTAAGAGTGTAAGATAAGAAATACGCGAAAATGCTGCGCTCACAATCTCACGGGCTACAGTCGTCTGGTAATAGACGAGGCATCACGCCTTGCCATGCCTTTTTTCACGGAGGTCGAAGGAAGGCGTGAAAGATTTTCCTCCGACGTCCAGGATGTTTTTGGCGCATTCGGAGATGCGATGAAATCCTGTTTATGCTGGGCTGTTTCCTTTTGGACAGTTAAAACGCTTTGCTCCCACGATCTCTCGCATTGATTGAATCACTGCCGGAAGTGAGAGATCGTTCCCTCACTCGCTTTCTCACGCAGGGCACCTGAGCAGCGCCACGTCTTCTGCGCAGATGCAGTGTAGCATGTGTTAGGTTAATTAATGACCTATCATTTGCTTTGCCTACCCTATATAAACTATAGTATGCAAAGTGCCAAGGCCAAATCATCGTATGAACGTTGATATGATTGGTGTAGGATGGCTAGATTGTCCTCCATAGGCGGCGGGTATGCGTAAATGCTAAATTTTTATGCGAATGATTTCTGGATTCTGTCATCATCTTAAGTATGAACCATTAAAGTTTTAGAAAATTGGTGGACAATTCACACATAACACTATCTGACCCCAAACTAAGCAAAGCTTTATACTATGGCGGCCAGATAGCTGATATAATACTTATATTATACTGCTGATATTATAATTGAATTCATCACACAAATATTTGCACTGGATGGGAAACGAACCCACGACTCTCGGGAGGCAGAGTTACTACCCACTAAGCCACAAGGCCAGTCAAATTCTTCGTATCTTTTGTATGTACAGTACTCAAAAATACCTACATATTTTTTATAGTGTCCATCATGTTTACGTATTTTATTACGACATTACCAGGCTTACATGAAGAGAAACGGGTATTTGATATCAGGATCCTTTTGCACACAAGAAGCTCCTATAATGATATTAAATAAAAATATTTGGGTAAGGAGCTAACTATACCTATCAAAATAAACAAAAATTTCCAGGTAACTAATATCAAAAAACTTAAATATCTATAATAACTTAATGGAAAAGTTTCAACAACCGATAGGAAAATGGAGTTAGCGATTTCTTTCTGAAATCGATGTTTTTAGATCTTTTTGGAACACATTGTATTATGTTCTTTTAATTATGTAATAAATCAAGTACCTATACATTAAAATAAAGAAACCCAACGCATTTGTTTCTAATTTTGCGTCACGTATGTTTGCGAGTAAAGCAAATACCTATTATTCGTTTAAAATTCCTATTCCAGTCATCTGAGCTGATAACTTTAAAACGGCTGAACCGATTTTGATGAAACAGTTAAAAATATTTCCGACTATCAAACAACAAAAACAATCGAAATCGGTTCATCCATTTGCGTCGAGAGTTAAAAATAGTTGTTTAATAAAAAAAAATACAAAGGTCAAAATGGTTAAAAAATCCTTCAACAAAAGCTTGTATGGAAAGCTTATATGTACCTACGTCAAAACTTGATATCAGGATAGGTTATCCGCACCCAATAATAATGATGTTAATTTCAGGTATAAAGACAAAAAAAAAACAAAAATAGAGGGTACGCGTCTTATTAAAAATCGCACTTATAACCTGGTACACCGTATTGATTAAATACTATAAATATCAGTAAATAATATTAAGCTTTTTGCCTACTGTGTAGCGATGCGTTCACTAACATTTCTGTAATATGTATAATTGGTATAACCGTATCGCAAGGCGACGGTGCAGTAATGAAATGAATTGTTTGTAGAATATAAAGTAATTTGTGCAATAAACTGTTACCTTGCTAAGCCATTTGTTGTTATGTTTCTGTGTGATTCAACAAAGGTCAAGCGCAATTTTCTGCCTCGTAAGAGAATGCTATTATTAGGTGAGATTATAAATAACATCAAAAATGTAATTAGTTTATATTTATTTATGAAATATAAAACTTATCACTGTCAATCATCGTCTGATTCTGATGACACTTCTATCCATTTTGATGATCCTTTCTTCGCGATGACTTCAACTGTTCGAGGGGCGGATGACACAACTGAAAAGCAAAGATTCATAATGTTAAAAATAAATATGTACTTACACGTCACATTATAGCGTATACAGTGCCACCATCTTATTTATAGAACGGCCAAAATCGGAATTACTGAGTTAAGAGTAATAAAAAACACAAAGTTGTCAATTTCAATCGTGGCGCCATGTCTACATTCTACAGATAAATTTCATGCCCGTAATGTTGCGTTTTCGGAACGCAAATACACATGTCAGATAGTTCTCTATTGAAAAGGTGACATTTTAATTTTATTAAAATTGTATAAAAATGAACATTGGCGCCATCATTGGTGAAATTGAAAACTATGACAGGTAAATTTGCAATCTGATGACGCCTTGATTGCGCGGAGTGAACATAATGCTGTGACATGCATTTTTTACTTTGGTGACGGAGTAGGGGGGGGGGAGAGGATATTATCCAGATACTCGGCTATATTGCAGTGCAACTGGGTTATGTAAGATCTTACTACATATTCCTAAGTAGCCCTACAACTGTGCCTGAAGGGAAGACATCAGAATGTCCGTTAGAACGCATCGGTTTATAAGCCAGGGGTTACCGTGTCGTTGACTCCCGTGGGCTCGCTGGTCTCAGAAGCCAAGCCCCGGTTTTTTTTAGAACCTGACTAACGTTAGCTGGCTTGGGTTGTCCCCTACTACCTATCGGACTATTGAGTTAGCGCCGGAGGCGCAGGACTCAAAATAACCTAACCTGACATTCCTAACATAAGAATCTGACCTGTAAGAGAAATCGAACTAACTAGGAGAGAGCTACATAACTCATACGTACCGAATTTAAGTACTCTAGTCGAATGATATCGGACTTAGTGCGCCCCGGTTTTTGTTTACCCATGGCCTCTTTAAACGCCTCTTTCTATGCAAGCCAAAACCGACTTGTTTTTCGACTCAGGCTCCAAGATCTGAGTGAAATTGTTTTTTATGGGACTTGCTACGGCGATACGGCTATTTAGTTGCGCAGCTGGCGACCCTTAACCGCGATAGCACGACAGCCGCACACCAGTGGGTTATCTATTCTATGGCCGCATTATGGCAGTCTGCGGTTAGTTTGGAATTAGTTACTTTGTGCTGTTAAATATTAAACAACTAGCAACGCTCCGTGATTGCACCAGCGTAGTTCCCGTTATTTACCCGGGATGAAAAGTAGCCTAATTTTTTATTCCAGTCTGTCAGTGTTCCAAATTTCAACCCGATCCGTTCAAGAGTTCCGATTTGATTGAGCAAAACACTTCCGAATTTATAATAAATAATAGATAATAATCTATTATTTATTTACTATCTACTATATGAACATCGGTGGACAATTCACACATAACACCATCTGACCTCAAACTAAGCAAAGCTTGTACTATAGCGGCCAGATAGCTGATATAATACATGTATAGTTTTAAATACATACTTATTATAAATAGAAACACCCAGACACAGTGCAAACATTTGAATTCATCACACAAATATTTGCGCTGGGTGGGAATCGAACCCACAACCCTCTGCTTTGCTGGCAGAGTTACTACCCACTAAGCCACGAGGATGATTGTCATATTTGTGTTGATGCAGCACTGTAGGTAAGTCTCGGTGAAAACGACCTTACAATGCTTTAATAATAGCTTACAAAATGTAAGATGACAAAAGTAACAAGAAAGAGACTTGTGGCACTTTGCCAACAAAGTGTACTGACCTTGTGGATTCTTTATAATAAACTAAAGATATTTTGTTAAACAATGTTTTGTTCCATTTGTATGCCAAAAGTTGACAAAATTAAGACGCTGCAGTATCCGCAGTGCGACTACTTACTATAAACTACAGTGCTGCTTTAAAATACCGTAAATACCTTCCTACTTCTTCCTCCAACACAAAATCCGTAGGTACTGGACTGATTTTTGTTGAAGGTGGAAATTCTTGTAAAACTCAATTAAATCTATACAGATTATAAAAAATAGTTTTCAAAATCGCCGATAGATGGCATTGATTCGAGGAGTTATCGAACCAAACGTTTGCTTTGTGCAACGTTTCTTTACCTTTTAGCGATATTAGGTTTTTTCCATAACAACATCTATCAAAGATTACAAGGCTGGCCGCACACACGCAATAATATTATTGACAATACAAGAACAAAATTAAAAATTTTGATTAACCCCCGACTACCTCAGATTTGTTATCTGTACAACATTCTACTAGTCAAGCCCTTTCATTTGATACCCATATTAAGGGAGTTGTGAAAAAAAATGTATTTCGCCATTTTGTGGTGACGGCCATCTTGGATTTGAAATTTGTCATAGTGCAATGTATTCTACTAGTCAAGTCCTTTCATTTAATACCCATATTAAGGTAGATTGTGAAGAAATATTTTGCCCGCCATTTTGTGGAGGCGGCCATCTTGAATCGATATTAACCAAACATAGCTAAGAACACCCGCACGGATATTAACTTTCAAATAAAAAAAACCGCATCGAAATCGGACCATCCGTTTGAGCTCTACGGTGCCACAGACAGACACACACACAGACAGACAGACAGACAGATAGATAGATAGACAGACAGACAGACAGACATCGACGTCAAACTTATAACACCCCTTTTTTTGGTCGGGGGTTAAAAATATGTATTGTTAATAATATTGCGCGTGTACGGTCTGTATTGCGGTATTGTTCAAAATAGGTATATATAATACATAATGTTCGGGGCCATAATAATAAATCGGGACTGATTACCAGTAATCCTGTAGACCGCACCATTTCTTTTTACAGCCGTTTATCTATTTAATGTATTTACTCACCATCATATTTACTAGGCTCAACAATCGCTACGTCTTCATCATCGTCCGACATCTTTTCATCGGAGTCGTCGCGTGTCAAATCTTCGACAGTGAATTTCTTCAGCTTTATGCTGAGGTTCCTTTCGCTTAGCGACAGGAGATGATCTTCCGTTATTGTATTACCGAAGTTTATTTTTTCTCGTTTTTGTCTGAAATGTTATTAGTACAATAGAAACATTAGTAACTAATCTTTACTAATATTATAAAGCTGAAAAGTTTATTTGTTTGCATTAAACTCCTTTTTTTTTTAATATTGCGTTTCAGTTCTATGTATGGGGGACCCCAAAAACTTATGTATTTTTTTCTATTTTTGTTTAAAACTCTTAATGCGAATCAGAGAATACATTTTTAACCAAGTTTCAACAGTATAGTTATTATAGTTTCGGAAAAAAGTGGCTGTGGCATACGGACTGACAGACTTGACATGACGAATCCAAATGGGTTCCGTTTTTTGGTATATGGTTACGGAACCCTCAAAACAAACTTTGAAACGAGTTATACACCCCTGGATGTTACGAATGTTCGCATCCGCATACGCAAATGCGGAATATTCGCATTAATTAAGACATCTGCATCCGCATTTACATCCGCATCAGTTAATGCGGAGTTTTTACGGATGCAGATTCACATCAACAAGTAACTACTCACATGTAAGCACGTGCTTCGTGTTTGTTTTGGTGATTGCTAACTGACGAATTGGTGAAATTGGTGGTTATCCTTGAATTTTAACATCACATCGGATTAAAAATAATTTACCAATATTTCAGTTTAATTATTATTATACATTGTTTATTATGAAACTCGAAATTGTTGTGTCATAAGTAAAACTAAAAACTTGTGTAATTTTGTTCTAAAAATGACTGAATAAATAAAAAGTTAAAATTAAATTGATTTTCAGTTATTTATGCACTTAAAATTTAAATAATTATCCTTTTAAAGTTCCAAAATCCGCATCTGCATCCGCGGATGTGAACTTCAAATAATCCGCATCCGCATCTGCATCCGCCGATGTCAAAATTTTCGCATCCATAACAACCCTGATCCACATTTTAAAAGTGTAGGTACACAAAACAACATTAAAAAAATTCGGGGTATGTTTTGGGGTGAACTTAAATTGTAGCACATACAGTCGGTTTATTATTGCGAAAATTATGTGCTCCATAGCTCATGCAAGTTCTTTTAAAGTGCCTTAATGCCATTACTTTCATATTTACCTTCTAACATCATCTTCAGCTATGACTTTCTTCACATATTCAACTATTTCTTTACATTTGTTAGCAGCAGTTGTGATGGCTTTGTGGACAATGTTGGGGCTGTCGATGGCTGCCCCGTTGAGGTTGAGTAAGCATAGCTCTTTGTATTGGTTCATACCAATGACTACAAGACCGCCACCAGTATTTATTCCTTCTTCGGTATTACTCTGGCAGACAAATTCTTCTAGGAAACCGGGGTCAGATACTATGATACTGAAATATACATTTAAAAGTTATTAGTTTCAAATTGGTTATGTTTGTATAATTTGTTTGACACGATTTAACTCTGGCAGATATTATATCTTAGATAAAAAGAAAATATCAAAATAATCGGCAATTATTTTAATACTGCAGCCCAGGCTTTTTTGACAGACTTCAAAACCGACGAGGTTCTCAAATCAGCTGTATTTTTTTTAATTTTTTGTAACATACAGCATGTTAATTAAGTGTATTTATAAAAATCGGTTGAACTGTTTTTGAAACATCATTTTTATATAAAAATTTAGTTCTAAGCACTTACAATTGTTCACTCCAAAATTGAGCATTTCCATGGTTTGGTTACAAATGGCAAATAAAAATGTCTTAAAATGACACATATAAGATCTTCTTAGCAATCCATGGATTCACCGTGCCGTGCTTACGTTATACTTGAATGACGCCCAATGAGTTTGATTCCACTTTTCTGATAAGAATGTCTTGGTTATGGAATGTGTTGCCTGACTTGGTTTTTCCGGATGGGTAACCAACAGGATGTTTTCAGCTGACAATATTTTAGTTTTACTGATAAAACACTAAACATTACTTACTCTTTGCCAAAGATAGCAAATGTGCAACAGACTGGATAATGATATAGTACTGTTGGAATGGGATCTTTCTCAGCTATAGTGTGTATTGTGATTCGGTCACCACTGCGGGTTATGTCGGGTCTTTTGAAATGCGCCAGAGATGAGAGTGTGGCAATACTTGCACATTCCACAATGTTTCCATCATGATTTAGCACTTTGATGTCCACTCTTATTGACCAGACCTGGAAAATAGAAAGTGTTAACGATTATACTCTAGCTGATGATAAATAAGAATCCTACTAATGTTATAAATGTCAATGTTTGGATATTTGTTGCTCAATCACATTGTAATATTTGAAGGAGGATTGGGTTGAAAAGTGGACACACATTATAATCTGGAAAAACACAGGCTACTTTTTTATCCCGGGCACGGGAATTACGCGGGTAAAACCGCGGGACGCAGTTAGTAATGATATATAAACTATTTTACACTTAACACAAAAAAAAGTTATTTTAAAAAAAGTTAGGAAATTTTGCCTAAATTAGCTTTAAAACAATAAAAATGTGGCCTAATATATTTTATACACTTATATAGTCAGTAAATAGTCAGCTTAAAATATTAAACTAAAGTGGTCAAGTGCGAGTCGGACTCGCCCATGAAGGCTTCCGTAACATAATATAAAAGTTCTTGTAGTTAGTTGTTACTTTAATCAGTGTTTTAACAATAGTCAATTTATGATGGGGGGGGGGGGGACACTTTTTACCACTTTGGAAGAGTCCCTCGCGCAATCTATTCAGTTTAGAAAAAAATGGTTGGAACCTCAATATCGTTTTTGATGACCTATCCATAGATAACCCACACGCATGGTTTTGATAAAAAAAAATTTTTGAGTTTCAGTTCTAAGTATGGGACACCCCTAAAATTTTTAGTTTTTTTCTATTTTTTGTATCAAAATCTTAATGCGGTTTACAGATTACATCTACTTACCAAGTTTCAATAGTATAGCTCTTATAGTTTGGAGAAAAGTGGCTGTGACATACGGACGGACAGACAGACATGACGAAACTATAAGGGTCCCGTATTTTGCTACGGAACCCTAAAAAGTGGTATCAAATATTTTATCAACACTATTACAATATAACATTTTTATTATTATTTTACAGAAACATTTGTTTGCTCTCTGTAACTTATTAGTATTATTTACAATATTACATTTTTTATAGTTTACACAAGTAGTGCCCATTCCCGTAATTTTCCTACAGAAAAATAGCCTATATGCTATTCCAGAACATTATTCAACTGTGTTCCAAACTACAACTCAATCATTCAGCTGTTCCAATGTGATAAAGCAACAAATAGCATATTGGTGATAGAAACCCATATGATTTTCCTATTGCTCAATTTTTTTTTTTAAATAAAGAGTGACGAGTCTATCAGGACATGTGCCTGATGGTAAGCAACATGCCTGACACATAACAGCACAGTGACACGCAGCTATTGGAACATGAAGAGTCCGAATCATTACCTAACACTGCACTGCGCTCGTCACCCAGAGATCTAAGATCTTATATCTCTAAGCCCTGTAATTTCTCTGGAAACATAACCCTTCAAACCGGAACACAGCAATGTTAATGCTTGGCGGTAGGATAACTGGCAAAGGTGTGGTATTTCCCCAGGCGGACTCTGCCAAGAGTCCTACCACTACAGAACTCAATACGGCTAAGTGGTAGTTTCCACTTCAAAAACTGATCTAATAGATAATAAGCTCCTATGTTGCTTAACGCAACATTCTTGATCATCAATCACATCTATTGCATCATTTAAGTGTCATAAATCATTAGCAGACAAACTCCCATCAAACATTAGCTTTAAAAAAGTAACAATATGTTATACATATTTGATTCCATTATTATTACCTTTTCCTCAACAACAATACATAGTGATTCCAAATCGAGACATTTGGAATCTTTGTAACACTTCTCCAGTAATCTGTTCAGGTACACCGGCAAGTCTGATTGAAACTTAGATTCAAACTGTGGCCCGGCCATGGGACCAATCTCAGCATTTATGTACAGGATTCCCTCATTAGGCCGAATTTGCTTTGGTTGGGTCACTTCACACGATGCTTGTGCTAATACCCTGAAAAAAGTTATTTTCTTTTGGTTATATTTATTTTACTGAGACGAAAAGTTTGTTTACTCTATATTCATTTGCTTCTATGTCTGGTATGACATTTTGTACATCTACTCTTGAAAAAGTCAATTTTACAGTCTCTTTTGGTTATTATGTATTTTGAAATAATGACCCCATATTTGGTCTTAGTCTGGTCATTTTTGTACCAATAGCACAGCCCTATCTATAGCACTGGGTAAGTTACAGTGAAATTATTATTATCCTATATTGCCCCACTACTGGCCAAAGACCTTTCTTCCCATCTTTCCAGATAACGCAATCTATAGCTATTGTGGTCTAGTTTTTGGACATACAGACATAGGAATGTCTAAACAAACCCATTTTTGTTATTCAGAAAAACATAACAAACAATAATAAGAGAATAAGGCGGTCATTCCTGACATGGGACATAGACAGTAACCCTTGACACAGCAAACATTATCAGGTCCCTCACTCTGCAGCCGTAATAAAAAGAGATTGAGCACACATTTTCAGGATACAAATTTACCCATCAAAGATAGCACAGATGTTTGAATGTGGTTAAATTATCTAACAAAAAAACTAACAAGTTCATGACTATAAATTGGTGTTGAGGGATGTTTTATAATACAAACTTTTTTAAATTTGACTTGTGAAGTGCATATTTGGCTATATTAAAGTTTATGGCACTATCAGCGATATAATTAAAGAAACGAAGATGAGGTATGCCATAATCTAAAGACAACATAGCGTGGCGAAAATTTGTTTGAAAAATTTGAAAATTGAATTGTCAGCGAACATACACAATTGTCAGCGAACGTACACAACTCCTTGTTGCGACTGAGACTAAATCAGGAAATGGCACCTGATTTTGCATCGCCATAGTAGAAGCGCGTTTGCCGCTTCTGCACTATAGTTTATTTTTTTTTTAACAAAATGAAATTTGCACCTACTTTGTTTCTCCCAATGTAACAATACAACTGCCATATTCGGACCCAAATGATATATCTAGTTTCCTGCTTTCATTGTAATTTCTCCCATCAAGACGCTGTAACACAAAACATTGTAACTTATAATTCACTGTGTAAAATCTACAAAGAGGTAATATTGGTTAATTTTTTACATGGCCCTCCGATATGAGTCTTTGAACGAAATTCTTCTCACAATTAGATACCACAACGTCTCTCATTTTTATTTTAATACCATCAAGCTAGTAAAATGACTGAATAATCTTCAATTCAATTCAAACAATGTAAATTAGCTATGGTCGTTATATATCGTAAAGCGTTGTATAACTATTTATTGACTTCATAACGAAAACACGGTATATCAAAATTTTTATTTTATTTCATATTCATAAAAATTTCATTGCTTGTCTGCAACAAACTACAGTTCTTTGCGTGCAACGCAATCGGGTGATTTTAGTTATGCCCAAAACAACGGTTCGAGTGAGATATATACGTAGTAGTATAAGTGTGATGAAGAAAGATCGTTATTGAAAACTGAATCATATCTCGTTACGATGAAATGCGAAAATAAATGGTTATGAAAAAGACGAAGACGTTATCTGAAAAACCCGTAACGACACATGACTAATGTAAATAAATATGTGAATTGAGGTTATTTTATTTTCATATTCATATTTCGAGTCTGAAACTGTGTTCATCGTTATAAAAACCATATAAACAGAAAAAAGCTTTCATGCCTCATCGAAAACCATATAAACAGAAAAAATATTTGGAACTGATATGTGACTAATTAAAGGAAAATTTTCCTCAATCTATGACGAAGTTTTTGTATTACTTTGATTAGGCATGATTTCCCCTTTTTATTCCCCTCTGGACCCTAATTTCCCCTCAAAAGGGGAAGTTCCCCTCATTGTGGAAACACTGGACGAAAATATGAACTGGCCAAGTTCTAGTCGGACTCGCGCACGAAGAGTTTTCAACGTTTTCATTTTCATTTTCGTTAACCTAAATTTTTGCACAATAAATATGAATAAAAAATATTGGTGGACAATTCACACACAACGCCATCCGACCCCAAACTAAACAAAGCTTGTAATATGGCGGCCAAATAGCGGATATAATATTTTAAAGTTGTAAATACATAGGTACTAACTTATTAAACTGTAACGTAGCGTTACAAAACATACCCCCTCAATAACTAAGTAACTAACTATCACTATCCGCTAATTAAATATCAATAAAATAACGAACACTTAATACGCCCAATTCACCCCATCCTTAGTCCGTAGTCCGAGTCTGTTTTGCCCACCTCTCTAGCAGCCGGCCCCGGCATTGCTGCTCATTAGGTGCCTTTAAAAACGCACGATCAGTGTGTTAAAGATCATTCTATTTTCTACTAGAGTAGCTTCCAATTGGCGACGGCGTTACGCCGTAGGCCGCCACGGCGTAACAGTCGTAGGCTATTTCCAAATTCATATAACTAATTAAATATTAAATCTAGTTAAATAATAAGCTAGTAGCATCAGTGCTTATAAAACCTCCATAATGGGGGTAAGTGTGTGTTGAACAATTATCAATTTCATTACCAGGTAGACTTTAGGAATGCAATTTACCTGTAGGTAATGCAGGTCGCTTTTAAGATCGTGGTGTTTCCGATCGTTAGCAAATGTATAATGTCGTTATCATCTTAGTGATCCGTCTGATTGTGGTTTGCACACACCATTTATAATTAGGCACTTCATTCTGCTTGCTTCGAAACCAAACCGGGGAGCCGCGGTGGATGGCGGCAACCAAAACTGTACCATTGTTTCAAAGTCCAAAGATTGGGGTTCAAGCCCCAAGGTTCAGGACCCAAGATTCAGGATCTGAAGTTCAGGGATAATCACTACGAAGTCCCGGAGGGGTGTATACCCATCTCCATCCCGACTGCGTCAACGCCACTACGCGCCCTCGCTGGATCTGTCTGCAGCATCAGGGGAGTGTCTCTAACCAACACATCGAAGGAAAGCGAACTTACTATAGTGTGCCCCTTGGCTTTTTCAACCGATAAATAAATTTGTTGAACAATTCGCCTATACTTTCATTTCTTAGTATATGAATAATAGGCGACCTTCTGTTTCAATACATAGAAACCACCAGACACAGTGCAAATATTTGAATTCATCACACAAATATTTGCGCTGGGTAGGAATCGAACCCACGACCCTCGGCTTCGCAGGCAGAGTTACTATCCACTAAGCCACAAGGACAGTCATGCATGCAGGTTGGTTCAACATGAGAAACAGAATAGTTTGTAGCACAAACAATATTTGCATATTCTTCGAAATTAGCAAGAGTATACTCTAGACCTCTAGAGCGATGCAAGTGTAAAAAATTAAAAAAACACTTGTTTAGTATTAAAAGTAATTTTCTGGCAATGCTGTTGTCGACGTACACATGACAAGTGACTGAAATGTCATTTTTTTTTACCAGCTGTAAGATTTATATTACCGACCTGCATAACATTTTGCCCATCTGACTTAGTGCCTATTTAATATCACAGACTAAGTAGTACACTTTAATATTCCAGGCAAATTAGGATTTCATCTCTGAATGAGAGATAGTTGGCTATAAACTTGTATAAATCTTTATTTTGGTACTCTAAAACTTGTCTCAAAACTCAAAACCTACCTATCGTAGGGTGTCCGCGACTTCAGGTTTTCCAAGGTCCAAAAATTGATTTTTAAACATTTATTGCAAATATCTCGTTTCTCGCTTCCTACGGGTGTCATGGTAATTGACTGTTGGAGAGGACTACCAGTGCCAGACTCATGTTATAAATCTGGCACCCAATTACTGGTTAGACCAGGTATGAAATACCTTATGGTCACGACGTATCATAAGGCTCAGGTCCGACAACGACGAGGGTGTTCCCCAAAGAAAATCCGGAGACGAGCAAGCCACGGCGGCTCTGCGGAAGAATGGGAGGGCGGCCCCACGTTTCTGCCGTAAGCGTGAGGTCGGTCGGTAGGAGCACCGTTTCTGTCTGTGGCAAAGAGGTTACATTCATCGATATAAAGCAACAGATGTGCCCTGAAAACCTTAAAATTGGTAATAAACTTCGTCTATGTGTGTAGTGTAAGCTGTGTAAGTGGTTTATATACCACAAGTCTACTTGACCGTTGACCCGTAGAATCGCTAGCGGCGATCACTGAGAGCATTATTGTAGAAAATAACATTTTGCATCTTTTGTTTTCTATCTAACGAACCAATTAAGCTAATATTTTAAGAGATATCGGCGGCGAAAGAAAATCGGTTTATTAAATAAGCAATAAATCGTAAACGGTGAATTGTGGAAAAAAAATGTTCAGAACAAAAAATTTAAAATTATATTTTCTACAATAATAGTACCATAACTTTTGCCCGAAAGTGGATAGTTTCAAGATACCGAGGGATAGAGATATGTACTTTTCTTCTCACAGACACTATTATTGTAGAAAATAAAACTTTGGATCTTTTGTTTCTAGTAAACTTTTATGTAAAACTTACTCTTTACGATTTATGACTCATGTAATAGTTCCGAGTTCACCCGAAGATTTCTTTCATTTACGAGCGTGACAATGCGCTTCATTCACAGCCCATGAAACATAATTATGTGTGTTGTGCGTCAAAAGAAGTTATCACTTCAAAACGTAGTATTTGTTATGATTTCCACTATTCAATATCAGTTCTGTAACGACATATCGGATATACTTAAATTTCAGCTGAAAATATAGTTAAAATAACAATATGATGATGATGATGATGACGACTGGAAAATATCGAGATGTCGATAGTTTTTTAACAATCTTATCCATCTCTAGCGCAACTCCATTTTTACCACCAGCCAATTTGTACCCGATAATAATATCTACATACATACCTGCCTTAGACTGTAGGGCTTATTATTTCTTATCGTATTTTCTTATGTTAGTTGACTAATTTTATCTACCTAATTTTAGCCTGACGAAGAATGTGTGAAAATATTATCATACTATCATAAATAGAGGACAATACAAAGCACAACACAGCCAAAGCAATTGATTTTACGCTTTTTGTTAGATACATCAGTCAGCTATGGGGAGGAATAGAGAATGACCACTGATATTTATTTATTACTAGCGGCCCGTTCCAGCTTCGCTCGGATACTGTCACATGAAGACTACTAATCCAAATAAAAACTATCCTATCTTTACGCAGCACACGGTGTGAAAATTTTACAAAAATCGGTTAAGTATTTTAGGAGTCCATCTCGGACAAACAACGTGACGCGTAATTTATATATATTAAAGATACCTATACCAAATTGGCTTATGTATGACTTAACCTTACCAAGTAAAACAGGTTTTTTCCTTTTTCCCAATTGACATCAGATGGCCAGGATGGCCTATACCTACCTACTGCCCATTAAATTTGGGCTAGCGCAACCTAAGCTTCCTAAATAAATAAATATTGGCGGACATTTCACACACAACACCATTTGACCCCAAACTAAGCAAAGCTTGTACTGTGGAAGCCTGTTAGAACTATACTTACGCATAGTAATATTGCTTATATCAGCATATTTCCATATTTGACGCATAATTGAAGCATACTTGAAAGCATTCCATTGACTTATACTCTGACACTGCCCTGCGTTGTATTTTTCAAGTCGCAGTATGTAGGTATGTGAGGATCAACTAACATAATATGTAGCACGTATTCTATGTATGGTGACCTTTAATAGTTGGGATATCCACCTGTCCACGCAACGTGCGGGGCAGCTCAAACTAATTCCGATGACCAAAGTCTGTAAGAACTCATAATAAACACTTGCCAAATGTCGACCCATCAGAGAACAGTGTATCAATTATTGACGGGTAATAGTGTACTGTTACCTAAATAGTACGCTGAGCAACGATTGGGCCATTTGTGGATGATTTTACTTGGGGCAAAATCGATGACGGCCAGGCACCGTTAGTTGATCAATTAACATAAATTAATTCGTTAAAGTACATTTCAACTGCCGTTTGTTATTTTCCGAAAGTTGATTAACTACCTAGTGAATTGATCAGTTGATCAATTGATCAGTTGATCAATTCACTAATATATAACGATTCTTGTTATTTTCCGGTGACATACAAGAATTGCTCGTTTAAAGGTATAAGATGAAAAAATCTACTGGCCCCATGTTGGGCGCCAAAATTAGTGTAAAAACCCCATTCCATTCCAAAAAAAAAATCTGCTGTCGTGAAAACAAAAGGTGGACCAACCAAATACCTATTGATTGTGCATTAATAAAAAAAATATTCAAATACCTAGTTAAACCTAAATAAACCTACCTATCTAAATAAAATAAACTTTAGTTTATTTCCGTTTTATATTTCTTGCAAAACATAAAAATTTGAGGGTTGATTAATACTTTTGACCAAGGTTTAGGGATGCCCGTTACGATACGATATATCGGAATATCGATACAGCACTATACGATAAATCGATATTTGATGCGATATTTTGACCATACGATACGCTTCGATATATCGCATTCTTATAAAAATATCGCATTACCATATCGTATCAAACTATGTCGGTGATTAATTTGTAAAATTTTAAAGTACCTATTACATCATCACTAAACGATAATAGACAGTGCCATTGAATATATTGTTATTGGTAATAAGAGAATGATAACGTCGACAAAATTGTTCATGGAACAAGAACAGCCGGCTTTTATTTAGACTTGAAGGTAGATTTAAATCATCTTTGAACTTTGTAGTACCATCAAATATGATTAATAAATGTTTAGTTTATGTTCTCCTTTGTCATTCGTTCGTAGCTGGGCACACACTTTCCGAAAGCCGTAATGTTAAATCCACAGCGCTTATCAAAATTATTATTTTTGCGTTGTTTAAGTGCTGATCAATGGCAATTGTGATTTATTTGTTGAATAAAACTATTCTAAATACATATAATTATTTGTTTCTTTTTAAAAAATAAAATAATATAGTAAAACTACTAAAAAGATAACCCTTTGCACGATATATATACTTATTATATAGCATATTAAATGAAAGGCATGCGATACGGTTACGATACGATATATCGATCCAAAGGAAATCGATAATATCGCGTATCGATACAACCAAGTTCGATACAGTTACGATGCGATATATCGATACAATACACTTTTTTGGGCATCCCTACCAAGGTTGTAAGTCCAACCAACTAGTCTTTGCTGTCCCCACCGGCCCATTAAAATTATTGACTGTCCCTAACGTAAATATTGCTCATCGCATGTTACACTAGTATGGATGAGGTCGTTTGTAAAGTATGTATATCCACAAGACAGCGATCAAAGATACTGTCATAGTATGCGTGATTTTTCGGATAGCTGACACCAATTTTGGTAAGTATATGAAGCAAGCTGATCATTTGTCACATTTTAACTCTCCTATTATACCCCCCAATACAGAGAGGTAAGAGTATAGTGCCCTGGCAAGTAGCAGGGCACTATACTATACCGCTTACAAATGTGACAACAAAGGTACAAACTCAACCTGTACCTTTAAGTTTATTGTCATTCGCAAATGTACGAGTTTATTAGTACATTACGACATAACCCTACAGTCCTTCAGTCAAATTCAGTGGTATATTAATGAGTAGGTAAGCAATTATTAGGTAAAAGTTGCGCAATATCGTTAAATACCTCTGGCTGGCATTTAAAAACTGGCCTACAAGAATTACCATCTAAATACTATATTTATTTCAAAAGTTTTTTAACTTAACTTTAAAACTAAAGCTCTAACTAAAAGCCTAATTTGCATGCAGCCCCTATAATCATCAAACATTACTTGCTCACACAATTACAATTAAAATAATGTGAATGCCTTTGCGCGTCCTTCAGTGTCGTATCTACGTTATAACCACCGTGCATTAGTATAGCGTGTCGTCACTCAAGTCTAGGCAAGCGCATCCCTAGTTGAGTTGGCTATAGACGAGCGGAATAATTTCCGCGTTTTTAGAAATAAATTGCATAAAAAAAGCAAATGCCACGCTTCTTGTAGTCGCATCCCCTCTGAAACGAAAGCTATAGAAAATTATTTTTAGATGATACCAGAAAGGTACTACAAATAAATGGATATAACTATTCGATACGAAGTACCTACCGTGTAGTGTAAGTATCTATGAAAACGAAAAGTGGTTTTTAGTATTCTTAGTGTTGTTTGATCTGAGATCAATTAATTATTTTCGTCTGATTAAAACACAAACACTTTCATGAAACTAAAGTAATAATTATTTAATTTATAGAATGGTTCTCGAGGGCACTACACTTATTGATGGAATGTGTGTGGATACGACAATTTTAGGAGATTGTGTTTTGACAGAAGTAGCGGCATAAGTATTGAATATTCTATGCAATACAGGCCGGTCCTGAATCCAGTGATAGTAGTATTATGTTATACAGACTGTGATGAATTTAGGCATAAAAAGATAATTTGTTTATTGGTAATTTAAGTGTGATTTTGTGTTGGCTTACGAGTACAATGCAGATGAAGCAAAATTGCATTGATCTCTTAACATACAAATCATCCATATTATTGTTATAGGTATAGGTATTATTGCCTCAAGAGTAGGTAATTTGGAATTAAATACAAATCATGCACTTAAGTAACAAATAGCGTTCTGTGGATGTATCCGCATATTTTTTAGCAACAAAACCATCTAATATTAGGTATAAATGTGTGTTTGGATATTCAGATGTTTGGGTGTTGAAAATTAGAACACAGTTTAGATTATAGACTGGAATAGTACCTACATCTGTAACTTTTTAACCGACTTCAAAAAGGAGGTTTCTCAATTCGACCGTAGGTATATATGTTTTTTTTAATGTGTGTTCGCGGACTTCGTCGTTTATGAACCGATTTTGAAGATTCTTTTTTTGTTGTAAAGAAGATATTTCAAGGGTAGTACCATGATAAGGAAACCAGGATTTGATGATGACATCCTAGAGAAACCGAGGAAAACTTTTTTACTTTATAAGTTTTCTGTTGAAAGTCGGTTCTTTTTTGTTAAAATGATTTATTATCACTATACGAGTAAAACCCGGGAACGAAACTGCGCGGGTAAAATTGTGGAGCGCTGCTAGTGTGTATGTGTGATTGTAATCTGCAATTGGCAAAATATTCAGAGGTGCAGACGGGTTTCAAACCTACTACCTCACAATTGTGAATCGGACGTTCCCATAAGTTTGTCTGCGCGGCTTTTTTAAAGCTTAAAAAACGCTAGTATCGGAGACGCTCATCTGCCGGAATCTCACGCAAGGTCCACCTAAGTAACTCTGGGCCAGTGGATGCTCAGTCGTTCCTTGACCACTAAGCTAGTTCGTCCATCATGGCTGACCAGCGCACAGATCGGTCTATAGACGTGGTTCTTTAACAGAATAGTGATGAAATGGCAGGCGTGGAACTGATCATCTCAACAGTGTGCAATGCTACGTTCTGTGATCCCATCTATGACAATCCTCAGTCAGGTCAGTCTAGAAGCATAAGCAATAGGTATACGAAGACTATCGAATCCGTCAAAGTAGTATATATACGGTAACTGGTTTACTTATGTATGAGAAACAATACATCTAATTTTATATGATGTCTAAAGTTTCTGTTAATTTTAATTTGATTTCTTGTGAAATGGATTCATTTTCATTTCCTAGCTCGTATTAAGTCTGGTAGGAGGTAGAAGTGCTGTTGTAGTTAATGTAGTAATTCTCGCGATGTAACGTATGAAAACCCTTAGGTGATGCAAGATGCAATATTTTTTTTCGTGTTGCATGCGTCAGTGACGCCGTCAAGTGCCATCAAGGATTATAACTTCCAGAATGCCAGATGGCATCGTGATTATTCCAGCCTACAAAATGTAACAAGCACTGTACATAATAAGATAAAAATAAAAACAAAAAATTGGCAGTCATTGGAACTGCCGATAGAAATGAAAATTTATGACTCAGAGTTTGATGGACTTACTTTGGAAATTATGCGGGTGAAACCGGAAGGCGTGGCCATGGTCCAGAGTTTACCCGAAAACTTCTTATCATTTCTTATCTTCCTGTTTTCGTATCTGTTTTTCCATCCTTCGGTTGCCTGGAAGAGATCGATTTAAGCGATAAGGTTGCATTGCTACTTTAATTTTAGTCTAAGTTTTTATGTATTTTTGTTGTTAACAAGTGCAATAAAGAGTTAATCAATCAATCAATAATTTCCGAGCGTGTCGCTAGAATTCAATTCATAATCCACGTAAAAACTGTCTGTAGCGCGCCAAAGGAAGTTTTCACTTTAAAAACAAAGACTCTGGAGTCTGTGAGAGTTGATTAAAAAAATCGCAGTATCCGTATTATTTCACTTTTGTATAATAGAATGGGATTTCTAGCCTGATTTTCAAAAACTTCAATCGCATCTACATAAAACACTCATTCTTCATCGGTACCTACTATACAACTGTACCTATCTTCCTATCTACAATATAATTTTACGGGCTGTATTTTTAAAGAGTAAAACCAACATTCGAATGTTATATAATTAAAATGCTATGTGATTATGCTTATTATATGAAAGCAGGGTTGCCATCCGTCCAGGTTTCCCCGGATTAGTCCAAGTTTAGAGTTCGGACTGGACTTCATTTGTAGTCCGGGTTTTAAAGTTTAGGTTTGGCCCCCCTAACTCACGCACTAGGCCTGCATGGACTCACTAAATTCTCACTGAAAAGATGACCAAAGATAACTAAATTAAATTTTTATAGGCCTGGAAATACATAAAAAGATGATTTTAAACATTTTCAATAGCTTTAATAAGGTACACTGTTTATTATGTTTTAATAAAATATGTTGACATGTCCGAGTTCTGGGCTGTAAAATCCGGGGTTTTCATGTGTCTTATCAGTGCCGGATTAAGCTAGCGCGGGGCCTGTAGCAATTTCTGTCAAGGGGCCCTTGGTTTACTTAGGTTTAAGAAGGGTAGGGTCAAGTCATTTTTTATTTGTTTTGTCCTCCTACGCTAGTACCCTGACGAACAAGATTGTCAGGTACTTATTTAACATTAACAACATTATAATAAACTCATTTACTAAGCGAGATAACATCAAGACTTTGGAACTTGGCTCTTGAAGTATGTCTCTGAGTGGGGCGATCGATGTCAATAGGACCAATTTTAACGAGGGACAGATGCAAACGTATCTGTTCTACGCAAAAAAGGAGACTTACCTACTCCTAGTTTTCGAGGTGTATTTGTTCTGACTACTGATCATCTCGAAGTTTTGGGCGTTACTTAGACATAAACCTACGCCCAATTATGGCTCTTTCATAATTCTTTCAATTCACAGCTAAATTAACTTGATCTGCACAACCTAATACCAGTTAGCCCATTTTCTATTGAACTGCTCGCAGTAAGAAAAAGCAAAAAACATCGATTTTTTTTCTAAGCAAACTTCCTCGTAGACCTCATTGTCGCTTACCATCGTTCACATGGTGGTCAAGTGTATAATAACAAACAATTAAGTAGTCGTGATATCCGTTGCTGGTATTCTTCACAATCCGTCAGGTATATGGCTCTTGCCTCTTGAGTTTTAGGCTTTTAGGTAGGAATGAAGCATAGACTAAGTGCTTGGCGTTTAAGGCTTGCAAGATATTTTCGCTCCTACTGTATTTACAGTCAGACAGGCGTCGGAGCGCGGGGCCCCCAGTTCGCGCGGGGCCCGTAGCATTTGCTACACTTGCTATATGGCTAATCCGCCACTGTGTCTTATCCTGGTTGCCAAACTTTAGAGATGGCAACCCTATATGAAAGAAACAGCAGCAGTGCCCAGCGGTTTCATCAGCGTAGTTCATGATTTCGTTATCTTCCCGCCCTTCTACCGCCTAACTAAATCGGCTACAAGGGCGGATCCAGCTTTGGGTTCAGTTGGGGGATCACATGGCTCCAGGGGGTCACATAGTCGTGGTCATGTCACAAAACTGTGCATTAAGTACATGCATGCTTGCACCCTCCGGAACAACAATCACCCTATGTGTTAATCCAGACTATTATCTATCTATGTACCAAATTTGATCCAGATCCTTTCAGTAGTTTTTGCGTGAAATAGCAATAAATATAGGTACATCCATACATTTTTATAAACTTTCGCGTTTACAATAGATTTTAGTAGGATAGGATATTTATGTTGTTAAATTGAAGTTTTTCGGTAAAAAAATATAAATGGATCATATATTATCACCCGTAAAGCTTTCCTTTAGAGACAGTAGGTACAACAAACTGATTTTAGTATGAAATTAACGTGGTTATTACACATTTGAAATGAATTCACGGGTAACTCACGTATGCTATTTGGCACTTGTTCAAACAAGTGCCAAGCGAGCAGCGGTCACTCGCGTGCACTTGCACGTGCCTTGAAAAAGGCCGCCGGAAGCGGCTGAAACTTAAGCCTGACTGGACAGACTATAGTGTACCCGTGTATAAGTGTGTTACCCGTGAACTAATCAAAAACAGTATGTAAAAAAATGTTTTGCCTTTAGATACTACACTGACAAAGAAGCAAACAGACTTCCTGCAGTTGGCCAAGGACCTCAACGGCAAACACCTTAAAATAGCCACATACTCCGTAAGTACCATAAGCAGGAGGGGTCACCTGTCGGCCGGGGGAGCCTCAAATTTTGGGTGACACCCATACTATTACAATACGTCGATAATTACTAGTAGCGCCCCGCGATTTCACACGCGTAGTTCAAGTCAAAAATAAAATGTAATATTCGAAATATTTTTTAATCTGGCTCTGTCTAACACATCTATCTCGCTCGCGCTAGTTATAATTGGTATTATTCTTCTTCTCTCTCTATCACACTGGTGGTAGCCATTTTAAAATTTTAATGGGTTGGCATGAGTATGTAATCAGAAAATAATTTTAAATGCAATATTTACGCATGAAATGTAATTCCATTAGATTTATTTGAGTTTCTAGAACAATTAGAACACATTTTGAATGCACAAGAAGGCATAATCTTTTATATTAATGTTCAAAATGATCAAAATTAGTGATAGTTAAAAATGATCGGTGCTCCCCGCTTCCTACAAACTAGAACGGAAAGAGTAAGCTCACTCTTCCCAACGTTAAACATGATTCCGTGCACCATGAAGTTTGGGAGGGCTAGGGTTATAGAATAAAATATGTACCAATTTTATTTTAGATATAACTTACTTTATGATCATTCAAAGCTTGTCAAAAAATGGGCAAGTCCATTTTAAAAGTACGAACTTATTAGAAAATGTATCTACCATTGGATAACCCATTCAATTTCAAGTGACTTTTGGTATGAAATCAGTTTCTAAACGCAATATTTATATTGTAGCTACCATACAAACTTTACGCGCGACGCATAGAAAATGCGATACTGTGACGTCACGCTTCTGTAGTGTTTTTGTATGAAGCGTGTTTGGGAGAGTCCAAAATTGTGATTTTAAAATCGTGATATCACGGAAACTTTTTATGATAACAAAGTAATTCTTTTACCAATGTTTCAGTTATTGAGTAGCCTTTTGATTTCACATTAAATAAAAAATGAGTCGTCATGCCTAATAGCATAGCCCTTCAAACTGGAACACAGCAATATTAGCACATCACTGTTTGGGTGTTAAACGCTCCACACACGAGTCCTAAAATCAGAGGAAATGACGTAAAAGTAGTGGGGAGGTGCCTACATCGCACTATATGATTGGTGATTTATGGTGCGATGTAGGGTCCGCCCCACTACTTTTACGTAATTTACTTTGATATTAGGGCTCGTGTGTAGAGGGTTTTAGACAAAACTGCAGAGGTTTATACTTTTCCAAACACACTCTACAAAGAGTCTTTAGGTTCTAAAGCTGTCTAAGTCTTTTTACAGCTGTGTTTAATTGACGAGACCCCTTTACAGTTGCTTTATTTCTTTGACATTGTTTGTTGTTTTATCTTTTTTATGATTTTTTGCCGTTTTGTAAATGATGTTACCAAGTGTTCTACTCAATCTATGGTTCGAAACCACCAAGACCCACGACTTGACCCTTTTGAGTGATTGTTTTAGAACTTCCCTCTAAGCTGGGCAGACAAAGATGGAAATGGAACGTTACGGGGATTCGGCGTGGCGTTTGCTATCGTCGATATTCTGCAAGAAAAGTTCAATTTCACTTACGAAGTGGTGCTGCCGCATCGAAACTACGAGATGGGTGGAGCAGACCCGAGTTTCTCTCTAATAGGACTTGTCAACTCTAGTGTAAGTTTTAGTATAATTAATATAAAAGGTCCCAGATGCCATTGCAATGAAATCCCGATCTCAGGCAAAATAGGAACAGCCGTTTCAAGTTTTTGCGGTACAACTCTGCGGTATGAATCTTAGACGCATAACCGGTATTTGCTTAAAATATTTGTGATCAAAAACTTCAAACAACGTTTTGGGGTTTTATTTAATTTTACTTATGTACCTATTATATTTTATTTTATTATGTCACATACCTATGTATTTGTGGAAATCTAGGGGGGAGGCCTAGGTATGTTCAGCACTGGACTTCTTGCGGCTGATAATGAATTACCTATGTTGATTGACGGTAGTTCGGTACTGTTGGAACAATAATATTATTTTTTTTCTACAGCAAGCAGACATGGCCGCGGCGTTCCTCCCGAAATTCAACAGGTTCAGAAGCTTAGTGCTATACTCAACAGACATTGATGAAGGCGTTTGGAAGATGATGATGAAGCGACCGACGGCTTCCGCAGCTGGCTCTGGACTGACGGCACCTTTCAATGACTTAGTCTGGTGAGGGAGCGAGTAGGCATAAGAGCATACACAGTCTACTTCAAATAGCTGGGACTCAGTGTATCATTGCAAAACTAGAAATCTAAGGCCATAGTCCACCACGCTGTTCAATTCCGGGTTGATAGATGGCACATGTCTTCGAAAGATGTGTTTCTTAGCCCAAGCTTGTACATCTGCTTTTGGCAAAGTCTGCACTAAAAGACGCAGGCAGAGTTCGAATTCGAACTCATAATTCACGCTTGATGTATCCACCAAGCATAAAAAGGCTTATGTGATTTTTTTAAAGGGGCAGAGCTTTCATTAACAAAACTAAAATACAATGAGAACTACGCAACGCTACCTACATATCTAACTAACTACTTACACTAAGCACACCTGAATTATGTGATTGTGCACTTGAGAAATGTTGTAATCTTATCATTCTAGGTTATAGTATTATATGTATTTAAATTGGTAGTCTGGTCGTCTGTGTCAGGGCCGTCAGTGTCGTTCAGGGTTTAGGCACTCTTAGCAACAATACAGAGTTATTGGTAATCAGCCTGCATCCTTTTAATACATTCAACATTTGTAAACTTTTGTTCTATATTTTTAAAAAATTCATAAATTTTTATTCCCATACAAAATAAAAAAAAAGTTTATTTGTCCGATCTAAAAATACCAAATCCTTCGTTCTAGAGAGGAAACAAAAACAACTCTTGGAATATGTAGAGCAAAAGTTGTTTGTTGAAATAAGAATAAGGCGACACACACAGTTCTAGAGAAACTAAGTGCAAAATCTTGGAGCTCGAGTGGAAAATGTATTGAGTTTTAACAAAAGTTGTAGAACAAAAGTTGTTTGTTGAAATATGCAAAACATAACCTCAAACGGATGCAGGTTAATTACCAATAACCCTGTATAGGATAATTAACGAACTAATATATTTCCAAGGTACCTAACCCTAGCAGCTGTGCTCTGCTACGGACCCTGCATCACTTTCCTGACACGGCTGAGGTCGAAGCTACTCCGAGACGAGGACCACCTCCCACTGTCTCCTAGCTTCTGGTTCGTCTACAGCGCTTTCACCAAACAGGGAACTAACTTGGCACCGGATGCTAGTAAGTGGCATACGCTCAGTACGCTTTTAGGCGGAACTCAGCGAACTCCGTGGATAAAAAAACTCTTTATTAAAAGCCACAACACAAACGAAAAATTACAAAAGAAACTAAGCACTATTTTACAGATTATTTATTTATTTATTTGGATATTCAATCAAAATTCTAAACAAACAGCGCGATGAAGACATAGAATATACAGGGTTACTGGTGATCAGCCTGCATCCGTTTATGTTCTGCATATTTAAACAAACAACTTTTTTTCTACAACTTTTGTTAAAACTCAATCAATATCCATCGATATAATTAAAGAAACGAAGATGAGGTATGCCATAATCTAAATACAACATAACGTGGCGAGAATTTGTTTGAAAAATTTGTAAATTGAATTGTCAGCGAACGTACACAATTGTCAGCGAACGTACACAACTCCTTGTTGCGACTGAGACTAAATCAGGAGACGTCACCTGATTTTGCATCGCCATAGTAGAAGCGCGTTTGCCGCTTCTGCGTTTTTAAGAGTTCGATGTCAATATCCCAAAAAAAAAATAGTGTATGTTGTCCTCTCTAGCACTGTAATTTAGCGGGTTAGTGGAACAGCATTCATAGAGTGCGCGTGTTCTTTTTAATCCCCGACCAAAAAAAGGGGTGTTATAAGTTATAAGTTTGACGTCGAGGTCTGTCTGTGTATGTTTCTGTCTGTGGCACCGTAGAGCTCAAACGGATGGGCTGATTTTGATGCGGTTTTTTTATTTGAAGGTTAATATCCGTGTGGATGTTCTTAGCTATGTTTGGTTAATGTCGATTCAAAATGGTCGCTTCCACAAAATGGCGGACAAAATATTTTTTCACAACCTACCTCAATATGGGTGTCACACGAAAGGGCTTGACTAGTAAAATACTATACACTATAAAAAATCAAATCCAAGATGGCCGCCACCACAAAATGGTGGATTATATTATATTTTTCACCACTAACTCAGTATGAGTATGGGTATCAAACGAAAGGGCTTGAGTACTAGAATACTTTGAACAATGACAAATTTCAAATCCAAGATGGCCGCTACCACAAAATGGCGAAATACATTTCTTTTTTCACAACTCCCTTAATATGGGTCAAATGATCAAATGAAAAATCAAATGAAAGGGCTTGACTAGTAGAATATTGTACACATAACAAATCCCAGGTAGTCGGGGTTAATCAAATTTTTAATTTTGTTCTTGTTACGAAGAGTTCGATGCTTTTACACTGGGGACAAAAGTATCTTAGACTTTTGTTTTTATTTTGTATGGGTGGTAAATAAACGTGTTTTTATAAACTGTAGAACAAAGGTTGACGTATTTAATGTACTTAACATCCCCTTATAGTTAAAGAATGCTTACTACCTATAACCCTGTGCCCGGTATAAGAACAAAACTGAAATCAAAAGCCCATTTCTGTGTAGTCCAGCTAGTAAAGATATCAACAATATTGGTATTTATAAGAAACATTTTTTTTGACAATTCAATTTAGATGCATAAGCAGCTCACTAAATGTTCCCATTGCTTGGACTCAGGATCTTCCCTATGAAGAAGAAAAGAGTCAAGGCCATAATCTACTACGCTGGTCTAGTGCGGAAGGTCTACCGCCTAACTAAAACTGTCTTAGCTTAGATATTGCTCTCTCTTTTCTTTTTAACCCCCGACCAAAAAAAGGGGTGTCATAAGTTTGACGTCGATGTCTGTCTGTCTGTCTGTCTGTGTATGTGTGTGTGTCTGTCTGTGGCACCGTAGAGCTCAAACGGATGGGCCGATTTCGATGCGGTTTTTTATTTGTAGGTTAATATCCGTGCGGATATTCTTAGCTATGTTTGGTTAATATCGATTCAAAATGGCCGCCTCCACAAATGGCGGACAAAATATTTCTTCACAACCTACCTCAATATGGGTATCAAATGAAAGGGTAGAATACTATACATTATAACAAATTTCAAATCCAAGATGGCCGCCACCACAAAATGCCAAATTGTATTATTTTTTTCACTACTACTTCAATATAGGTATCAAATGAAAGGGCTTGACTAGTAGAGTACTTGGCACTATGACAAATTTAAATCCAAGATGGACGCTACCACAAAATGGCGCAAAAAATACATTTCTTTTTTTCACGACTCCCTTAATATGGGTATCAAATGAAAAGGCTTGACTAGTTATACAGATAATCCGAGATCCGAGGTAGTCGGGGGTTAATCAAATTTTTTATTTTGTTCTTGTAACATTATTGCTTGAAATGATAGAGACACCAATAGCAAAGCCATAGCCATAACTGAGGGTCTACCGCCTAACTAGAACTGTTTTCTCTTTTTTCTTTCCGCTTGAAATGATAGAGACCGCCTAGGCGGTAGAAGGGCCGATTTAGTTAGGCGGTAGAGGGGCGGGTTGGCGGATGACTTTTGACTTTTAAAGATTATTGGACCAAGCCAGTTTCTTCAGGATATTTTTCCTTCACTATTCACTATTTATTTATTAATTTCAATTGCTGATATGTGCTTACAGCGTAGCCAACACGCACATACAGCCAAAATGCAAAATACAACATCATAAAACACATTAAAATTAACAGAAGAATTATAACAATAACATAACATTGTATAAACAATTTCAAACGCTACAAATAAATAATTATGTACAAATATACATAAAAACATACAAAGAAATGTTTAAGCACATACATAACTTTACATAAACATGATAAATACAATTTTATTCTAACACAACTAATTAGGTGTATCACTTGTAACCAAAAAAAAAATACAGTTACGTAATCATCATCATCAGCCGCAAGACGTCCACTGCTGAACATAGGCCTCCCCCCTAGATTTCCACAACGATCGGTCCTGCGCAACCTGCAACCAGCGGTTTCCAGCAACCTTTGTGAGGTCATCTGTCCATCTAGTGGGAGGCCGTCCAACACGGCGTCTTCCGGTTCGTGGTCGCCACTCGAGAACCTTTCTTCCCCATCGGTTGTCAGTTCTGCGAGCGATGTGGCCTGCCCATTGCCACTTCAGCTTGCTTACTCTTTGAGCTATGTCGGCTACTTTCGTTCTTTTGCGAATATCCTCATTACGGATTCTGTCGCGCAAAGAGACTCCGAGCATAGCTCTCTCCATAGCTCGCTGTGTAACTTTGACCTTCGTTATGAGGCCCACAGTTAAGGACCACGTCTCAGTTCCATAAGCCATCACTGGCAACACGCACTGGTTAAAGACTTTCGTCTTTGGGCATTAGTTACGTAATACATAGTGATAATTGTAATTAAATATATCCAATTCATATATTCAATTCATATTTTATTATAACCAGTGGTGATGACAAACTTTACATCTGCCCTTGAAACAATACTCAGAGGTGCAGCTGGGATTCAAACCTACACCTACTCATGATTATGAATCGCACGTCACTAAGCCACCACGGCTTCAATTTAAATTATTCTAATCAATTACAAACAAGAAATCTATAGTGTTATCTGTCCTGAAAATCATGTGACCCTGAGTATTTAACCATGTTTAGAGACTATTATGACTTGTGTCCCAATCGCGACGACATCGCCACTAATGGCTTGCGTCATCCATCATCCAACGCCATAAACCTTCTATAATTATGGTGTACACGATTTACATTTGATAAATTAACGTCGACCGTGTCATTCGGGCTTCGTTCTGATCACCGGAGTGATTCCTTATCACGTGTCATGGCATGAAGGGCATTAGGGAAATTAGGCGGTATGGACACAGGGGTGAAATTGATGTAGATTTGGCGTTACGTCGAAAGGGTTAAATCCCTGTTATCAATTTAAACTTGGTTTTAGATAGACAGATAGATAACTCTTTATTGTGACACAAAACCAGAAATATTACAGTAGAACACTTATGAAATAGCACCACAAATGGCGGCCTTATTGCTTAGATCAATCTCTTCCAGGCAACCAGCAGTTTTTTTAAAAGTTGTAATTCTTTTGGCACTTTGGGGAAGAATTATGAAAGTATATTTTTACGAAGGTACACAATACACGTAGTAATACTTTTTTTTGTTCAATCCTACTAATATTCTAGATACGAATGTTTGGATGCTTGTTGCTCAATCACGTTGTAACGGTTGAACGCATCAGGTTGAAATTTGGAGCACTATAATCTGTGATCCAAATCTCAACCCGATCTGTTCGACCGTAGCGACGTGATTGAGCAACTATCATCCAAACTGTCCCATTTTTTATAGTACATATTAGTATTATTGTAATATTAAGTAGTAGGATTTAAGAAAAGAAAAGTATCTCTGTACTTTTTACAGATTTATTCTCATCATTTTTTCCCCAACGCGCCAAAAGAATACATGCCTATCTAGTGCCCATAATACTACGGTACCACCAACTATTAGAAAAGAAACAATACAAGAACAAAATTAAAAATTTTGATTAACCCCGACTACCTCGGATATGTAATTTGTACAGCATTCTACTAGTCAAGCCCTTTTATTTGATACCCATATTGAGGGAGTTGTGAAAAAAGAAATATATTTAACTATTTTGTGGTAGCGGCCATCTTGGATTTGAAATTTGTTATAGTGTGTAGTATTCTACTAGTCAATCCCTTTCATTTGATACCCATATTGAGGAAGGTTGTGAGGAAATATTTTGTCCGCTATTTTCTGGAGGCGGCCATTCTGAATCGATATTTACCAAACCTTCAAATAAAAAAAACCGCATCGAAATCGGCCCATCCGTTTGAGCTCTACGGTCCACAGACAGACACACACACAGACAGACAGACATCGACGTCAAACTTATAACACCCCTTTTTGGTCGGGGGTTAAAAAGGAACATGAAGAGTCCAAATCACTGCCTAGCACCACACGACGCAATGCGCTCGTCACCCGAAGAAGATATAAGATGATTTTTTATCCTCTTAGCCTAGGAATTTACGTCGAAACATTACCCTTAAAATTTTTAGCCATTTTTGGTCGGGGGTTAAAAATCAAAATGAATTGGGTACCTAGAGGTAATTTTATGGTTTTAATTTCATAGTTTATTTTCTAATAGTTGCGTGGTACCTTAGTATTATAGGCACTGGGCAGGCAGCATGTAAGTTTTGTTCGTCCTTGTCACTCTATGCTATAAAAAAACGCTATCCATATCTGGATACACTTATCCTCGGAATATATCTTCTTAGAACATGCCGGTATCCTCAGGATGTTTTTCTTCACTGTTAAAGCCAGCGGTTGAGCCAAACTTGTACGCACAAATTAGGAGAGTTTTGAACATACGACTCACGCTCATGAGATCGATAATTCTCGTGTCTGGGCCACCACAACTTGTTTTTGTGAGCATATTTTATTCGATACGTAAGTATTTTATTTCCGAGTATCCGTGTGTAGCCATGAATTGATGTTTAACCGTCGGTTGTGTACGTTGTTAGATTAGATCTAGAGAATCGAATTATTTACCATTACACAAGTCAACAATTTTTATTTAGGTAGCGTTTGTTGAATCTATATACCATGAAGTTTGTCTCCGAGTGGTACGTATGCAAGAAAGTAATTTTTAACAAAGGACATAGATGGTAGAGATAGGAGGCAAACCTATAATTACTATTACTAGTTAAAAAAAACGACTTGACCAACAGATACAACCCGTATCCTCTTCGCGACGTGGTGGATGTTCATAATTCTTCTGTCAGCGTTCTACACGGCTAACCTGACTGCCTTCCTCACCTTGTCCAAGTTTACGCTAGACATTGAAACACCAGAGGATCTTTACAAGAAGAACTATCGTTGGGTGACAGCGGATGGAGGGGCGGTGCAGTACCAAGTTAAGAATGTGAGTAGGTATGATATGGATTAGGTACTATTTCTACTAATAATGTACTAAAATCAGTCTTAACAGATGGTCAATATTGTACGCCAGAAATACACGTAACTAGGTAGGTCCACTATTACTTTAATAAGTTTAATACCAAATTTTGTACACATCAACCAATAATAAATCAGTGCGTGTTGCCAGTGATGGCTTATGGAACTGAGATGTGGTCCTTAACTCTGGACCTCATAACGAAGCTCAAAGTCGCACAGCGAGCTATGGAGAGAGCTATGCCCGGAGATCAGAATCCGTAATGAAGATATTTCCAAAGAGAACGAAAGTAGTGCCGACATAGGACATAGCTCAAAGAGTAAGCAAGCTGAAGTGGGAATGGGCAGGCCACATCGTTCGCAGATCTGACAACCGATGGGGAAGAAAGGTTCTCGAGTGGCGACCACGAACCGGAAGACGCAGTGTTGGACGGCCTCCCACTAGATGGACAGATGACCTCACAAAGGTCGCTGGAAACAGCTGGTTGCAGATTGCGCAGGTCGCGCAGGACCGTTCGTTGTGGAAATCTAGGGGGGAAAGCCTATGTTCAGCAGTGGACTTCTTGCGGCTGATAATGATGATGAACCAATAACAATAATATTCCGAAACTTATAAACCGGTCATAAAAAATAAATTTATATACTTACTTAGACTTTAGACTTAGAGTTTACTCTAGTTTTGAAGACACCCAAGTTGTACCTATCACTAACACAGATAATGTGGCTGAAATTTAATTATGTCACTTTATACAAACGGTTTAGTACTTTGTTTTTTAAGGCGTAAAATCAGACATTATTCAGACACAGCATTTAGACTTATAGACACAGTGGTCCAACATTAGATAAATTATTTCAAGAGCTTGTAATTTTTTGTCAACTTTCAGCCGATGGAAAAGATCTACTACCTAAGTAACATGATTGCAACTGGACGCGCGGAATTTAGGAACTTCCTGACTGAAAAAGAGTACCTACCGCTAGTGGACAAAGGAGCAGTCCTCGTGAAAGAATCAACTGCAATCGATTACCTTATGTACGGAGACTATCTTAGGAAGGCCAGGGAAGGCGTCAGCGAGGCGGATAGGTGTACTTACGTGGTCCCTTCTAAAGCTTTCATGACAAAACCTAGGGCATTCGTATATCCGCTGGGCAGTCCGTTAAAACCGCTTTTTGATTCTGTGTAAGTAACTTTCTTGTTTTAAATAAATAATTAAATTAAAAACACCGGAGTCATTAGACATTTTATAGTGACGGTCATTTTAGATTTTAAATTTGTCATAGTGTATTACATTATAATATTCTAAGTACTACTCAAGCCCTTTCAACCCACTGAGCATATATATATATCAGTACGATCGTAGACACCAAATAGTGCGCACGCGTTTAAACAACTTGCATCTGCTTCTATTGTATACGACTATAAGTTCTCGCCGCGCTATCGCCACTGACTGCTGGTTGTGTTTCTCAAACTTTCTCGGTACCACCAAAGAACCTCGGAATGGAATCGTTTAAGTGCAAACTTTGTGATGTTGAATTCAGAGATGGCGCTTTTGTGCTCCATCTGCCGTGGGCGGTTTGACTTCCTTGTGCTGGAATAACCGAGAATGGTTATCGTAAACTGGGTGACAGAAAATCAAACTGGAAATGCCCGTCTTGTAAGAGCGCTACCACGAGTCCTCTTCTTTCTGTATCTGGTAAGAATTCGGCAGGGTCACCAATACCTGCAGATCTAGAGAGCATATCACTGGATATAAAGCGGCTCAGTGCTCAGATAGCGTCATTGCCAACCTTGATAGCTTCGGTCAAGGCAATCCAAGCTGACATTACAGATCTCAGAACTCTGAAGTCCGACATAGCGGACCTTAAACTTATGAAGCCTGATGTTGCAGACATGAAGACCTCTGTTGATTTATGCACAATGCCGTGGAGTCTCTGACTGGGAGGATCTCGGAAATCAGTCAGGAGGTCCAGGGTCTTCTCAAAACCAAAGATGATGTCCGTCTCCTGCAGCAGCGGTTTGATCAGCTAGAATATAATTTTAGAGAGTTTGAACAGCGATCTCGAATGAATAATATTGAGATAAAAGGAGTCCCAATTTCTCAGTCGGAGAACCTGTTTGAGATCGTAACGAAAATTGGTAACCAAACGGGTTGTGTTATCGCGAGAGAACAAATCAATTATGTTGCAAGGATCCCTATGAGAAATGATAAAATCAACAAAACGATCTTGGTCTCCGTCCACAATAGGTACACCAAAGAGGACTTCGTAGCCGCAGCAAAAAGTGTACCGTTGTTCCAGCGGACTTGGGGTTGCGCGGAGAAAAAGAATTTTGTCAACGACCATCTCACCCTGGACAACAAGATGTTGCTAAACAAGGCAAAGAATTTGGCCAAGGAAAGAGGATTTGCATACATATGGGTCAAGGGGTGCAAGATTTTGCGCGAAAACTCCTACATCCAACGTCATAGCCATAAAACCGAATCAGATTTAAAGAAGATTTCTTAAAACGGAAAGTAACATTTGTAATTTATTTTTCAATATTATGTCATAATATATCTCAAGACCACTCTAAAAGTTTGAGAAACTTAGGCTCGCTCCCACTCCCGTATGCATTTTTTGCTTTGTGCGCGCGCGCATGCCTCGCACCTCTTACTTAATATATCGCTCCATCTCGCTTCCACTAAGCTGTCAATTTTCTATTGTGTCGTTATCTCGGTTAGCCTTTCTTTATGTTACGCCATTCACAATACATTTAAATGTCTTTATGTCTCATTGTTAATTTATGAGCATATTTGTGCTTTTTTCTTAATTGAACTAACTTTTATTCAAGTGTTTTTATTCTATTTTAATAATGTATAACATTTATTACCAAAACGTTCGTGGCTTACGAACTAAAACATCGGATTTTTACAGGAACGTTTCTCTAAACAGTTATGACATTATATGTTTGACGGAGACTTGGTTATTAGACAGCATACGTAATAGTGAGTTGTTCGACGGCCGTTATATAGTATTCAGGCGGGATAGGGACTATCTTAGAACAGGCGAGACAAGAGGGGGTGGTGTGTTGTTGGCGATTCGGCGGGAAATTATAGCAGAGGAACGTAGTGAATGGTGTTCGAATGCAGAAGATTTGTGGGTAACGTTAACACTGCACTGCCGGAGACCGAGGGTAATTTACAAGCTGCATCTGTGTGTTGTCTATATTTGTGAAGAAAATGCAGGTAACTCGATGACGCAACAGCTGGAATTTTTTTCTGACAATATGACAGATATTATATTAAAAAACCCTTGTGATAAAATTCTCATTATGGGAGACTTTAACATGGCTAACTTATCTTGGAAATTGTCCGATGAGAGCTCAGCGTACATCGCTGACAATATTGTAGGACCTATACAACAAAATTTATTCGATGATTTTAATCTATGCAATTTATCACAATATAATAATATCTTAAATACTAACAATAGAATACTTGATTTAATACTTTCAAATAATGAGGTAGGAGTCTCTCTCTGTCAGAACCCACTGTCCAAACTCGACACAGCTCACCACCCCTCTTTGTATTTCTGCTGACTTCGTCCAATACCACAAACTTAAACCTCGTCCTTACGTTAAGTATTTTTATTATAGTGGAGATTATGACGTCATCACCTCCAAGCTAGACGACATTAGTTGGGAACAGGAACTATATGGCAAATCACTGGAAGATGCTGTTTCATTTTTTTATAACATATTAGATGATCTTAGGAAAAATCATATACCTTCTAAAACAGTTACGCCTTCACAGAAATACCCTCCCTGGTTTAAAAAAACACTCATCAAAGTTTTGAAAGAGAAATACAAATATCATCGCAAGTTTAAAATTACGGTAATAGTTCTGACCAACAATCATTCTCGATTTTAAGGGATCGCAAAATTATTAGAAAAACAGATGTTTGATGAGTACATTCTGAACATTGAATTAAATATATCTAAAACCCTAAAGCCTTCTGGTCGTATGTTAAATTAAAAAAACAAAACAACTCTTATCCCGCGGTATTAAGTTTAGGTCAGCGCTCGTCAGACTCCGGGGAAGACATTTGTAATATGTTTAGTGATTACTTTCACTCCACATTTTTGGATGGTACCTGTACTGATTACTCGTTCGACGTCTCCGATAGCGATATGTCGGTTTCGGACATAGCAAATATTGAGTTTGAGCGTTTAGAAGTTTGTAAGCTCTTGAAGTGCCTAGACCTTAGTAAATCTGCCGGTCCTGATAATATTCCGGCAATATTTATTGTGAAGTGTGCTGAAAGTATTTCCACCCACTTACTATACTTTTAGGCGATCAGTATCTGAGGAGTCATGCCTATGATATGGAAATCTGCGTATATTACACCTATACATAAGAAGGGACCTAGAAATCGAGTTGAGAACTATAGGCCCATCTCCAAGCTATGTCTGTTTGCTAAAGTGCTAGAAAAAATAGTATACAGGCAGCTTTATGCGTCGTTAAAGCACACACTTAGCTCACTTCAACACGGTTTTTTAAGAGGCAGGTCTACCACATCAAATTTGATTATCTGCAGTGACTTCTTATCTGAGCATATGTCCAAACCATCACAAGTAGATGTTGTCTATACCGATTATTCTAAATGTTTCGATAGAATAGATCACATAGTACTTTTACGGAAGCTCAAAGCAGTAGGTATCCGAGGTAATTTGTATAGGTGGTTTACGTCCTACGTACAAAATAGATGTCAGACAGTAGTACTGAACGGCTATACGTCATCACCTATGCGAGTCCCATCAGGTGTTCCACAAGGATCATTGTTGGGTCCACTGCTATTTACTCTCGTTGTTAACGATATATCTTCATGCTTTAAACACTCTAAAGTATTATTATACGCAGATGATATGAAGATATTATGTCCAATTGCTTCGCACAAATGTTCACAGCTGCTGCAGGAAGATCTCAATCGGTTTGATGAATTTTGTCTCTTGAACAAATTGGACCTCAACGTATCCAAATGTTACTATTGTGCGTTTACTCGTAAGCCACAACCCCTAAATTATAATTATAAACTCAAAATTCAAATCTCACAAAAGTTAGTTCGATTCGTGATTTGGGCATTATTTTGACAGTAAGTTACTTTTGATGAGCACATTAATACTATTGTCAATAAGGCATCACGGGCATTAGGTTTCATTTTGCGTTTGTCAACTGAATTTAAGTCAATTAAAACCATAAAAATCCTTTATTGTTCGTATGTACGTAGTCACTTAGAATATGCATCGCAAGTGTGGAACCCGAGATATGATGTCTATCGATCGCGCATTGAGCGTATTCAGAAGCGGTTTTTACGACATCTGCAATTTAAAATCAAAGATTATTTGCCAGACTATAGAAACCGTTGTCGTAAATTCCACTTTCTTCCTTTGTATATAAGACGTGACATAGCAGATGTGGGCTACTTGCTGAAGATAGCTAACGGCGCAGTGGACTGCCCTGAGCTGCTGGAGCGAGTAGGTCTCAGAGTGACAGCCGATCCTGGGAGGAGGCCGTGCTCACTTTTTATACCCTTAGCTAACACTAACTACAGGCAAAATAGTTACCTGCTGAGAGCGAGCCGGAGTTTCAACAGTCTGCTTGCAAAACATGATCTTGACGTATTTAATACTTCTGTTAAACAATGCAAGAGACTTCTAACACAGGAGTACTTTGTTTAGATACAATATGTTATGTGGTTTTGTTTAAACCTTTTTTTTTTTTTTGCTATTTTATGTTTGTTTTATGTTAAAAGTCTACTAGATTTATTTAATCTTTACTTTTATTTACAAGTGGAATTTTATAATTGGCCTTTTGGACCTATTATGTTATAATTTTTTGTACCTAGCTGTAAGATTCCCTAACTTAGTAAAATAAATAAAATAAAATAAATAAAATATATTTAATTGGTTCTCTGTAAAGTCAGTTTACGGACGATAGTTGAACGTGACGTCGTCAAACAAAACATCGATAGATGCAGCGCAAGCGCATAATGAGCACTTGAGCATAATGAGTAACGGGAGATGTGTGATTCGCATCAAGGATTGGTTTTGTCTAATTTTTGCATCATAATGCGCCACAGCGAAGCGTGGAAGGGTACAGCTAGTCTTATATATAAGTTCTCTATTTTAAAAGTTACGGCTGGTCTAGTCGGGAGAACGGCGACTGCCGATCCGGAGACCCCGAGTTCAAAACCACGCGCACCGCTGTCTTTTCGAAGTCCTGTGCGTAATGACGCTAACTTAAAACGGCGAAGGAAAACATCGTGAGAAAACCGACATGTTGTTCCTGAGAATATCGCTTTCAAACAAAAAACATCTTCAGCTACCTGCTACGCCACCTGTCGGAACTTGGTCGTACCAACTCAGATTTAGAAACAAATTTGATTAGCAAAGGTCTCAAATTAGCAAAGATTAATTAGCTGACATGTCAAAGCACGCTACGAAAACTTTCAAAAAGGAATATTTTTTCCCGATTTTGTTACATTCTTGATTCGTGCTCCGCTTCTATGTAGCGTTATTTTCTACAGCCTTCCTCGATAAATGGACTATTCAATAGAAAAATAATCTTTCAATTTGGACCAGTACTTCCCGAGATCCTAGCGTTCAAACAAACAAACAAACAAACTCTTCAGGTTTATAATATTAGTACCTATAGATACTATTTCTTGGACACTGCTGGAGACACTATTACGTAGGTAGCTTCTTATTAGGTACCAAACGTTAAACTTATACTTTATATTCCAGCATTATATCTATCGTGCAAGCCGGTATCATCGACTATCTGACCCACAAGGATCTCCCCAGCACTAAGATCTGCCCTCTGGACCTGCAGTCGAAAGACCGTCAACTCCGGAACAGTGACCTGATAATGACGTATCTCATCATGATTACTGGACTCTGTGCTGCCGCCGCTGTCTTCATCGGTGAGGTTAGTATAACAACAAAAAAATTAGCAGTCATAGGAACTGCCGATAGAAGTAAAAACTTATAACTCAGAATTTGATAGCTTACTTTGGAATCTACGCGGGTGAAACCGAAGGGCCTCGCCATGAGCATGATCTAAATAGCGAATGGGAAATACTGACGCATTTCTAGATAGGCATTGTTCATGACCATTGACCCATTTAGTTCGAATTGGTCCGAGTTTACCCGAAGATTTCGTATCATCCCCGAGCGTGACGCTAGAATTCAATTCACAGCCCACGAAAAATCTGTTGTGGCGCGCCAAAAGAAGATATCACTTATAAAAAATCTAGGTACAATACATGAATTTACCAGCAGTGACCCGCCGTGTTACCCCGTTCCTGTTAGTCTCCCATCATAAAATATAGCGTTACAAATTTCAACATCGGGGCTTTGCTATTGCTGTCTCTATAATTTCAAGCGAAAACAAAAGAGAGAACAATTTCAAAGCTAAGACAGTTTTAGTTAGGCGGTAGACCCTCCGTTCAGACGATATTGAATCTCAATCACGTACAATGGGTACCTAGCGAGCGCAGTACAGTGCTAGATAAATGTTGTTCCAGATTGAGCAACAGTCATCTAAACATTGACATTATAATATTAGTACCTACGATAGAATAGTCGCGACGAGCAGTGTCACCCAGCCAATGGAAGATGAAGAGTCTAAATCATTACCTAGCACTACACTGCGCTCATCACCCAGAGATCGCGGTCATTTCTCTAGAAACTTCGCAATTCAAACTGGAACACGCCGATGTTTGCACTTTAATGTTTGGCGGTAAAAAAACTGGAACAACTTTTTTTGTGACAAAAATAGATTGTTGCTTCTATAAAATTAGGTATTATATCTACTACAACGACTAAAAACGCTTAAATATAAATGTGATATTGCTTATTCTCGTCTTGAAGTATCTGAAATTGTTATGTTGCAATGCATTTTACTGAAGATTTCGCCACATGAATAGCAGAGATGTATAAGATACCCTATACAAAGTATCTGAAATACAAGATGCAAGATACTTAAGAAAAAAGGATTTCAGATACCAGATACAAATACTTTTCTAAAAAAGTATCTGAAATACTAGATACAAAATACGTATCTTACAAATACTTTTTAAAGATAAAATACTTTTGTAAGAAAACAACATATAATTGAACTTAAGTTTATACGAGAAAACAATTTTCGAATAAATATATCGCGTTGATAACAAGGATCAGGTAAATGAGAATATAGTTAGTATTTAGTGTATAAATCAAGGGAAAACTAAACTTCTTAACTAATTTTTCAATAATTATTCGGTCCAGTTTTCCAGATGCATTAAAGTAGGGACTGACCAAATTAATAATAATTAACATGGATCTCAGAACTTTTTACGTTAGAACAACTGGCGAGACTTGTTTTTTTTAAACCCCGACCAAAAAAAGGGGTGTTATAAGTTTGACGTCGATGTCTGTCTGTCTGTCTGTGTGCGTGTCTGTCTGTGGCACCGTAGAGCTCAAACGGATGGGCCGATTCCGATGCGTTTTTTTTTATTTGAAAGTTAATATTCGTGCGGATGTTCTTAGCTATGTTTGGTTAATATCAATTCAAGATGGCCGCCGCCACAAAATGGCGGACCAAATATTTCTTCACAACCTGCCTCAATATGGGTATCAGATGAAAGGGCTTGACTAGTAGAATACTATACACTATAAAAAAATCAAATCCAAGATGGCCGCCACTACAAAATGCTGTATTATATTATTTTTACACTACTTCCTCAATATGGGTATCAAACGAAAGGGCTTGATTAGTAGAATACATTGCACTATGACAAATTTCAAATCCAAGATAGCCGCTTCTACAAAATGGGAAATATATGTCTATTTTCACAACTCCTTCAATATGGGTATCAAATGAAAGGGTTTAACTAGTAGAATGTTGTACAGATAACAAATCTGAGGTAGTCGGGGATAATCAAAATTTTTAATTTTGTTCGTGTTTCGCGAGGATTGTTGTTTTTAACCCCCGACCAAAAAAGGGGTGCTATAAGTTTGACGTCGACTTCTGTCTATCTGCCTGTCTGTCTGTCTATCTGTCTGTTCGTGTGTCTGTCTGTGGCACCGTAGAGCTCAAACGGATGGGCCGATTTCGATGCGGTTTTTTTTATTTGAAGGTTAATATCCGTGCGGATGTTCTTAGCTATGTTTAGTTAATATCGATTCAAGATGGCGCCACCACAAAATAGCGGACAAAATATTTCTTCACAACCTACCTCAATATGGGTATCAAATGAAAGGGCTTGACTAGTAGAATACTATACACTATTACAAATTTCAAATCCAAGATGGCCGCCACCACAAAATGGCGAATTACATTATTTTTTCACTACTACCTCAATATGGGTATTAAACGAAAGGGCTAGTAGAATACTTTGCACTATGTTAAATTTCAAATCCAAGATGGCCGCCACTACAAAATGGTGAAATACATTTCTTTTTTCACAACTACCTCAATATGGTATCAAATGAAAGGGCTTGACTAGTAGAATGTTGTAAAAAATATAACAAATCTGAGGTAGTCGGGGGTTAATCAAATTTTTTAATTTTGTTCTTGTTTATGAAATTATTTTATGTTTTAACATTAGATATATTGGATGTTTGTTGCTCAATTACGTCGTAGTAATCGACATGGAAATAAAACATCGATGTTTTTTCCGATGTAACATCCCATTGTCACATCGATATATCCTGCTAGTCCTACTAATATTATAAATATCGTTATATGGATGTTTGTCACTCAATCACGTCGTAACTTTGGAATACTTTCAACCCGAGTCTGGAAGACATTTTTATCCCAAAAAATAACGGGAATACCACGGGGTACTGCTAGTTAATATCATAAAAAGAAAAGATTTTATACTTTAGTGCGAGAGATTAAATATATTTTTTCTTATTTGGCACACAACATAACTTGGATTAATATATTTATCTGAGTATATCATTTTTACTGACTCACCTTATTTACTATATTTATTATTTAAAATATCGATGTATAATCGATATTTTAAAATTAACGTTATATCGGTGTATATATGGTCCAGGTTTTCTCCTGTGCCAGTTTAAATTAAAATAACAGTAAAAGTAAAAAAAAAACAGTAAACAAATTTCGTAATTTTTTGTACACAATATATCCATGTTTTTAGATATCGATGTTTTTTGCACATCGATGTTTTACGTTCGATGTTAACTTCGATATTTTTCTAATATCGATCATCTCTATTCGAAACACCATGCAACAAATGCATACGAAAAAAATACGGAATTAGTGACAGTGACAGGAATAGACAGGACTTCTTAGTCGATGACATTTGTAGAACGATAGTGTCGCCATCTGTCATTTGGTTCTCGACCACATCCGCGATTTTTTTTAAACGACGTTCATCGTTCAGTTGCTTTCAGAGAGAAAAACTGCTTTTTTTTAGTTTATTTTAGTAAAAGTATCTTACGGAAAAAAGTATCTTCAAAATACAAAGATAACCGGAAAATGTATCTAAATGAAAGATACAAAATAGAAAAAATAAAAAGTATTTGAAATACAAGATGTAAATACGTATTTTGTATCTTGTATCTGTATTTTAGATACTTTTATCTAAGATACGTCACATCTCTGATGAATAGGTATGTACAAGTAGCATGTACAAGGTATGATAAGGTAGGTACAAGTGTACCTACCTTAACCAGAAATAAATACGAAGGAACAAAAAAATACAACTGACAATTTTCTTTATCCAATTTAAGCCAGGTAATTCTTCAAATCTACAAAAAAATTTTTTTCGGTTAAAGTTCATTCATCTGGCAAAATCTTCAGTAAAATGCATTGCAACATAACAGTTTCATATACTTCAAGACGAGAATAAGCAATATCACATTTATATTTAAGCGTTTTTAGTCGTTGTAGTAGATATAATACCTAATTTTGTAGAAGTAACAATCCATTTTTGTCACAAAAAAGTTGTTCCAGTTTTTTCGCGCGGAGACCGCGACAGGAACTTGACCCTATGGAATTGTATGGGCGCCAGTTCGTGCTGAGATCGCGACAGGAGACCGAAACACGTGTCGCGGTTCGGCGCGAACTGACGCCCATACAATTCCATAGTGTCAAGTGCCTGTCGCGGTCTCGTGCCGCGGTCTCAGCGCGAACTTGTACCCTTAAAGTTTTCAGATTATTTTGGAATTAATCTTAGGTGTATCATTATTCATAGAGTTCGTATTAGTTTAGGTATTGTCTATTTTGTTTCAGGTCTTAATAAAACGATACATTCAATCAAAGTTTCACCAAGAAGACGGAGCCAAATCAAAGCAAAAGCGTTCTAAGAGGTCATCTAGACGGATTCGTTTCGATGAGAGCCGACCTCCACCTTACGACTCTCTTTTCGGCAACTCTCGATATAACATCACTGAGAACTCTAAGCGGAAGATGGTAAACGGAAGGGAATATTACGAGTATAAGTCGAGTAGTGGAGATACGCGTCTTATACCAGTGAGAGCCCCTCAGCGTTCTTGTATCAATAAACGGCTTAGCATTTGTGTATGGATATTTGGTCCTTCGAGCTCTGACGTGAGTCTACCCACCGTATTACAAATATTTATTCAAAGACGTTTACACTAATCAATAAACTGACTTTCTAAAGATCAGTATAGAAATTATTGACATTTGTGACGTCACACGGATACATTTGATGGATTTAATCCAGCGAAATTCATATAAAATATGTAGAGCTATTGTGGTCGGATCAACCCGTGTCGGTTTGAAGTAAAACGCATGAAAAATACCTTGGATAGATTATATTTTGATTTTGTTGCCCAAGAATGTGAATGTTAGGCATTGAACTTTCGCATTTTATGGAAACTCACGTAAGTATTTCCATTGGAAGTTGTAGAAAAACCTCTTGGTACAAAAACAAACTGGGTTATCTGAAGTTTGTAAATTATATAATAATTTTGATTAGAACTTAGAGTAAAATGTAGGAATACTTATAAAAGTGTATTTCTTGCTAAATACATATACTTAATTACGGGAAACTCTACCCTGGTTAGATTGTGGAGCCTAGTCGTAACCAGTATATATTTCTTTGACTAATAATAATAGATACTATTGCAGTGAATGTTAGCTTAAAACAAACCTACATTAGACAGATGTTTAGGTACTTACTTTTGAACTTTCACGATGTGATTTCATATTGAAATTATGGCGTGGGACTTAATCGAAATCTGGATAATCGCAATTAATTATTACCTACCATACGATACGTCGGGACCTCCAACATTAATGCTATTATAATTTATTTTCTCCGAAAAAATAAAAAGTAATTTCAAATCAAAATCGAATTTCATAAGACCACCACTACGTTGTCTAAATACATGAAAGCAAATTTTAGTTTGTACCTCTATCAAAAATAGCTATCTACACCGATTTCGATAAAATTTATGAGACCACCTACAAACTATGAACTACCAAACAATTTTTTGTTTGGTAACCATCAAAGTCGATTGACATACATGAAAAACCACAACCGAATTGAGATCCTCCTCCTTTTTTTTTGAAGTCGGTTAATATCATTTAGACTACGATCAAGTCCTGTGTAATATGTTCAATAGGTACCCACATCTGATGGTTATAAAATAGGTTTATAGATAAGTTTAGTATAAGGAACTCGCACTAAGCACTTAGCACTAAATGAGGCAGAACTAATAAATGTGATTTGAAAAAAAAAACGAGTTTTTAATTTTAATACATATTTTTATTGGCTGTGAAAAATGCATTTTCACAATTTCATTGCACTAACATTCAAACAAGTCCAACATTTATTGCGCAGTTATATAAATATAAAAAAAAAAACAAATTATATAACACATTTTTACAAACAAATTACACTATACGGGCTTTAAAAACTGTAACTAATTTTTACAGCTAAGTGAAATGATTCTCTATATGAAAATCCCACCATTTTGAAAAGAAGAACACAATAGTTTTTTTCAAAATGGCGGACAAATTAAAACCGTTTTAATGTGTTAGAACAATGAGGCATTTTCAAGTGAAAATAAATCTGTCAAAGATAGTTCGAAATCGCACCGTAGGTGGCGCAAATATTTCGTTTTTAGAGAAATTCACAAAATCAAACATCGGAGCCGTACTTGATACTTGACGGAATTGAGTAGTCTAAGTATTTGTATCTTGAAGACGCCTCATTATGTATTCTATTTCATTAAATGTGCTAAGTATTTCATTCTTAAAGGATCAAAGATGAGTAGGCAGTAAACGTTGACAACGTCGATTACTTTCAGAATGAAATGTAAAAACGATAAAGTTTACCATCAAACTTGCAAGCCGTGCCGTTCAAGTTCTAAATTCGATTTTGAGTACGTCTTGGTTAGATTCTTTAATCTAACCAAGACGTAATCAAAATCGAATTTAGGGCGTCCGGGTATCACTGTTCTTTTGGGTAGATTCTACCGATTTCTATCATGTGGAAAGTTTTCTTTTTAATTGTCAATTGTAGTTACGGAAATTAAACTCAGTCGGGTTACATCGTTCTTCGGTGTAAACCGGCTGAGTTTCAGCCGCAGCTCTTTTCTTATATTTTTTACTACATACCCACACGGCATGGTTCTTAAAACATATTACATTAATGTCACGTAAAAAAACGGTCTGAGTGGTCTGAGTTTGACAGGCATAGTGGGTTTTTTTTAATTGTGTTGAGTTTTAAAATCTGTTTACACGGTAGTTATCGGTCGAATCCACCAAAGCCACGTCTGGAGATCGGCCGGTAGGAATATATTTTATACTCTCTATAGTAAATTAGTGCACACAATGACAATAATGGATGGCAATTACAGAAATCTCATACCAATACGTCGTTTCCTCTCTTACCCGTTTATTTAAGTTCAAGCCAGAGGAACGACTTTTCAACTGACTCAACATGTAGTATTTTATTTTAGAGACACTCGAAGTTTAGGGGTTTCCTTTAACGCCCCTTCTAGAAGTTTAATTTGTTGGCACGGCTTATAACTGGGGGGTCTTAATAGGGTCATCTGCGAACATATATCAAGTACCTACAACGAAGCAATTGCGATAGGACAACATTCGCAGCCACTTTGGTAAGATAAGAAGTAGCTTTATCTATAACTATAAAGAATCTATTACATAATTTATCTTTAATCCAAAAAAATGCAAAATAACAGCCCATAAACGGAAGATGTCCGTTTTAAAGATTTTAGATGACAATGGACTAAACAAATACCTTTAGCTAGATGTTTTGGTAATGTATGTCAACTAAAATCACTAAAACCATAATAGTAAAATATACTGTTAATTACATTTGTACATATTATATTACATTGAGCTGCGGTTCGAATCACACATTCCGTCAATTGGCAATTTCTATGTATATGTCAACGTCAAATTGTTTACACCGTCAAATTATAATCTAACACGTCAGATTATAATCCTGTGGTAGGTTAGTTTATAACCTGACGTCGTTAGATTTTAATGTGACAGTACTTGCAATATTACAGTGACAAATAAATTCAAATTAGAAAAGTTTAAGCTAGCAAGAAATTTGCAGTACTTCTCGTACAATTTTTTTTTTCTCCGAGTCGAAAATACCCTCCATTTTATTATATAATAATAACTGTCAATCTTAAGTGTGGTGCTCGCACATTAGCACTACTGGCAAGACTGCTATTTTAAGTGACGACTATTATAATATTCCGATTCAGAGCACCATAAATATAGTCAGCGTGGTGTGAGGAATGTCTACAAATATTTCTTTATAACAGAAAAGCGAAATAATTGTAAACATTAAAACATATCTGATCGAAAATCGGAAATATCAAATATGGCCACGTAAATAAAAATAAAGTATAAGTAGTTTTGCATAGGTACATATGTCAAAGTTAGAAGGTAGGAAATGACGAAACATCACAAGCATTTACTACCTTTGGAGTAAGAAGATAGATAATGTTGACTTTTGTGGTGCAAAATATTATCGCTGGGAAATTCGACATTCATCTTGATACTAAGTTTTCATTGTCAGTTTTCCTACAATTTATTGCCAGCTTAAATTGAGTAGGTATACGTTAATACTTATTTTAGAGAATAACTTATAATCAAATAGAAAGATTATAAATGTAATCAAGAACGAATGAAGTGTGCAGCTAGATTTCAATATGTGTAATTTAAATTTTCTAAATATACGGGCAAAATTCGTTCTTTTTATCAGAAAAAGTGCAACGTCTACAATTTTGTATAAAATAATATAAATTGTAAAAGACAGAGGTAGAATTTTAATATTAGGTATATTTCAGTCGCGTAGCGCTTGTCGACATCATTGCGCTCGCATTCAACCATACTATATTATTCTTATATGGATTGTAACTAAGTGTCTATGGATTCTTCGACGAATGACGCGTATTTTCTGAAAATGGTCAACCTTTACTAGAATTTAGCTCACAAAATAATTAACTATTCCAAAAAGACATAATTATTACATGTCACATTTTCGGGTATCGTTAGTTTGTAAATTACTTACAAATTTTCCTTGAAACGAGCACAGACCTGATATTTCGACAAAGTTTCACGCACTCTTTATTTGTGATAATATGTATTGTCAATCGAGATACCAGCATCAACCCAAGAGGAAACTTGTATCAGCGTAAGTACCTACAGTAATAACTACCAGTGCATATTGAAAGAAAAAATAAGATAAATTCATCTATTTGTGACGTGCAATGATTTAGATAAATACAAAACTACGAAGCTAATATTATATAGAATCACACTATCCTTTCGCTAAGTCATAAGATGTAATTTAACACTATCTAACGATAAACCTTTGAAGCTCATAAGCCACTCATTTGTTAAAAGTACGTCAACTTGTAAATATACCTATGTGTACATTACCACACATAACGTTTTATTCAACCTCAACAGTATTTTGAACAATCAAAATCCATCCTAAGTTAGAGGGGTGTATGTTTACGAGTATTTGTTTCGCTTTTCGATATTTTAACATTGAGCGATTTTAACTTTTGCCTTTGTTAAATAAGTATAATGGGTAACAAACATGTTCCAAGTATATATATAAAAGAACTAGCGAGACAGTACACCACAAAAATAATCGTAATGATAGCTGTCAAATTTGACATGCATCGACCTGTCAAAATGATATATTAATGAATTCCTCGCTTTTTTCTTTATACTGAAACACAACTTACATGGGATCTTATTCCGCATACAACGTACACAAAAAATGAGCCAAAGAAACAAGCATAAATTTCATTATTCTTGTTTCAACTTTGACAGTGTCGTAAGCGGATTACCGGATTTATAGTCTGGGTCATCATCACTGTCTTATGTGGGGTTTAAGACGCAAATGACAATCTGTCAATTCGCTATTTTATTAAAATGTCGTCAATGTGTCATTTAGTAAAAATTTGCTAATAAAATACATTGACGCTACAGGCGCCAATATGGCGATATTGAGAACTATATTTGACAATTCTATTTAAAAGTATTTATATTACACTTAAAATTTAGTCGACTGAATTCAGAAGCAAGTTAGTGACTGAATTTAGAAGTAAGTTAGAAACAAGCAATTATCGCTTGAGTTTCATATTCTAGCTTACTGAATGTTATTACACTTCATTGAATTCAGTCGACTAAATTTAGCCAAGTGTAACAAGTCTTTTTACATATTATTATTAAGCACACTACTATGAAGACGTTTAGTGTGCGACCATATCGAGTGTGTTCGAATAAGACTCCAGGAAAATAAAAAGAAACAATAGCGAGTTATTAGTGCGGGAAAATGTGACAAATGAACATCGTGATTGAAATATGACTAATTTAGCAACAACAAGTTATTACAACAAGTAACATTCTTCCTATTTTTATAAGCTTTAATTTTCACTATTTCCCGTAAATAATTACCCACACATTCCCAGATGTAGCACATTTTCGCATTAGTTGGTGATTTACGATCTCCTGGACTTTAGAGAGTTTAAACGCGATCACAGTTATAATATTTATGACATTGTTACGTTAGTGATGTGTGAATTTATTTTATTTAACAACACATTATGATCTTATTTGGTCCTTGCGTATAAACGCAAAAATAATACTACGAAGTTCTAATCAAATCTACTTATTACATGATTTTACGAAGACGGCAAAAAGTCTACGAATCAATTCGTAGGTATAAGTTCTTTCACAATTTACAAATGTCTTACGTAACGCATATGTAATTTTTTCCAGCGTGATTTATTATGGGAGGCAAGTACGCAAGTTTAGGTATATTTCTTCGCCACTTATACCAAGAAATGTACATATTCTATTTTTATTCAGGTCTTTCTTGTGACAAATAACACTATTATATTCATCGAAGAATTGTCAATCTATTATGTACAGTCGCTTGTTCGCAAACTGTCATTGTCGTAAAGGTCATATTTGCCTGATAGATTTAAATCGGTTCGCTTATTTTCATAGTCGCGCATGTGAGTCGGCAAATTTTTTTTCTCAGCATTACTACATTTGAAATTTGAATACTATGAAGATCAGAGCGATGTCAATAGAATGTCACTGTCATTAGCCCAGTCGAGTTAGCTCAAAAATAGGGGTGGTAACCTGGAATTAATTATGGTCAGAATGTTTTTGCGTCGATTAAAACGGACCGGTGCGTTATCCGTTATTAATAACCTATATTGGTTTGAAGGTCAAACCTTTTTGTTGCCATATCTCCTTTATTATTAATTATTTTGCAAAAATAATAAAACCGAAATAGTCGCAAATTTAATTGTCTACAATTTAGGTCGCTCTAATCGTTTTTGTAAAAAAAAAGATATGGTTAAAAAAAAGGTTTGACCTCCACGCCATAAATATGACGCCTAACGCGCCAGTCGGATTTTATCGAGTTTTTGGATTTAAGCTATTTATGACCCCCTTAAACATTGGCGCAAAAAAACCTAACTATAATTAATTCCACGTTAAAGTCTAACCCGACTGGGCTACATGTTACAATTGCTATTTACGCTTTTCTTGTAAAAAAAATCATTAGTATAATAAATAGACTTAAGTCAAAGTACTTAACACAATTACCTAGATACTGATAAGATTATATTTCATTGTTTTGCCACATATCCATACACGTGCACAAAGTTATCGGGTCATTGACCTCGATTTCTCGTAAATTAGATATTTGTAGCATGTTTTTGAAACTAGAATATGTGTTTAATTGCGATAAAATGCAAGAAGATATTTAATAGATAATGGAAGATTTTAAAAAGTGTATAATGATAAATAAATGTACGCGATATCTTGGTATTACGAGTACGTACATTTTTTTTAAAGCTATTGTTTCTTGTTGAACTGTGAACACTAGAAAAAATCATACAAACGATCTGAGGATCCGTGTTCACGTTTTCATACTTTGCGTTTTTGTGTTCATACTTTTGTGCAAAAATGTGTTTGTTATTAAATATTTTCAAATTCTGGGACTAAAACTTACACTTTAGATCTCTTAATAGACACATGAACAACTAATGACGTGGAAAAAAGGTGACGAGTAGATATTTATTATGTATACACAGACACAGCCTCACATAATGCACAATGTATGTCAGTCTGTGTTCATTTGTAAAATAGTAGCTTTAAACGAAATCATTTTTTAAAGGTTGTTTGGAAGAGATCTTTATTAGCAATAATGTCGCCTTTAGCGTCCAAAATGTTTTTACTTTTACATTTAATCACTATTGATTTTTATGGTATAATAAAGCGTTTACGAATCATTATTTATTTTTATTTTCTGTGTATAAGTTAAGTTTATCGATATAGTCCTTAGAGTAATTAAAATAATCTTTCATCGGATATATAGAATGAATATTAAAAATATATATAATATAAAAATTAAAAACATGAAATATAGAATTTGAAACTAGTAATTATAAGGACAGTAAAATATTAGGTTAATTGTTGCAAACTGAACACACAGTGACACGCAGCTATTGGAACATGAAGAGTCCAAATCATTACCTAGCACTGCACTGCGCTCGTCACCCAGAGATCTAAGATCTTATATCTCTAAGCCCTGTAATTTCTCTGGAAACATTGCCCTTCAAACCGGAACACCGGTTTTTTATATTTAACTAGCTGTACCCTGCCACGCTTCGCTGTGGCACATTATAATGTAAAAATTAGATAAAAACAATCCTTGATGCGGATTATATAATCCGTATATCATTGTAAAATTTCAGCTCGATCGGTGCAGAACTTTTTGAGTTTTTGAAGCGTACAGTTTTATATATAGAGATGTGTGTTAGGTTTTCGCGCCTATCTTCTAATTTTTATATTTTTTTTATTACCACGTATCTTCCAAACGGCTGGATGGATTTTTACAATTAAGATATCGTTAGATTCGTCTTAATCACCAAAGTGTTCGTAGATAGTATAAAGGTAGTTTTACATATTGTTTTTTAGACCTGTTGGTTTTCTACAGTCGGGCTTTTAAATTAAAGTTATTATTAACTTTTTAAAAGACTCAAAAAATGCATTTGCTTATTTAATCATCCTCGTCTTGAAGACGAAACTCTCAATCATGTAGCCATATTTAAAAGCTAACTACCTATCTAGATTCTGAGCCCTACTAGGAAGTATTTTTTAACTAAATAGCTATGATGTCATCGTTTAGAAAACGCATATTCATTAATATCGACATTACGCTGCAATTTTATCTAAAACATTTTACACATTGAAAAGTGTATTTTATGAAGCATTCAACAACTTTTGGTCTAAACTAATACAATACATACAATAATTTGTTTGTGATGTTTTTATACAATCAACAATTCATTAATTTTTAATCATGTTAATTCAAGTGACCAATGGCATTATAGCATTATCTTTAAAGGGTACTTGAAACACCTGTTGTACACTCCGCGAGGTATAAGCTGAGCTTTGCATTAGTGTGAGTGATCACCAATCAGGCAGGAGCTTGAAATTTTGTCCGCGAGGTATAGGCTGAGCTTTGCATTAGTGTGAGTGATCACCAATCAGGCAGGAGCGCGGCGAGACAGAATGGCGCCGCGCCTAAGGCCGGTTGTCACACCTACACTATCCATGTTCACTCACACAAATGCAAAGCTCAGCTTATGCCTCGCGGAGTGTAAGCCGAAGGGAAGTCATAAATATAAAATGTACCTATGTAGGTATACGAGTAAATCAAAATATCTGCCAAGAACACCTTAAAATTGTGTAAAAAAAAACTCCCTCTGTGTGTGTAATGTGTGTGGTTTATAACCACTAATCTACTTCACTACTAGAATCGCTAGCGGGGAGGTATGATGTGGTTCTACATATTGTTTGTTTACAACGAATAGTGATAGGTAAAAACGGCCGGTGTCCGCTTCCTCAACCGACTAAAACAGAAAGAGTGAGCTCACTCTTCGCAACGGTAACATAATTTAGTGCCCCTGAAGTTTGGGAGATCTTTTGATTTATATCGTTTATTTTGTTTAAAACGGCATTTTTGTGCAGAAAATATATTAAAGTGAATAAATACTTCTTTACCCGCGTTGACAAATTTGAGTTCGCGTCTCCGACAAGTTAACGCGTAGTGTCTGAGCGACGGCGCACCAGCGGAACGGGACGTGCGCGTTACGGCCTGCGCTGCCTTATTCGACTCCGCTACCACTCGACAAATAAAATACACTCAAATATGGGCTTTATGCCATGTACTTTAACAGACAGACAGCCGTCTGCTAGTTTATAAAATAAAATAAATTTCTTTATTTGCGAAAATGGGTACTTAATTACAATAAGATCTTAAATGTTTACATTGAGAACTCCAAAATCAACCTTACGGCATGCAAATATTAGGTTGTCTATGACAATTTGACTAAAAAAAAGCTTTATAATTCATCACTAAGCTGCCTATTCAAGCAATTATGTTCCCAATGTTAGTATATATCGTAACCAGCATGACATAAAGTTCATATTTGAGTGTATTTCATTTGTCGGATGGGAGCGGAGTCGTATTATAACTAGGCACAGACCTTTTTTATCTGTGATATTTTGTGAGTTCGCGTCATCGACATTATAATAACAAAATATGTGTAGCTATATAGATGACGTATTGTGCAACATTAGTAGGTACTGTTTAGTAAAAAAAGTTGTCACTTCTATCGGTAGTCCCAATGACTACAATTTTTTTAATTTAAATTAGCCACTCCACAGACTCCGGGGCCGTGATCTTTGTCATATCAATTGTCATCTTTTACACATTTCTTGGATAAGGAGAAGAATACCATTTTATAAAAAAATGGTCTTCTTGGCTTCTTTTATGGCACAGACTTGGAATAATCCAAGTCTGTGCCACGGTAAAACTTGATAATATGGACTAGATCCTTTCGGTACACTACAGGAGTTCAGATTGTAGTCGTGTCTGCGACGTTAAGCAATGACTCTCTACAGGTGATAACTACTTACCAGTAGAGTTACATGGCATCGGCCACTTGAATACATGCAACATTTTGCTATTGCACTTTAGGGTAGCTGGCACCGATATGCTATTACGCTAACTTTAAATCGTAACAGCGACTTTGTCAACTGTCTCGCACCATACAATAGTACACCATTGCAATAGACAGCTATCGTAATAGACTTTCGTTTCAACTCATCACTTTTCACCCGCATGCTCCAAACCTTTCCTGCTAACTAAATCATAATTCTCTAGATATTCGATATACAACATACTTATAACAATATACTTAGCCCTCAACAATTTATTTATTTATAAGTACCCATTTAACCTAAGATTCATAATTTTTGATTGTATTATCTATGCTAACTTTAGAAACTAATAATTATTTTGTTTTTTTTTTTTACAATTAAAACAATGATGTTGTTAATGATATTTAGATTAGTTTAATGATTTCAAAACAGATGTAACCTATATTAATTAATATGTATTTTAAGAGACAGTTTCTTATCACAAATTTTTGTTTCGCAGTGTGGAAACTATTTGGTTAGCATAGCAACTTGCAATATAATGCCACTACCTTTTCAGCAATCTTGTACTACACTCGGTACATCTACACAACATTTCAAAAGTTCTAGATTTACATAACATTTGCAATTCAAAATCGAAAACGACAGTTCTAACATTGTGAACGTAAGTTTTTTTTATTCACAGATAATTCATGTTGCGAGATTGCGTTGGTAAGTCCATTCTATCACGGAGAGCTGTCAAACAGCCAACCCGTCTTGCATTGGTGATGGGAGCAGCGAACTATAAAAAGACACAATAATTCATTACCCCTACATGCTATTTAGTCGATTAATCGATTCAATAGGACGTTACTATTCCATTCCTTTATCAACCTTGATAAAAACTACGTAAGACGAAACGGCACAGCCATTGTCTTTAGCCTGCCCCTTGGGCGAATAAAAAAGTGTTAATTTGTCATATTAAACGTTACAATAATCATACAAACCTCAACAATATGCCTCTTTTGAAGTTCCATATTTTTCACTTTTTTGGTTTATGTTAACTAAAATCATGAATAAATAATAATCGTAATATTTTTTTTATCAGGCAAGGTCAAACTTCAGTGTACTTATATTTAGTCTGATAAATCGATTAAAATAATTTACTCAGCATTGTTGATATCGACTGATAAGGACTGTCTATGTGAATTTTGTTACGAAAAAAAACCTAAATCGACTTAAAATAAAACAAATAAATCATAATAATTAATTGTAGTATTATTGAACTCCCGTGATTTAGTGACTTTTTCTCGTTTTAATACTTAACTGCCCACAATTTTATGGCATCGTTATCGTTGTTTAAATACATCATTTTTGATAAATAATAATACATGAGACAAAAATAACTTAAAAAAATAAAGTAAAAACACATAAAAACGTTTCGTTTTTCCGATTCTTGAAACTTGACGACGCGGTTCCAAGATAACTGCTTGTAGGCGAGGTGTGAATCCGACCTTTGAGCCGGGATTTGTTGATGCGGTCTGTACACATGCAAGGTTTATTCTACTAACCCGCACTCTAAAGCTTCCAGATTCCAACCGACTGGTCTGGCCTGATTGTTAGAACCCAGCGAGTCAGGTTTGGATCCCATGGACCGTTGCCGGCAGAGATATGGCGTCACGGCCGGTGAAGGTGTTGTGTGCTCCTGAAACGTAAAATGAACATGGATAAGAGCAGTTGCGTAGTGGTTGTACTACCGCCATTTTCTTTAAACTTTTTAATACATTGTAGTGAACTGACAATTAAGTAAAAAATATGTGAATTCTCAGATTTCTACACATTTTTGTGTAACAAACCTGAGAATGTATTTATTATTATACCGAAAGATGATTTTGACATCAAGTCGTGTGGGTTCATAGTTTCCTTGCCTCACTTGCATATTTCAACTTTGTTTTGCAATGTTTAACTCATTGTTATAAACTAAGAAGATTCTGATCAACAAGTTAGTGATCAGTATTTTGGCATATTTTCCAGGACCACGAAAAAAGAAAGACAAAAAAACTACAAGCTACAAAAGACAAAGAACATCCACTAGAATTGAAAGTCTATGAAAGAGACAACGAATCATAAATGTGATAACATGAAATGTGTAACGACAAAGTACACACAATGTAAATATTTATACTACGCCACAAAATGTGTTATATACAGTAATGTATGTTGTTAAAATTTAAATGAATAATATCAAAAGTTACAAAACAAGTCAAATGATACCGAAGTAAGAAAGTAGGAGAGATTATTCGTAAATGTTAGAGAAGAATTGAATTGTTGAATGAACAATCAACAAATAGATTTTTTGGTTATAGGTCGTAAATCTAACACATAACGTAGTTTCCTTTGATAAGTACACGTGAAAATGTATAAAGATTCTGAAATAATCCTATGTGCACACTAATAGAAAATGAAGTAAAATGTTTAGAAACCACGTAAAACGTAACGCTTTTTAACCATCAAACTAATAAATGGACAACTATGTTGTGATCAAAGTGGTGTAACTATAAAACGGAAAACGGGTAGGGCTTAATGTAAGCCAATAGGCATGGTGACTAAACTAAAAAATTAGTTCGTCATTTAGACTATTAAAAAATATTGTACACGTATTTGTTTTTTTTTTTGTTTCACAAGCAAAAATTGACCAAGATGTGAATGACGTCACTTCATTGCACGATTTTTACGAAGACATGACGTCAATTCCAGATGTACAACGTTTGATGATCTATACTTTGTCGATATTTAATCATTTGATAAAACAAAAAATACGCGTCAATATTTTTACATAATCTGCCTGACTAAGTAATTCGAATGGTATACTTGTATTTTGAGCTAGTCATCATCCCTATTGAAGCAATTCAAATTGCGATTATTTTTACCGTCTTTTAATGGTTTTTTTTGGCCTTAGACATTATACAGTATAGTTACGCCACCGATCAAAGGAGTTCGTTCAATACATGGAATTTAAAACTAACTTTGCGGCTAATTTAAAAAACAGTCTACTTTATAATTCCAATGATTACCTGAGTAGCGTTGACATTTTCGAGCAAACAATATTCTTTCAGGTCTTTGATGTCGGCCATATTGAAAGGTCATCTATACGGTACTTTGAAAGAATTGTCATTATCTGATGAATAAAATATGCTTCAATAGGTGGAACTAATCTACTAGAATAATAAAAGGACCTAGTCTGTTTGAAATAGACTTGTGTAGGTACGGTTGATCGCATAAACAAGTAATAATAGTGTTTTGTAGTAATTGAATCTCGATTGTTGTCAGCCATTTTTGTTGACATTTTTCAATAAAACATGGCCTATCTATCTATCTGCAAGTAAAACAGATACCTAATTTCGTCACAAAAAATCGTTGCTTAAAAATGTACCTATGTTGTGTTTGCGGACTTATAGAACGGTTCATCATTGTTGAATATGTAGAAGATCTACATGGTTAAAGTTATGTAGACAGTATCGGATATTATAATCTGCCGAAACAGTATGTGACGGTTCCCAATATTTCGACAGATTATAATCACGCTAGTGATATTGTAATATAACAGTATTTACAATTTAACGGTGAGATATACAAAAGCTGTATTACTAAGGCTTCATTCAGTGCTCCTATTGAATATCTAGGTAACGTACATTAGCTGGTGGTTCTTGAAATAAGTCTATAACAGGTAAGTAGCCTCAGCTGTGCTCTAATAATTTTTTTTTTTAATTAAATTTAGTTAATTTCTCAATCTATGTTAATAATTTCTGCAAAATAAATTTTAAGAAAAATGAAGTATATTACGTGACCTGTAAAGTTACCTATTAGTGTAGCTGCTTACATTCCCAACCAATTACTTATTTTATGTACAAATATTATAGTGTAATAACTTGTATGCGTTACGTATACGATACGTTTTAAAAAGTTATACTTTGGTATCCCTGCATCGAGTCTGTGTACATTATCTGAATTTAAGAATTGTCATTATCTGATAAATATGCTTATAATAATATATACTACACCTATTCCTATTGTACATAAAATACATATATACAATAATATTGCACAGTTATTGTATAAATATTTAGATTATATACAATAACTGATAACAATATAATAAAAATATCAATTCAATTTAGTCTGTTTGAAATAGAATTGTGTATGGGGAGTGCATAAGTTTTGTTTAATTGGATAACGGAAGTCATAGTCTGCCAAACGGCAGCCACCGCGCGTGTTTTGATGTGACTGAATCTCATTTGTTGTCAGCCATTTTCCTTGACATTTTTCAATAAAACATGGCCTATTTGAAGGTAACTTCGTAATCTAAAGTTGTTTAAAAATGTATATTGTGTATGCGGGCTTTTCGATGGGTTCATCATGTGGAATATGTTGAAGGTATACATCGATGAGCCAGCCGTTTGAGCGAGAATTTTCTCGAACTCCATACGCGTTCTAGTTTTCTCGGACACCATACGCGTTCTACAGTGAGCGTTAAAACATGACATTTGTATGCAAGAGTTCTAGTTGCGTGAGATGGGCTGTAAATTCTTTTATACAAATGTCATGTTTACGCGCTCACAGTAGAACGCGTATTGTATTCGAGGAAACTAGCACTTAGCATACGGAACTCCCGTCGGCGTCGTATTACTCATAGCTACATTCAAATTTTGTAGTAATTATTATACGCGTATGTAAATGTAAAATGTTTTGTAAGTAACTGTAGGTCCCATGTAAGTGAAATATATTTACTAATGAGTGAATACATTATTTTAAGCATACGCTATAAGGATTTTGGTGTAGTAATCTTAAGAATGTATGTAAGTATTTTGTGCAAGGTAGATAGGTTACCCAAAGAATCATCGAGAATAAATGTAATATAATTGTGTAGAGTCAAGTTTGAGGTGAGATATAAATTAAAGTCAAATAGGCAGTTTCTTAAAAATATTTACTGTTTTTATAAACTTTTATACACAATAACACAGCCTCTGTTGATATAAAATATTGGCACAAACGGTTTAACAATAGTTAACTAAATAAGTATTATGAACAATAATGTCACAAAAATATAACCTATTAAAATTACTTAATTTTTTCTCTCATTTTCGCAATATATCTTCAAAATGTTGAATTTCTCTGGTCTCTGGAGGTTAGCGTCGTCTCCACTTATCAATCGCATCTCCTTGAAAAAGATTTATCGTACCCTTATCGTTTCTAAACTGTAAAACTGTAATTGAAAATAAAACAGAAATTTGCTGAGAAAGTTAAAAAAAAAAGCACTAAAAGCGACTTTAACTCAACGCATGATAGTCTAATTCAAAATGATAGCCAAGCTCTGCACTCAAAATGGTCAAAAACCATTAGCCGAAAAACTCGTGTGTTTTTTGCCAATGTGTGAGAGGCGATTTATATTGTAATATATGAACAATTAATGAAATGCTAATATACTCGTATATTCGAATAAAACAAAATTGGTTTAGTTATTACACAAAGTTTATGGAAAGACCAATATTCACGGAATGCTGATCGATTGGATACGTTTTTTTTATGTCAAATAAATGATCATTTCTAATAAACCATTGTTTCATTTCTATTGCAAAGAGATATATTTTATATCTCCGGGTATCGCAGTGCTCTAGGGACTCTCCGTAAAAATAGCTGCGTAGCAATTTGCTGTCATGGGCAGCTTACATTTCTGATTGAGCCCTAGTTAGAGTTGTGTTTTGTTGTCAATACAGAATTTGTTGAAATCAATATGAACTGCGTCTATAGTTACATTAGAATTTTTGAAGCGCTTTAGAACCATTTTTCATGTATTAAGTCACAATAAAACATGTTAAAAATAGCTCAAAAAAGCTATTAAACACAAAACAAATCAAGGACGGAAACGATAAATAATTTTGTCAATAACGATGAAGGCATTTCAGATATTGAAATTAATATAGGTAAGTACGTTTTTTATGAAGCGATTTATATGGCAGCGGGTATAAAACAGCGTCTACTACCTACTGTATTAAGAAACTTTGTTATACATACTACATACATGAACCCTAAACAATAAAAATCGTTTTGGCAGTCATGTAAATATTGTATGAGATAGCATAAACACGTTACTATGATACTGATGATACAAGGAACACATTGGGAGCTAATGATATGTAAATATATATCAAGAGGTCAGGGAATCACGTAATTTTTAATTAATGTATGACGTAACTAGTAAACAACATAGAAGGCGTAAGATTAAATTATATATTTCGCTTTAATTCATTAGTGTAAAATGTCAACAATGGCTAAAAAATAGTTTAAAAGTAAACGTTGCACTGACGCTATTTTTCTTTACGTATCAGGAAAAGATGGCGGCAAAACAAGCTTATAGTCGATCAAGAAACAAATTGGGTGATAAACGGAAAAAAACTTAAAAGTTGTTACGCATTTTTATTCCATTGGATGATTATCAAATTAGTAATGATAACACAAAGGTTAAAGTTGCAATAAAGGTAATTTAAAAAAAACTAGAAGTTAAAGGTTAATAGAATTTCCAAATATTAATTATGTTATGTTAAGCAACTTACACAATGATGTCCATGAAGTATGCAGTTAACTAAACAAATACAGTGACGAAGCAATACTAATTGTTTTAGAAAAAAAAAATATTTATTTGCATTTCACGACTCTTTTCGGGGGTTTTCACAGATGTAACATTTGAGCCCCAAACAAAATTATAACGCCGCGATACTTTTATATACGACATATTTCTTATGGTAACTGTAGTATGATCGTGTTTTCGCATGCTTGAACAGTTGATTCAATGTTGAAAACCAGAAAAGCAAAGGTATTGTCAGGAACGAATAGAATAAACAGCCAACTTTATGTTCGGTCTGGGATGCGGGGCAACCTCACGAGTTTTTTTTAATTGTAGATATGTATTGTGACGAGACGAGCAGGACATGTGCTTGATGGTAAGCAAGATGCCTGCCACATAACATCACAGTGACACGCAGCTATTGGAACACGAGTTCAAATCATTACCTAGCACTGCACTGCGCTCGTTACTCAGAGATAAAGACGTTTTATCTCTATGTTTTGTAATTTCATTGGAAACATTGCCCTTCAAACCGGAACACAGTAATGTTTGCCTATTACTGCTTGGCGGTAGAATAACTGACACACGTCCTAGAAAGACGCCTTTCTTGGAAAATGACGGATTCCGTAGTGTCCCTACACCGTTAAGTCATTGGTGATAACAAACTTGTACATCTGATCTTAGAACAATACTCAAAGCTGCTTAAAGAGAAAAAAAAATTAGTTGCCTGTTAAGTCGGTATACGGGCGAAAGTTTTACGTGACAACGACTTTGAGTGGTAAAATAATTTTACGGAAGGGACGCGTGCCTTTCACTTTTTATGTCTGTCTCTCTCGCTCTTAGGCGGGCTAACCATGCCCGAGTGGAAGGGACGCGTGCCTCTCACTCGCTCTCGTTGTGAGCGCATAACGTGAGCGGAGCGTAACGCAGTTTCTTGAAGTGTCACCCGGCAAACCAATTTATAAGACGTTGTCACGTCAAAAGAGATTGTAAAATTCAACATTCTCACAATTAAGCCAACTTAAGTCTTAGTAACGTATAATACACATACTATTGAAGCATCATTGGTAAACTTACAATTCAGCATTTCTGCCTCATTTATGATACGGTGGAAGCATCATCCTGTCGTAGTCGACCAAAACTGTCAACCTTTACTATTGATCGATGCCAGTGTTATATTTTGTGTACCAGCAATATGCCAGAAAGTATTTTCAAAATCTTAAAGTTTTTCGCACATGAGCCGTAGTTTTTTTTAGATCAGTATTTTCCGCATTAAAATTTTAATTGTTATTTTATAAATAAATGCTATATTGTGTGGCATAAGTTGGCTGTTTAAACTTTTTATGTTGTATTTGTGTGGTCTTATGTAAACTCTACTATTGTAATTTCATTTCACCTTATGATTTTTTTTTATTTTAGTGAACATAAAGCAAGTGGTGGTAAAGCACAAAAAACAAACAAAACACACACTAAAAATCAACATAAACTTATGAGAATGATAAGTAAGATGAATCAGACTCTAAGATCTTTCAATCAAGGTACGAACCTGTTGGTTGGGTCCGCAACATGTCGCATTGTGGCATAGATCGTTGGGCGGACAGTGCAGCGCGCAAGGAGCCTCTGCTGATGTGCTTATCACCTGTAAATTGAAATAAAATTGATGAGAAGTTAAAAGAAGTATGGGACCAAGCATCACACCTTGAGAGACCCTAGTGCTTAAGTTTTTTTGTTTTATAAGTAATCGTTGATGAACAGGATCTTATTAATTCTATATCTGCTGTATTTGGCTCATATTATAGTTAATCTTTGATATTAATACGTCCTTTTTTTTTAAAGCGAATACATTTGAGGTAGGCTATATTAATTTTAATATTCTGTTGTGTTTAAAACTCAACATTTTTAGTTATGGCTTTATTTAACAAAGGAAGTAGAACGAGAGAGAAACTTGACGTACAATCGTTAGTGCCACTTATGGATAACTAATACTGGAACAGTCGTTGACGAGTTACCTAATATCATGTAGGTATTATATGTAAGACACAAAGAACGATGTCGCTTGTTCAAATATCATTACTGTCATTTGAATGGAATACGAAGACTATTAAGGTACAGAGAAAACAAACACTCTGAATGACTACAGCTAGAAAGTAAACTAGAAAGTAGTGATAAAAGCCTCATGTAAGAATATACACGCGTCCTTATATTAATGGCAACATGCGTAGTTCAACTATCGTCAAGTGCCTTGTTTACCTTCATACACGTGTGTTAAACATAAGCGAATTGACGTTTTCTGAAATGCATTTTTATATGTATGTACAGTAGTGTGATTTATTTCGCCGGCTGCCTTAATTTTAAGGGGTAAGAAGTATGTAGTTCATACTCGGCTTAATCACGAATAATTCATTATTTAAATACCTTGACGTTTCGGCAGAGTCAGCGACGAGAAGTTTTCTCGTGACCAAGGCGGTTGTAACGCTGCCGAAACGTCGAGGTATTTAAACAATGTAATAGTATAGTAATGTTTTCACATTACTGTTTGGCGGTAGAATAACTGGCAAAGGTGTGGTATTTCCCAAAGATCTCAATATACAGATCCCAAACTTCAAGGCGCACGGAATCATGTCATTGTTGGGAAGAGTGAGCTCACTCATTCCGTTCCAGTCGGTTGCAGGAAGCGATGAACGCCGGACGTTTTTACTTATCACTATTCGTTGTCAACAACCAAAATAAGTAGACCCACAGAATATCGCGCCGCTAGCGATTCTAAGGGTCAAGTAGATTTGTTATGTGTAAACAACTTACGACACACGTAGAGACGCAGCTTATTACCAATTTCATGTTACTTAGGGCACATCCATTGGTTTATATCGATGGTATTTCCCCAGGCGGACAGCGAACAGGCCAGCGGACAGTGCAGTTTTGGACTCTTCGTGTTTCAATAACTGGGTGTCATTGTGCTGTTAAGTGGCATGCATGTTGCTTACCATCAGGCACATGTTCTGCTCGTCTCGTCACTCTATACTATAAAAAACTACACTTTTTTAAACGGAAAACGAACCGAAATACTACATTATTATTTCAATATAAGAACCCAAAAATCAAACTAATTGGTGATCCCTGGCCTATAGTTTGAGTGGTCAGATCTATCCAATAGATATGGTATCTAAATGATTTTACGATAAGTATAACAATAAACAGTAATATTACATTGCATTGCAATGGGTCGATATAAAACTGATAAGACAAGGAATCTATCCATGTCACTATGGTAGCTTTTACATTGTGTGAATAGGTATATTAATTTATTATTGTAATAAATTTGACTTACGCCTGATAAATGGATACGTGGGAAGTTTTTAATTTTTGAAACGAATATGTACACAATGTTTCAAATCCAAAGTAAACAGGTACTTTATAGTTAATCGAGTTAATCCTATAAGCTATGTTACTGTTTTTAATGCATTTACGCATTCCCTTAAGCCTGGTTACGATACGGTTGGGTTATATCGGAGTCTACACAAAAATGTGGTGCCGTGCCGACTGAAACCTCCACACCTCCACCTTCCAAGGCCTATACCCACCAATGGATTGGTACACCCAGTTATTTCTATTTTACTAATCACACACGACACCATCAGACCCCAAACTAAGCAAAGCTTGTAATATGGCGGCCAGATAGCTGATGTGATACTTACATAGTTCTAAATACATACTTATACATAGAAACACCCAGACATAGTACAAATATTTGAATTCATCACACAAATATTTGGACTGGGTGGGAATAGAACCCACGATTCAGCTTCGCAGGCAGAGTTACTAAGCCAAGAAGCCAGTGAAAACCAAAACGATTATAAAATATACATCAGGCAACGTATTCCACAAATAAGGTTGTTATTATTACGCAAGTTGAGTCAATTAGTCAAATATATTCATTCCAGTCTTCAGAACGTTTTTTTTGCCGCTCCACAGACTCCGTGGCCTTTGTCATTACAATTGTCTTTTTTTAAACCCCGACCAAAAAAAGGGGTGTTATAAGTTTGACGTCGATGTCTGTCTGTCTGTCTGTGGCACCGTAGAGCTCAAACGGATGGGCCGATTTCGATGCGGTTTTTTTATTTGATGGTTAATATCCGTGCGGATGTTCTTAGCTATGTTTGGTTGATATCGATTCAAGATGGCCACCTCCACAAAATGGGGGACAAAATATTTCTTCACAACCTACTTCAATATGGTTATCAAATGAAAGGGCTTGACTAGTAGTATACTATACACTATAAAAAAAATCCAAGATGACCGCCACCACAAATGGTGAAGTATATATTTTTTTCACTACTTACTACCCATATTGAGGTCAATATGGGTATCAACCAAAAGGGCTTGACTAGTAGAATACTTTGCACTATGATAAATTTCAAATCCAAAATGCCTGCTACCACAAAATGCCGAAATACATTTATTTTTTCACAAATTCCTTAATACTTGATACCCAATCAAATGTAGACTAGTAGAATGTAGTACAGATAACAAATCCGAGGTAGTCGGGGTTAATAATTTTTTTTAATTTTGTTCTTGTATTTTACTTACATATTTCTTACTTATGTATTTTACGTACTTTTTTTACATATTTCTTGGATTAGGATTAGAAAAGGAAAATATTTGTTGTGAACATTTAATTCTAGTACTAGTCAGTATGATTTCGTCTGTTGAGCCGATCACTACCGGTTGGGATTCAGATAGTAATCGACTCGACATCGTCTTTTGCTTAAACCGCCTCCTCCCGGCGCAGAGCCTCCTTAGAACGTTACCTTCATGGGAATATACGATATCGCTTTTTCGAGCTATGAGGAGTTCGATAAAGGAGACCAATGTGTTAATAAACAATGCAGATCAGTTGTAGTTATATGCAGGATATCTGGCAATGTTGCTCGCACTAAATCCAGGACAGACATCAAGGTACAGTTACACATGCTTATTTAAAGCACGAAAGCATGCTTCAATCGAGCATTTGCTGCTTACAAGCACGTGTGTCCATACCTTGCTCAAAATAAGCATGCTTATTTCGAGCATACTCAAAAATCGACAGGCGTGCGATTTTTGAGCATGCTACCTGCGGCGCGGGTGGCGGGGGGCGTGGTTTAAGCACGTATGGACAGGTCTGCGCTTATGAAGCATGCTTGTTAGTAGTATTCCGATCGTCGCTGTAGGAACACGCGCCGATTTCGCGCCAAAAATGACTCGCTGGGGTGACGAGAAGACTTTGAAATTTTCTTTTTCTTTCTTGTTAAAAGTTTTTGAACACATTGTATGCCAATTAACATTATGATTTTATTCAATTCTGTTGTAAGGGCCACTTGTTTTTCCATTTTTACATAGAGAAATGTCGAATCCGTGAATCTCTAGACCGTGCTATCGAGCATGTGTGTTGAATGGTTTGCTTTGAGCAAGCTTATTTAAAAGCATGCTTATAATAAGCATGCTTAATAGAAGCAAATGTATTGAGTTCCAACAGCATGCTCATTTTAGGCATGCTATAAGCATGCTATTTTTGAGCATGTGTAACTGTACCTTAATAGTAGTACGTCTGTACGTTTGCTCTAAGCATACTTGTTGATGAGTATGCTTAGAATAAGTTTGCCTATTGCTAGCAAATGTGAACAGTTGCAGAGCATGCAAATATTAAGCAAGCTTATGAGCATGCCTTTTATGAGCGAGTCTGTTCATTATTACATCCATGATATAAGAACTCATACCTCGTTCCCGCCTAGTGGGAGTTCCACGAACTCTGGCTGTATCGTGGTGGAGTGGATTCCTTCGTTGTGGAAGAACTCCTTCACCTTTTCTGCTATCTTCATGTACTCGGACAGGTTTCTACATCTGGAACAATTCAATAAACAATCAGATCAAAAATTCTGTAAAAGCTATTACGAACGCCTCCAGTATAACTTGACTTTGGAACCCGATACAATCCTATGGAATCATAGACCAATCGATATTTATCACATCACGACTCCAAAAAAGATTTTAATGCCAATTTCGATTGGATGATACTATTGATTTTTTTCCTTGATAATACGTATTCCTTAGATCGCCTTCTTTTTTTTATAAAGGGGCTATGACAATTAACCTCAGGTGGCCTCTAGTGGTAACGCAGAAGGCACAGGGCCCTACTAACCTAATTTTACTAATCATACTACTTAAAACACAACTGAAAGCTTTTCATAAAATTACGATACTCATTTATCGTACTTGACTTAGTACAAAGTACAAGCCTTAGATAAAGAATAAGTAAATAGATCAAGGTTTTTCCGCACGGTTCCTTTGTACCAATCGTAAGCAGATGAGGTGTATGTTAGCTACGGCAACAAAGTGATGTGCCGCGACAAAAGTATGACACTTCCACAAGAGCGACAAGACAAGAGCGATCAGACCCGTGCTTCCGGTGTAAAGCGTTTGTTCTAACTCTATACGTAGTATATTATGTAAACTCATTGGTACGAGCATGATCACCATCGCTCCTGGTGTTAAGCAATGATGCGCTCTACGATGGAGCGCGCTTACTCAGAAGAAACCGATTCACTTTCCATTCAAAAACAGCCAGATAATAACCATCGGGGAATGTTCACTCAGGCAACGCATTCAACAGTTTAGTTCCACTGCTGCACCAATGTTTAAAGAGAATTCGAGTTCTAGGAAAGCCAACCTCGAAATGATGCTGTTTTTCCGAGCTAGGAGCAGTCCTATCCCCGATTTCGATTTCAGAAGCAGTTCATTGAAATGGTTAATAGCACCGCGACTCACAAAAGGCAATAATATATTGGTTCCAGTTGAAACTGATCTCGCTTCTTCATTTGCGTAAACCGTTGCGGTGGGTGTACCATCAAATTAAGCATTTCTAACCATATATATGTATATCAACTTATTACAAAACCATTCACCCCAATTTTTGGTTTGAACAACTAATCTAATATTCTCGATTTTTTTTTTGTTAAGGAATAGATTATTTTAATGATTCTTGTTTCTCGTATTCCACAGTGAATCCAGTTGAAAACACGAAAACAAATTCAGCAAAATCCATCCAGCCGTTGACGAAGAGTTTAATTACATGCACAGAAGATTATTATAAATTAAGATTTATTCAGTTATAATACAGCAAGAAATAAATCAATAATGTAGTGTTTTTTTACTAAGCTGAGGTCGTATCATTCGAGATGCCCTTGTCCCAATCGTCGGATGAGACGTAGTATTCGTTAATTACTGTGAGTACCTACGGTAGGTATACGAGTATAAATATTTTCAGGTATGGTTTACGTATCCGTGTAAGTTATTGAGTACTAATAGTCAGTAAGCTCAGCCTAGTAGGACTCTGCGTCTTCTGTACTTCCCCAAAGTTCGGCAGGCTTTAGAGGTCAACTTAAGGTTGCCATTTTCCGGGTTTCCCTGGATTTGTCCTAGTTTGGACGGCGTCCGGGCATTGTCCGGGCCGGATTTCACCTTCATCTCAATGTAAGAAGAGATAATAACATTTTTCACACATAACTATGGGTAAAAAATGTTGACATGTCCAGGTTTTGGGCTATATAATCTGGAAAACCCGGGGTTTTCACGAATCTTGTCCTGGTTCCCAGACTTTACAGATGGCAACCCTAGGTTAACTGAGGCCTTCTGCCCGAGGTACCTTTATGAAAAGTTACATGGATCAAGGATTCGGTGTTTTTTTCTTATCTATATCTTCTTAGTTTAGACTTTTTTGAGATTTTTAACGGAGCATAGTCGTCAGAAGCATTAAAGGATTTGTATAATGTTTTGCTTAGGTCACATTCTCAAATTGAATGGCATAAACAGTGTTATGCTACCAACGTACTCACGTTTTCCGCAAACAAAGGTACGTTTATCTTCGATTGTTATTACAACTACTGTCCGATGGTAAGATATACAACGAGAAGAGATAAATCAAAACAGGATTCCGTTTGAATTGTCTGTATCGAGTAGAATGGACAATTCAATGGTGGAGCCACCATTGAATTTTAGAACAAAACTATAAGGAATAGTGGAGTTTAAGTATTTATTGCTTAGTGGTTATTTGTTCAACGTTTACGTGGAATTGATTTGCAAACGTTTCGTTCCTAAACGATAAAAGTAAAACTGTGAAATTGATTGAGGTTTGTTAGAGTAATCGGTATTACTTCCCGATTAGGTACGTGGTTATTTTTGTACCAACTCGATTTTCACTAAAAATAGGGTCATGTTTGACCGTTTGCTTGGTTAGACAGCTCATCAATATCTTCATTCGTACATTTGGAATATGAACTATGAAATGACGTGACTCATGCGAGTTATGATCCGTCCGATAGAAGATAAGAGCTATTTGGTATTAAAACATGCTGATCAGCTAAACACTCCCAAAATATTTAACAGAAGATGTGATTTTTTGTAACTCAACTAGAAAACTTGCATTTAAGCCCCAACAAAGGCTTAGCCTAGGTTGGGGTTCATAGATAATTTTCTGTACAGAGTGAGTTTAAATTATATGGTTTGTATCGCCTAAATCCAAGTATTATTGAGTTTCTCTATATTTCATGCTTATTTGCAATTTTTTTTTTTTAACATTTATAGGTTTACACTTGACCGCCATCTCGCCTGATGTTAAACGACGATGCGGTCTACGATGGAGCTTGTTTACCTAGAAGAAACCGATTCACTCTCGATTTGAAGACACTAAGATTATAACTATCGGGGAAAACCCACTCAGACAACTCATTCCACAGCCTAGATGTTCTTATCACAAACGTAGAGTCAAACCTCTTCGTCCGTGTCTTTGGAATATCCACCATGAAACGGTGCCGCTTCTTTGAGTTAAGTACGAGAAGTACGATAGAAAAAAGGGCAAGGAGGTATTAGATCATGCAGATCAGTTGCACACTCTCCGAAGTCTATCCGATAAAAAACCGATAAGCTAGCAATCTTGCGGCGATGTTCAAGACTTTGAAGTCTTTTTCGCGCTAGAATGTCTTTGCCTATGAGCCTTTTGGCACGCCTGTCAATCGATTCCAGAATATTTATTTTGTATTGTATAATAAATATTGATTTTGTATTGTATTAAATGTGTGTACGCGACAAAACTCGACAAACTTGCTACTCGGCGGTGATGTGACTTTGAAGTCTTACGAAAAGGGGCCTTTTGTTTTGGAAAAGCCCCTTTTCCTATATCTAAAAAATCAAAAAGGATTTTTACGAAATTTTTCCTTTCCCTTTTTACTAAATTTAGAAGATAGGCAAACGTACGATAGAAACAGTTACAGGAAGGGTTGAGTTAAAATTGGAGTTGTTTACGATTCCGTTTTAAGAAAAAAATTACGAAAACATCTGTGGTTAATACCACATCTAGTGCGATACAATGGAACTTCGTTATTCGTCGATTTCGCCACGCAGGGAGGTGGTCTATATTTCAATGAAGAAATTTGCTACTGACGTCAGGAAGCACTAATTTCCTTATTTTGCAAAAAGTTATGAGGAAAATTGGGATTAATAACTTGACACTGGACTTTAGATGACGAATTTTAGATGACGTTTATTATTTCTGAAATGTAACGTAGTTGTGACACATTTTTAGCAGTCTTCAAAAAAGGGAGAGGTTCTCGCAGATATTTTTTTTGTATGTATATATGTTGGGCGAATCGCAAATTGTGAATCGATTTATTATTTTTTTTATTTGGTAGAACATCGAGGGTGATCCAAAAAATGATAATCAATAATAAAACAATGAATAAAATCAAAACTAAATTTATTTCTCAATATAGTCTCCTAGCAAGTCTATACATTTAGTCCATCTCTTTTCTAAACCTAAAATTCCCTTAGAAAAAAAATCTTTATCTTGACTTCAAAAGTCCTCAGCGGCCATCACGTCAAAAGGTGTTCCTTGAGTCGTGGGAGATAGAAGTCACTGGGGCTGGATCTGGTGAAAGGGGGTGTTCCACCAGCTCAAAGTTTTGCTTTTGCGTTTTTTGGATGTATATATTATATATGTTAGTGGCCCCTTTTCCAAGGCGATAGCAGCCGCAAATTGAGTGAATCGATTTCGATGGTTATGCCTGGAACTTTTCGAGATTTGCTTTGACATGTTTTTATTTGGTAGAACAGTGAGGGACGTCGATGGGCGCCCTTCGCGGTGTTCGTCTTCCGTCGATCCCAGGTATGGAGGAGGTATGTCTTTTAGGATGGTCTGATTTCGTGTTTTTCCATTTTGATTTAAATTTTATCGAAATTAGTGCTCGTAGGGCGATTTTTTAAATATGCGATTTTTAAATATGGACAAAAAACTACAATTATCTTTCATGTATTTAGACGACTAGCACGATGGCTTCATAAGAAATTTGGTCCAGTGTCCGAATTATATTACAGTAGAACCTCGATAACTCAAACCTCGGTAACTTAAAAACCTCTATAACTAAAAAAAATATGTTGTTCCCTTGGACTTTAACTTATCGAGGTTCTACTGTATACAATAATTTTAAATTGAAGTCGGTTTTTGGTTTTTCAAAGAAAATAAATTATTTTAATTAAATAATGAGTTCGGTCCAGCTCAGTTCAGTTTAGTATAAGGAAGTGATAGGGCGCGACCGCAACCCGTTTGGCACAAATGGAGATACTAATGAAACTTGAGTCAGGCTTGGCCGACGATATCATCTGTGAATATACCGTCAATAAATGATGTAATTATTTTTATTAACAAGTAGATACTTACTAAGTTACTTTTCATAGGAAGTAATAAACTTCCGGTAAATATTCATATAGGTATGTAATTACGGAAATTACGCGTCACGTTGTTTGTCCGCGCTAGACTCCTAAACTACTTAATCGATTTTAATCAAATTTGCACACAGCCACCGTGTGCAGTGTGATCTAATTTGAAAGATAGGATAGATTTTATTCCGATTAATAGTCATAATACGAAAATATCCAAGAGAAGCCGGAACGGGCCCCAAGTATCTATAGGTACTAATATTATAAGCTGAAGAGGTTTTTTTGTTCGAACGCGCTTTTATTGCAGCGATTTCAAACATTATTTCACCGTTGGATATGTAGATACGTGATCCCTAAGTGTTAAGCTATATTAAGCACCACGGGCGAAGCCCGGGTGGACTGGTAGTTTATATATATACCGGATAATTGATATGTATTTTTTATGATTAATGTCCTGTCAACCTAACTTACCACGGTATTGGGGGTGTTTGCACCGTTAGAAATTTCAATGTCCGGTAGCAATCGAGATGACATTTTCGTGGAATTATTTTCGTGGAATAAAACTATGGAAACCGCTGGTTGCAGGTTGCGCAGGACCGTTCGTTGTGGAAATCTAGGGGGAGGAGGTCTATGTTCAGTAGTGGACGTCTTGCGGTTGATGATGCGAAGAAAACTATGGACCGTTTAAGTCAGAAGGTAATTTTTTCATTGAAGTACAGTTCAATACACTTCATTTGTTACTTTTGTTCATTGCAGTAGGTACCTATGTAGTATGTACCTATCATCTAACTTACCTAAACTCGGTCAAAATGTTTAATCTAACAACGACAATGAAGTATTCCAAAAAGAATAATTCAATTGTATCCAGTGTTCAGTATCATAATAAATCAGAGGTAATCATGATAAAAAAAAAAAAAAACCTTAACGTTTTCGAATAGGTTCTTTTTTCATTACCGAGCCGTTGTTTTGGAAAGCGACAGGCGGTAACAGCGTTCGACTGATTATTTCGAGGTTTAGTAACGTTTGGAAGAGTTTTTTTTAAATATACAGTAACGAAGCGAGCAAGACATCCGACTTTTGACCTACAAGCCTGCACATTCAATTTGTACTGGTAGGAATCTTTGCAGTGCCTGCATGGGGAAGTACCACACCTTTGCCAGTTATTCTAACGACAGGAAATAATATTCACAGCTCGCTGTGTTTCGTTGTTCGGGTTCGGTTTCAAGGGCAATGTTTGCAGAGATATTACATATGTATATGAGTGACGAGCAGTGCAGCGTTAGATAATGATTTGCGATCATATAATGGAATGCATTGAATCGAACCATAACCTACGGCTCTGCAGGCAACACAATAAATTATTTCTAACTAGCTATACCTGCCACGCTTCGCTGTGGCTCATTGTGATGCAAAAATTAAATAAAAACAAACCTTGATGCGGATTATATATCATTGTTTAAATTTCAGCTCGATCGGTGCAGTACTTTTTGAGTTTTTGAAGCGTACACAAACCAACATAACATTTTTATATATAGATTGTAAAAATGTAGCACGCCATCTCTTCCAGAGTTACACAAAAGAATCACACGGTACTAATCCGTAAAAAAAATCTAAGCCGTCTTTACATTGGTTCATTGACATTGATTCTGGGACAAAGACTGAATTGGGACCGTGCCAAGGCGATATCCACGGTACAAAACAACATTACTTTTGAGCTAAAACATATTTTTGGAGCAGGATAAATTAAGATAATTTCATAAATCGCACTGAAGGTGTGAAAAGCGTTGGAGGTACAAAAACAAGAGATTTTAAATTTTAAAGAAGGAATGAAGAAGTATTGTTGATAAGGCATGTAACGGGTAGCAAAAATATGTTAGGAAACGGGATTAAGATTGTTTTACAGAAATATTTCGATCGGGCGAATGCTCAATTGCTGCTAACTAGGTTAGTAGGCGACTAACAATGTACGATTTTTGACATTTTGATTTGTTTGTGTGCCGTAGTGTAGTGGTATTCACATCATCATTATCATCATTCGCTTACCTTGCCCCACTTTATGTTGAGTCTGTGTAACAAGTGCACTTCCTCGATTTCATTCGTCATATCCCAGTTAATGTCTTTCTTATTAATGTCCTCCTTCACACAAACCATCCACGCTTTTTTGTGGTCGCCCTCTTCTACAGCATCTATGTATGTTACGGGGAGGAAATGTATTTACAGATACCCTTCCGCCCAAGAGGATGATCGGATTATGTCAGTATGATCACACGTAATGTCGTATATGTTATATATGTAATGTCGAGCTTGAAACCTTCACGGGGTTCCTTTGCCGCATACGGCGCGAATGCTTTCGCATTCTTCCGCGAACCCACCGCAGGCTGCCCGTCTCATGGGGCCATCACAAGGGCAACGCCCCCGTCACAGCCGCACCTGAACACCCAAACCACGCAGGGACCAACCAGTAAATGGATGCCAGACGAGCGTGTTCTCAAACATTCTATCACTGGCGCTACTTGCATACTTCCCCTAATATGTTCATTTCATATCCTATCCATTCGCGTCACACGACACGTCCATCTCAGCATTGGCAGTGTAATGGTATTCACAAAATTATTTGACACCAGAAAATTAAAAAAATGCTTTAGTTATTTATGCTCAATGCCTTGTGTTCGGTGTAGTAACAATTTAATGTAACTTGGTGTCATCTTCATTTTACCCCGCAGCATTCCTTATTCCACTGGTTATAAACTTATCTCTTTAACACCTGCTTCGATTCTCTGCCAATTGCATCCAGGTAGTCGACACATCGCAAAATTGCAAAATAATCTCATCTAAAACTTTAATGCTAAAAGAAAAAGATACGCAGTCGGTATCTCATTGAAGAGTCAATGATGTTGGTGGAAGATAATTTTCGGCATACATACGAGGTTGAATATGTTATTGTTGTGTAGTATTTGCATTTCGCGGTCAGACGTGTTATCTAGATACACTGAGGATTCTCTTATCACCCCAGTGCGCGCTGTTTTGCACGTATTTATGAATAAATATACCAAAGATTAGACAGCTAACAGACCGTTAAATGTCTATCCTTGATATTTGGACTCAGCTTATTGTGACAGTCATCGACATTGGTAGACAATTTGAGTTCACTGGAGGGCATATGTCAGAAGAACGTTCGAGATGACGGAACTAGGTAATGCAATTATATAAAGTAGAGTTGGGCTGGATGCGGAACAAACTGGGGCTGTATTAGCACAGGACTGAAGAAAATTACAAGATAAAAGAAAGGCCAAACAACAGTGACCAACATCCAAATTTCCTGATGTAGCCACTCCAAGTTTTGGCATTTCACAAGAGGTAATTAAGGATGTGTATTTTGTTGTAGTTACGAGTAAGTTAATAGAAGAAGGTAAGGTAATTTTGACGCTGGAATAAGGTCGAGTAGTCTACATCTTTTCGGTCTTATATTTGATGACAAAACTATATTTCATACACAGAATTCTGAATATTACATACACATAATATGTATCTTACAAACACAATATTATTTTGAAATCAATTTATTACTTTGATTTATATTTATCATACAATATGGTTTAGTTAAGAATAAAAGGGTAAACTACATAATTTACGAGTACAAAGGCTGGCAACGAAAATACGATAAGTAATCGGTAATCATACAAATTATCCCCGAATAACAGCCTATTTCCAAGAACCTCCACAGCAAATTAATGTGTATTGATAAAAATCGGTCGATAGGCATAATTTTGGCTTATAAGCCTTCAGATAACGATAAGTTGATAGTGACCTCAGTCTGCCCGTGTTTTCGCAGACGTTAATAAACACCCACATGTTTATTTGGGCTATATTTTTAGGCTATGCAATATAGAATTAATGCAGACCGATGGGAAAACGTGATAACGCATCATCACAATAATCTATACTAAAATTATAAAGCTTTGAAGAGTTTGTTTGATTAAACGCGTTTATCTCAGTAACTGCGGTTCGAATTGAAAGATATTTTTTTGTTGGATAGTCAATTTAATGAGGAAGGCTATATAACATTACGCTACTATCAATAGGAGTCGAGCATGAATTAAGAATGTAACAGAAATGGGAAAAAATATTCCTTTTTGAGAGCTTCCATTGCGTGCGCTGACGTGCGCTGAAGTCCGTGACAGCATGTGCCTATCTTTTAAAGTTGCTTTATTATAACCCTTTTTGTTATTTTCAAATCACGAACAAACGTGTCGCGGCATTTATATATTAAGATATACGAGCGAAGCCGGAATGGGTCACTAGGTAAGTTAAAATTGTATCATTGAAAAGCCAATATAAAAAATAATGAATACGCTTGGAATTTAACTGGAAATTACGTAGATACCAACTGACCCGATAGACGTTGTTTCAAATTATCACTGTCGATCAATGCACTAGTATTATCAATTGCGGTTTGTTTACCGTGGTTAAATAGTGGAGCGAATTCCCTATATTTCCATGCATTTTCATACGCCATGTTTACCAGTAAACTCTTACTTAAATGACTCTATTTTGCCACAGTGAATAGAAATAATTACTTTAAATTTACCACAACAAAAATATCACATAATCGAGAATATTATGTAGTGGTTTACCGACAGACCGTCTGTCAATCTGTCGATTCTTGATTGAATGATGAATATAAGAGTATATTATATTTCTTGGCTTGAATAGGGTCTTTTCATTTTTCTGCGTAAGTAGCTTTCTTAATTCTTTGCCCGTAAAATCCTTCGAAAGTAGTAGATAAATTCTTCTGTTCTTTAATTATTGCCTTCGTTTCGACTTGAGGTGATTGTCCACCGATTTCAATGAATGTGTGATTGTGAACGTGATTCATACGAACATGTCAGTAAGTTTGGATATTTTCGATGCACATTGAATTTAAATGACACGAATACAATTTTTTACTAAGCACCGAAATTCTTCCGACGCCATAGCTCTGCAGCGGTCGTAAACATTTTGGAGTCATAAAATCAATTTAGACAGTCAAATAAGAGAGTATTGTTTCTTGTCGTTTCAGTAAGTTGTCTACTCTTGAATCTTTTGGTTAATGAAACTCGGGGATAATACTCGTAATAATAGTTCATTTCTTTGACATTATGTATCTAAATTTTGTCGTGTATCTCCTACGATAAAACGCCATATTGAAATGGTCATATACATAGGATATATTACCATTCCAATAGGTCTAGTCGGGAGAACGCCAACTGCCGATCCGGAGCCCCTGATTAGAATCCCACACGCACCACTGTCTTTTCGTAATCAAGCGCGTAAGGCAGCTATTTAAAAAGAAATGGTGATTGAAATACATCGTGAGGAAACCGGCTTGTCGGAGACATTAAACTCTTCCAGGATAAGTAAAGTCTGCCAACTCGCAACTTGGTGGATTATTGGTAGATCATAGTGTGGTGGATTATAGCTTAAACGTAACTACCTACTTGGTCAGGGGGAGACCCAGGTCCCAGCACTGGGGATTATGGGTTGATAAAGAGCATATATATAACCCAGTTTGCAGACCAGTTTTTAAGGCATTTTGTTAATTCGAGTAATTTTCAAAACAATCTATGTGCTAGTTATAAGTTATAAGCTTCGAGATTATATTTTCTCAATGTAAGCACACGTAGGTATTACAATCAGTTAGTATCTTTCAAATCTTGTTATTTACAAGAAGATTTAGGACATTTCACGCGCCTCTATCAAGGTATTTATTTCGGGAACGTAGGCATACTAAATATTATCTACTGTTTTGTTTTTCAGAGATTAATCTATGACGTCCCTGCAAATAAGCGTCGAGACATATTGTGATCCCATTTACGTGACCGATTTAAAAAAAATCTATTGACAGAATTACTTCAATGGTATTTACACGAGCCATTAAAACTAGTATAATACTTTAGTTTTTTTTTCGGCTTTTTAAAATATTTTTAAAGCGATTTGATAATAACATTTTCTTTTTATAAATTTACTAGCTGACCTGGTAAATAATGTTGCCATACATCAAAGAAATTGAACGTTTTTAATTGTAAAAGTGGGGCGCTACTTCGTGTAAATTATTTCACGTTAAATGATAAAAAGCAATACATATAATGCTTATATATTACTAGATGCCCGCCCCGTGGTACATATATAGCACTCAGCGGGATCCCGTACATATCCAACGTGAAAGAATGGCTGAAATCGGTTCAGTCATTCCTGAGATTATCGCTTTCAAACAAAAAAACCTCTTCAGCTACCTGCTACGCCGCCTGTCGGAAATTGGACGTATCAAAACAGATTTAGAAACAAATTTGATTTTGACAAACAAAGGTTTATTAAGTTTCAATGACGCCATCTTAGACACGTCATGCTGTCATGTAAAGTACGAAAACTCTAAAAAAGGAATATCTTTTCCCGTTTTTGTTACATTCTTGATTCATGCTCCGCTTCTATTGATAGTAGCTTAATGTTCTATAGCCTATAGCCTTCCTCGATAAATGGACTATCCAATACAAAAAGAATCATTCAATTCGGATCAGTACTTCCCGAGATCCTAGCGTTCAAACAAACTCTTCAGCTTTATAATATTAGTATAGAAGTATAGATTTCAGACTACAATCTATCTCTACAACAAATTTCTTCAGATTTCAAAAATTCTAAAATAAAATAATAAAAATACTTTAATTAACTCATTAATATAACTAAAACGACCTCAAACCACGTCCAAGTAGTTAACATTGAAACTGTAACTATAGAATAGTCTACCGTTGCCGCCGTTGACATAGTTTTTCCGACCTTAACCAATCTGGATTCTATTGCCGGAAGACATGCGCCAAATCATTCGAATTATTTACAAACACTGAGAGCTATATACGGGTAGATAATACGTGTTTGTTGCTACCGGTAGGTATTTTTGTTCCGGAATTGGCACGTATACAGCTGCGACCTGTGACTAGCATCCCAATCTGAATTATCTATACATACCGTGTTGCTTCTTCAACGGTTGTTACTGACGCAAGGAGTATATGTATGTATGTTATTATACAAGGAATTATATGTGTCAGGGTTATATCTATACTAATTTTATTTATTTTTTACTTTTATAGGTTTACACTTGACCACCATCTCGCCTGATGTTAAGCGATGCGGTCTACGATGGAGCATATAATTGACGTGACAAGGTCTAATAAATCGATGAATGCCGGCTGCATGCACGAAAAGTGTCCCGTTATGTCTCGTTACTCTCTTTCTACACTTGCACCACATCTATCAATGTTTTGTTATGTCGTCACGTTAAACGATCGTCCGTAAACCAACCGACTCTAAAGACAACCACTTTTTTTTGGCCTGTTTCCTCACGATAACTTTCATCTCCGATAAAGCCAGTGATGATAACATCCTTGGAAAAAAACTAATGATTAAGAGGCGGGATTCGAACCTACGTCTTTACGATTCTGAAATCGAATATTCTCACTACTTACTAGGCTACCACGGCTTCATTTTATGTATTTTGAATACTACGTGTATAATTTTACATGAAATTTCCTTGTACACATTTCGTCTGCTAGTATTTTCAATATGTGAATAGAAAAGTAGTCGACCATTTAATTTCTAGCTTAGTAATGGAATATAGTTTGATGGTAAGCGCTTACAAAGGGAGGGAAACCCAAACATCGTTACCTCAATTCCCGAAAACTACAAACAATGGATCCTGAACCTTGACGAAGGCGATATGCGTGTAAAAGGAGTAACGAAGTTATATAGATTGTAACGGAAGAGATAATCGTGTTGTGGCGACCCTACATAGTGATAAAAGGTTTAGCAGATGAGTAATAGAATACAGGTTGATGGCAACGAACCGTTATTAATCATAAGCCTCATTGTCTATTAAATCAACGACTATCTAGGTGCTTGAACGAAATTTCGATATAGATTATTCATGTGTATAGTAGGTACATGTGTAACATTCTGATTGTTACTTTGTATTTAATCAATGATGTGCAATTTCGCGATCACGATTAATGGTTTATCAGAATTACGAGTTTAGTTGCTTACCTAAATAATTATTTTCAGGTGTACCTGTTATATCCTATCTATGTACTCTTTGAGCACGGCGATTTTGTTTGAACATAGAAAACGTACTTAATGTATTTATTGTTTGATAATCTACTATAAAATTTGATTTAACGGGTAATATTCTTTATGAATAAATAAATATTGGTGGACAATTCACACACAACACCATCTGACCCCAAACTAAACAAAGCTTGTACTATGGTGGCCAGATAGCTGATATAATACTTACATAGCTTTAAATACATACTTATCATACATAGAAACACCCTGACACAGTACAAATATTTTAATTCATCACACAAATATTTGCACTGTGTGGGAATCGAACCCACGACCCTCTACTGCGCAGGCAGAGTTACTACCCACTAAGCCACAAGGCCAGTCAATAAAGATGATTATGATTAATGTGTTCAGGTATGTTCTACGCATGTGTATAAGTAAAGTTGGTAAGTTTAAGATAGTAGGACCCTGTCCCTTCTGTTATAGCTTAAGCCTAAAGGTACGCAGTAGAGGCAACTTGCCATAGGTCCATATATATGAAATAAAATATGTGATACTTACTTTTCTAGTTTTGGTACTTATGATTCTGATGTAAATTTTTATTGTAACTCATTTGAAGACAAACAAAGAAAAAAGGGAAAGAAACGCTTTTAAAAGAAAACAACAAACCAAAACTGAATCTGTGCTACCATGGTTATTTCATGATATAGTTGGGTTTGTGTGTCTGTGTTTGAGTGTGCCTAGGATTTTACATAGCACTTATAACTAACGAAACGGAAACTTAAACAATGAACCTTGTTATTTACACATAAAGTTATTTCTGCCTCTCCTAGAAGTTTGAGCGTGGTGATTCTACGGACTTTAAACTTACTAACAAAAAAAATTGAACCATATTGTATAGATATAACGTTAATTATTCCTTGACCATTAAAGAGCAGCAGCGGAAATTAAGTCACCGTCTTACTGACAAACGATAAACTTAATGTTGACTTAACTATGAACCTTGTTTTATACCCATAAAGACCGTTATCCTTCACATAAAGAGAGCGCAAGCTGTAGGTAATTCTGTCATATTTTTAACAAGCAAGAAAATTAAATAATGAGCCTTATTATCTAGTTTTTAAGTACATTATTCCTTACCTAATATGAGCGCTAGCGATGATTCTATCACCCGCTAGCTGCCAAACATGGAACTCGTGGACAGCTAAAACGCCGTCAACCTTCTCCAATAGACGCCGCTGTATCGCGTCCACCTGAACAAACAAACATACGGATATGATAAGTTTCAATATATAATAATACATCAAATCAGTGGGTATAATATCCTAACAGAGATATAATAGTCTTTATTAATAACGACAAAATGACAAAATATGTATTAGTTATGAATTTGAAATATTACGTAAATTATAATATATTATGTATATATTATATTATAATATTTATATAAAATAAGAACATAGATCCTACTAATGTTATAGATGAAAAAGCTTGAATGATTGTTGCTCCATCACGTCGGATTGTTTGAACATGAAATTTGGAATAGACTGGAATTTTAACGGACTTTTTATCATGGGAAAATAACGGGAACTGCACGGACAAAACTGCGAGCAGCTGCTATTGAATTAATATCTACTTAAAACAATGAAATCTGACAATCTTTGTGTCTTCAAATCGAGAGTGAATCGGTTTCTTCTCGGTAAACACGCTCCATCGTAGACCGCATCGTCGTTTAACATCAGGCGAGATGGCGGTAAAATGTAAAACTATAAAACTTATAAAACACAATACAAAAAGAAATTAAGTCAAATTGTATTTTGACCAAATACTGAACGAAAACCTGAAGCGACCTCCATTAGCGGTATGTGTGATTCAGTTTTGTTTCTTTCCACGTTTGTTGATCACACGGACAAAATTCAGACTGTTTTTATTTCTAGTATATACGCGCAAATTTTAGGAACTCTTTATCAATTGAGTTCGAAAAATCGTATACCTATGCACGACTGATGTATCCTAGATCAATGCTTGCGTCATTGGATCAATGCATTGCATTTGTAATACCGAATCACTATGTCATCAGAAAGATTCAACTTTAAAAATAAGTCTCCAGGTATTTGTACACTACACAAAGTAGTCTTTCATCGTTAACTAGTCTTTCATCGTCGGTGTTTCTTAATCTAGTAAATATATGTTTAATATTTACTAGATAAATATAATAAATATAACACACATAGTTTCATAAAACACAGTTTACCACAAAGAGTTGCGAACAAACTTTGCATCTCAAAAGATAATATTATAGATCAGTGCATTGTGCAATGTTGGTTCATGTGCAATTCGTATTATGCAACGACAATGATATAGAATTTTATTCATTAAATAAATAATTGTTTTAATATAGTCATCGTAATAATACTGTAATTTAGGTACTCGTAGTTGAAAGTTAATTACGTTAAGATTAGGTACGTGTAATAGCACACATGTAATCTTGCGTTTGCATGCTTTCTATTTTATCGCACATAGTTTCGCACATTTAAGTCGCTTGATGGTAAGCGGGTCCAGTTACCCTGCTGTTTTTTAACTATTATAGGTTCGCAGTTGCCCGCCATCTCGCCTGATTTTAAGCGACGATGCGGTCTACGATGGAGCGTGCTTACCTAGGAGAAACCGATTCACTCTCGATTTGAAGACACCGAGATTGTAACTATCTGGGAAAAGCCACTCAGGCAACGCATTCCACATCCTAGACGTTCTTGTCACAAACGCGGAGTCAAATCTCTTCGTACGTATTTTTGGAACATCAACCATGAAACGATGTCACTTTTTTGAGATACGAGAAGTCCGATAGAAGAAAGGGCAAGGTGCTATTAGATCATGCAGATCAGTTGCACACTCTCCGAAGTGTATCCGAGAAGAAACCTAGCAATTTTGCGGCGAAGTTCAAGACTTTGAAGTCTTTTTCCTAGACGTTCTTATCACAAACGTGGAGTCAAATCTCTTCGTTCGTGTTTTTGGAACATCAACCATGAAACATGTCGCTTTTTGAGATACGAGAAGTCTGATAGAAGAAAGGGCAAGGTGGTATTAAATCATGCAGATCATTGCACACTCTCCGAAGTGTATCCGATAAGAAACCTAGCAATTTTGCGGCGATGTTCAAGACTTTGAAGACTTTTCCGCACAAGAGTGCCATTGCCTATGTTTTGTTTTGTCTGACCTGTATATGCGTAGGGACGGTCTGCAGTAATATTAGCGAGGACTCCCGAAGCAGCGGCCAGACCGACGCCAGGATCAAGATCACCAGCACTATGCTGAGCGCCGGGTCGATGTAATACTTGTACTTCCACTCCGTCAACCACACCACTAGAGCTGACCCTATCACTATTATGGAACCTGGAACAAGGGGTATTTCTTAATCATTTATCGTAATTTCTACGGACAGCATGTATGATGAATTATATTTATTCTCTAGGCCAAGCAGTAATGTGCAAGCATTACTGTGTTCCGGTTTGAAGGACCATGTTTCCAGAGAAATGACAGGGCTTAGAGATATAACATCTTAGATCTCTGGGTGACGAGCGCAGTGCAGTGCTAGGTAATGATTTGGACTCTTCATAGATTATTTTTGGACTGTTCATATCTGCGTGTCACTGTGCTGTTGTGTGGCAGGCATGTTGCTTACCATCAAGCACATGCCATTCTCGTCTCGTTACTCTTTATTAAAAAACGTGAACAAAATTAAAAATTTTGACTAACCCCCGACTACCTCAGATTTGTTATCCGTACAACATTCTACTAGTCAAGCCCTTTCATTTGATACCCATATTAAGGGAGTTGTGAAAAAAGAAATGTATTTCACCATTTTGTTTAAGCGGCCATCTTGGATTTGGAATTTGTCATAGTGCAATGTATTCTACAAGTCAAGCCCTTTCGTTTGATACCCATATTGCGGTAGTAGTGAAAAAAATAATATAATTCGCCATTTTGTGGTGGCGGCCATCTTGGATTTGTTTTTTTTTTAGTGTGTAGTATTCTACTAGTCAAGCCCTTTCATTTGATACCCATATTGAGGTAGGTTGTGAAGAAATATTTTGTCCGCCATTTTGTGGCGGCGGCCATCTTGAATCTATATTAACCAAACATAGCTAAGAACATCCGCACGGATATTAACTTTCAAATAAAAAAACCGCATCGAAATCGGCCCATTCGTTTGAGCTCTACGGTGTCACAGACAGACAGACACACACACAGACAGACAGACAGACAGACAGACATCGACGTCAAACTTATAACACCCCTTTTTTTGGTCGGGGGTTAAAAAAGGTGCAATTATATTACAAAAAGTACTAGACTTGTCCCGTGGTTTCATCCTTAAAAACTCATCTACACGCTGTGAAAATTCAGCTCTTGCTTGACACGTACAACAACATAATTTATATTTTTTTTAATGACCATAGCTTTAAGTAATTGCTATTAATGTAAAACAGTTTCATTTATAACATTTTAGCGTTGTAATCATGTTAATGAAGATACAGGAACCATGACAGGCAATTTCGTTCAAACATGTCATGTTTGCACGAAATAAATGGGTTCGCCGGAAAGGTGAACGAATAGGTAGGTTTTTTTTTTTTTTTAACTTTTATAGGTTTACACTTGACCGCCATCTCGCCTGATGTTAAACAGGCAGGATACATTTTTGTGTTGGGGACGATGGTCTAAATCTATACGATTTAATTCGACTCTATTCACCTGTTATAACAGTTATAATATATAAGTATATTTATGTTATAATATCATAATCCTACTAATACTATAAATGTCAACGTATGGAGTTCGCCTGGTGTGGTTCCACTAATTTGCCAGTTATGTTACGTTCAAGTTATGAGTTGTACCCTTGGTGGACCTTTTTTATTTCAAGCGAAACTAAAGAAAACAATAACAATGACAAGACCAAATTAGAGGTGGTTCGGACCCTCGCTGTATAAAGGGTTCCATGGCGGGTCACCAGGTGATATAAGATACTTTATAATTTATTCTATAACAATTATTAAAATTTCATATGCCAGAGTTATTGGCAAAGTAGAATGATCACTTAATTAATTTTATGAACATCTTAATATTGCACCTATTGTATTTTGTGTGAAATAAATTGCATTTATCTCTCTGCCCGGGAACTTTAAAAAGCTTGCTCTTCAAACTGAGCACAAAAAACGTCTGCCCTACTTACCTATCTAATAATTCGCAAAGGCGTAGTACTTCTTGAAGTGCATTTAGCAAAGGAGTCCCACCACTACAATAGGTGTTTGTCCCGTCTGTATGTCACGGTCAACCTTATCACCCATGGCAAGGTCGTACAAGGCGCCAAAGTATTATTGAAGAGATTAAATTCGTATTTATCAATTAAACACACACGTTTTGCAATAACAAACGGGCGGAGCCGAATAATCCAAAATAACACTTCAGTAACGGTAACCTTGGTGACGCTTGTTACACTACCTACAAATATAACTATATTATTTATTTGACATAACACAGAAGTTACAGCTAATCTAAGTCAGGAGAACGGCGACTGCCGATCCTAAGCCCCTTCGAATCCCACGCGCACTACTTGTATTTTAAAAGTCGTGCGTAATGCCGCTAACTTAAAACGGCGAGGGAAAATATCGCGAGAAAAACGACATGTTCCTAGAATCTTTCGACGTTATGTGTCATCCATCCAACCAACCCGCATTGAGCCAGTGTCACAATCCAATAACTTGCGAGAGAAGGCCCTGATTCCCAGCAATGGGAACATTTAGCGGGCCGCATATCCACCACAGTTTACAGGGAATAATGGTTCACGGATTAGTTTTCAACGCACATAGGTAGGTTGGCATTTGGCCACCAACTCGTCTGATGGTAAGCGACGGAGTGAATAGGTTTGAGTATAATAAAAAAAATCGAGTAAATACTCCGTAATTAGCGTTACAGTGCAGTGGCAGAAAATTGTAGAGATTTTAAGCAAATTGAAAAAAAAATGTTAACTCTATGGAGTAAATTTTACAAAGTCCCATCAAAAATCATCTTCACATGTCGCATTTAATTACTCGAAACTTTCACAAAATTATGCAGAATAAATTAATATGCACCACGTTATTAAAAAGCAATGTGGTGTTAGCATAAATTTAATGACACTTTCATCCCTCAGACACTTACAAAGACCCTTCAAACGCGAAAGGTCACCCAAAGTATGATACATAAAATATTCATAATTTGACATCTTAAATTTACAAATGAAAGTGTAAAATGGAGCAAAGAGACATATTTGGAATGACAGATATTTGAGATAAATTTGTAAAAAATATGACAAACAATAATTGGCATATTTACTAACTACTTTATGCTTAGCAAATTTCTGTAACACCATGGATCATTAAACGCCACCTGTTAACTATTTGTCAGGTTTATTGCATTCTGAAAACGACAAAGATGTCAATGCTTCCCCACGATATGATGAAGTCAAATCAAAGAAGATTTCGATAAAATGCAGTTCAGAACTCTTTTGTTCAGTAAGTTTCAGTTTCTTATTTGTGTCAAAATAGATATAAATTACCTTACTTATAATTGACATGTAAAATTTCAATATATTGAAGTCAACGTAAAAACCACTGATGGACTGTACTTATAGATGCCCGAAATTTCGTACTGGACCTCGGTCGCCGTATACGGGAGAGAGGGCACGATCCCTGGCGTGACTGGCCTGACTAAATCGCCTATCGCTTTGCTATTGCTTTTTCTATCATTTCAAGCGTAGCTCGAAAAAGCGACATCGTTTCATGGTGTTGCCAACAGCATGCGTATACCATACCAGGTTGTCTACCGCCTAACTACGAGTAAAACTGTCTTAGCTTTCATATTCCACTCTCTTGCTGTTGCCAACAGCATGCGTGTACCATACCAGGGTGTCTACCGCCTAACTAAAACTGTCTTAGCTTTGATATTCCACTCTCTTGCTGTTGCCAACAGCATGCGTATACCATACCAGGGTGTCTACCGCCTAACTAAAACTGTCTTAGCTTTGATATTCCACTCTCTTGCTGTTGCCAACAGCATGCGTATACCATACCAGGGTGTCTACCGCCTAACTAAAACTGTCTTAGCTTTGATATTCCACTCTCTTGCTGTTGCCAACAGCATGCGTGTACCATACCAGGGTGTCTACCGCCTAACTAAAACTGTCTTAGCTTTGATATTCCACTCTCTTGCTGTTGCCAACAGCATGCGTGTACCATACCAGGGTGTCTACCGCCTAACTAAAACTGTCTTAGCTTTGATATTCCACTCTCTTGCTGTTGCCAACAGCATGCGTGTACCATACCAGGGTGTCTACCGCCTAACTAAAACTGTCTTAGCTTTGATATTCCACTCTCTTGCTGTTGCCAACAGCATGCGTGTACCATACCAGGGTGTCTACCGCCCAACTAAAACTGTCTTAGCTTTGATATTCCACTCTCTTGCTGTTGCCAACAGCATGCGTGTACCATACCAGGGTGTCTACCGCCTAACTAAAACTGTCTTAGCTTTGATATTCCACTCTCTTGCTGTTGCCAACAGCATGCGTGTACCATACCAGGGTGTCTACCGCCTAACTAAAACTGTCTTAGCTTTGATATTCCACTCTCTTGCTGTTGCCAACAGCATGCGTGTACCATACCAGGGTGTCTACCGCCTAACTAAAACTGTCTTAGCTTTGATATTCCACTCTCTTGCTGTTGCCAACAGCATGCGTATACCATACCAGGGTGTCTACCGCCTAACTAAAACTGTCTTAGCTTTGATATTCCTCTCTTTTTTTTCGCTTTTTTTTTTCAGCTTGGTTCAGCCGATTTCTTTGGCGATCCAGCGAGGGAAAATGGCTAGTATTTTGGGGATTTTTGAGCGATCCCCGATCCATGGGGTATTTTTCTTTAACCAATAACAAAGTTTATTTTGTCACCGTGTTTGTGAATTTTGATTTACTTGATATTATAATAATAATGACTTAAAACTAACTAGTACCTAGTTTCAGTATGCAACACTGGTGTGAAGCGAGTTATTTGTGGTAATTTACAGAGCCTATTACTGACAAATTTTATTCATTGGTTATCTTTAATCAAAGATCGTACAACGGTTAGTTGATAAAAATAAATACTAAGCGTTCGATGTAATTGATCAAATTCATTTGAACGATATAATGATAAGATTCCATTCAGAAAGTGGTACAAGGTCTTCTGTGTTGTGGACACGAAAATAATGTCAATGACAGCTAATGACGGCGACACCAACGTATATCGGACAAATCCTTAAAAAAGAAATCGTAATTTTAAATTACGTGTGACTCTTCATCGCGTCAAGGCAAATAAAACTATGATGATTACTCTCTCTGATGACATAACTTTAGCCCATTTTATATACCCATTTCTGGATTCAAGGCCTTTCACACAAGGAGATAATGAAAGCCGAGAGACAGCGGGTTGGCGGATGATATATATCTATCTCACGAAATAAAGTCTTAGTTGATCGATCACACAAACACTCATTCTTAACTTAACATCATAACAGATAATTTATATACGATATATATTAATATAATTTATACATAACTAGCGGCCCGTTCCGGCTTCGCTCCGATAATAACCTAGGTATCGACTGCAACGCCATTTGCCGGGGTGATTTCTGAATATAAACCCTCCAGGGCTCTACCCAAACGCATACAAAAAAATCATTCAAATCGGTCAAGCCGTTTAGGAGGAGTTCACTGTCAACACTCGTACAGAAGAATTGTATAAATAAAGATAATATAATTTATTGCGTTAAATAAAACTTACATATACGTGCAATATGAAAGGTTAAGCCAATAATTAGCTACGAACAAGAAATGGCTTAACTGCATATTATGCAGTGGGCAGTTATCATTGCAGGCGGGTTTTTATTTGAATATCGTGTAACGAAAATAACGAGAGCAAAGACAAAGGGGCTCTTGCCTAATATTTAATGAGACAGCTCTATAAGTTTAGTGATTGTAAGAGTATGGTCTTCGGTAATAAGGTCCCAGGTACACATATATACGACACAATCTAACAAGCACAAAGAAGATACATAACAAGACCATTAGAGTCATGGAAACTTAACAACTTCTGAATAACCAATTTCTTGGTCAACGTCGTATACGAAGGTCGATTCAATTTGATTCAGAACCATATCGCTCTTGACATTAATGCAATAAGGTTGAATGTTATATTCTAATTAGGTTGGAAATTAATTTAGGTTCACTCTCAATCAGGATCACATTATCTTTCTTCTCTATAACAATCCCTCCACTCCACACAAACATAAGGTTCCGCTTTACTTTTTTAGAAGATTATCTTTAAAGTCTAAAAGTAACCTCTCCATTAAGACCTCTTCTGCACGAACTGAAACCTTCAATAATAATTCGTTTACTTTCAGTGTAGTTCTATTATGGCACATTACCCATGCCTATCAGACGTTATTCGTCATTTGAAACCTTCCAAACATGTGATACTATCTTTTGATGATTAAGAATATATTTTTTTTGATAATAATATTTTTCGAAATTGTAGCTGTAGTTCGAAGAGATTGCTATTAGCGATATGACCGCTTTCTGTCGGACCAGCTTTAAGTCAGCTTGTGAATTATTTGTGTCCAATACAGTGCTAGCTCCTTCACCCGCTTAGTTCCCGATATTTTCGCGGGATAAAAGGTAGGCTATGTTTTGTCCGGAGTATAATTTATCTGCGTTCCAAATTTCATCCCGATTCGTTCAGGCGTACCGACGTGATTGAGCCACAAACATCTAATCTAAACATCAACAACAAAGTTTTGCATAATTTTCGTAGGAAATTTTAACGGCATTACACATTGTCAATATTGTCATGCATAGGTTTTCTAGCATACAAAGGTAGCACTGAGAAAGGGTGCATCTGAAAAGAAAGCCGTGTTTAGAACGTAACACTAATGTTTTCTTATATCTTATACCTTTAAACGACCAATTCTTGTAGGTATATAGGTATATATAAAAAGAATCTGAATCTCGGAAACGGCTCGAATGATTTTCATGAAATTATGGATACAGGGGTTTTCGGGCACGATAAATCGATCTAGCTAGAGTTTTATTCTTTAATAGACAACGAAAAACTCCTATAATGTCATTAGAATACGATAACTTATTTCGCCACTGTTCCTTAAGTCTAAATGGCTCTAGACGGAATATGCTCGCCCTCGGAGTCAACAGGCCCCGGTTCGAATCCTGATGGTTACACCCGGGTCTTTCTTTTTGTTCTTTTTTTTCTGAGAAAATCTATTACTTAGAGCCCTTTCTAAACGCATAAACTGAGCAGAGCTCGGTCAACCAGGTACTATTTATTATTATAAGTGGTATGGTTTATTATATATTATCTATGATTATTTTTAATGACCTGCAACGTAGGGCCTACGTAAAGAAAACGGTTGTCAAGGAACGTACAATGCTCATTTGAGTAATCAGTCGCAAACATATGTTTTATTTAGTGAAAACTTCTTTTGTTGTGGCACACACACATTTTTCGTGGGCTGTGAATTGAATTCTAGCGTCACGCTCGGGAATGATTAGAGATCTTCGGGTAAACTCGGGACCATGGCCATTGGCTATGCGTCAGTATTTCTAGATGGCTATGTTCATGGCCACGCCCTCCGGTTTCCGTAGTTTACAAATCTATCAAATTCAAAGTTATGAGTTTTCGCTTCTATCTGGCAGTTCCTATGACTGCCAATTTTAATAACTTTTTGAACATGAAGAATCAATTGTAATGCGATCGTTGCCATAAAATATACGATCGTTTATCTTTTGACCCCATAAATTCTCTGGAAATTATTACCTTTCAAGTCGAAACTCTGAAGTGTTCACGGTTTTAAGTGCTCTTAGCAGTGTACAAGGGTAGGGTGATGATGGTGAAGTCGATTCTCAGTAACTTTGGCACATTACTGCTTGACGGTAAAATAACTGGTAAAGGTGCTTACTTCCCCAGGCGTGCCTACTCAACAAAGAGTCGTAACACCACAAAAATCCCTAAACATCTTTTTTTATTTAGTGTAGAGTGATGAGATGAGCTGGACATGTGCATGATGGTAGGCAACATGCGTGCCACATAACAGCACAGTGACACGCACCTATTGGAACATGAAGAGTCCAAATAATCACCTAGAATTGCACTGCGCTCGTCACCTAGGGATATGAGATGTTTTATCTCTATTAAACTATGTAATTTTACTGGACACATTGCCCTTCAAACCGAAACATAGTGATGTTTGCACATTAGTGATTGGCGGTGGAATAACCGGTAAAGGTGTGGTACTTCCCCAGACGGACTCTGCAAAGACTCCTACCTCTACAATTTTTATCTTATTCATCTCTGACGTCAAGCAAATTTCCATTTCACCAACTCGTTATCCACGTAATTGTTAAGTTTATTTTTAGGTTTTCAATCTTCGACATCATTGGACCGGCTTCCTAGTAGAAAGCACAGTCAATGTCAAGGTGAGTGAGATAATTAAATATCCAAGTTTATTTACATTTGATCAATGACCGGCAGGTTGACGAAATCACGGCCATGTCACCTGGGTACTTATTATGAAATAATCGACGCTGAGTAATTGTCGTGTTTTTTTCTAGAATATCCGCCGACTAGAAATTACATTGTAAGAGTTTAATTTGGTGGGATACAGGTTAGGATTTAAGTCGACATGACTGATTACGTATTATATAAAAAAATTATGTGTTTTTTTAACCGACTTTCAAAAAGGAGGATGATAACCTCCTTCGACTCCTTCCTCCGACTTCCAAAGTCGGTTAAAATCCATCACATAATTTTTTTGTCAGAATACCAAATGAATCCGTCGTCAATCAAATGTATATGTTTTTTATTTCGTAGTTTTATGGTTATCATTTTGGTTTTTGCAGATAGGGTTTAAATTTAGAAGTACAAGCTAGAGTATCATGTTTGCTGCCAGTATTTTCATAAAATAGTTCCGATTATTTGTAAAATTTTGATTGGGCAAACTGCTAATAAATTGTGTAATAATATATCGACCGTTGATTTTTTTATCGCTAACAATGAACAATTGAACAATCAGTCTTTTTGTTCACCGTACATCCGAAAGTTTGGCATATGACGACATCGTCAATTGTTTAGTAGCAGTAGGTACGGCTTGGCAAAAATGTCCTGATAGTAGGAGATCCCGCTATACAACGACCTTCACCGAGCTGATTATTGGATGAAAAGTGTTTTATATGTAATTTAATATGTCAACAAATATATTGCAAATAGGTTGCCTAAAAAATTTCAGTCCAGAATAAGTTTTTTTTTTTAAAACATATTCGACATATTAAATTACATATAAAACACTTTTCATCCAATAAACAGCTCGGTGAAGGTCGTTGTATGGCGGGATCTTAGACTATGGGTGAAAAGTCAATTATAGAATTGCGATAGTTTTTTTTATTTCTTGAAAGATTAGTATACTTTTTAGTTAACCAAATCACCTGTAGATCAATATTCTGTTCGAAGGATAGTGATTTTTGTAAATAAGTGATTTCGTCATTAATCTATGATCATTCCTTTTAACTTTTTCTACAAACCATCTCCAGTTTGTTGCCATCCTTTCAATTGCCTGGAATAGATCGTCTTTAGCGATAGAATTGCCGGTTGCAACACTAATTTTTTTATGTATTGCTTTTGTTTTGGTCTGTACAAAAAACTCTACAGTTTTTGGAATTAACGAGCAGTCATAGCAAATCAGGTTTATTTAGTTGGCAGTCGTATGGCCGGACGAAAACGGGACTAGCCGTTGTTTTAATAATAATTACGTCTGTAGTGGTGATACCTTTTTCTAGTCTTTCTTGCCAAACTGTACAACATCGTACACCGATTTGATAGCGAAAATCTCGACATCAACGAAATTTGAGTAATCGAAATGCTATTTATAGATGTTTGATTGACGTTAGCCAATATTTGGTACAGGATGCAAACGAGATAAGGCGATAGGCAGTTATCGAAGTAGGTTGAACGTGGATGGAAACTAGGATGCTCAGGAATTCCCATAGCACGCTAAAGATTACCAGCGGGGTACTAAAACGACATTAGATTATAATCAAAAACTGTTTATTAGTTCTACATACCGGCTACAAGTCAAACAGGTGCTAGATACTTCCCGCTAGAGTCTTAGAGCACTTTCTTCTGAAATGCCAGGTCGTCTTCCCTACTGGGGGCTGCCTACTTAAGACTGAAACTACTTTAAATCATGCAAACTTTAAGCAAGACCTTTCATCTTTCTCGGTACCCACTTACTCGTATTGAAATTATTACGATTCAATCACAATCAGAGTTTTTTGACGTTTCGACTGCAATTGAGTTTTAAATAAAAATTGTTTTGCAGCTTTAGTACCCCGTTTTTAAAGGAACTCTGTGAGTGGAGTTTTAATTGAAAACTATTTATTTTATAGCTGTTATTCTATGCTGTTATTCTATTATTCTAAGAAGTTAACTCCCAGTAAATTACCGGGTGGGTCATATTGGTCGGTCCCGACCACACCAAGCGGCGCCCGGGCGCCTCCGTGTGACTCATCGGTTGACGTACAAACCAAAACAGTATGAAAACTTCTGAAAATAAGGTCTAAAGTCAAGTAAAATAAAGTCAAACGCAACACCACGGCACCCAAGAGCCTCTAGGTGTGCGGTCGCCATGGGCCGCTTGTAGTATGACAGGCTAGTGTATATGCAACTTACCTAAAGCATCAGAAAGGACGTGCAGAAAGACTCCCTTCATGTTCATATGCCCAGGGTCGCTGCTGGCCCGACAAGGCTGTTTGTTATTGGGCGTCTTGTCTGACTTCGGCGGTACCATCATTTCGTCTGTCTCCTCGGTGTCGGTGGCGTTGTGACCGAGAGCCATGTCAGCGTTGCTGTTCACTATCTCTGTCAGATGCCTCACGTTAGAGGGAGGCGGGACGCCGCCGTGCGAGTGCCCGTGGCCGTGGTCTGAAATAAATACCACGATGAATTTATTTTGCACGAGCGATCTGGTAATATTGTTTTCTAACAATGATAGAATTTCATCAGACCGACATCTCGCCTGATGTTAAGCGACGATGCGGTCTACGATGAAGCGGGTTCACCTAGAAGAAATCAATTTACTTACATTAGACTAGATTGAAACATATTAGACACTTATTCGAAAGTGCAGCTATTTTTTCAGTTGGAATAACATTTCATTCTACTAACTATTAATTACTGGTGGATATTTTCCTCGAGCATCGTGGAGCTGCCTCTTACAACCGATGTGGATGTTCAAACTGTATTTTCAATGAGATAACTGAAAATCTGTTTTATGCCAACGAGCATCGGAGTTCTTAAAACTAGGTAACTATAACCAACAGCCTAACTAAATGTTTTAGGTATACTAAGTTGCTTTTTACATTCTTTCAACGTTTTTAACTTAAAAATGTGTTTTACGATTGTTTGGACTTAGTATTGCTCGACCACGTCGGTACTCGTTTGGTTCAAACGGTTTGGATTGAAATTTCTTTACGGTATAACGACATGGAGAAATACGCGAGCGAAACCAAGGGACGCTGCTAGTTAATTATACACGAGAAATACATATTACAGTTATGTTAATAAATAATAGCAGGGATAATAATGGAATTTGCAGGTTTTTAGCATGACGTACTTGGTAATAAAAACACAGAGCAGTAGATTTAGAAAAAAAAACGGATATATAGAGCAGAGCTGAACGGAGCAACTAACAAATCGATTTATATTACCATAACAATATTAATAGTAACTTGATTGGCCAATTCATTCATTCAACGGAATGAACAAAATAATACAAAGAAAAATATTTTACGATGTTTTTTAGTTACGAGGTCAAACAAGATTACTGATCCACTAGGTAAGCTAAGTAGGTGGTTTATTTTTAAATTGTTTTGCTGCGTCTAGCTGTTCTAAGTCTGGAAGTCGGAAATTAGGTTTTGTCGTAATAATAATATTATATTTATCTTAATAGTTAGTAATCTGCCCACGTTTTCGCGCGTGTTGAATTAAGAAAAAGACTTCCATAACGAACTATCCAGTTTTTTCCAGACTGAGTTTTCCAGATTGAGTGTCAAATATCCAAACACCGTTACATTTATTTTTTATAACATATAGCGACGGGACGAGAATGACATCCATTTGATAGTAAGAAACATGCCTGCCCATAAAAGCATAATGCAACGCAGCTATTTGAACTTTAAAAAGTCCAAATCATCTCGCTCGTTACGCAGATGTAAGAAGAGATATTATCTTTTGGCCCTGTATTTTTTCTGTACCTTTCCCCTGCAAATCGGAAAACACAGTAGTATTACCACATTTCAGCTTGGCGGTTTCTAGCAAAGGTGTGGCATTTCCCCAGGCCGACTTTGCAAAGAACCCTACCACTACAAGAACTTTTAAATGCCTTACAAGGAGAGTAGAAAAGAAGTAGACTGCATTGCATGCCATGGGAATGGACAGTTGAAACAAAATTTGTTTTTTGTAGGGGTCACCATTTCAAGTCTTCATAGAAGAGTCTACAAATGAGCGAATATGTTTCGGTTTAACGAAGGCTTTAAGTACTAATATCTGGATAAAAAGGTTAAGGGAGCACTGAAAGGAACTACCAAAGCCAACGCAATAACTTCAGATCCATTGATCTGTCAATAATTGAAGCGTATGCAGCTCGAGTTTCTAATTAGACTGCATCGCACATGACCTAGATACTACATACCTAAGAATACACGAGACTTAGTTCTAGACTAGATCCATTCTAGTAAATTCTTGAGGCACTAAAATATTATCTAGCGTCCTCCTTGGCGTAAACGACAATGGCGAACCTTGTTACTTGTTAGGCACTTCTAACCTGTGTTGCGTTACCTGTGCGTACGAGTATCTACATTGCTCGCAAAACCAAGCGTTTGCAAGAACTAAGCCCCAAACTTCAATCAAGTCGCCAGCCCCGGATCTAAGGAGGGGCAAGTCGGGGCCCGTGCCCCGGGCGGTCTGGGGGGGCGCCAAATTGAGCGACCCATCACGTATTTCAAGGCACATTATGAATACTTCCTTCGTCATGTTAAGTTAGGGGAGCTAGATATATACTCGAGGAGAAAAGAAGTCAGAGCGGCATAACCCGTTATGTCCCTCCTGCGCATGGTGGGCACGAGTAGATACACCGATGCCCCACCTCCCCTCTTGGGAGGAGAGGGATCTCCTCCCGGGCGGCATTTCAGATTTTGCCCCGCCTACAAATTATTGAAGATCCGGGGCTGCAAGTCGCAGGTCGCAAGCTATATAAAACAAGAGCGGCGCCCCGCGGTTTAAACCACGTAATTCCCGATCCCGTTATTTCCCGGGGATGAAAAGTAGCCTAAGACCATTATCTATCTATGTACCAAATTTCATCAAAATCCCTTCAGTAGTTTTTACGTGAAAGAGTAACAAACATCCATCCATCTTATAACATTAGTAGGATATCATTTTCATTACGATTGTGAACAAGAAAAAGAAAAAAGATTTTTTTTTTGCCTCTAGCTAAGGCTCCAAGACATAACAAGACCAGAGGCAATCTTGTTAGACGGTAAACGTTTTGGCATTTTATTTTTATTAAACAATCGCGTAGGTTCACTTTGAGATAAGGCTTTTCGTTTTGCGTTGGCGTTTTGAGAGCTACAACTGGGTAATTAATTACCTTATAACCTGTGCTAGGTTTTACCATAGAATTCCCATTTGGGAAATATGTGAAAGAAAGAAAAAATGAAACTTCTAAATTTCTACTGATAAAGCTTTTTACCCGACCGCACGACGCAAAGGAGTGGTAATGTGTTTATTCTTTTAACCGACTTCAAAAAAGGAGGTTTCTCAATTCGACCGTATGTATGTTCCTTTTTTTTTTTTTTTTTTTTTATGTGTTGTTGTAAAGGAGATATTCCAAGGGTGGTACCATGATAAGGAAACCAGGATCTGATGATGGTATCCTAGAGAAATCGAGGATAACTTTCGAAAATTGTAAAGATGACTAGTGCGTTAGTTAAGTTTTTGCTTGAGCATTTTAAAGCAGTATAGTTTAAAGATGGTCTGGAGTCGATCTGATGAGGGAACGGGAAGACGGTCGAGGGAACTCCTCGACGGTACATAGTAGTTACCTTGTGTTTGGGCTCGATGAATGTGTATTGATGAGAACTTTTTACATAGATGGGTTGTGACTGTCATTAGTGGTCTGATGATGAAGATAAAGGACAGTCAAGGGAATTTCTTAACGGCTTACAGGAACTACCCAGTGTTTGGGTTTAATTCATGTATTGAGATCTCAACACGAAATCGTGTAAATGCATTAGTGAAAACTTGTTAAGCACTAAAAAGGGTAAAATAAACTATTTTTTACAAAAAATTAAACCGACTTCAACACCACAAATAGGCACTCAAAAGCGAAAAATAATTTAATATAGGTAATTATTATAACCGCTACTCACTCATCTATATGAAGTCGGTGCCAGCCAAATCTAACAGGTAGTAGATAGATACTACTTACCTATGCCTACTTACTTGCTACCTCGTATATAGTATATCTACTAACTTTTTAACTAGCCTGGCACCGCCTTCATATGGGTGAGTGAGTAGCGGTTATAATAATTACCTATATTAAATTATTTTTCGCTTTTGAGTGCCTATTTGTGGTGTTGAAGTCGGTTTAATTTTTTGTAAAAAATAGTTTATTAGTTACTCAATTCGACATCGCTTTATTGTAGGTAGGTAACTTTGGACTTTAGCGTTGAAGGTATAGGGCACTAAATCAAACTTCACTTACGCACCATGAAAGTCATGACAAACTATTTCCTAATTATTTATAGGAGGATAATTTTATCGGCCAAAGTCTCAAGTTATCAATACATCTGTTTATCTATACAAATAATAAACTATGTTGCGTTCGATCTCGCTGTATAAATACGATATAAATATAAAGGAATTAGGAATTTTGTGGAGTACAATTAAATTTTCTCCGAAAGAACAAAATCCGACTTCAATTTAAAATTAATCAGACACTACAAAAATTTCATAAATTTTGTGAAACCATCTACTTATAACCACTAGAAAAGAAAATTTTAGATTTTCGTTAATATTTAATAAACCGCAACTCCAATTTACCGGATCACGGATCGTACACAGAACTCTGAAGTATGATCTACCAAACAAAAACAGAATCATCAAAATCGATACACAATTGGCGGAGCTATCGCGTTAACCTGAAGTTAGTTTGGAATGCACGAGTAATACAGTTATGTACAGTATAATACTTTTATGTTATAATATATGTTTATTACATTATGTTTTGTGTGCTCATTGAATGAATGAATAAATAATAAGATAGTTGTAACTACATATACCTATGTCTACTAAAATGCTGACTAGCTAACTTCAGGGTGTCGGATTTTCGTGACGGTGTGCACAGGCATCGTAAATATTTACTCTACTATCATATTTTATCCCTAACGTGTCAAAAGAAACAAAAAATAGTTCCATACCAATTTCTCTGAGGCAATAAACTTACTGTTTCTTGAAACTCACCGTGGAACAGGAACAGGCCGATAATGTTAACCAATAATCCGAGGACCCCGACAGCGACTAACAGCTTCGCGTCGTGAATGGTCTCCTTCTCGATGAACCTCTTCACCGCCTCCACTGTGATGCTGAAGCACAAGGCGACGAGGAACACGGCGTTAACCAAGGCGCCTAGCACCTCAGCCCGCGCCCATCCGAATGTGTTCTTTGACCATTTCTTTGGTGACATCTGGGGAAGAAACCAACTTTATTAAACTACAAAGCAACACTAAATCTTTTATACGAAAAAGGCAATGTTTCCAGAGAAATTACAGGGCTTAGAGATATAACATCTTAGATCTCTGGGTGATGAGCGCAGTGCAGTGCTAGGTAATGATTTGGACTCTTCATGTTCCAATAGCTGGGTGTCACTGTGCTGTTATGTGGCAGGCATGTTGCTTACCATCAGGCACATGTCCTGCTCGTCTCGTCACTTCTTATTAATAAAAATATATACATATATAGATTAACGAAACGAGCCGGGTATGTGCCTGATGGTAAGCAACATGCCTGCCATTAATAGCTCAGTGTCACGCACCTATCGGAACACGAAGAGTCCAAAATACCTAGCACTGTAATGCGTTTGCCACCCAGAGATACATATAAGATGATTTAACGATAAGCCCTGTAATTTGCCATTCAAGTTTCAAATTTCCGTGAAAACTCTCTTTGTAATGGAGTCAGCGACTTTAACATCGTCATCTTTTGATCCATTTGCGAGCGTATGTCGCTAAGTAGCTCGTTCAGAAATACGTTCGTAATCGTCAGTTATCTTCCGCTTTTGTGGTAGGACTTTTGAGCTTCGCGAGATATCTACACACCACAGCTGAAGCCACTTCTAGTATTATTCCACCTCCTTCCACTTGTCTATATCTACGGCTAAATCCGTCCAATCTTAGCACCTAATCGAAACCTAATAAATTATTGCAAATTCAATGTCGGTGCTTATTATCTTAAATGTTATATTAATTGGCAAGATTAGAATTATACATCGATTGATTTCTACGAGTAGATACCAGTAGACGACATTCAGGTTTAAGCTAATTTACATAATCAAATGATTACAATGTAAAACATAGTATATTAGATCTGTAATACGGGTTTTAGGATGGAGTAGGTATGTTATTCCGAGAATAAAGAATACAAGGATATCCCCGTTCTCACTTCCTGTTATTTCGATGAGTCACTATGTGTAGGTATGTGGAAAATATACGTCATGGTATGCAATATACAGTGCGGCTGTTTATGAGCAAAGTTTCCGAGGAAAACACTGTACGAATGAGCTTTGTAGTGGATGATTTTGGCAATAAACTATCGCCGAAACATGCACCATAGTTTCAAGAATCCATTTCAGACAGTTCAACCCAAAACGAATGTGGTTTCCTAGCAGGGATAACGTATTGTAGGTAGTATTGTTAGTAGTATTGATGGTAGGATTCTATACAGTGTTTTCCTAGGAAAGTACCACTCCTTTGCCACTTATATTCTACCGCCAAGCAGAAATGTACAATGATGATCCAATTTTAATTGCAATGATTCTAGATAAATTACCGGACACAGAGACAAATAATCTAATATCTCTGAGTAATCAGCATAGTGCAGTGCTAGATAAAGATAATTATATTTACCATGTCTGTATCAATTAATGCTAAGTATTCGTTCATAAACTGTTATGTTTCTATTACACTGCTTTTAAAACACACTAGTACCTATTATTTTAGTTTAGTTTAAAAGCAACGAAATAGAGACATACATTTTCGTCAAGGAACTTTACAGGAACAGATACCTATAGTAAATATACATAACTAGCTGCGCCCCGCGCCCGCAGATTTACCCGCGTAGATTTCGTGTTCCTGTCGTTTTCCCTGGATAAAAATTTGCCTATATGCCACTCCAAACTATAATCTAACTACGTTTCAAATTTCAACCCGATTCGTTCAGCCGTTGCGACGTGATTGAGCACCAAACATCCAACCTTTCCCGTATATAATATTAAGTAGAATAATTTAATTTAAACATTTACCTGTGCACTTATTTGTGTACCATACACCACGTACATATTCTATAGGCATAACAAGTGATACACGTGACGACATTTTCTATGGATATGACATCAGATGCCGATTTACATACGCGGTCATAAACGAATACCTTATTCATGTTTTCACCGATTATACGTAAGGGAATAAATGTGTTGCTTCATCTTCGACAGAGGCCGTCTTAGCAATAGGCGACGAGTAAGAGGCCAAGAAAAGAAAACATTTCTTGGCCTCTTACTTGTCGCCTTGTCGTATTCGACAGTAAAACTATTACATTATTGACTGTAACATTAGACAGCTTTATTACGAACTAGCACCGCCCCCCGGTGTTACCCGCGCAGTTCTCGTTTCCTTTACTTTCGCGTGATGAAAAGTACCCTGTGTGCTATTCCTTACTATAATCTAACTGTTTCAAGTTTCAAACACATCCGACGTGATTGAGCAACAAACGTCCAAACATCTAAACAGCCGCACTTTCGCATTTATATAATACTAGTTCCCGTTCCCGTTGTCTTTCCGGCACGAAAAGTAGTCTATGTATACTTCTAGACTGTGTTCTAAATTACAATCTAACTAATCTAAATTTCAACCCGATCCGTTCATACGTTACGACGTAATTGAGCAAGGAACATTCAAATATACGAACATTGACATTTAAAATATTAGCAGGGCTAGAAGAGACCATCCTCATTAGATCTCTATTGCCTACTGAGCTTTGTGCTTGCGCTTGCGCAGAAGGTGCAGGGCCCTTCAACTGGTAAGCTAGTAAGGAGCCATCCATAAATTACGCCATACGTCAAGGGAGGGGCGGGAGAGGTCCCATATTTTGTGACGTCACATTTTTCAAGATAAAATAATGTTTTATATTTAGCATTACAATACTATGTTTAAAAATAAAATTGCAAAATATGTGTCACCACACTAGGTAGGGAGGTCTTCGAAATGTGACCAGCTGTGACAAGGATGGGTAAAAAACCATGATATTAGTGTATGGATGGCCCCTAAGTTGTGGTGTGATTAGTAATAAATAATAAAGGTTATACACTTACTTTGACTGATAAGAAAGCGATGACGAGCGCAGCGACATCGCTAAGCATGTGAAAGGAGTCCGCGACGAGGGCCATGGAGTTGGTGATGTAGCCGACGATCAGCTCGACGAAGAAGAAACCTCCCGTCAGCCATAACATCGACAGTAGTCGACATTTCTTCCCGGTGTAGCGCCCCATTGTTTCTGTACACAAAAAAACAAGTTTAAACTAATAGAACCAAATCCAATACCAAATCTATGAAGCTGAAGAGTTTCTTTGTTGGAATGTAATGTAATATGAGGAATTATCAGATTGATTACAAAAATTCTTTCAATGTTGGATATGTGATCCCTGAATACTATAAGGTGTATTATGTACTAGCAGCATGTCTATGTGTTCTTCCAGACTATAATCTAATTGTGTTCCAAATTTCAGCTCGATCCGTTCTTACGTTACGACGTGATTGATCTACGATCTTCTTAGCATTCCATGGATTCACCGTGGCGGGTGCCGGGTCCATCGTGTGGCAGAGAGAGAAATCCCGAGACTTGTGACTCGGGCGTAGGTTTAAGGGCCCCTTTCTGACGTACATCAACACTCACCTTCACTACTCGTTTTTCTCTCCCTGCCCAGCCAAATCTGATATGAGCCTACTAGTGCAGCTTTAGATACTCGTTCTAGTATAGAACTTACTGCACTTCTGGATAAGCCAAGGTCTTTCAGCAGGTTATAGAGAGATTTTGCTGGTCCGACTTGAGAGACAGGAAAGTTTAAAGCAAAATTTTTTTTATTGCAAATTATTAGGTTGTTATAACATATTATAACAATAATGTAATAACATTACCGGAGCGAATCCGGAACGGGCCACAAGTAAATTATTAAAACATAAGAACGCACAATAAATAATAATATTACTTAATACTGTTAAGAACACTGTGAACTGTGGTTTTACTGGGGTAGTTTCTGTTCCCCTTAATTTTCCCGCAACGTAAAGTAGCCTTAATATACATAAAATATCTGTACCAAGTTTTAACGAGATCCATTCAATAAAAAAATAACCAACAAACTTTCACACACCCATCTACACATACAAACATTTTTTGTTATAAGCCCAACAACATTACTTACATACTTAGAAAGATTTTTGTAAACTACATTTTTAGCATAAAGAAAGACATAGTAGGTTTACAGCATGAAAGTTCACAGCATTTTCACTGCCAACTAACAGTGTGGACATTATTTTGTCTCCCTTCCGTCCATCCCCAACTCTTCATCTATCTATAATAACCCCAAAAACTATTACAGATAGAAAGTTGTCAAAAGCCTAAAATGGAGGTTAATTTTATAGTGATGTTTTATTTATTTTGGTTCCAGTTAGTTAAGGAGAAATCTCCTAGTTTTATTTTGTGCTAAAATTTGTGAAATTAGGTTTTAATCTTGTATGAAAATGGTATAAGGGGTATGATAGGTAAATAGTTGTTTTTTAGTTAGTAGTAGAACTACATTACAAAGCTTAATGATTTTTTCAAAAGCTCTCTATGCAAAATAAAATAGATAACAAATATATTGTTAGTGTCAATACATACTAAAAAACGTAAATTACACATTATATTTTTTTTATTAGTGCAATTTCGAAGTTTAGTAATATTGTACCAGTTTGAAGAGTAATTTCCAAAAACATTACAGAGCAAATAAATAGATAAAGAGATAAATCATTTAATATCTCTCTGCAACAAGTGCAATGGGGTGCTAAACAGTGTGCTCTTCATGTTCCTGCACTATGCTGTTATGGGAAACATGTTCCTTACCATCAGGTGCATGCTTTGTTCATTGTGCCACTCACTTTATTAACCGACTTAAAAAAAGGAGGTTTCTCAATTTGACCGTATATTTGTTTTTTAAAATAAAAATCATTCTTATTTACCTTTTCATCATTATTGTCTAAGACATAATTTTATTGAAACTATGGATTGTTTAATCAATAAGCTATTTGAGTCTGGTTTTAAACCTACTGGAACTGAAATAACAAAGGGTACGTTTCTGGGTAATATTTCTTAGAACTGTCTACTTTCCTTTTAATGACCAGGCTAATAGACGTATTTTATTTAAATTATGAAGTTAGCTGAGTAAGCAGGCTGAGTAATGTAATGAGACAAAAGACACAAAGGTACACAATTTGCTCTTAATTTATCTTCCTTTGTTTAGTCTTTCAATGCTAATAACAGATACATACTTTCTGTTTCATTATGCCATTAACTTAGGTAAATAATAAATGTATTAATTTTTATTACTTATTTAAAACGTAGATAAAGAATAAGAAAATAAATCAGGTTTTTCCGCATGATTCCTTAATACCAATCGTAAGCAGACTAGGTGTATGTTAGCTATGGCAACAAAGTGAGGTACCGCAACAAAAGTATGAAGTGTCATACTTACCAAAAGCACGGGTCTCAACCCGTGCTTTTCTCAAACCAAAAAAGACCCGTGCTTTAGGTGCATTTGTTCTAACTCTATATGTGGTATATGTAAACTTTTTGGTTTAAATATACTTTAAGTTCAAATTGCAGATGATACAATTTTGTGGTAATCAAAATATAAGTCTAGATTGAGATAAACTTTGTTTTTCAAACACAATACTTTTCTTGTGAATTGGAAGGAAGGAGGCCTTTGTATGCTGAGCAAATAACTCTTTACCTAGGTTTTAAATAATTACAATTATTATTTTAATTTTGTCTCAAATTATTTTAGTACAAATTTTGTGGTTTAGTTCACTTTGATATATTATTTACCTTCATGTTAACAAGAGACAAGATGTTTTAACTATGTTTTATAAAATTGAGTGTAGCCGTGTGAATACTATCAGTCAATACTGTAGATTAATTATTTAATTAGAAGTTATATTTCTTAGTTATACTTATTGCTTGGAAACAATTTCTAAAGATCTTTTTACTAATTTCAAAAATATTTTTCTGAAGGCCTATGTTAAAATTCTAATAATACTATTATTAGAATACTACATTAGGTCTAATTAAATAATGTTGTTATGTAATAAAAATGACAATAATGATATTTAGTAGGTATGTTACTTTACAAAGTTTTATAATTTAATCAAACATGAAATAGGACACCTATGAATGTATATAAACATAAATTATAAACATATATTTTTGCATTAATATTTAAACAAACCTAGACGTCAACAGGTTTAACTATTTTTGTTTAAATTCCCTGGTATGCGCATTTTGCAAAATATGATAACTGATTTATAGGTAGGTACTTAAATAAAAACTGTGCACATTAAAATACAGATTCAATTATGTGCTTACTTTGTAAAGACGACCTGTCTTTACTAAATTACTACAAAAAAGTAAATAATGACATTTGGTAACTGTTCCTAGTTATACCTACCAATTGTCTCTTTACAAACATTAATTATCTATCCTATCAATAAATTAACATACTGTTAGTAAATAGGTAAACAAATTATAATAACACCACCTTTTTATGGCAAATTGTTAGAGGTTTGCTGTTTACTTTGAGAACTATTAGAATCATCATGAGTCATCCCCAAAGTGTTACATTCGAAGTGTTTATATTACACAGGAGAACAATACGTGTACTCACTTGGTATTAATTTCCCGTTTTGATTGTTGTCGCTAACAGCAACTGTTGCCCAAGGGGTCTGATTGTCAGAAAGCTCGAGACTTATGCATACTCATTTCACACTAGGACAATGCGCTTGAGTATCGATTCAATGTAAACCATGCACAAACACAACACCAATACTTGATAAGGTAAACATCTAACACCACAAAGCGATTTGAAAACAAATCTTTACCACGAATTTACACGATGATTAGAAATTCTCGTGTGGTATTGAGATGTTAGAATACTTTTGATCGTTTAATTCTACTAAAATTTTATACGCGCGACTAGATGACAACTAAGGACGTTACTGAATGTTTAGTACGACGTTTGGGATTTGATAAGGCAAAAGCAATAATGAAATAGATTTTGTGACGAATTTAATTATTTCGATCTGCTCAAAACGAAAGAATGAGCTTGCTCCACACAGAGAATGTCACTAAGACATTAGTCACTAATGTCAATGCAATTGATTTGACGTGACTGTGACGAATGACTTTCGGACAATTTGGCATTGACGTTTAAACACTCTAGAGATGTTCTTTTATGATCGACTAACGACACATAAGGCTTACACCGTTGAAAGAGGCTCAAGGTAAGACCGCACTGGGCGTAACTACGCGGCAGCGGAATGACGCGACGCGACGCGGCCAAATATACTTTGTACGAAACTATATGAGATAGAACGCACTACGCGGCAGCGGAACAAGTTTAACGAGAGAAAGACGCAGGCCGCAGGCGTGTCTGTTCTCCGCAAAAAGAAGTCCATTTCAACTGACTCCTACTTTTCGAGGTGCATCCGTGCCGGTTACTGATCATCTTGAGCTTTTGGGCGTTACGTTGACTTTTACGCTCAACTTTGGCTCGTATGTCGAGTCCAAGGCTAAATTAGCTGCCAAAAAACGAGGTGTCCTCTCAAAGGTGCGAAAGTACTTCAAAAATCTAAACAATTACTTTTGTTATACAGAGCGCAGATTTGCTCTTGTATGGCGTACTGTTCGCACCTATGGGATGGATCGGCTAAGTATCAGCTTGAGGCTCTGGAATCGATTGAAAGGCGTGCCAAAAGGCTCATAAGCAAAGACATTCTAGCGCGAAAAAGACTTCAAAATCTTGAACATCGCCGCAAGATTGCTAGCTTATCGGGTTTTTATGGGATACACTTTGGAGAGTGTGCAACTGATCTGCATGATCCAATACCTCCTTGCCCTTTTTTCTATCGTACTTCTCGTAACTCAAAGAAGCGGCACCGTTTCATGGTGGATATTCCAAAGACACGGACGAAAAGATTTGACTCTACGTTTGTTATAAGAACGTCTAGGCTGTGGAATGAGTTGCCTGAGTGGGGTTTTCCCGATAGTTCTAATCTTGGTGTCTTCAAATCGAGAGTGAATCGGTTTCTTCTAGGTAAACACGCTCCATCGTAGACCGCATTGTCGCTTAACATCAGGAGAGATGGCGGTCAAGTGTAAACCTATAAAAGTTAAAAAAAACTACGTGCCGCGTCACTGCGCGACAAAGTTGACCAACTAAGCAAATATGACGCGCCGTGGTGCGTCGCGTAGTTCGGTATAGCAAGCGGCGCGACACTGCAAGTTATTCATATAATAATAAGTTTGTGCGAGAATCGTAATTATCCACTTCAGCGGGAAAAATGTACAATAAATTTCGTAGATCACTTGGTCTTGTTTCTTTGAGATCTTTTTACCAAACCAAAAAAAACTAACCCAAAGTATGGCCAAATGATAACCCTTTCTTCAATTGGAAAACATATATTTAATATGTCTAAATAAAGTTTAAAAAAAATTGTTAAAATTTAAAGGATTTTAGTTCATTAAGTTAATTTTAGTTTAATAAAATTTGCTTTTGTTAACAGCAGGTATAAAGAATTTTCGATTTGTTAATTTTGCATGGCAGTTAGGTACATTAGGTATAATAAATAGACTTAATAATTATTAAATACATTATTTCAGTTTTCTTTTTCGATATTCCGAAAAAAACGGTTCAGCCGGTTTAAAAAAACTACAAATCGAAAAACTCGTTTTCCTTAAACTATTAAATTTTTCCCTAATAACACCCATATCAATTTCATCCATCTAGTTCAAAAGCTGCTGAACTATTGACAGACAAAACTTGCTACGAACTGTCGCGTCACTGCAGTTTAAATGCGGTATACTGAATTTGGCCGCGTCGCGTCGCTCCGCTGCCGCGCGATTACGCCCAGTACAGTCCCACCTTTACACAAATTTGCTTAATACAATTTGCTGTCGCTACCTTTTTGAAGTGAAAACATCTTTTGGCGCGCCCCAAACTATCGGGACTCAGGTAAACTTGGGACCATGGCCATTGGCCATTGGCCATCTAGAAATCCGTCAGCATTTCCCATTGGCCATCTAGAAATGCTAAAGCATTTCCTGTTAGCCATCTAGAAATGCATCAGCATCGGCCATCGGGATCATCATCTAGGCTCCTAGCCACGCCCTTCTGTTTCACCCGCGTAATTTCCAAAGTAAGCTATCAAATTCTGAGGTATAAGTTTTCACTTCTATCTACAGTTCCTATGGCTGCCAATTTTATATACTAGCCGCGTCCCGCGGTTTTACCCGTGTAGTTCCCGTTCTCGTTACTCCCCCGATAAAAAGTAACTTATGTGTTCTTCCAGACAATTTTCCATCCATGTTCAAAATTTCAGCCCGATCCGTTTGGACATTACCAAGTGATTGAGCAACAAACATGCAATCATTGCCATTTGAAATATTAATGGGATACTGTCAATTGAATAACTTACTAACAGTTCATTATGAACCGAAAAATGAAAAAAATCATCCCGATTCCAAATCCCGAAACGAGCCTGATCGATGGGAATTAAATTGGATCGCCGGCCGGATAAATTACGTTGGATTGACTTGTGCGATATTACGAGTCAAATGACTTTGATAAGTTGAAAGGGCTGAAAGATCGAAACCAGCCATCCAGGTAGAGTGCGGAAATCCACCCCTACCGTTGCTCCCAAATCCTCCAAAACTTAGACCACCCGGTGACTAAAACTACAAGAACTTCATAGACTCACTCCCCCTCTAGACATTAGACACCAAATAAACCTTCCTTTTGTTCTCGGTAGTTATGTCAAGTTTTCGAACCTACCTTTCACTATCGCTCAGTTCCCTGTTGGTTCCTTCGAGAAAGGACAAGCATGGAGTATTCGTTTTTAATTGAAGCAACAAACATACAGCGTGGCGCTTTGGTGCCGACATTAAATGACATTCAGACATTCTGTAAAATTAAATTTCATGTATCGTTTATATTTACTGAGTTATTCGCAATTTTCAAAATCACCAAATCAGAGCAAACTGTATCTAAAAATTTGAGTCAGAGGTAATTAGGTCGCAGGCCACATATCCACGCGTTTCATGAATGAAAATCAGGCGAAAGGTAAATACAATAAAATGAGACAGGTAGACATACAACATGCAAAACACGCGTTTGTGTGCGAATGAAATGGAGCCGAAAACGAAAAAATGACTGTAGGTACTCATCTAATGTTAGTCTTTTTCTTTTCTCCGTTAGTTTTGTGCTAGTACTAGCCGGGCTGCGAAGTTGTCAAGTCCTTAACACATTTCTCGCGCGCTATAACTTTTACTGTGAATCCTTTAACTAGGTAATTTAATTATTCGCGAAAAAGACGCTTACGTACGTGTTATTTTTTTGTTGTTTATTTATTGTAAGTTATTTTGATTCAGTGTCAAAGCGATAAAGACGCCTTTTTGTTACTTTTTGTGTTGTGAGTGTTTATTTAAGTAAAGATGTCGAACACACAGTATTATACTGCTGCTGAGTATGCTGACATGATTTTACTTTACGGATAAGCCCATCAAAATGCCGCACTTGCGATAAGAATGTATCGCGAAAGATATGGGAATACTAGGCGATGCCCTACAAATCCCACGGCAAGCGTCCGTTCAAACATTGAACGCCGTTTAAGAGTTTGTGTTCGCGAAGGTGGTGGTCACGTTGAGCATATAAAAATTTAGACCAAAACAGTGTGGCTCTGTTATGCGCCTACGATTTCAAAGAAGCCGCCGCGCCGCGCCGCTGGTCAAGCGAGCGAGCGCGCGCGTAGCTATGGAAACGAACGAACGACACAGACGAGAAATAGTTACCACGACCACACCCCGGACACTCCACTAAAACTCCATACAACCGCCGCTGTGGAGTTACCTACTCTTCACACAACTACGCAGATGTCGTTCGTACACACGCGTGAATATGTGCGTTAGCGCTAGGGCTACTGAATTGTTTTATTGAATAGTTGTGCCCCTTGAGTTCACCTGGTGACGTAGTCTATAAACTTGCTATAATGTTGAGTTATATAAATAGAATGGAGCCAAATTATACTATTCTAATTAAAAGGGTGTTTGCACAGATTTCTAAATTGTTTCAGAAATCTGTGGGTGTTTGTATTGCCGCGTAAAATGAAACGAAACCGATGATAGATTAGATCAGGTACCTAGATATCTATTTCTGTTAGTAGGTACACATTCGCATTTTATATTACTTTTAGCCATGAAGGAAACTTTATTCTGTAACTACAATTATTCCTCTAGGCATTATCAATTCCGTGCTTGGGCACATAAGTTACTGGCTGTGTGAGTTACGAACTTTGAGTTAAAAACGACTTCGTTATTATACATAAATAAATAAGTATTGGTAGACAATTCACACACAACACCATCTGACCCCAAACTAAGCAAAGCTTGTAATAGTATAAAGCAACGTTATTGAAAAGTTTCTAATCTTACGTTATTTTATCATTAGGAAATTAAATAAAGCTTTTAATCTTGTCCCGTTTAGTTGACGGACAGCCGTAAACAGCACAACAACCCATCATGATGATATTTCGTTAGGAATTAGATGTTCGATACCAGCCCTTCGTTGAGTACTCCTAGCGTATCCGAAACGGCCTGAGGGGTGAGTAAGCTTGAAATTGGCGGGGGGTTGGGAGTGTCCGTTCTATCTGTATTACGAGTATCTATTCTATGCCACGGCTTCGAGTCGAAAAGATGTAAGTACCTACGTACTAATGTTTATTGCGCATTACGCCATACTTAGGTAATTTAGGAATTATGCGATAGATAATTTGACTTAAAAACAATATCTGATTTTGATTTTGACAATGATGAATTTATCTGAAAGACTTAATTGATCAAGGGTTTATTGGTTAAATTTTCTACGAAATTAAAATCGATTCGTGGAAAGATGTTTTAGTTTTACTTTTAAATGTTGTAGGTACCTCTACTAGTTCAGCAGCTTTCACGCTAGGTAATATTTTTTGTTGGTACGAGTACCTGCTAAGTGGCCTTGAAGTAACGGCTGGTCTAGCCGGGAGGATGGTGATTGCCGATCCGGCGCACCGCATTCAAATCCCACGCGCACCAGTCTTTTCGAAGTCATGTGCGTAATGCTACTAGCTTAAAAACGATGAAGGAAAACATCGTGAGAAAACCGACATGTACCTACCTAGAATCTTTCGAGGTCACGTGCCAATAATGAAAAAGTGCCATCCACCAACTGGCACTTTGCCAGGGTGATGGATTATGGCTTTAACTCTCTTCTTGCGAGAGAAGGCCCCGAGTCCCAGCTGTGGGAAAATTTGATGGGCTGTTTATGCGAATTATCCTTGATTCTGACAACACGTATCTTACTCGTATTACCTACTTCAAAGCAATCATTTCGTAATGTTTCACCAAATTTACAATAGACACCTAGGTTCCTATCCATTTACCTATTTACTTTTAGAAGTGAAATCGCGGCGTGTCATACAGAGATTTTTCATGGGCTGTGAATTGAATTCTAGCGTCACGTTCGGAAATGACAAGAAGTCTTCGGGTAAACTCGGGACCATGGCCATTGGCTATCTAGAAATGCGTTAGCATTTCCTACTGGCTGATGTATTTTCTAGATGGTAATGGCCAGGCCCTCCGGTTTCACCCGCGCAGTTTCCAAAGTTAGCTATCAAATACTGAGTTATAAGTTTTCACATCTATCGGCAGTTCCTATAACTGCCCATAACTTTTGTTTATCTCTTATCTTTATCATATGATAGGTATTCGATTTATTAGTGATGAACAGGTATTGAAGCTTTTGTCGTGACGTACCTACTTGACCGTTCAGAATTATCGCGCATTTGTACCTACCTAGTACCTACCCCTCTCGGCCGGCGCGGCGGCGGCACCTACTGAGGTACACTCCGCGAGGCATAAGCTGAGCTTTGCATTTGTGTGAGTGTACATGGATAGTGTAGGTGTGACAACCGGCTTTAGGCGCGGCGCCATTCTGTCTCGCCGCGCTCCTGCCTGATTGGTGATCACTCACACTAATGCAAAGCTCAGCCTATACCTCGCGGACAAAATTTCAAGCTCCTGCCTGATTGTTGATCACTCACACTAATGCAAAGCTCAGCTTATACCTCGCGGAGTGTACGCTGCAATGCCGCGCGCGCCACTTGGAGATACCTACCTATCTACAAGCGGCGCGCAGCGCGGGGGTTTTGCGACGTTGCCAGATTTACGTTTTGGTAACGATGTCTATGAAAGTAAATCACGCACACAACTGACGTTGTTGAATGAATCTAGTGCTTTTTAGTAATTCGAGTGCTTGATACAATGATTTAGTTTGTTAGAAAATTTTTTTTTTTAAATAAGCGAATTATTTTTCTCACATAGTTTGTATGATTACTGGCCTACCTACATTTAATGTCGACACCAAAGCGCCACGCTGTATAGTTGCTACTGCTCTAACTTATACAAACTTTACGTTAGATAGAAAGAGACGTACTATCGTCTAAGAGACTATCGTCTTGAACGGCGTGAAGCCACTTTCCACTTGTCAAAGTGACCAGCTGGTGACTCGCTGTGTTTTGTAATTTTTTGATTTATTTTGGTTTAGGAAGTGATTCTGTCTGAAATAATTTGTTGTATAAAAACTTAAAATCGTTTTGTTGTGATGGCTTTTGTGTAGCTTATGGCTGTGACAGCCACAGTTCAAAGAAAACTGAAGAAAATAATAATAATAAACAATACATAACAATAGCGATTCTATAGCATACTTGGCTTCCTTGGCACTTCAAACACGAATACTCCATGCTTGTCCTTTCTCGAAGGTTGGGTTCCTGCTTCCCTGTTAAAGGATTTTGAATTATATTTTTTTGTTGGAGACTTGTCGTCCATTTATTCCTACGTCGATGGTTTCAAAAGTCAGCATCAAAGTCAGTGACAGTCTGACAGTTTGACACTGGCAATTTGGTGGAATCGGTGGAACAGTGTAGCTTTGACTATTTTGATTTTGACAGTTATAAAAACAAATCGAATAATATTTTTCGAAGGTTTTGCAAAGAATTATTGCAACTTAAAATAAAATATTTGCAAGTTTAATAATTTTACGCAAAGTAGCTTATCCAATAATGATTGTATTGTTTTGTCACAAAAGTCTGAGATGATTATGTTTTCCATCTGAAAAACGTACCTACCTTAAGGTTATTTGGTAGATAAATTGGGATTGCTAAAAATACTAAATAAAAGCTTAAAATGACATTTATAAAGCTTATCGGGAAAACTGTAGGGTTTATGGGATATGCCCTGCAATATGCCTGTATTACACATTGTACATTTGAATACGTTGGAGATTTCGTTATGGTGAGAATGAATATAAAAATAAAACGTAACCTGTCTTTTATATCTACGATTAATTAACAATTTCATCCCGTTATCGCCTATATCTGTATAACTATATTACCCAACCGTATAGGAATCCATTGTACGTAGCTTGCCTCGATCCTGTGCTGTGCTAATCACTTGCTTGACTTTACCTGTGTTTTTGAATGTCATCAACATCAAATACATACTAACAATGATTTCTTTGCTGTTTGAGTATTTACCATTAATGTCAGGATAGTATTTGACCTGTGCAGAGTTAGTGATACATAACTGGAAAGATTACATAAAACATTTAATATTTGATGAGATAGAGTAATTAGCATTATAGCCTGCACTTGGGGAATATTGGCTGACAATGGTAATTATGATGAAGCTGTCGGTGTTGCACCAGCTCTAAGCATACATAGGGACAAATCGTCTTTATGTGGTACACTATTTATATGACAGGGTATGTGACAATAATCCAAAAATATTTTTCATGATAAAATGGACAGGAGTTGTGTTTGTTAAATTGTGTACTAAACCACCCTGTTCAAACCTCATTGCAGTCTAACTTGTATCTAGTTCTCAGATATAATGTACATAAATAACTGAAGGTAACAATAATATTTTTCAGTGCTCGGGGCCTTCAATGGAACCAACTCTGGAGTCAAATAACATCCTCCTCACAGAACACATAACACCCAGGCTGAACAGACTCCGACGTGGTGATATAGTCATTGCTAAAAGCCCATCCAACCCTAAGCAAAACATCTGCAAAAGAATAAAAGGTTTACCTGGAGACAAAGTAAGAGGATACTTTCCTAGCCGTAGTCAAATAGTTCCTAGAGGTCATATATGGTTAGAAGGTGACAATTCTAGTAATTCATCAGATTCTAGACTCTATGGCCCAGTGCCAGTAGGTCTGATCCGTAGTAGAGTTGTTTGCCGTGTCTGGCCATTAGACAAAATAAGTTCCTTGACAGATGAATATTAATTTATAGCACAATTGAACTTAGAAATGGATAGTTACTGTCTTCATATTGTTTAGTAATGTGAGATTTTTTTAAAATTAATATGAGGCAGAGATAATCCATTTTTGAGTTGACATTGTAGACTTTTGATGTGTCTACTGTACAGTTGTTGTTTTTTATTGTACAAAAGTATATGATACTTAGTTTCTTTGTTAACTACTTGGCATATTGTCCACCAATTGTCCACCAATATTGTAACGTCAAACAATTGCCAGCAATTGAATGGATTGTCTGCAATTATTTGTTATATATATTTTGACAAACAGGATGCTGCACTAGCAGTTATTTTATAAAGGCCTACAAACAACTGTACAAAGCCAAATAGAAATTGGTCATTTGGTATTGGACTTTGGGTAGACAGTCAATTCCTGAAGGGGTTAGATACATACATATTAAAAGTTAGATGTGTTGTTGTTACAGATGTGGCATTTTCAACACAACAGATATAATAAGTGAAAAATATGACTAAATTAGTCATATTATATATACTTTTAAACAGAATTCTATAATGATCAACATAAAGGCCTGGAGCCTGGAGGTGCCAATGTTTAATTTTGTTAAATTTCTGTAACAGAATGAAACATTGGCGACACCTATGGGGAAAATGAGAATTATTTTTGCAGATATATTTTCTTACTCAAAATGCATCATTGAGAAATATTTTTGACACACGTTTTTAAAATGCCCCATTCTGAGAATGTGAACAATAAATATGACTTAAAGTTATGGGATTTTAAGACGTATTGAAATTATAAAACAGGACTTAATTTTTGTTCTGTACGCCATGGTGGCTGTAACACAACTGAAAAATGAGAAGGTTATTTAAAATCATTTACATGTCAATTTAATCCTGATTTATTTATTATGTTTTTCTTTAAACTAATAATCAGGCTATATCATATAGCCTGTATGTTTATACTAGAACCATTTTAGGAAGAACTAAGTTTTTCTTTAAAGTTTCCAAATTCTGAGAATGGTATGGTTAGTGAGTTTGTTATCAAACTATGTCAACAAACTATTTTTAATCAGATATTTCAAAGATGTACTGTACCTAAAAAACACAATCACAGAATTGTGTGGTGCTTGCATAGTAGACAGTAGAGGCAATCTCAGGCCAACCGTGTAATATGTGGTGATTGAACTGATGACCTGCATAAGTTATTTTAAGATTAAATCATGTTAGTTTTTCTAAATTTGAAAGATCCAGTCAAAGTATGAATATGCAAAGCATATAAGTTTACGATTGTTAAAGTATGATGATTAAATATTATAAATAAATAATTCTACTAGAGTGGAGTATTGTGGTAGCTTTCCAACTGTGGATTTGTTTGACCTTAAGATGTTATTGATGGTGATGTTTTGTTTGTAAATAAATCAACTGTTACAATAAATAATTTTATTTAACTTAAATTCCTAAAACTTACTCTGTTAAAAAAGATCACAAACATATTTTTTTAATCTCTATACATTTATGACAGTTTAATGTTACTTTGTTTGTTCACCATGAATGACTAAACTACTGTAATCGATTTTTATAAAATTTTGCACACTGCATGGTTTGAATCTATTTGAGAAATATGATAGTGTATAGGTTTAATATATAATCGCTTTTTTATTTGAAATTATTTACGTGCTCAAATAATGTTACCAAAGCAAAACCAAACCGGGCGAATAGAGTGAAGATGTCTTGGTTAGAATACACCTTGCTATAGTTTGGAACTGGACTCTTCAGAGGTCAGACTCTTTGATCACTAGGTTGTAGATTATTCTTTCTTCATACAAAAAACTGTAGTCTGTTCATCTAGATCTAGAAGATCATAAGATGTGACCGATAGTGTTCGAGCTTCCTATCAGGCGCCTGTTTTGTCTGAAATGAACATTCGACTGTATATTGCTTAATATTCCGATAGCTGGCAGCAAACTCTGGGTAGGTGTAACGGTGTTCAATTCCACCGTTCCCTTAAAATAATCAAAAATAGACTTGCCGTCTTAGGAAACCTTTAAATCGTAAAACGGCCGTAGATGGTAAACGGAACGGTGTCGCGGACCAATCGGGACGCGACAAATTCAAATCACCCAATGGCGAGAGACGACGCCGAAGGGCATACAATTATAAAAGAAAAGCTGACTTGAGGCAGAAGCCATTTTTACAAATAATTTTTCTAATAACTATAAAAAGTGAAATAAAACTAAATACTGTCCGAAAGCTTAAAAGTTATAAGTGCAACGAAAACCCCGTAGGGGTTCCAGCACCGGGTTGAGTCCCTAACGGCCAACTCTTATGGCCGGCTGATATACCAAGGGAACTACAAGGCTTGAGGTAGCAGCCCTCCACTCCCTTCGGGTAAAACAGAAGAGCTACCCCGTGTAGGACACAAGGAGCACCATCGCCATGTCCAGCTGCCTCCACTGAACCCCAGAAGGACTGCGACCCGACTCTCCGCGGCTTACACAGGCCAGTGTGTCCCACCAGAATTGCACTATAATTCCCTCGATTTGCAGACGACCCCGACCCTCTCTTTAATTTCAACTTATACTACCCCCAGAACTACTACTACATTTAGACCACCCATCCAGTGGTAACTGTAAACTTTATACGATAATAAAATCTAATTAGTTAAACTCGCGGTTTTTATTAACAACTCCTTTAATTACTTCTACTCATGTTCACCGGAGCTAGCTTGGATACTCTCTCTATCTTTAACTCCACCAACTAGCGAGGTTTCATTGGCGCCCAACTACTAAGTTTGCAATCGAGTCGGATTTATATTGTTTTTAAGGTGTGCTCTTGATAATTTATGGTGTTGGCTATAATCTTCTAGATCTAAGGCAAATTTTTGTGTGTAAAATTACCTTGTGTGTGGACAATCTCAACTACTTACCTATATTCTTTACTATACCCACAACTATTTTTATAAAATTTTTTCATAGATTCTTCTGGAAGTTAGTAGTTAATGACCACACATCGGGTACTTCTTATTATAGGGTACTTATATTTTTCTAGGGTGACCTACCTCACCACTGCTATTGCTGTTAAACCAATAATACTTCTGCATTGTGATATTGCATATTAATAGCCTAATACTTTCTAGGTACTAGTGAATGTGTGATATATCCTTTTAATTTTTTTTTAAATTTTTACAGTTTTTAAGTTGTAAGAACACTTTGGTTCTTTTACAAAATTTTTTAACTACCTGAAGGGTGACTTCCATATCGGATATTCCACATTAACTTTTATTTATATTGAATTGCTTCTGCAATCAATCTTGAGTCATTACTGTGACAACCTTGGATAATTATTGTTGAGCTTAAATTGGAAACACTTACCTGAGCATAATGGGTTACGAAATTAAGTTTCTTTCACTTCAAAAGGCGGAAAATCTAGGCGTACTTCAAAGATATTCGATAAAGTTCAACTCGCACTTATAAAAGCTCACTCTAGAAATGCTACCACGTACAACCTCCGTCGGAAAAACTTCGAATTTAATGTGGGCGACACTATATGAAACGAACTTTTTACCATAGCGACAAAGGTGTCAAGTTTACAAAAAACTAGCTCCAAAATTCATTAAATGCCGCATAGCTGCAAAACTATCAAAATTGGTATATGAACTCACCGATATGGCTGGTCGTAAATTAGGTGCGTGGCACATAAAGGATTTCAAGCTCACAAATTAATTAATAATCCTACTTAATACTAATTAATACTATCTAAACTTGCTAATGTAGTCTAAACTAAATAATACTGCTTCAATAATCATTAAATACTGTTTAAGCTAATTGATGCTGTACTATCAACCTCTCTAAGAATAATTCTAAATCTAATACTAAATAAGCTAAACATAAATAACTTTTATACGTTCCGTCTAAGTTGGGGACAAAACATTATGCTGGAGTGTACTCGTAGTTACAGGTTCTCTGACACTATTAGGTGTAAGTGAATACCGCTCACTAACGGCGGATTCACATACTAACAACATTCAGTTACAGTCTACATCTGTAACGTGTTGAATGCCCGATGTTAGACCTAGATAGTGTCACCTTCTCTAAAAATCCTATGCTAGTGCTCGGAAAATCGGCGAGTGTGGTGTCGGTCACAGCATGGATTTGCAATTGCCCTGGCAAATGAACTTGTTATGTGCCCGGAAAGTCGGTAAGGGAGCACCGATCACATTAACAAACTCTTAAAGTGAATACGCTCACTAACGGCGAAATTCACAAACTTTCAACATCCAAGGTCACTCAAACCTCTAAAAGTGTTTGATACCCGATGTTAAACCTAGATAGCATGTCTATCTCTACAATCCTGAGTCTACAACTACAGCTGACCCTAAAGGCCAAAGCCCAGCTAATGATTGTCCTGACAACACTCTACAGATACCAGGAACACAGAATGTTACACTCTCTAGACAGCCGAAAAGTTCAAGAAACTTTTCTCCGGATTTTCCTCAGGAAAAATCCTGACCTAAAAAGGGGGTATGTAACGGTGTTCAATTCCACCGTTCCCTTAAAATAATCAAAAATAGACTTGCCGTCTTAGGAAACCTTTAAATCGTAAAACGGCCGTAGATGGTAAACGGAACGGTGTCGCGGACCAATCGGGACGCGACAAATTCAAATCACCAATGGCGAGAGACGACGCCGAAGGGCATACAATTATAAAAGAAAAGCTGACTTGAGGCAGAAGCCATTTTTACAAATAATTTTTCTAATAACTATAAAAAGTGAAATAAAACTAAATACTGTCCGAAAGCTTAAAAGTTATAAGTGCAACGAAAACCCCGTAGGGGTTCCAGCACCAGGTTGAGTCCTAACGGCCAACTCTTATGGCCGGCTGATATACCAAGGGAACTACAAGGCTTGAGGTAGCAGCCCTCCACTCCCTTCGGGTAAAACAGAAGAGCTACCCCGTGTAGGACACAAGGAGCACCATCGCCATGTCCAGCTGCCTCCACTGAACCCCAGAAGGACTGCGACCCGACTCTCCGCGGCTTACACAGGCCAGTGTGTCCCACCAGAATTGCACTATAATTCCCTCGATTTGCAGACGACCCCGACCCTCTCTTTAATTTCAACTTATACTACCCCCAGAACTACTACTACATTTAGACCACCCATCCAGTGGTAACTGTAAACTTTATACGATAATAAAATCTAATTAGTTAAACTCGCGGTTTTTATTAACAACTCCTTTAATTACTTCTACTCATGTTCACCGGAGCTAGCTTGGATACTCTCTCTATCTTTTAACTCCACCAACTAGCGAGGTTTCATAGGTATTTGGGGAATTTAAAGGAGGAAAAGGAGGAGAGGCTTTGCCCCGCTACTCACCAGCCAGCCCCTCTACCGCCTAATGCCTGGGCCACACTAACGGGAAATGTCATTAATTATCGCGTTAACGGACGATAAACGTAGATAATGTTTATAATGTATCTACAGGACTTAATCACGATTTAATTCATTGTTTAAATACCTCGACGTTTAACGACGATAAACGTAGATGTAAAATACACCTTCGGTACACGTCTATTAGGTGTATTTAACACATACGGTTAACGTCTGTTAACGCGATAATTAATAGCATTTCCCGTTAGTGTGGCCCAGCATAACTCGGCTATTGCTTTGTTATTGCTGTCTCTATAATTGCAAGTGAAAAGAAAAGAGAGATAAATATCACAGCTAAGATATTTTTCTTTCGGCGGTAGACCCCCTGGTCTGCACCTCGCTGTTGGGGTATAACAGAAGAACTATGTGACAAGCTTTCAGCTTGCCTAAGGTTGCCATCCGTCCGGGTTTCCCCGGATTTGTCCTAGTTTGGACGGCGTCCGGGCAGCGTCCGGGCCGGATTTCATCTTCATCTCAATGTAAGAAGAGATAATAACATTTTTTTACACATAACTATGACAAAAATTTAGACATGTCCGGGTTTTGGGCTCTATAATCTGGAAAATCCGGGGTTTTCACGAATCTTGTCCTGGTTCCCAAACTTTACAGATAGCAACCCTAAGCTTGCCTCATATACCTACCTGCCCAAAATTTCCTGCCAGATCTCGGCAGTCCCGGATCTTCAATATTTTTAGGCGGGTCAAATTCATGATTATAACATTGATCGGATATTACGACGATGACTTGATATAAGTGATGAGTCGCTCAATTTGGCGCCCCCTGAGGTGTGCCGCCCGTGGCGCGGGGCTTGCCCCCCTATCTGGCGCTGGATCTCGGAACATAATATCGTATTTTTAAGCCGTTTAGAAGTAAACATTGCTGTAATATGCTGTTTGCGATGAACAGATGATAGTTGGACGTCAAGTAGCTTATCACCATGTTGCATTGGGCAGGTAGGTTGCCATTTTCCCAACCTTCAAAAAGACCTTCAAAGAGATCCTTTAGACGTAAATTATAAATCGTTATTTTAACAGCTAGTAGCAGCGCCCGCGGTTGCACCGGCGTAGGGTCCGTTCCCGTTGTTTTCCCGGTATAAAAAGTAGCCTATGTTACTTTTAATACCTCCAAGAATATGTGTACAAAGTTTCATGATGATCGGTTAAGTAGTTTAAGAGTGAAATCGTTACAAAGTTGCATTTACATTATTTATATTACTAGGGATGGTTGATTTCAATAGTTTTGATGGATTGCGGCTCTATGTTCAGTTCGATGAATGTTCTTCTCGTGAACTGTATCCTCAAGTTGAGCTCTCGCGATCGCCTGTAAATAAGATTATATTTTTTAATGACATATGTATATAACCACAAGTAGCATTTTACCGACACCGCTCATCGAATTTTATTGTATTGAGACAAAAACTCTTTATAAAAATATATTTTTGGGATATTTCATTATTTTTTTATCTATTACTAGCGCCCCGCAGTGTGCCAGTTCCTGTCATTCCCGTTATTTTTCCGAGATAAAAAATAGCCTATTGATGAGATCTTCCAGACCATACTATATTACTATATATTTTTGACATTTCAGCCCGATCCGCTCAGAAATTATGACGTGGTTGACCAACAAACATCCATACATTGACATTTACGATATTAATAGGATAGGCTTATACTAGTCCGCCATTTCCCTGTATTTAGCGACGATGCGGTACCTATACGATGGAACGTGTTTACCTAGAAGAAACCGTTTCATTCTCGATTTGAAGACTCCAAGATTGAAATAGCGGGTAAAATCTTCTCAAGCAGCGCATTCCACGGCCTAGATCACTAATGTAGAGTCTTCCTCTTCCTATTCCTCTTCCTCCGTTAGTCTCTACTCTCTAACCTCTCACCTCTCTCTAACCTCTTCGTTAGTCTTTGGATCGTCAACCGTGAAAAGATTTCGCTTTTTCAAACTACGAACAGTCCTATAGAAAAAGGGCAAGATGGTATCAGATCATTTAGATCAGTTTCACACTCTCCGAAATGTATGCGATAAAAAAACATACTACAAGCTGAATAGAGAACCTCCTCCTTTTTTTGGAGTCGGTCAAAAACCTAGTATATATTTCGCAGCCGGATCGTATAATCCGCTGTCATCATTACGGCTAGCCGTTTTGAAAAACAGGGCCGTTTTGTAAAGCGGCGGTTCAACGATTAGCCGCATTGTCATTGCGATACGTTCTTCAATACGGCGGCCAACGTTTAGCCGCATTGTACTACTGCTTAAATTGTAGGGTGACCATACTTACAAAATAAACAATGAAAATTAATTGTATTAATCAAAAAAAGCTGACAGATTATCTCTTGCCATATATTTTTTTTAAACATCATACCTCTCAGATAAAACTTGAAAGCCCCTAACTTGATATTGGTGATGGTACACCTAAGAAATATGGTGCACTTAGACAAGGGTCATCATTGAGATTTGACTCCGGGTGGGCTTCCGCCAGAAGCTCTGCGGTCAGCCCTGAGTGTCGCTTCTCCATACTCGGGCTACGCTCCACTACGTAGGTCGCCGGCTCGCTTCGCTCGCCACCTCCCCCTTCGTTGCGCTCGGCCTCGCATGGCTCGCTCCACTCAGGACCTCCCTTGAGCTTCTGGCTCCCGCATTTTTTATATACACTCTAGGGGTAGTAGCGACAAGACTAGGTGGAGTCGGATCTGGGTCCTTCCTAACCTACCCGGTCCGATTTAGTCTTAGCAAGGTGGACGGTGGTAAACCACCCCAATAATATTGTGTAGGATTCCGCCGAACACCAGAATCCACAGTCACCTTAGCAATTTATCAACACACGTAGTGTTTTCAACGCCATATTGTTGTTATGTCAGACAGCGCCATGATTATTATGAATCGGAACTAAAAATTGTCAAAGCGGCGGCTAATCTTTCGCTTTATTACATTACGGCTAGCCGTTTTGAATGACGTATGGCGTCGAATACATTCCGGCTGTTATTTAATCAGCCGCTTTCAATCTGGCTAATCGTCAAACTGCCGCTTTACAAAACGGCCCTGGTTTTCAAAACGGTTAGCCGTAATGTAATACAGCGGATTATACGATCCGGCTGCGACATATACATGCTATAATCTATAATAGTAATTTTCCGACAATGTTCAAGACTTCTGAAGTCATTTTAGCACAAGGGTGTCGTTGCCTGTGAGCCTTAAAGCACGTTTATTCGTCCTTAAGAATATATTATTACTCGTACCTACAGATTTGATCATCTGAAAATGGAGGTATTAAACATATTTTATCAAAAGATTAATAAGTAAATAAGTAATGCTTTAAAAATAATAATTTGATAATATCTGGTCAATTAAATAATTATAAACATCGATGATTATAAAAGTAGCCATAGCAAATTAAGCCACTAATTATAGTTGCCAGGTTCAATAGTAATCTTTAGTAAATTAGTAATATAATCTTGTTGCCTTGCTAATGGAACTGTATTCATTTTTTTTTAAACTAGAGAATGTTCATTATTTGTGTAGCGATTTGCATTGATTATCTAGAGATATATTTTTGATTGAATTAAGGCCAAGACGAATTCAGGGGTAAGGGCGTCATGACCTCATGACCGGGCTGGGTCCAAAACCTAGGTAACATCAGCAATAACAACAGCCCACTAAATGGTCTCACTGCTGGGACTCAGGGCTTCTCTCGCAAGGAGAGAGTTAAGGCCTAGGCCATAACCTAGGTAAACCACTACTTAAAATTCACGCACGAACTTTTCCGAACGGATAATTTGTGGTTTGACTACGCACTACGCCTATGTGACCCCCCCTGGCGATAAAGTTGAATCTCCTCATGACAGAAGACCTCAAGTCCCACCAGTGGGAACATAGAGTGGTCTGCTTACGTCCTTGTGACAGAGATTCAAAATCCAGTCGGTTCGGATTCAGGCGCGGCCTCGAATTTTGGAGGGGCTCACCAGTACGCAGCCTCAGATTTGGGGGGGTCATAATCATGAGTACTAGTAGCGCCCCACGATTTTACCCGCGAAGTTGCCGTTCTAGGGTGGATGATCCAGTAATGGACAAGACCCCAGTTATGGACACTTTTTTCCTTTATTCAAAGAAAACAAGCCTTCCATATTGAAATTTTGGTGTGGCAACAGTTAATCATAGAGAACGGACCTCCTATTCGCCTCATAATATACGTCAGTGCGATCTGTCATTTTGTTTCAAGATGGCAAAGTAAACATTAGACCAAGTTAGTGCTGGTCCAGTAAAATCAAATTTTACTAACGTAATCGTTAACAAGGTGAGTCTATTTGGTTCTCCATCATTTATTTGTTATTTATTGTAACTGAATTCTAATTATATTTTAAGCTTTGTTTTGAAATAAGAGATATAATTTGTAATTCTTCCCGGTTCTAATCGCGCTTTTTTTTGTGTTTATAGCCGGTGTCATTTACTGGTTCTGGCATAGATACTTTACCCAGTAATCGACACATGTCCATAATTATTTTTTTACGAACTTCTGGAGTTGGCACGCCAATTTAACTCCTTTTTCCAAGCAGTTTAAGTATATTTTTAAATTAAACAAATTGGAGTGCATTTACCAGTAAAGAACAGAGTGTCGATCACTGGATCCAGTGAGTGTCCATTACTGGGTTTTATATCTTCTTTCAGATGTTTCTGGATTTTTTCAAGTGTTTTCAAATGGAAACTTTGCTATACCGGGAACAAGCAACAACCGTACCGATACAATTACTCCTCAAAAAAGTATGCGATGAGGATGGCCCTCAAACAACTTAAAAACAACAAGGCACCTGGCGACGACAGGATTACGACTGAGCTTCTGAGAGCGGGTGGAAAACCGGTAAATAAAGTTCTCCAGAAGCTGTTTGACTTTGTCATACTTGACGGTAATACGCCAGAAGCGTGGAGCAGTAGTGTGGTGGTGCTCTTCTTCAAAAAAGGTGACAACATCTTGTTGAAGAACTACAGACCCATCTCACTTCTGAGCCATGTTTATAAGTTGTTTTCTAGGGTAATCACGAATCGTCTCGCACGCAGGTTTGACGACTTCCAGCCACCCGAACAAGCCGGTTTCCGAAAAGGCTATAGTACCATAGACCACATCCATACGCTTCAGAAGATTATACAGAAAACGAGGGGTATAATCGGCTACTATGTATAGCGTATGTGGACTATGCGAAAGCCTTCGATTCCATCGAGACCTGGGCAGTGCTTCAGTCTCTCCAGCGATGCCGCATCAATTATCGCTATATCGAACTGTTGAAGTGTATTTATAGCAAAGCCACAATGTCTGTCCGATTACAGGACCAGTGAACAAAACATATCCAGCTACAGAAAGGCGTGAGACAGGGAGATGTTATATCTCCAAAACTGTTCACTGCCACGCTGGAAGATGTTTTCAACCTACGGGACTGGAACGGATATGGCATTAATATGAACGGCGAATGCATCACTCACCTTCGGTTTGCCGACGACATAGTCATTGTGGCGGAGACGCTGGAGGAGTCGGTGCTATGCTCAGAAACCTCAGTAGAGTATCCCAACAGGTAACTCTGAGAATGAATATGGACAAGACGAAGGTCATGTCAAATGTTCATGTCTCACCTGTACCGGTTATTGTTGGGAATACCACACTCGAAGTTGTTGACGAATACGTCTACCTGGGTCAAAGATCCAATTAGGTAGATCCAACTTCGACAAAGAGGTCCAGCGAACAATCCAACTCGGATGGGCAGCGTTCGGGAAACTTTGGCATATCGTCGAGTCAAAATACCCCAATGCCTAAAGACGAAAGTCTTTAGTCAGTGCGTGTTGCACGTGATGGCTTATAGAATGAAGACGTGGTCCTTAACTGTGGGCCTCATAACGAAGCTCAAAATCGCACAGTGAGCTATGGAGAGCTATGCTCGAAGTCTCTTTGCGCGACAGAATCCGTACTGAGGATATTCGCAAAAGAACAAAAGTGGCCGACATAGCTCAAAGAGTAAGCAAGCTGAAATGGCGATGGGCAGGCCACATCGCTGGCAGAACTGATAACCGATGGCGCAGAAAGGTTCTCGAGTGGCAACCACGAATCGGAAGGCGCAGTGTTGGACGACTTCCCACTAGATGGACAGATGACCTCGCATCGGTCGCTGGAAACCGCTGGTTGCAGGATGCGCAGGACCGTACGTTGTGGAAATCTGGGGGAGGCCTATGTTCAGCAGTGAGCGTCTTGCGGCTGATGATGATGATGATTATTAGTATCGATAATAGTTATTTCTACGAGTACTACTGGTTTTGAGTAAAGTTTTGTTTTGTTTTGATACTTTTGCCTTCAATAAAAAATTAATTTCAATTAAACTGTATTTAGTTTATTTATCTCTAAATAGTATTTATATCTGCCATTATTATTTTTATGTAGTTCACTGTCGATGACTGGGTGTCCATAACTGGGTAACGTCGAACACTGGATATGGACAACTGGATCCTAGGTGTCCATAACTGGTGATTTTAGATTTTCTATATTTTATCAAAGTTCTTATAATTCGTTACAGATACTTCAATTGTATATCGTTGTGTTGATTCTTGAGAATACTGATTGTCATTTTCAGTCATTATTGTTGATCTGAGTTTTGTACTTTTTTTATTGCTTTTATTATGAACACTGTCCTAAAAGTGTCCATTACTGGGTCCTTCACCCTAGTTGTTTTCCCGCGTTAAAAAATAGTCTATGTACTATTACATATTTTGAATTTTCTTAGATTTTTGGTTTAATGTATACGATTTGGGGGGGGGGGTCATGTCCCCTGTGACCCCCCCCACCTCCTCGGACCGCGCATGTTCGGATTGAGCCATGGAATCCCGCTATCGATCGGTAGCGTTGATTTGCGATTCACAACCTCTAAGAAGTCTGAACTAATGTAACCGACCCCGCTTACAAAATTGTTGTTGATGGCATAACTGTGGAAGTGAAAACTTCTTTTGGCCACCACACACGGATTTTTCGTGGGCTGGGAATTAAGCTCATCGCCACACTCGTAAATGTACAAAATCTTCGGGTGAACTCGGGACCTAACCCATTTCTAGATGGCTACACTTAGAAGACTAATCTAGATGGCCATGCTTATAACATTAATTTAGATGACCGTGCTTAGAAGACTTCTCTAGACGGCCATGCTTTAAAGATTTTTTCCAGTCGCCCTCGTTGTTTCCAAAGTAAGCTATCAAATTCTGAATTATACGTTTGTCTTCTATCGGCAGTCCCTATGACAGCCAACGGTTTTTCTCTTATTTTTCGAGCGAAATTAAAGACTAATAACAATGCCTAAAGTTAATTGGTAGTCCGACTTTAAATACCAGATACCTTAGATAGTGAATAAGTAAATATATCAGGTTTTCAGCACGGTTCCATTGTACCAATCGTAAGCTGATTACGTGCATACTTGCTATGGCAAAAGAGTGCCGCGATAAAAGTATGACACTTCCACAAGAGCGACAAGGCAAGAGCGATCAGACCCGTGCTTTTGGTGTAAAGCGGTTGTGCCAATTCTATACGTAGTATATGTAAACTATTTGCCAGGTACATTTTCAAGTAGGTACTACCTACTGTTTAGTCTGAATGTCCAAAAGGCAAGGTAATATTATGACTGTAATACCTGCTAGTATAAACGTTTATTTGATACTACTAACCTGTTCTGAAGGACCATGACGTAATTTCCATCTGGTTTAATAAACGCAACATTTTCTACGCTGATAAGACTCCTTCTAGAAACTCTGATTCTTCTCGACCCTCTCGGAATGAACTTCGAGAAGTGTCCCATCGCGTAGTACATAGGTTGCTTGATAAACTCATCTCTTTCTCCGTACACCAAAATTGGTGCATCTACATAGTTGTGCGCCCAGTTCGGACCACCTTCTGGGTCTAGGCAGAGGTTCCAGTCAATCCAGCCTACTACAAAGTTATTGAGATCCTGAAAAAAAAGTACAGGACATATAGTTTGTTAAATAGATTTTAATCATACCTTTATTGTGACACAAACTGATAGACATATTAGAGTAAAACACTTATGAACTAGCGTTACATGTAGATTTATTGCTGGAACGCTGGGAGTAATGTCTTTTTAGCCGCTTCTCCAAGCAACCTGCCTGGAGCCTTTATTTTTTGTGATTAACAGGCGCTTGAGAATTTTGATTAAATGTCACCGACTAAGTCTTTTGAAATGTCCTACAATGTATTATACTCGTAGGTGTTTATCTAAATAATCGAATCATGGATGAGAATTGAAACGTGAGGCAGCATAGGTGGCGGATGTGAGTCGGTTGGAAAAAGAGAATTAGCTCAGGGTGTATGAACCTGTTCGAACGGAAAGAATAAGCATGTTCATTGCTTCTACTATTAGTTACTTACTATACACGTTTTTTGGACTGTTCTTGCGCCCGTGAAACAATTTAGGCTTCAAAGAATTTTAAAACATTTAAATTTGGATACTTATTAAAGGTGGGGTGAAACTTTTAGGTATATAGATACTTGAGTGGTCGTGAGCTTATGAGGTAATGCTGTCATACCTGCATTATACTAGTTGTGTATCTGCGCGCTCTTCTCCATGATCCGATTTCTACTTTCAGTAAGTCCCAAGGCATCGGTCCCTCGCAAGCCTCCGTCGATAGAAGAATTTTATCCGGGTATCTGTTTTGTAAAGTGGACAGAATGCGGGCAGGGAAGAAGTTGCCGTAGTAATGAATGGCGATTCCGTCGATGTACTCGATAGATTTCGGATCTTCTCTTTCCATCTATAAAAAAAAACACATGAATGGCTGAAAATTATGCTTAAGAAAATAATCTGAATTCCAGTCAAATTGAAACGAGATATGCCTATATAAGGTATCAGGAGACCGCCGCTGTTGATGATGTGGTCGATTGCAAAACCGTTTAACTCCAGTTGGAGCCAACCTCGTTGAGCATTGTTTTGGCAAAGAGGTTACAAATAAGTATTTTGCCCTCCCAGATCCATTCAAAACCTTAAAGAATGGCTTCGAGGGAAAGAATAACATAGCATTGAGAATGGTATCTAGTGCTCATTAGTATTCCGTCACCACCCTGCTGTTCCCTGCTAGAGTCTATTTCTATTATTATAGTAGATACTTACGCCAAGCAACCAAGCAGGCAAGATGTATCGTTGATCATCAACAGCCAAGATCAAAGTTTGATTGAACCGGGAATTTCTGATTGTTGGTCCCAAATTGTTAGCTACCCAACGTCCCTGAAAAATTATCATAATGAAACGTTACATTCATTGCAATATATCAGATGCGTTTCTTAATACCATTGCTTGCTTTGATTTGCAAAAGAGAATTTCGTGTGTATGTTAAACTTTATTCTGGATAAATATATAGTTCATAATATTCATTAACATGATGAAATAAATTACCAATTGCGCAGGTGTCCATCCCAGAGAGTTGAAATCGACGAAAGGAACAATTCCGTTGATTGGTTCATTCGTTGTTGTGATTGCCCAAATTTTAACATCAGCTCTTTCGTAAGCTTCCATAAATCTGAAATGAAAATAAAAAAACTCAAATGAATTGAGTTTGTATTGTATTATTTCCCTGAACTTTCCGAATATGTGACAACTGCATTAGTAAAGTAGTTTATTAGTAAAATTACTTGATGTGGTAGTCCGCGTAGGACTGGTAGTATTGTGGTCTCAGTTGCCCGAAACCAGTGATCCTTTCGTTGGTCTTCATCCAAATCGGAGGCGACCAGGTGCTGGCTGTGATCTTGATTTCGTCTGTCGCTAACATCTGACTTCTTTTGATCATTGGCAACTGAAAATAAGTTACATATTTTTAAGCATAGAAAAATACAGTCCTATATGTAAAACCGAGTGCTTGACGACATCCGTAAATTTTTAAATAATATTTAGGAATTGCAATTCCAGGAAATTGGTGAAAGTGGGAGTATTTACCTACTTATGCTTTGCAGTTGTTTCAATGGCAATTTGATACTTATTAATCACTTAGTAAAGTTTGCGGGCGAATTTACGATTACGATATTTTTCTCATTTACTACTCCTTTCGCTTTCTTCAGTATATATACAGATAATACCTACATACTAAAATTATTATTATTACTTACATATTAAATGAAACCTGTTCTAGATTTATTATATCAATATGCTCTGCGTGTAATAAATAAAACCTACCCATTTGAAATTTGTAATCTTTAGCTTTTTGATAACTGCAGTATATTATAGGTTTACCTTGAAAAACAGATCTTCGTCAGTAAGTGAAAAGTTGGATAGTGCTGCATCATGCCAAGGGTGTTCGTTATAAGTGTAGGGGTGAGTTGAGAAGTCACATCCTCCAATAGGAACTCTAATCAAATTGTATTCGATTCCTTTAGGTCCAAAATAGGTGCTGGAAATAAAGTAACAAATTAATCAGACAATAAAGATCTAAATGTTTGTATTTGATAAAACATTGCTTTGTTATTGTATGATTTTGCAAACAACGTACTATCTAATGATTTTTCATTACCTAAGTTTGATTTGTTTTACAATCAGTTAGATTCACGAGAAGACTATCTTCGTAACAACAAGTAACATTTTAAGTACTTACATTAAATTCTAAATTTAATAATGGTAAATAAATTCTGGATTTATATGTTAGGCTCAAATTACCATCGACACTAACGTGACAATTTAAAAAAAAAACTGGCTATTAGTGAAAGGATTTTATAACTTAAAAGAATATTTTAACCATGAAAATGACGAATATTTATTATTTTAAAATATTATTGCTATTTCATGTTTTTTTTTTTTGTTATTTTTTGTTTTAGTGTTAATTTTCAATTGATAGCATTATATAAGTAGGTAAGTTATAATAAGGTTAGATTTTTTAAATGTTATAGGTTTTTTAGGTAAGCTTAAGCACTTACACATTTTATTATTCTTACTTGTATTGTAACTAAATTACTTGTTATAAATTAGTACTTTGTCACTATGTGACACATATTGCACGTCCGTAATTGGGCACACTGTTTGTACATTTAAGCTACTACTATAAGATCTTTGTAAACACAGTATAGCAATAAATAAATTCTTATTCTTATTCTTATAAGTTAAATATGTTCAGTAACCATAGACCTCTCTTCAACATTGGTAAGGTTAATAACAATAGCACCTTATTGACACACCAAAAGGCAGAACTAAAAATTAACAATAATCCTTAAAAACTAGTGCAGCAAATTGGCAGCCTTATCGCTGTAAGCGATCTCTTTCTCGTTTTATTTTATTTACGGTATTAAAAAAAAAACTGAGTTCCTAAACCTAAAACAACCCTATTCTGAGAAGTTCTATAATGGGACGTTTTACAGATGCAACTTGTCAAAAATAGTTCAATTTTTTATGACACCGCTGTTTGTTTTTGTGAAATTTATCTAACAAAATAAAACATTGGCGCCACCTATGGTGAAATTGGGAACTGTCTTTTACAGATCTTTTTGCATCTTGAAAACGCCCGCCCCATTAATTTCATGACTTACTTGATGAATTGAGTCTGAGCGTTATCAGATAGTTTCCGCCAGTTAATAGAAGCAGCATCAGTCACTGACCCACCGAACCCTTCAATATACTGGTGTCGAACGTTGCTGAACACTCTCAATGACACTCTATTCCAAATTGAGGCTGAAATAAATGTGTTAAGTTATAAAGCTGTGATTTTTATGTGATCATCATACAATAAGAACAAAATTAAAAATTTTGATTCACCCCCGACTATATCGGATTTGTTATCTGTACAACATTCTACTAGTCAAGCCCTTTCATTTGATACCCACATTGAAGTAGGTTGTGAAGAAATATTTTGTGGAGGCGGCCATCTTGAATCGATATTTACCAAACATAGCTAAGAACATCGGCACGGATATTATTAACCTTCAAATAAAAAAATCCGCATCGAAATCGGCCCATCCGTTTGAGCTCTACGGTGCCACAGACAAACATACAGACATCGACGTCAAACTTATAACACCCCTTTTTTGATTGGGGTTAAAAACAACCAAATTTTAGGATTTGTGTACCTATCATATACTGGTATAAAAGCAAAAGTAAGTTTGTTACGTTTTTACGCGAAAACTACAAAACCGATCGTCATGAAACTTTGTACACGTTCTTGGAGTTATTAGAAGTTACATAGGCTACTTTTTATTCCGAAAAATAACGGGATCGGGTACCTACTACGCGCGGGAAACCGCGGGGAAATCCTAGTACCTAAATCCAAAGCATAGGAAGGCTTGCTTCATCCGAGTCCATTGTTTTATGGCGAAGGTCGTTGATGTGTGAGGTCGTTTTATACTATAGAGTGACGAGACGAGCACGACATATGCTTGATGGTAAGCACCATGCCTGCCACAACAGCACAGTGACACGCGGCTATTGGAACATGAAGATTCCAAATCGTTACCTAGCCGCCACTGCGCTCGTCACCCAAAGATATAAGATCTTTTATCTCTATGCCCAGTAATACTTATCACTGGAAATATTGCCCTTCAAACCTTCAATGCGGAGCACAGTAATGTTTGCACATTACTATTTGGCGGTAGAATAACTGGCAAAGGTGTGGCACTTCCCAGGACTCTGCAAAGAGTCCTAGCACTACAAACATGCTTTTAAAATATTTCTAACTAGTAGAATCCCGCGGTTTCGCCCACGTAGTTCCCGATCCCGGGATAAAAAGTGTCCTATGTGTTTGTTATCTATGTTCCATATTTCATCCAGATATCTAGTATCCAGTATTTTTTGCTTAAAAAGCATAACAAACCTCCAATACATAACTACATACAAATTTTAGCATTTATAATTAGTTTTGATTGTAGTATGCAATGCTAGTGCAAATACAAGTTACGTCTGGTCTAGTCGGGAGAACGGCGACTGCCGATCCGGAGCCCCCGGGATTAAATCCATACGCACCACCGTCTTTTCGAAGTCATGTGCGTAATGCCGCTAACTTAAAACGGTGAAGGAAAACATTGTGAGGAAACCAACATGTACCCAGAATCTTTCGAATTCATGTGTCGTCCACCAACCCGCACTGGGCCAGCGTAGTGGATTATGGCCTTGACTCTCTCCTTCCGAGAGAAGGCCCGAGTCCCAGCAGTGGGAACATTTAGTGGGCTGTTTATGTTATGCTAAGCAATGCTACGTATTGTTCCTAGATTCTTGATCATCATTACATACAAGTCATTTAGTGCCAAAGTCGTCGTCCTGAACAACAGTGTCAGTCTGAAAACACGACCCTTTTGTACTCGTATTTGCACTGTCTTTCTGCGTATCTGCGACAGCTGACATACTTATTTGTACTTAAGACTTATTTGTATTACTTACGGTTTGCATCCTCAGGAATCTCCTCGTCTTCATAAGCCGAATCAGGCAATTCTTCATCCTCTTCTTCCACGGCAGCCTCGTCATCTTCCTCTGTTTCGTCAGACTCGAACCACCATGGCGGTAAAGTGATGACTCCTTCTATTTCTTCTTCTGAAGACTCTTCAGTTTCTGCAGGCTCTTCTATCGTTTGGATGACACCATAACTTTTCTCGAAACGTTTTCCGGCCTAAAGATAATGGTGACATTTAGACATTTCCTAGCATCATTGTAGCCGAATGTGGAGCACATATTCCTAGAAGGCTATTAAGCTGAAAGGATAGTCTTATATTAACACTATGAAGGGCTAATATTATACAGCAAAAAATAGTTTTAAAAAATCCGTTTAAACAATAAACAGTTATAGGGATTGCCGATAGAAGTGAAAACTAGTAACTCATAATTCGATAGCTCACATCGGAAACTACGCGGGTGAAACTGGAGGGCGTGGCCATGACCAAGGCCATCTAGATCATCCAAGTTGAACCGAAGATTTAGTTCATTTACAAACGTGACGGTTGACCTCAATTCACAGACCACGAAAAATCTCTAGGTATATGGTGCGCCAGATGAAGATTTCACTTCAAAAATTGTTTATTAGCGATTTCTCGTGGAACAGTCGTTAGTTTTGATTTTTGTACTGTAGCGATTCTATATTCTGTGCAATTATACCGGCGTTTCTGCTTCGCTTCGTCGTTGTGAGTGTGTATTCACGACGTCTGCTAACTCTAAAGGTACAAGTTCGCGCTGAGACCGCGACAGGAGACAGCGACAGGCACTTGACACTATAGAATTGTATGGGCGCCAGTTCGCGCCGAGACTGCGACACATTATGTCTCGCAACACGTGTCTCGGTCTCCTGTGTAGGGTGAAGGGACGAGAAGGACATATTAATACACCTACCTGAATGTAAGTAACACATAACAGCGTAGTCACGCAGCTTTGCAGCAGGACCATGAAAAGTTCCAAGTCATTACTTAACACTTCACTGCGGTCGTCACCCAGGGATACAAGATGATTTATCTCTGTGCCCTATAATTTCTCTGGAAACATTGCCCTTCAATACGGAACAGTGATGATTGCATATATAATCTCGATTTCGATAATGGTTTGAATGATTTTCATGAATGTTTAGGGGTTGAAACTTTGATCTAAGTTTCATTTTTACAAAACGTCGTTTTAACTGTCTTTTAACCGAGCAAAACTTGGTCATCCAAGTAGTAATTTTTAAACTAGGACAGCTCAGTCTTTTACTTACGTTGCTGCTGGTATATGCTACGAAGGCCCCAGGAGCTACAGGTTCTCTGGTGATGGTGTCACAGTAGTTCCCGTCGCAAACGCAGACTATGGATCTACCTTCAATTCCGACGTCTCTAACACGGCAGGGAAGATCATCTGCAATCATATTATTTAGGCAGCTCATAAATACTTATACGTTTGAGGTGTAAATTCATTTGATTCTAGGTTTCTGTTGGTTGACAATAAGCTAACACCCTCGGTCACCCGAGAAAGCACTACCATAAACCTTTGGTAATGTATGATGATACATCAGGATGTAGAATGCTCCCCACGGAATCTGGACATATTTCCCAGATTGTCTAAGCCACAAAGTGTAATTCTGGATTAATGATTACGTAGACGGTTACGTGCCCTGCATACCGAGAGACTTCTATGGACCAGAATAACGACACCGTTTTCGGACAATTATTGCCCATCTCTACAGTACTTCATAAACATCGTGAGGAAACCGACATGTACCTAGAATATTTCGAGGTAACGTGTTATCCACCAACCCGCATTGTGCCAGCGAGCACACCTCCGGGTGCTGTGCTTTGTTTTCCTCGCAGCTGCAGTGATGGCACATGGTAGTCGGCTCTCTCTCAACTATGCAACTCAAGTACTTACTGAAGCATATATGCCTAGTAAGAAACAGTGCAAACAACTGGCCTGATTAGCCAGTTCTCCAGAACGGGCCGGACATCTGCGATGGTCCAGCTGCCAGAGTGGGCCATTCACTCAATTCTCCTCTAACTAAGGGTTACTCCTCTAACCTGGACCCATCCAGGGGCAGGGGGGGGGCGTCATGACCTGGCCCGAGTCCAAAACCTAGGTGGATCACTTATGAAAACGCACCCACGCACTTGTCGCACGGTTTTGTGACTCGACCACGACTATGTGTCCCTGCCCAGGTGACAAAGCTAGAACCGCTCTTTCCTCTAACATAGACTGACGATTGGCATTCTCCAGATTTCTCGCGATTTCCAGATTAAGTACTTACCAGAATTCACCATAGTTGTAAATAATATCAGGAACAGCAACGCCAAACTTCGCACTCCCCCCATTTTAAACAAAATTTGTATCTTCACCCAAAATGCGTAAAACCGGGGGAACGCATCAAGAGTCTATGTTGGTTATTTTTTAATAAACAAATCTTGGAATTTTATCTAATGAATTAACTGATAATAGAGTTGATTGATCGACGGATAATGTGTGATAATGTTAATAATTATCCATTGAATTATAAATAAAATCTCCTTCACACTAGTTTACTTACTGGGTTACAATATAAATAAACATTATGTGTTGAAATCAGGAAAGTTTAAAAACAATATAACCAAGAAGTGGTCCGTATAAAGCCCAGACTGCCGGCTGACCAAAAATATGACCGTTGCACTCGCGGCAAACGTGTTATGGTAACTTCATGCTGCAGCCGCATTCATTTGCCAAAAACGCAACATTTTGTAGCGGTAGGGAAAGTCAAGTGAAAGGATTACATCTAGACACACGGCAGTGTGGCCAGCCAAGTTCATTCAAGTAAACTAGCGAGCCGCACCGTGTGTAATATTACACGAATCATATGGGGCTACTTTGGTCCTCCTCCTAACTTAACAAGAACAAAATTAAAAATTTTGATTAACCCCCGACTACCTCAGATTTGTTATCTGTACAACATTCTACTAGTCAACCTCTTTCATTTGATACCCATATTAAGGGAGTTGTGAAAAAAGAAATGTATTTCGCCATTTTGTGGTAGCATCCATCTTGGATTTGAAATTTGTCATAGTGCAAAGTATTCTACTAGTTAAGCCCTTTCGTTTGATGCCCATATTGAGGTAGTAGTGAAAAAAATAATGTAATTCGCCATTTTGTGGTGGCGGCCATCTTGGATTTGAAATTTATTATCGTGTATAGTATTTTACTAGTCAAGCTCTTTCATTTGATACCCATATTGAGGTAGGTTGTGAAGACATATTTTGTCCGCCATTTTGTGGAGGCGGCCATCTTGAATCGATATAAACCAAACATAGCTAAGAACATCCGCACGGATCACGGACACCTTCAAAACTGCATCGAAATCGGCCCATCCGTTTGAGCTCTACGGTGCCACAGACAGACACACAGACAGACAGACAGACAGATAGATAGACAGACAGACAGACAGACAGACAGACATCGACGTCAAACTTATAACACCCCTTTTTTTGGTCGGGGGTTGAAAACTATTTATTGCACAACGTGAAGAAACCGACAGGTACTTAGAACCTTTCGAAGTCACGTGTGATCCACCAACCCGCACTGGGCCAGCGTGGTGAATTATGGCCTTAACTCTCTCCGTGCAAGAGAAGGCGCGAGTCCCAGCAGTGGGATCATTTAGTGGGCTGTTGAGGACGAAATCTCTATCTATATATGTAGAGAGATAGAAAAACACAAAACTCTTTATTGTTGTACAGCATTTTTTTTTCCTTTTTATCATTTTTAATCCTATCTTATCTATTATATCCTATATTATCAGTTTTAGTATTTATAATTATTGTGAAGTTCTTAAATGCGATTTCTTTTTATTTTATAATATTAATCGTACAACAATAGTGTAATAGTGCTTAAAATTTACTCTCTCGGATCTCTTCTTCAGATGAGAGAGAAAGCGCGTAACATCAGGGAATTTAGCGGCCAAGCGTAGGTAAACGTTTTATTTATCAAATAATTTCTAACAGCTGATTGTTCATACCGACTGTTATACTTACCTATTTTCGAATGAGTAGATTAGAGCTCCATATCAGTTTTTGCAGCGTAGAACTTAATTCGCAGGGGTTGGACGATAAGTACTGATAACATTATCAGTTTACGAAGATTAAATAATAACGCAGCTGGTATTATGAAGACAATATAATTAAATTTTCATACAAATCTTTAACGTAGTTTATAATTAAAATACTGTACACACGTCGACTTGAAAGACCACATTTGATTAGGAAAATAATATTGCTCTAGTTAACGAATAAAATGATAAAATACTCTGTTCCTACACAAATGATAGTCTTACAAAAACGTCGACTAATTTCTTTTGATTTTCATATTGATATGGCAGATTGTCGATATGAAACACATGAACAGAAATAAAAGTCTTAAACGACCTGCCTTTCCACCGCCTAAAGGTACGGACTGAAGTGGTTATTATTACTACCACGAAGGCATGCTTTCAAGCCGGGTCCAGAAGTGTGTAACGTGTAATGTAATATTACATGTGATTTAGCGTTAACAGTGTGGCGTTGCATGAAACGTTCCTAGTGCCGTCTACACAAAGAATTCGCGTTTCCTTTCACGATATATTACATTACAAGTTACACCGGTCTGGACACGGCTTTATTCAGCCAGTTCTCATTAGTAGCATGCGTGTTGTACATTACTAGTAACGAGAATATTTATTTTGAGTATGCTAAAAAATTGGTTATTCTGTAAAGTCGGTTTACGAACGATAGTTTAACGTGACAACGTCATAACAAAACATTGATGAACAATGATTGCATACAATGCAATCGAGTGGAAAGAGATAGATGCGGCGCAAGCGTACTATGAGCGTAACGTGTAACGGGACAATGAGCGTAACGGGACACTTTTTCGTGCGTGCAACCTGCGTTCATCGATTTATTAGACGTTGTCACGCCAAAAATCAACCGACGTTTGATTCTTAAGCATGCTACCTGAGGCGAGGTTAGAACAGGGCATACTCCGTACCAAACACGTCTTTACATTTGATTTGAGCATGCTTATTTATGAATATGCTTACAAATATGAACAGTTGTAGAGCATGCTAATTTTAAGCAAGTTTATGAGCATATTTTTTTTAGCACCTCAGTCAGTACCTTATCTAAAACGGTCGCGGCAATGCTATAGCTCTCTTACATTTCAATCGAAAATAAAGAAACAGCAATATCACAGCCAATACAGTTTCAGTTAGGCGGTAGACTCCACCTAACACAATTGTTTATGTCGTTGATATTTTTGTCTCATCACAACAAATTAACGAGAGAGTGACAACAAAAACGCAAACAATCTCGTTAGGCGGTAGAGACGGTGAACGGAAATGCACTAAATAATAATCTATAAGTGAATAATGATTTTGCCTGAAAATACAGGGTGTAATTTTAATTGGCGCGTTTGTAAAGATGCACGTGAGAAGCAATATGGAAGGTCGGTTGAACTACTTTTAAGCACAACTTTGTTTCAATTATATGTACCTATATAGATGCTCATATCGCATACATATTTGAAAAAAAAACTTTGTACATTTTTGTTCTATATTAATATAATTGTGTGCTTTTAAAATAACTATTTTCAATTTAAATAAAAATTGTAGCTGAGCGAATATTAAATCAAGGACGGAAAATACTATTTTCCTCATAAATGCTACTCACATAAAAATACTACTTACGTACAGTAGGGTCCTGAGTACGCCATTTTGCCGATACATTAAATTACACCCTGTACCGCAACTAGTTTCAAACAATTCTTTACTTACAAGCAAAAGAGTAGTTGAATTAATCTCAGCTGAGTACATAAGAATTACAAAATAAAACATAATGTATAAAAAAAATCACAACAGAAACAGATCTCTTTTGCTGTTACAATAAGGACTACAATAGTCGTATTGCCAATCGATTGGGTCCGTCAAACATTGGACCACGTTTTAAGATAAAATTCGATACTTAAATTGCTTCACAAAAGCCGCAATCGCAACAAAAATTAAGTTCTTCCACTTAAGTACTACTTTACCTATTTAACGAACGACCATCGCCATACTTGAAAAAGAAACCCTTAAAGCTATTCATTTTACAATTTATCTAATATAACTCTATCAAATAAATACAAAAAAATCTCTTATTTTTACTATTATCTAAGATAATAATTTCCTATCTCATGTCTTGAAACTAAGCACTATTTTAATGCACATAAAAACTTAACTGCGTTAACTAAAATGTGTGCACGGGAGCACTCTAGAATACGGGTGACCCTAAAAATATTTGACTAAAAGAGAGATCAAATCATTGCCACATTAAACACTTATTATTGTAATAAAAGGCAGACCGTTTGAGCAGTCGACTGCTCGTTTGTACTTTGAAATTGAAGCAGAAGCAACGACAGTGCAGTAGGTCAGAAATAGGGAAAGAAAACGGCGGAATAAGATGTGAAAGCTGCCCCATTTTTTTTCTTAAATCTATGTCTATAAAACACGTCGCCCTGAATTATTGTTCACTGGCGTACTGAAAGGTTCAGATTTAACAGCACGTAGAGACCTAAAATTTGATGCGCGTTTGTCTAACGCGTTTTACCGTTGATTTAAAAAAATTGGTCTTTACATGGTTGTATTGGGTTTGACACCTGTCAACAGGTCAACACTATATAGTTCAAATAGAGCATAAGATGGCCAATTCGTAAGCAGCGTATCAAATAGTACCATGTTGTTTAAAAATAGATATGTACAGAATTAGGTACTTAGATACATAGATTTCTCTTCCATCAGTATAATACAGATTTGCTAACAGCAAACCCTTAAACCTGGCAAACCATGTGAACACATGAACTCTATTTTAGAATTACGTAACATTACAATTATGTACACTTTACTGTACAAATATTTCGTCCTTAACAGTATTCTGAAGTGGCAAAGACCGCAATGATAAAATTACCTGGCAAAACATATAAATCTACCTAAATTTATGCAAAATGCTATGTCTCAAAAAGACCTAAATTACAAATACTAAGAAAAGGAAACACAGCGATTTTAAAGTAAACGTAGATGCCACAGTAACGCAATATAAAAAAAGTTTGGACTGGTTTAAAAGATAAACAAAACGATGAATAAAATTGTACCTCGAGGACCTAACAATTTGTAAAGATAAGTATTTAGACTCTCCTTAAATATTATTCTTATTTAAATCTTATATTTCACGGTACCTACACTATTCTAAATTTTAATCTTTTCACTGCTAGTGAAAAGAATAAATATATGCTCAAGTAATTTATGTTAATGTAACATAATTATAGAGGCACTGTGTGTATTCATCAATTCTATATCTTTATTGATATTAATTATCTTTTTACACGCGAGAATGTATCATTATTGAACAATATTACTTATTTTTATAACATTGAGATGTTAATTTTAATTCTTCATTTATCTACGTTTCAACGACGTTTTTATAATGAAAGTTGGAAAGAATAGACTGGGCCGCGATCCCTGACCGAAACAACCTGTATTAGTTGATCTACGATTACGTACAATCACACCGATTTTTTAGGATCTACTTATACTGGACTTTACAAGAGTTACGGTAATGGAGCGTTTACAGAATGACAGATATGAGTGACAGATGAGTAAAAAAATATGTCAAATTATTAACATGGGCATACGTTTATCAAATTTCTTTAACAAAATAAAACATATACAACAAAATTAAACATATACGCTGTCTGTGGCGGAAGTAATAGATAGCTACTATAGTTTTTGACAGGTTTTTTCATTAAAATGTCATTCTGAAAACGCGTCACTGGTCGCTTGGAATAACGCCCCTGTGAGTTTCAAGAAACCGAAAGTGTCTGAAGAATTGGTGCAATAACCAAATAACAAAGATATCAGAAGAATAGGTACTATAGACATTGAAAATTGAGCTATACAAAACACTCATTTACAAAAATATGAGCAGCGCTAATTTCAGATCACATTTTACCACGCCACCGTAAATAACACTTTATTGTTTTGTTTCTAACCCCATGAAGGAAGGTTCTTGCCGAATAGAAATAAGGACGGCATTCATGAGCTTTGGGAAGACGCACCTAAAGATAGCGATAGTTCTTAACATAGTTAAAGTTTCCAACTTTTGAACCAGTGAGTATATTTGTGCTAAAATTTACATCATCACTTGACGCAAACAGCAATGGCGGACCGCCGACCAATCAGAACTCTTAGTTACATCATACCAACATTACGACGTCGAATTACAAATCCTGATTGGTCGTTTGCCGTCGTTTTTTTTATGACAAGTAAAAACTGAGTAAAACTTCATTCTCGACACTAAAAACTAACATTCGTTTTCCACCAGACAAATAGTTTCTTTCATTTTACAAGTTATCAACTTGACATCAATTCTGTTTTCGCATCATATGTTCGTAAACGAACACAGAGACCTAGGTATTTTGTTTTGGAGCATAATAATATCCAGATAGTTCTTGGCTATATGTAAGTTGGGAGTTATTTTTTGCTATTCTTTTGTTTTGTTACTGATCAATACAATCTTTAGCCAAGTCTGGAGCTATTCATTTGTTTCTAGCTATCTCCTTTTATTTGCTGATTTAAACAGTCTTTCGCTAGTCGGGTGCTATTCAAAACATAGTTATCCTTGTTGTTTTACCAAAGAGTTGTGTTTAGGTTGTCTGCCATGCTTATTTCGATCGAGACTCGAAGAGGAATGGTACCAGGGGAGCCGCCGGCCGCGTTCAGTCTTTAACTAGCCTGTAGATGTGGTGCTGTGCCCCGTGCTCACTGTTCGACACTTCGAACACGAATGCTGCACATAATAATGTCTCTTGAGTATCTCTGTTTGACACCACCTGCGGGAGAAATAAAAAAATCTTTAGCCGAGTCGAAGATTCTTTGTAGGGGAATGTCATATCATTGGCGTGCCTATGTAGCGTAGTATCGGAGCGGCGGCGGAGCAGCGTAGCGGGACTTTTTTAGGTGGGTGAAATGTCAGTTTCGCCACCAATATGCTAAATACCAGTATATCTGTTCCACTGACGTATTGTGTAAAATGTTACACAATTCTGACGTATCATACTGACGTTCTAAGTTATAGGTTTAGGCTTAGTTATAGATCGTATCGTCGCTTTACATCAGGCGAGATGATGGTAAAGCGCAAACCAATAATATAAATAAATAAATAAAATAAAAATAAAAAAGCCTTTTATTTCTTGCTTTACAAAACTTATAGAGATTGACAATTTGAAAACAATGTGCATGCTAAATTACATAATTAGTTAATTTATAGAAGTTGTTGATTCTTGATTAGTAAAGTAGGTAAATATAAATTGATTGATTTGGTGTTGCAATTCGTATTGTAGTAATAGTTAATAATTAAATATTTATATGTAGAATAAACACTTTCTATACAATATAATCATTTGCAATTTTTCGTGTACATAATTCAATTGCAAGAACCCTTCCCAGTGGAAGGTGAAGGCCTCCTCCAGAGATAGTCAATGTTTTCTACGTTTTGCAGCCTGCATCCAGCAAGTTGTTGCTCATTTTATGACATTATTTATCGTAATTTGAATTCCTTACGGATTCTGTTAGTTCAAGTAGATGTGAATAAGTCGATAGAGTTTTAATGTTGTAAGTTGCTATTTGTAACATGTGATAATTGTTTTTTGTAGTATTTAATGTAATTGCTATTGTTTTCTCTGGAGGGTTGTGGTCGTATTCTTCCACGGGGACCAGCCGGCTTGGAAGATGTGGTTTAGTGTTTATTTTTGTTTGTAGTTTATTCTTCGTGAGAGAGGGCATTAATTGTGATTGTTTTTGTGTTTTAGTGTGCTTGGTAGGTTGTGTTGATTATTATCAGTATCTTGGTTTCTAGCGGTTAGGAAACCGAGAATACCTGGTTTGATGACTCCATCTGATAGATTTGACGTTCTTTGTATATCTCTTTGAGTTTTATTCTTTTTGTGTGCTTGTGTTTTTAGTTCGACCTGCGTAGAATCATGGTAGTTTGGTGACATTGGTAGAGCTCTTTTCTTGCTGCTGGAACTATCTGTATTTTTATTTTGTACTATCAATTTGTCGTATTTAATGGTGGCAAAATTTCCTTTCTGTTTTTCAATGATTACTTGTTCTTGCAGTTCTCTTCTTTTTTCTACAACATGTTGTGGAAAGTCAGGTTTTATATAATAAGTAGTATCCTTTAATACTCTCCTCTGTTTATAAATTTCAATTTTTGTGCCTAGTGTCGTAAATTGTACGATAATCGGCCGGGGCTTTTCCCCTTTTTTCCCTATTCTTCTGGTTTCTTGTATGTCCCTGAGTTCTAGCTTTACAGTGAAATATTGATTTATAAATCTTAGTATGTTCTTTTCTAGATCTGCGTACGATGTTTCAGCTTCCGCTAAACCAAAAAAATACTATGTTCCTCGCTCTTGCTTGCCTTTCAAGAACACTTAATCGTTTATTTTGGTCTTCTAAACTTTCTTTGAGATTTTCGTATTTTCTATATATTGTTTTAAACTTTTCTTCTAATGTGTGGTTTATATTTTGTGTAACTTCCTCTGTCACTTTCTCAGCTGATTGCACGATTGTTGCTTTCTGTTCATTCAACTCATTTTGGATTTTCTTGAGCATACTCATAATTTCCTCCATGACTATCGGTATACTTTAAGTTATTTTAATGTAGTGATTATTTTTGTCGTGTTTTTTTGCTACGTGTGCTGCACTCTATTGGCTCGACGTGGTACTAGATAGCGGGATAGCTGATTGACAGACTGTTTACTTTAAAATATTTTCTCTAGATGGCGCTGTTTTCGTGATCAAAAGTGCAAAATCATTCGTCGATTTTATAACTTTTTTGATATATTTGCTTGAATGTGTTGAATTATGTTATTATACTATGTTACACTCTGTTCACTTGTTTGTAAACCATTGATAGCAATTTAGCACGGAAGATGCCGATAATAGTTTAGATATCCGGTGGTTTTCACTTCGCCGTTTTGCACACTTATTAGTTATTTATTCACTGTTATTGGCTTTTGTCCACATTATATTACGATATTCGCTAGCTAATGATTCTATTGCACATGTTTTTGATATTAAATTTCACTTGTTTATATTTTTAATTTGCACTAATATACGGAGTCGATGTTTATCGTGGCACAGTGGCGCCCCTCACTCTCACAAACCAATAATAGTTAACAAAAAAACACAGGCAACGTATGTCTCTTTGCCCTCTAAATTTTTTTTTTTTAAATGCATTCCAGCAAGGCTTTTTGTATCTTCAAATCGAGAAGTAAATCGGTTTCTTCTAGGTAAACACGCCCCATCGTAGACCGCATCGTCGCTTACCATCAGGCGAGATGTCAAGTGTAAGCTTATAAAAGTGAAAAAAAATGGCAGTCACAGGGACTGCCGATAGAAGTGAAATCTTATAACTCAGAACTTGATAGCTCATTTTGGAAACTATGTGGGTGAAACCGGAGGGCGCTGCTAGTCTGGCATAAATCTTCATAGCATTGTCGTCTAAATAAGTTTTTAACCACATACAAATTTTTCGTGGGCTGTCAATTGAGCTCAAGCGTCACGCTCGTAAATGAAAGAAATAATGAAAGAAATGTTCGGGCGAACTCGGGACCGCCAAGTGTGCCTGAGCGAGAAAGATAGTCAGCTGTTTGTGTGCTGTCACTGTCTTTTTTTATTTGCCTTGGACTAGTCTTGGACTAGTAGTAGTTGGATACTAGTCCTTCAGCCGCATCTTTCACTGTCGTGTCGCTGTGATTACTATATTCGATTTAATTGTCATAATTTTTATTTTTAATTAAGAAGAAACTTGAAGAGACTTTAATAGTTGATTCTTATTACCTGACTGAAAGCAGGGTTATGTTTTTCGCGCGTATCTTGTATGTTTGTAAATTTCTTTATTCCCGCGTATATTCCAAACGGCTGGATGTATTTTGACAAATAAGATATTGTTAGATTCGTCTTTACCCAAGTGTCTTTAGATATTACAGTCGGTTTTTTTTAAATTAAAGTTATTTTAGTTTTCGCTTCCGCCGTGCAGTCTAAACACACACATAATTTTTATTGTAAAGAACTGGTACTGTAAGGAACACAAACCTGAAGAATGGTGAAGTTTTCTAAGACGCTGTTCATCATATACTTCTCGGGCAGGTGTTTGAGCTTGTGTATGAAGTTGACCATGTACTCGCACATGGGCGACCGGTGGATGCGGTACACGAAGCGGCCGCCCTCGAACCGAGCGTACTCCGTCTCTACCTTCTCCACGACTTGTTTGCCGAACGAGCACACTTTCGTGCTGCATGTTATCGTCATGTTCTCGTTACTCTCATATCTGGAACGAAGATAAGTGAAATGAAACGTTTTTGGAATGACAGCTTTTATTTATTTATTTATATAATCAGTCAGAACGGTCGCCACTAATAGATCAAGAGCTCGTGAACCCCAGACCGTCGTTATTTTAACGAAGGTGAAAGTTTGTCAGCGCATGTTCCCAACATGGGTAAGAACGATGGACCATTATGAAGTTAGGGTCATCTTGGCTTTGGTGAATAAACGATACTAAAGGTATGTATATATAAGGTACAAGTTCGCGCGAAGACCGCGACAGTAGACCGCGATCGGAGACCGCGACCCAGTTCGCGCCGAGACCGCGACACGAGACGCGACGCGAGACTGTCGCAGTCTCGACGCGAACTGGCGCCTATACAATTCTATAATGGCAAGTGCCTGTCGCGGTCTCTGGTAGCGGTCTACTGTCGCGGTCTTCGCGCAAACTTGTACCTTTAGACCATCCGAGAGTTCGATTTGAAGATAGCCATCAGGGACAGATTTGCAATCGTGGTGGAGGCACTAAACCGGGAGGACGCGACTTTGAAAATAAAAGAGCCCTAGAATTACAATGAAAATGTTCCCTACTCCCCCCTATTTCCTTTTCTTCTCCTAACCCAAGATTCATGTAAAAAAAGAAAACAAATGACAAAGGTCACGGACCTCGGTGCCTGTAGAGTTGCTAATTTAAAAAAAAACACAAGCGATACTAATCTGAGGTTGCATGGAGGACAACTTATTAAATTGATTATGGTTAAATAATCGCGCATTAGGCGCATTAAAAACCTAGCTACGTTATTGTGGCAAGCACTCTGACTTAAATTGTCTAGGACTATTATTATTATTTAATGACGTGACGTAACCAGGAGTTATAACTCCTGGTTATTAATAAATGAGTACATGTAGGTACAGTGATATGAGTATATGAAAATATCTAATCTATGTAATAACTTTAAACGCGCTATTCTTGTTGGAATGGAAACGACTCCAACGATTTCTATGAAATTGAGTACATATTTCGTGGGGTTTCGTGGGCGATAAATCGATCTAGCTAGCTTCATTTTTAAATACAACATTTTATCAGTGTCTAAACAGAGCAAAGAAAGGTCTTCCAGGTACTTATTATTACAAACCAATGCTATCCCCCTGCATGGCAAAGACCTCCCTACACTCCTAATTAAATATTTCCGAGTTGTCATCCAATCTTTTTGGTGCGCACTGCCCATTGATGTGTCTTCTTTTGGGGCCTCCAAAGTCCAAAAAGGCCGGGGGGTCGGGTGTACTGTGGATTCCAAAGAGTAAACTTTGCCCAGAATGGTTCCGAAATTCTGTCATTTCGTCAGTCCAATTCCATTTCAAACTGGTAACTTGCTGAGTTACCTACGTCTTTAATTTTTGTTTGAGAACGCAGTGTGCTGTATCTAATGAGTTTTACTCCAAAGTTAAAAAGTAAAAGATAAATTTGACTTACACACTGGTAACCCCGTAGAAGGCGCTGGGATCGTCGAGGTTGTTCGTATTGAGGTCCGCCCAGAACTTGACGAGGAAGAACGCGTTTCTCGGACCCTTCTCGTACAACTCCTTGAGGCCGCCTTTCTTCTCGGGGAACTTGTCATTTATCTGCTGTACATCGACTGAGCAAAATGACTGACCTCCATGACAAAAGGATCCAAATTAGGTACCTACGACCACAAAAATGGCAAATATGGACCACCCAGTGATACTTGGGTCGATTGACCTCCATGACTCTCCCCAGGATCCACCCTTGGTTAGTCTTAGGTACCTATTTAAAGTTAAAAATTGCATGCTTCATACTTTAAATGCACGCCAATAATTTCGAGAAAAAGGCGTGCGATTTTTGAGCATGCTGCCGGCGCGGGTGGCGGGAGTGTTGAGCATGCTTGTTAGTAGTATTCCGATCGTCGCTGTAGGAACACGCACCGCATGCATGCTTATTCAAATGATTCCAACAGCATGCTCATTTTAGGCATGCTACCAAGCATGCTATTTTTTGAGCATGTGTAACTGTACCTCTGTAAGGTTCATGCATGTGTGTGTGAATACTACTAACAAGCATGTCGTGTAAACCACGCCTCCCGCCACCCGCGCCTAGTCGTGCTCAAAACTCGCACGCCTGTCGATTTTTGAGTATGCTCAGAACGGATGGAAATATATTTCGATATTGTTTGATTTTTTCGTTTTAAATAAGATGTGTTAACTCCAGAACGGTTATTTTGATTTTGTTTGTTTTTTCGTTTGAAAGGTAGGTATTAGTTGGGAGTGTTTTTTCTATGTTACATCAAAAGGCTTTTCCTTCACAAAAAAAAGGATACAAAGAACGATTTTACTTAAAACAATATCTCCGACAACATGCTGCTAACTTGAAATCTTACGTGAACTTAAATTATCACATTAATTGTAACAAACGAACACTATTATTTAACTGGGTTAGTAAACTCGTATATTTAAATCATAAAATTTAATTAATAGTAGTGATAGAACTCTTCACAGAGTCCGCCTGGGGAAGTACCACCAACACAAAAAGACAAAACTTGATTTCCTGGTGCAGTCTATAGTCGCAGGGAAGGGGCGCCCGAGTATTTTAACTTCATTGAGTTTATAGTTTGAGTATTGAGATGTACAATTTTGCTTTTTATTCAATTCTCTCATGGGTTAGAGTCTTGGGAAGGTGGGAGTATAATCGTCTTCGGCTGAGACCCTCTAATAATTGGAATCAGGATTCACATGGTAAGTTCGTTTGATTCTTAATTATTGTTCAGATCTCAACCGAAGACGATTACATGAATTACTTGCAGATTTTCATATTCATATTCATATTCATTTATTCATACAGGAAGTACACGTCAATTTTACAGTGAAATTACATAAACATAAATTATAAGTTAGTACAATTACATGTTATAATAGGTAAATTCATAATCAATTTTGGCTAAATGTATAAACTTTCAGCTACCGTAAAATAAATAAAATTATTTAGCAATTCATTTACATTGTGATTAAAATAATTATTTTCCAAAATATTAAATAACACATTATAATTATCAAAATATGAGAATTAATTGAAAATTATTACAAATAAAGCATTTGGACTAAAACAAATTCGGCAAAAATAAAAGGGTACCTCATTGTACCTACATAACTTCTTTTCGAGACATGTATTCTCTTTCTATGTCATAAAAGATTGGCTTATAAGCCAACGCTTGAGTTTAGTTTTGAAAATGGGTAATGTAGGGGACCCAGTACATTATCGGTTATATAAGCCCATGACTGGGTCAAGATAGTCCGTGGGTTAACTAAATTTATAAATTGATTAAATATTGCGTTTGCAACTTGCATTATTATTATACCCTCTGACTGAATTCACTCGGAACATTTGGTTTAGTGACAGTTCTCGTACTGAAGCAAGGAATGTATCGCAAAATAGCAGGACCGAACCACGTCGGCCGGTAGGAATTATACGTATTTTAAAACTTATCATGTGGGCTTATTTCTGTGTAATCCTGCCATTCACATATACGCTAAGCTGTGATAATAGACGCAGATATAGTGATGGTTGCTCTTGAAAATAAAAGCAAACAATGTAAAGTAAATTAATACGTTAGCAAAATTGAAAGCCTCTCACTAACAGGGTATCGACGTTGTATTTTTAACTTTCCCAGTTATTCTACCGCTGAAAGGCACGTGTTTAACTTTCCCAGTGTGAAAAACATTCAGGTCCGGTTTGAAGGGCAATGTTTCCACTGAAAGTACGGGGCATAGAGATAAAACATTTTATATCTCTGGGTGACGAGCGCAATGCAGTGCTAGGTAATGATTTGGACTTCTCATATTCCAATAGCTGCACGTAACTATGCTGTTATGGGCTGGCATGTTCCTTACCATCATGCACACGTACTGCTCGTCTCGTCGTTCTATATTATAAAAATAATACAATAATAATATAAAAAGAATACTTACTTCTAATAAGGGATCGGCATAAGTAACTGTGCCACCTATATGTACAAATAGATGCTGCGCCGGTGACGTACTCGGAGGGTACTGAAATGAAAACAAACATTGTTTATTGATCAAGACGATAATGACTAGAATTAGGTTTTAAATGCTCCATAACCACCCCAAATTTTTTTTCTTCTCGCATTCCAAGATAGTATGTATAAAATAATTCATTCTCTCCGTCATTAATCACTAAGTCATCGAGGTAGGAAAGTATTTTTTTGTAGTTTTTTTCATATTTCCAAAAACACTACACCGATTTCGATAAGATTTACCTATATGGGACTCTGAACTACGATCTACCAAAGAAAAAAAAAGAACCATCAAAATCTATTCACAATTGGCGGCGATATCGAGAGACATACATACAACCGTATTGAAAAGCTCCTCTTTTTTGGAAAGTCGGTTAAAAAGTTCCAAATGACAAAAAGTCACGGAAGCTGCAGTCTGAAGAGTTGCTAAATTGAAAAAAAAAAAGATATTAAAGAAAAACCCAAGAACATCATTTTCGACATTTTTCTTTACTACACGACTAGTCCCTAATTTACTCTAACTAATTAAAAGTAGCGTATGGTTTATTCCACGTTATAATCTAAGTTCGAAATTTCAGATTCACCCGCTCAGTTCTGAAAAGTAGGGGAAAATATTACGACAGTTACGACAGCCGAAGTCAAAAGGCACTGAGACACTAGAACCGCATAATTTGGTCCTTCAAGCCGATATAGAACAGTCACCTATCCAAGCCAACGCATTCAAAGTTCAAGGTAAGCGACTTTCAATTATTCAAGTTACAGCTGATGGATATTACTTTTAAAATGTCGCTGTAGTTTAGGTGAATTAATTTTATTGTTTCATTTACTGATTTATTGCATTAAGCTTGTTTTTAGGACATACATTGTAAATATAATGATATGAGACTTAATCTTTTGTTTTTGTACTGGTAGGATTTTTTTGCTAAGTGCGCCGTAAGTACCTATACCCTTAACAGTTAATCTACAACCTAAGAGTTTGCACGTAAGAGCAAACTTTACTATGTTCTGGTATCAAGGGCAATGTCTCCAGTGAAATTACAAGAGAAGGAAATAAATGATTTTATATTTCTGAGTGATGAACGTAATACAGGGCTAGGCAGTAATTAGTAATCTTTATGTTCAAATTACGGCAAAGCAGGAGCCTAATGGTAAACTACATGGCTATCCATTACAACACTATGCCGCGCTTTATTGTACAACCTGGCCTTCTAGCGCCTAACTAAATCGGCTTTTGCTTTGCTATTGCTGTCTCTATCATTCCAAACAAAAAGAAAAGAGAACCTTCAATGCTAAGACAGTTTTATTTCGGCGGTAGACCGAACCCTGCACCTTTATACTGCCCCATTGCCCCATGCCATTAGATACATTGTTTATTGTAGGATCTACTAAGTTAGAGTTTCCATACAAACATATCTAGAGTTTGGCAACCAAGACAAGAGTCGTGAAAACCCAGGATTTTGGAGCCTAAACCCCGGACATGTTAACAGGCTTTAAGACCCTAAGATAAAGAGGTCCGAATTTCAACCCATCTCGTATTTTTCATACCTGAGACGCCCCCCTCTAGGATAAGATTTTTCAACCAGAAACCAGATATATTAAGCCCGGACTACAAATGACGTCCGGCCCGGACGCGCCCCATGATGCCCTTTAAAGTAGGACATATCAGTATCCGTTATACTAAGTACAAGAACTCAGGTAGTGCCTAGGTAAAGGCTATAGTAACTTAAACTACCTAATAAAAAATAAGCTAACCGTTTACTAAACAATAGTATCTATTACTGACTTATGGCATTGTTAACCAAACTAATAAGACCACTAACCTATGGCTTTGTTTACTAAACTATGGCATATGTTACTAAGTTATGGCATTGACTAATAAACTATGGCATATACCAGTAACCTAGGGCTTTGTTTACTAAACTATAGCAAAGGTTATTAAGGTATGGCATGGACTAATAAACTGATGGCTTTGTTTACTAAGCTATGGATGGTTACAAAGTTATTGACAACTAACCTACGGCATTGGTTGCCAAATTATGATACAGATCACAATACAACACTGGTTAATAAAGTGCCATATTTTAATGGCACTGGTAATTAAAATATGGCATGAGTAACTAATCTACAGCTATTGTCATTAATGTATGGCTTTAGTGATTAAACAAAGGCAGTGGTTACCGTTTCAGGGTCGCGGGGGTGTTCGACAAAGGCGGAGAACTCGACGAGCCTCAGTTTGTGAGTGGCGATAGCTCGGCCCTCCCACGGCGGCGGCGGCGCCACGTCCGTACCCGTCGGTACTCCCACGCCGGGCACTCCTTTGTACCCCGTACCGGGGAAAGGTTTCACACTGAAAAAATAGATAGACAAACTCTTTATTACAAAAATACAGAAAAAACCGTAAAACAAAGTAGCAATGTGCGACCTACTCGCTAAAAGCGTTTTATTACAGGCTACCGTAATAAACAATAATTTATTTATTTAAATGTCAAATAAACTATTTTCGTACAAAAATTAAACCGACTTCAAAACCACAAATAGGCGCTCAAAAGCGAAAAATAAACTAAAATCATTATTATAAGCGCTACTTACTCATCTATTTGAAGTCTATTTATATTGTTATCATAATAATTAACTATTTTTAATTGATTTATTGACTGTATTATATTATTCATTAAGGGCTATCAGAATTATGTAAACGTGACGTGTAACCCCTGGTTATTAATAAATGAACAGTATATGAGTATACGTTTTCCTTCGCCGTTAAATTAAATAAAATTATACTTTATTTTTGTAACATTAAAGTCGAAAGTTACTCACTCTTGTGAAGTTCCCGCTTGTAGACCAGGTTGCCAAAATTGCTGAAATAATAATAAAAAAATTAAAAATCAGAGGCGACATAGCGAGGTATAAAAGCTAGTTTGTTATATGCTCTACAGACCCAATTCTGAAGGCACGTTTCAAATCATATCAAAATATAGTTGTCTCTTTTAAACAGACCATATGACAAGGACAACAATATTTGATCAGCTTTAATTTTAAATTATGCCTTCAGAATAGGACCCAGTAGTATCTACACACTCAATTAATTAACATTTGAAGCTTTTTTTATCTCAATTTTAGTGTAAAACTTTGTGCCTAGTAAGTTTAGATTGCGTCTTGAGTACATAAAAATCTTTAATAAGCTAGTAAGCTTCCCTAAAAGTAGTTTCTACTTTGCCTATCGTAAGTAGATTATGTCAGATTGCGACTCAATTCAATAACAACATCAAATCAAACGTGAGTGAAGCGAAATCGAAAATCGATTAGTTTTAGGCTCAAATCACACCTATGGAACAGCAGCGCGCAGCGCAACGACGAGGAGTTTCATTGTAATACGATTTAAAACCTTACATCCATTGATATAATACATAGTATCGCTCGAGAAATTAGAAAAGTCGCGCGCCCGCCCGCGTCTCCTACGCAGCGGCAGCGCGCGATTTCTCAAGCGATGCTGTGTCTTATAAAAATAAAATAAGGATTTAAATCGCATTACAATTAAAGTGGCCATCGCTCCGCTGCGCGCCACTGCTTTTTTGGTGTGAGTTGAGTTTGAAGATAGATTTACATCACGCCAAGCACCGGTGACGTGGTGGCCTGGTGGCGAGCTGATCCGATTTATAATCGTGAGGTCGTCTGTTTGAATCTAGCCTGGAATTTTTAGTATTTTTGAAAGTGTAGATATTGGTACGTCATCATATAAGTTTGTCATCAACACTGCCTTGACATGTTATGAAAATATCGTGAGGAAACCGGGATATTCCAAGAAAGATGCCTTTCGCGGCGATCTGTGCGCTAGTTCTCATTTTTCAACTGCATGGGGCAGTATGTTTGGAGTAGACGATTTTTTCGCCATTTCAATATTTGTTTGGTACCCAGCTATACTACAAAGGTGGAGCCATATTATTTTTTTATGAAATCGGTTCAGCGATTTTTGAAAAATAAATAAATTAGCAAACATCAATGATATTTTCATTTTCTCAGAAACCTCGCTGTATCATTGGAACAGTGTATTGAATCGGTTTATCAAAAAATATGAAATTTAATTATTGAGTGTCTGAATTTTATTTTAAATTGAAGTCGATGTTAGTTTTTTTCAGAGAAAATTAAACTGTCTTATTATTAGCAAGCCAAAACATTGAAGTGTACGTAAGGGCTTCCCATTTCAATGTCAAGATCCATCCTGATCTGGCTCGGCATGATGTAAATCAATCACTATTTGGTGGTCTATTCCTGTTACGTGCATTTGGCAACATGCCTGTAAAAGCAACACGATTGAAAGGCGATTTAGTCGTTTTTCGAATAGTAACACAAAGGCATGCCTTTTGCAAGCTGAGTACCGTATGATGGTACGCTGGATGCGGTAAACCTGCCACGATCTGTGCGCTTGATAGCGTGCTCATTGACTGCATCGCCTTGTCTTTCATCACCCCACCGTCCTAAACGTTATTCATACTTTTACTTTTCTTTAATAAAATCATCTTCAAGACACCCAACCCAAATTGGACGCTATCGGCAATTTTAAAATGAGGGTATTCGGATCTTCGAAAGCAAAATATAGTTGGTACAGCTACTTTCATGTCGGCACTATGTTGGGTCTAGTGGCACTAGTTTTATGGTGGAATAGGTACGAATACAACATGATGAACCATCTACACGACATGCTTCCCCATAATACAGTGCCAATCTATTTCATCATGAAGAGTCCAAATCCATTGCCTAGCACTGTACTCGTCACCCAGAGACAACATGATTTATCTCCCTGCCCCCAATTACTGGAAACATCCCTTCAAATTGGAACAGAGTAATGTTAGCACATCACCGCTTGGTGGTACAATAACTGGAAATGTTGTGGTCCTTCACCAGAAGGACTCCACAAAGTGTCCTAGCACTAGTATACCATTACAACTCGATGAAATTTCCATTGTTTCGTTTACGTTATTTTCGAGATCGTTGTATTTTCCTATAAAAACGATAGCTTGGCAACAATAAATAAGTCGGACACTAACCACTTTGAGTTTGGCCTGAATTTCCCGTAGTTTTCGTCTTGCTAGCACCTGTATATGTGACGATACTTGTTTCCTTGTCCGTGTCTTGCCTGTTCTGAGTTTTATATACCTCGCTATCAGCTCGTTTCTGCCTGAAATAGATAAAAATACACGCGTTTAATTCCTGCTACCCGAAACATTATAAGTAGGTACATCTAGAACGACGAGTGTAAAATCATTCATACCTACATAACATACTAAATACGTTGGTTTATTATTTTGTGTTACGATTGGTTCGATTGGTTGGGTTCGATTCCCACCCAGTGCAAAAATATTCGTGTGATGAATTCATATATTTGTACCTACTGTGTCTGGGTGTTTCTATGTATATAATAAGTATGTACTTAAATATAAGTATTATATCAGCTGTCTAGTCGTCATAGTACAACCTTTGCTTAGTTTTGGGGTCAGTTGGTGTTGTGTGTAAATTGTCCACCAATTTATTTACCTATTAATCAAAGTGACAACATTTATAGCCGCGTTAGCACTTTTTGGAAAGGAAAACCTTACGAGCTCGCGTCACCAACAGGCTAATGCTACCGCCTAACCAAAACAAACTGTCTTAGTTTTGATAATGCTCTCTCTTTTATTTTTGCTTGAAATGATAGAGATATATAATAACTATAGCATAATAAAGATAGCAATAGTAAAGCTATAGCTGATTTAGGTAGGCGGTAGAAGGGAGGGCGTGACGCGTTAAACGCTTTTTGAATTCTCTATCTTTCACTCTTATACCTAAGTTCACGTCTCGACATGCGTAATATCAGTATATCTATATCTGTAGCTATATAGATTACTATTGCGCAACATTCATCATCATCATGAATTTTGCACAATTTAGACGTATTGTGCATTAAGACTATTTAACACTACTATTCTAAGTTACAAGTTTTCGCTTCGATCGCCCCTATGACTACCAATCTTATTTTCACTCCGGTATGCAAATAAATTTTCACTAAAGGTACGTTTAAAGCAATTATAATTAAAATACGTAAAACCGAAAGGCAATTTGACAAACACGCGAATATTCGACATTGTTGTTTCGGACAAACGCGCGCTTCGCAATGCAATGCCGGCGCAGATTCGCTCCCGATACAGTTATGAAACAATTTTCAAAATGTTTTGAATAGCTATTTTCAATCATTGAAACTGCAGCCGGGCTGGAATGCGGGGCGGACCGGGAGAAGTAAATACAGTTTGCTGGTATTAAATAATTCTCATCTCTATTTAAACACCCCTTTATCCAAAGTGACTCAAGTCAAAAATATACCATTCTAATAAATTATTACTCTGTCAGGTAGATTATGGAAAAATATGTATTTTTTTGGCTAATTATTAAACATTGACAATTGTATAGATCACCAAACTTCCTGAGTCAAAGTCAAACTCAAAGTACTATGTTCATAAGGGTTATATGCGATTGGCCACAAAGTAAATTCGTTACAATTTGTATACTCCATACATTCAAAGTAAACTCGCCACAAGTTATAAAAAAACAAATGAACAACGTCACAGGTGAACAAAGTTGTTGTAAATTAGGGTTAGCAAGTAATGATTACTCTGAATGATTACTTACTGAAGTAAGTACTCGAAATGAAACAAAACTTTTAAACTATGACAACAAATAACTAATAGCAGTCATCACAGACTCATCATCGTAGTAGAAATAGTAAGTCAAAATATCTGATGTTACGTTCCTCCCGCAACAAAAATGTGACCGGTAGGTATCGATAAACTAACACACCGCACCCCGTGGTTATAGCGTCGCCGTTGATTCTGTTATTCTTCTGGGATAAAAAGTAGTTTGTGTTCTATTACAATATAATCTAACTATATAAATGTATTTACACGTCACTCAATAAAAAATAAAAACCAAAGAAAGAGCAAACAAATTGTATACATTTTCAAAGTTTCAAATGTATACTTTACTGTATTATATAATAATTATTGTACAGAAAACAGTCAAGCATTACACGAGTATAATATGTCTTTAATACAATTGTACTGACCCATGTCAAATTTATTTCTTTACATTTTTATGGGATCTTTTTATCGGACTTCTCGTATCTCAAAAAAAGCGACATCGTTTCATGGTTGATGTTCCAAAAACACGAACGAAGAGATTTGACTCCACGTTTGTGATAAGAACGTCTAGGTTGTGGAATGGGTTGCCTGAGTGGGCTTTCCCCGATAGTTACAATCTTGGTGTCTTCAAATCGAGAGTGAATCGGTTTCTTCTAGGTAAGCACGCTCCATCGTAGATCGCACTTAACATCAGACGAGATGGCGGTCAAGTGCAAACCTATTACAGTTAAAAAAAAAACTTTGCCCTCACTCTCTAAAAATTCGCTGTAACTGTAAAAAGTTTGATCCAGCCAGCATTGAAGCTGCCGAGTAGGGGGGTGTTGTGACGTCACGACTTTATAAAAATCGTATATGGACGCAACGTCGCGTAGTGATTATTTATATGTGGTAATCGGAAAATCTAATCTTCGTATTTTGTTTATGTTAGTGAAACGAAAGAAAAAAATCATGTACATTTATATATTAATAATCTAACTGAAGTAGTAATTAGTTATTTTGCCTTATAATGGTAAGGACGCTAATTTAAATACATATTTAAATTACCTATATTTAAATAAATTAAATACGCGAATTCAAGGCGACCGGGATAAGTAAAGTACAGTTTACTGGTATTATATATTTTTATTGTCATCTCTATCTAAACACCGCTTCATCCGAAGTGACTCACAGACAGGACGTTTGTTGACGTTTGTAGAGCGTACCGTTTGCGTAATCCACAACACAAAGAATTTTTCAAAACTGTAGTATATGTAAACACTTTGGAAGTGACACAATTAATATTTCAATGTAAGTACAACTTAGAAAATAGCGTAGAAGTCTTCCCATACAAAATTGATCAAATGATCAAAGTAGGTTTTGTAGTTTTTAAACCATTTGCAAAGACATAAATAACACGACCTGTTAACTGATGTTTACATTTCCGCAATAAACTCAAGGCCATGAGTTTCACAGCGCCACATTCGCGTAACTGAAGCATTTCTCATTTCACATACATAGGTTAAGAGTTATACCTCTATGTGTTATATTATGTCGTTAGATAGTATTATTATTATTATAGAAACTATTACTAGTGTTAGACACAAAAACCGGGTTTTACCAATTACGACGTTTTGAAGGAAACTTAGTCGTCCCAAAGTCAAAATCACTTTTTTAATTTTACTGCAGCCCGTAGAGCGAAATCCCGGTATTTCGACACAGCTTCATGCACCATATTCACGGGACAAATTGACACAGAAATCTCTAGTAGTAGCTCCCTTTCTTCTTTCTCTATTTTTTTTTCTTATTTCTTCAAATTTATTTAGGCGATTACTATACTATACTAGTCGAACTCGGAACTCGAAAGTAAATTTTAACAAAATACAATGTATCATTTTAGTTATTTGAACCACAATATCTATATACTTAGACAGACCTCTTGTAAAGCCTCTATCTTATCGTCTTTAAGACAATGATATCCAAAATAAAAGATTCGATTTAGGTACGTGAACAAAGTTTAGCAAAAGGTTCCCTATGACGCATAGCGCCAAGCAGCGGCACCAGTCATACCTAATTGACTTTGTGTTATATAATTTAAGTAGGTAACAGTAGGCAATAGTGTATTAATTGGCGAACGAGAGAAGAGGGCTCGATCAGTGCAAAGTAAATTGAAATCTCATTGAATTCGGGGAATGTGTTGGCGACGAGAGTTGACTGGTGCGAATTTAATTAACCCCGCGCTTGCTCGTTGAGGCGTGCGTGTATGTTCTGACCGAACTATTCATTCATACGAGTACGAGCCTCAGTCGAGTATAGCCTCGGTTGGCCTTTACAGTGTATATATAGAGGAACAGTTGAGGCCAACTAAGACTAAACATCGATAACCGTTCGGATATAGATTGGTTCTAGAGACCCCGAATCGGTAAACGTAGTGCAGAACACCTTGAGATGAAGTGATATATGAAAAGGATAGTGGGGATTGGAAAAGAGACCGAGATCGGAGTGAGTGACGTATTATACATAAGCTGCCTACATTATGTTCCTACTACTGGGAGTCGGGGTTCGTTTCATAAGGAAAGAGTAAAGGCTATAACCTATGTTAGCCAATTCCAGGTTAGCTAACGCATATCCTCAAAAGATATACATCTTCTTGGAACACGACTCTTCCCTTCACCGCTAAAACCAATGGCGATGACAAACTCGCACTTGAAAAACACAGCCACAGGCGGGAACCAACGACCTCAAGAATGTACTTCACAAATGAATCGGAAGTTCTATGTAAAACATTACGGCCTTTTTTGTGTGAAACTTTATGTGAGATGTTTAAAACCAGCAGAGGACGAGTACTTACTGGTTCATGGATAATGAGTTAATGAGTGAAAATGTCCTAGGTCCGTTTATTTACCAAAAAAAAAAGTTATTGTAATCCTGTCTATGATATGGGAATCACATTCCGAAAGCTACCACCGAATGGTATTTCAGGTGAGCTGATTTTTTTTAACATAGATCTCTTATTATATTTTGCGACGCTACTCATCAGCCAGGCCTGCATCTCCGTGTTAGGATGTAATAGGAGAGGTATATGATGTGATGGTATGGCTTTGCTATTGCTGTCTCTTTCATTTCCAGCGAATGGAAAAGAGCGATCAATATCAAAGCTAAGACAGTTTTAGTAAGGCGGTAGACCCTCTGGTCTCAGAATATCAGTGAAATATGTAAGACCACAGCTTCCTCTATCACTATACGTCATGTCTATGAGGTTCATAGACAAACCGCAGTATTGAAGAACAAATATAGTATAGTTCGACCAACTTATCTGTAGAAAGTAACGATGGCGCCACGATCGAATAGTGTTACCACTTATTACTAAATCATACAACTTCCGTGTTCTAACACGTAACTACACTCGTAACTCAGTAGTTCAATTTTTGGCCGTTCTACAGATAAGTCACTGTAAAGGTACCTACATATTTTTTTGAAAAGCTTATTACCAGCCCTTCTACCGCCTGACTATATCGGCTATGGTTTTGCTATTGCTATCTCTATAATTTCAAGCGAAAAAAGAGAAAGCTAAAACAGTTTTAGTTAGGCGGTAGACCCTCAGGAGATGCCCAAGTGACGTATGTGTATCTCCTACTAGCAGCGCTCTGCAGTTTCATCCGCGTAGTTTCCGATCCCGTCATTTTCGCGGGATAAAAAAGGGGCCATGTGTTATCAAAGATCATTATCTATCAATGTACCAAATTTCATCCAAATCCCTTCAGTAGTTTTTCCGTGAAAGAGTGACAAACACACATCCATACATACTTTATTAGTAGGATAGTATGGCCGGTTACACAATGATGAACAGGTAGGATCAGGAAGATATTTTATTAGCAGTACTAGGGAATTAAATAAAATGGTACAAGGCGACAATAAACAAGCCAATTCAATTAATTCTTATCCTACAGTCAGTTTTGGGAGACCGTCATTGCCTTGAATATCTAATTGGGCTAAGTGAAACTATGAGAAAAATAACTTTTTATTTGCGACTTTCACTCGTTTGGAAATTATTCAATTCTTGATGGGACCGCGGTCGTTGTAATAGGACCAAAACGTCATGGTATTAAAATATAGATCGCGATTAAAATCTGTGAAATACTCGTACCTACTTTGTAGCGTTAGAAAAAAAAGTCAATTTATTACAAAAAATGTAGAGTTCATTTATAGCAAAAATAATTTACGATCCATTTCCGACCGACCGTTTTAACTGAATTAAAAAAAGGAGGAGGTTCTGAATTAGCCGAATTTTTTTTTAATATTCACATTATTACATCTGCAAAGGTGCCAGTTCAATTTTATCGCGACCAGTGGGGCGGTTTTTTACTTTACAACATTATACACATAGATATTTTCGTTTACTTGTACGTAAAATTATTCGAATGTGTTTATTCTTTAAAGTGAAGTGAGTTGCTTCGTTTTTTCAAAGAAAGATACAGTACTTTACTATTACTATTACTAGTACACTAGCAGAAAACGCAAAGGACCGTTTTTTTAACAAATTACTGAGAATGAGGTCAAATGATTTATCGTACCCACATAAGGCAATAAAAAAAAACTCATCAGTAAAACTTTATTGTAATAAAAGAACACCACGATAATCGTTTGCAAACTTCTAAACAGATTCCAAGATCTTCAAGATATTATTACTTCTTTTCATATTAATTTAGATGAAAAGCCGGAGAAGTTGGGTAACAAACTCTTGAAAGTCAAACATTCTTGAAATTACTCCGAAATTATGGCACTGCCGTAAACTTTTCACGGCGGGTGTTAAGCTAAAATTAGTGAGCGCGACCACTCTAACAAATTGCTGTTAGCACAAATTAGAGGAGAGAATATAAACGCCGTATGTTATTCGTTGTAAGCGTAACTTCCATTTGTGACATCTTCGCCCGCGAATCGAGCATTAAGAGTGCTTTCACCCGAATCGTCGCCCGGAGTGCATCCTTCTATAAATAGTGCGGTGCAGCGAAGGATCGACTGGAAACGTTTCTATTCCGCAGTGGATAGAAAAACAAGAGATCATTATTTATTAGTTCGTTAGTTGGCTAATTTGGTCCATTGCCAGCGCGACGCGCCGTTGCTACGCTCTCGCGCACTTCGCGCTGATCAAATTGTGCGTGCGCGCCGGCAACATTATGAATATTAACTGTTTTCTTTCCCCACTAAGTATTCGCTTCGACATCACTAATTGTATTTTTAATTAGTCTATCAGTTTTCATATGTCCTCGTCTCGATCTCAAGTTTACGGCTCCACCGAATTATGGAGCACGTTTCTGGGCCATTGATTCGACCAAACTGGAAGTTATTGGAGATCCATCAGAAACACATTAGCGCTCATCAATCTGAGTCGTGACCCCACGACTGTTTTTTGCTTACAAATTGGCATTTTATTAACGAGATAATTATTTTCTTTATATATTGTCAATATTTGTTTTCCATCAAAACGCTAGAGTGAAGAAATAACCGTCGTAAACGTCAAAGAGCATAAGGTGCGATAAAAGATATTAAACTTTGTACTGTAATTCGGATCGTAGAATTTCACGCTGACCCAAACAGAAGCTATGCGAGGCAAATCCTCGCGGAAAGGGTTGAGTTGCGACAGGTCTAAGGAGGATTTCTCGGGAGACAATCGGGAGTTATGCCCCAAGGCGGGCGGGGCGCTAAACAACGGCGCGGGCGGCCCGCCCCCTTCTTTATATTTTCTTACTGCGTTCGCCGGCTGGCGGCGCGGCCGGGCCCCTTACACGCTCGCTCGCTCACTAATTGCGCATTCTTCGCATAGTTTAGCCCTCCCGGCTAACCCCTCGCCTCCCTCCCCCCGGACCACGTGAAGCCGTGCGCCGTCGAAACTTTCATACTCCCAGGATATTGAGCGGTTTTGAATGTCTTAACTCACGAACGTGCAGGCAGCAGTGCACAGAGCCCACAGCACTGGCTTTGTTGGCGAACTGTTCGCAACTACGCGCCGCAACGTGTGCGCTTTACTCCGCGAACTTGACTCGCGTGCACTGCAACTATGACAACCCACAAATAACCTCTGAGGGTTGTCAACTCGATACGTTAATTGGGTTTGGGTGTGTTCTTACGTGGCTTTAACCCAAACAATTAAAAGCCTTTCCATTTGTTCGAAGTTCAAAACTCGAAAAAAACACTTACGAACAGCACCTCTTTTTGTAGTGGTAGGTCTCTTGGCAGAGTCTGCCTGGGGAAGTACCACACCTTTGCCAGTTATTCTACCGCCAAGCAGCAATGTGCAAACATTACTGTGTTCCGGTTTGAAGGGACATGTTTCCAGAGAAATTACAGGGCTTCGAGATATTACATCTTAGATCTCTGGGTGACGAGCGCAGTGCAGTGCTAGGTAATGATTTGGACTCTTCATATTCCAATAGCTGCGTGTCACTGTGCTGTTATGTGCAGGCATGTTGCTTACCATCAGGCACATGTCATGCTCGTCTTACACTCTTTGTTTAAAAAAAAAACCTTGCGGCTTTACCCTCGCGGTTCCCGTTCAGGGTATTTTCTCGTTAATAAAAATATCCAATGTCCTATAACTTAATTGTATTCCAAATTTCAACCCGATCCGTTCAGACGTGCCGACGTGTTTGAGTAACAAACATACAAACTTTCACATCTATAATGTTAGTAGGATATTATCCACGAGAGTCTGTAACATTTCACTTCAAAGTGAACGAACAAAGTGTTAAACAAAATCGAACAGTAGATGCAACACAAAATTCGTCATATCATTGATCCGAGATGACCAATGAGTGATTATTCCCTATTATGTGACAGTCGTTTCGACTTAATTGTATGGGCAGCCGGTTGAGCTGACTTTGATGTCAATGTTCGAGTGCATCTACTCGTATGGGCACATGGGGCCGTTCTATAAGGACACTTCTATGAATATGTGGTAACTTGTATGTATGAATAGTTGAATATTCAACGGTTATATGATATTAATGTTCCAAAAATATTAATATTCCAAATTTGAACTTGTAACTTTTTCAATCCAACGGACAATAAGTTACTTGTAAAATCAACCTATCAAGGATTTACTCCAACTGACAATATCGGAATGTTGAAAAATAAGGACAGTATCTTTTGCTAGTTCCAAAACTGTCTCAGGAAGGGTGAGGGAGAGGAAAGCACGAACGGACAAGGGTGACGCACTTCCAGTCTCTAGATTAAGCGCGGGAGGACACGTCCTCTCGTAATGTGCTCATATATTGTCCGGGCGCTCAACGCGTGCCCTCAATTATTGCTCGACCAATGTCTTTTGTATTCATTATTAGGCCCATTTTAATTTTACTGTCTATTTGCCTCTTATGACAGATGTTTTAACGCCAAATAACGGTCATCTCTCTAAACGTCGTCGAAGAACATCAGCATTCTAATTTACGCAGTTGCAATTGTTTTAGTGAAAATTAGATGAGGTTTAGGAATTCCACGATTATATCCGCTCCCACTCTCGGTAAGCCCGTTGTGGATTGAAGCAATTTAAACATCGCATTTCTTCACGCCTATTAAATCACTTAAGGTGGACACATAGCCTCTGTGGTAAATTTGTTTAGCAATTCCATTTGGCAGCAGGACGGGACTCGGGCGGGCAGTCCTTTAATTAAAAGCGGGACGTGTAATGTCGGCGCTTCACGTAAACTTAATGTGTGTCCGGTGTAATGGCTATTGCCGCTCTAATAGTTTCTCCGCGTCAATTCTGTTGTGTATTGTCCGTGACGTCACGTCCATCAAATAAACAGAAGTAAGCACTAAACGACAACAATCTTAATAACCGTAAAGTTTCAGAAGCTTCAGCGGGTACTTCGTTAAAAAAAGTTGTTTTAAGGAGCAATCGTCACGTACGCGTTAACGAGCTTCCCGAGTTAACATTGTTACGTGAAAATATTCGCTCCCGCTAGTCCGAGCATTTGAATAATGGCTTTAATTTTAATAATCGACTTAATTTCTGCAATTACTTTTTATTTCATAGAAGAATGGAGAATTTTACAGTAGCATGAATTTTGAAACAACCTTCCGAATTCGTGAATATCTAATTAGAAAAATGTTTAAACTTATATGTCTGTACAAAATAGATATACCTACATAAATACATACAGAAAGAGTGCTCCTTCATATGCGTATCTTATCGTTCTTAAATATTCGAAATTCAGTGAAAACCCGTAAGCACACTTACATGATAGTTTTATTCTAATTATAAATGGTTATGGTCCCGAAATATATCAACATGGTGAACTAAGTCTAAGGGAAGACCCCATCCCGCCTTCAGATTAAGTAACTACTTTAAACGAGTATGGTAAATATAGGGGAAAGGTTTAAGGTATGCTTAACGTATTTGCGTAAGTATATTTAGTATAATTAGGTTATTAGGGCGCAGAGTCTTTTGCACTAGCCATAAGTTCAGTAGACAATAAGGCCACTTGCGGGAAAATACCATAAAGTTCTTTTTTTTTTATTTCTGTATTCCTCATGCTATGCAGTCTTACTTAAATACAATAAATAGATGGTATCTTCAACGCAAGAAGTATTAACCTAACGTTAGTCACAAGTTACAAGGTTTACTCAAATGTTGTTATGAGTTAAGTTCAGAGTATCAGTTTTAAGTGACAGGGTGTGGGCGCATCGTAAAAATATACTCTCATCTTGCATCCCTAACGCGCAAAAAGAAGCATAAACATAAAAACTATTTTCAGAACAAAACCTAATGTCCTTCATTATATATATCATTATGACTACGAAATAACACCCAACATCGCTCCGTTAAGTCTGCACACGAGATGTCGTAATTGTTGCCAACAAAGCCACTACTCCTGTTGCCTTCTCCGAATTGGTGACACGGTGATCGAAGATAATAATTGTCGGTTCACGTCTTTCCATGGAATCCTATTGCGCAAACCGCTTTGTCGGCCGCCATCAATACATATTCTACATTGGTTTTTGTCTCGTGCCACAGCCATTGTTCATTTCGGCGATGTGACCTTGATAATGCCTTATTATTCAACAAATATAATGATACTAGCTTTTACCCGCGACTTCGTCCGCGCCACATATTTATTAAAGTAATTGAGGCAGTACCTACTCGTATGTCTACTACCATACAAATTCACGTTTCCTAATCAAAATCGGTCTAAGTCAAAGTTTTATATTTATTAATAAATGTACAATTTACACGACAAATTACAAAGAAACTATGTTCTCAAAAAATTAATCAAAAAACAGACTTTAATTTAAAATCATATTGGGACGGTCCACCAAATTTTATTAGAGTCTATTAGTAGATATTAGTAGATATATCGACTGATTACATGAACGCAAATTTTAGTTTGTTGTTCATATTTCAAAAACCGCCGCACTGATTTTGATAAAATTTATATGACCACCTCTGAACTATAATCTACCAACCAAAAAAATAACCATCTAAATTGATTCACAATTGGAAATACAACTGGATTGATAACCTCCTCCTTTTTTGAAGTCGGTTAAAATAGCATACAAAGAGTGCCAAGATCCTTCCATGCACACTTTTACTCCTCATTTCCACTCTTTTCAACTCTTTTCTGTGATAAAAAGTCGCCGTTGTCCTTTCCTAAGTCTAGGTAGTCTATCTGTGCACCAAATTGTAACAAACTCTTTAAGTGGCTTAGGCGTTAGACGGTAACGGACAGAGAGAGTTACTTTCATATATATAATTTCATATGAGAATTGAAAACAGGTGTTCCTGATCATTTTATAAGAGGCAGTTGTAAAGGTTACCGAAAAGTAATACGTTTACTCCTCCAAAAACTCATTTTACAGTTCTTAATTTGCCTTAATCGAGCGTCCATCATGCATAACATTTGATAAGACACCATGGAAATCTCGTCGACTATCAAAAATTCTGTCTGATAGTCTGATACGCCATTTAGTGGCTGCGCCCAACTTAAGTATTGAGGTTGTATAGTGCACTGTATTCTTCTTGTCAAGCCCTTTTATTTGATACCCATGTTGATGGGGTTCATAAAACCTAAGTTATCCGCCATTGTGTAGAGGCCGCCATCTTGGATTTTAATTTTATATAATACATTGTATTCTACTGATTGAGCACTTTCATTTGATACCCATATTGATGGGATTGATAAAACCTACGTTATCCGCCATTTTGTAGCGGCCGCCATCTTGGATTTCAATTTTTTATAGTATATTGTATTCTGCTTGTTGAGCCCTTTCATTTGATACCCATATTGATGGGATTAATAAAACATAAATTATCCGCCATTTTGTAGCGGCAGCCATCTTGAATTTATAATGATAATGAATAAACATTATTGTATTGTCACCAAAATCCAAAGTGTATAGAACATTTCAGATTAATCGGTTGACAGGAAGAGGGTGAAATTTGAATTACTAAATTTGACCCAAGAATAAATAATCATAAATAATAAAAAAGAAAACCCCAATTCCACCCCCGTAGGTACAATTCGAAACTACAAAACTGCTAAAACATACATTTTATGGTTTCGTGTTAAATATCTAGACGTAAAGTTTCATAGTTCTTCAACAATGACGAAGTTTTCCATATAAACTTTCATCCCTTATTTTAACCCTTTCAACCCTTTTTTTCGGAACAAAAAGTAGCCTATGTCCTTTCTCGGTATCTATTTTATCTATGTATCAAATTTCATCAAACTCTGTTGGTTGGTTTAGGCGGTAAAGACGGACAGACAGACAGACAGACAGACAGACAGACAGACAGACAGACAGATAGACAGAGTTACTTTCGCATTTATAATATTAGTATGGATGGACGAAAATTTAACGCAAAGCTGTTAAAACATTGTCTGTATGACTGAAAATCTTCGTACAAAGACGTGTATTTTGTGATGTTCTAGTTTGTTTGGACTCACCGTACATCTTGCCCTCGTCGGATAGAATGATCTTTCGTCTGCCACAAGGCGGGTAGATGGCGAGAGCCTCTTGGAAACTTTGCTCGATGTCGGGGCTCCATACTCCTTCCGCGTCGGCCGCCGATAAATCCTGAAAACATGTTTACTTTAACTTATACTGATATTCTGCTTTATTCTTAATGAGTACTCATACACAGGGGATTTATTTACTCTATGCGCATGTAGTTTTCCAAACATTAGGTTTTCCCCCTTAGTTATCGTAATTTTTTCGGAAATGAAACATTGTCTGTGTTATTTGTTATTTCAGAGTTATCTGCGTTCCAAATTTCAACCCGATCCGTTCAGCCGTTCCAAAGTGATAGAGCAACAAGCATCCCATAACTTTGTATTACTAACTCGACTCGACTAACGTGAGCCAAAAACCTGTCAAATGGTCGAGCACACTCGAATTGGTAGAGAATTTAGGTACGTCTTAGAGACAAAGATTAATAAATGTTGTACTAATTGCAATATAATTTATTTACAAGGCATGCCAATAGGGATGTTAACAATTTTTCGGAACTGCTTTTATTTTGAAGATTGACGCATGTTTACCGTAATAAATAACATTTTATTTCAAAATATTAGGATTTTCGATGAGTAAATATACAATATTAGACTAATTTTGAATTTTGCCGCTAAAACACTAACGACTGACATGACGTCACTAGTCGCAAAATATTGGTCGCGATTCATGACTGTGTGTCCAGTTTATGTGTTTTCTTGTCATTACTTGAATACAAATAATCAAAATCGTCGTCGCTAAGATGCAAACTATAATGAAAATGCAGAAAACTAAACAGTTTAGTCAGTTTTCGACAGCTTGTGCGACTAGTGACGTAATATGCCATATTGGTGTTTCCAGCCACGTGACGACAGATAAAAAATATATCATATAAAATCATTTATAATCAAATTTAGTACGTAATTATTAAATTATAATAATGTGATATTCGATATTCTACTAATACAAACTATCATAAAATTAACATTTAACATTAATTTGTGATTAGTGTTAACATCCCTATTAATAATATGATTTTAAAAATATTCATAATTATTTGCAACCACCAAATAAGTTTTTTTTGGTGAAACACTGTAATGTGCAAGTATTACAGTGTTCAAGTTCAATGTTTCCAGAGCAAATTACAGGACAAAGCGATAATTAATCTAGTTTCCCGGGTTATGAGCGCATTGCATTTTAAAGCTCTACGTTCAAATTTCTACGCGAAGTTGTTAAAGACAAACGTTTTGGCTCCTGTCAGACAAATGTCTTGCTCGTCTTGAGGAAAATGATTTGTTTTCAGAACAACAAATATGGAAAAACAAATGTTAAATTATTATATCGACATATTTATGCATTATGCATAATATATGAACAAAAATGAAACATTGGCGCCACCAAAAAATTTGGGCAAAATGAAGACTTTATTTTATCAGGTATTTTTGCATTATGTAATCATCTCATAACATAGTTTACTGTAAAACATTGTGCCATTATTTTATTACAAAATGTCTCGTTATAAATCAGTTGATAAAACAACATGTAGGTAACTGGGGTAAACTATCGACTCCAGCACTCTAGAAAGTTACATACTCATCAACGTATAAATTATTAACACGCTGGTTACAATGAGGTAATTTTAATGGGAAACAGAGAATATTAAACAGGTGTTCTCGTGAAGACGCTACGTTCGCGGACTCGTATATAAATCGAGTAGTGCGTCACTACAATTAATAGACTCCCATCTATTCTCAAAAGAAAATAAAAATAACGCGTTGCCTTCTCCTCGGTCCAACGGACGCCGAGCCGCCGACTATGAAAAACAACGTGAATCATGATTCTTTGAAAGCACTCGATGCGTGTTTCTGGTTTTGTTCTACAGTCAATATTTACTTTAATTGCTCACAAAACATGCACTCGTGTTAACGTATACAATACATAGTCACATTCGTGTACAAAATAAATAACAATTTATACATTTTCAGCTTTGTTTCGCGAACAAATTATATTTAACGAACGTTGAACAGGATTGAATCAAACCTCTGTGTTGCAACACTTGACCTAAGCTAGATTTTATCTGTTCTATTATTTCGATAAACAATCGAATTTCTAGCGTTTGACGTCTCAAGGGTCAAACATTTCTATACCAATTTGACTTAGCTCAGAAATTTGTTAGGTTTTGACTAGGTAAGCCTTGACTAAATGTTACGAATAAGGCGGTTAGTGCTGTCACTATTTCACCGACATTTATTCTATGGACAAGTATTTATGACTGGCCTTGGTTGGTAGTAAGTTTGCCTGGGAAGCCGTGGGTCGTGGGTTCGATCCCCACCCAGTGCAAATATTTGTGTGATGAATACAAACATTTGGACTGTGTCTGGGTGTTTCTATGTATAATAAGTATTAAGAGAAATATAAGTATTATATCAGCTATCTGACTTCCATAGTACAACCTTTCTTAGTTTGAGGTCAGATGGTGTTGTGTCCGAAATGTCCACCAATATTTTTTATTTGTTGTAAGTAAGTAGGGATGATGACTTTATAGTATCTACAAGTTTTATAGTTAGTATCTATTGGACTCGTAGATATTCTAGCTAATCCTTACTAATTTTATACACCCCAAAATTCTAGATATGGATCTTAATTACTCTTTCATGCAAAAAGTACTGAAGGAATTGAAATGAAATTTGATAACTACATAGAGATCTTTGGATTAACACATAGACTAATTTTTATCCAGAGATAATAGCGGGATCGGAAACCACACGAGTGAAGCCGTGGAGCGCTGCTAGTTATTCATACAGGAATGCTAGTTCACCCATACTAACGTTTATTAGATTTGGCAAAAGAAGCACGAAAACTGTATCCTACGGGGAATTGCCAATTCAATAGTAAGTTTAGTTGAAATGACTCAGATTAAAAGGTAAAAAAGCAATGTGATCGAATATGCAGTGGTAAGGTTGCTATTTTTAAATAATCTATTATTTAGATGTAGCATAACCAGAATATTTTACCAGAAAATCAGCAAAGGTCTATCAGAGTATAAGACGGGCGTACCGTCAAAACTACTACTACTTGTGAACAAGTCAAGGACGTCTTGAAAAACACCCATGGTAAGTACGAATATACCGTAATCCACGATCAGGATTAATATGAAAATGCCAATGAACATATACAATTAAAAAAATGACTGACATGATCAGAAGTTCAATTACACTACGTATTTAACTGGCAAGGGTATGTTGCGCGAATAAAATATTTGACCAACATTGAAATACTTATGTTGAAACTTTCTCTGAGTTCTATGATATAGTCTATTACTCTTTGCTGTATCCGTATTTTTAACGCGAACAAGGCTACGTTTGATTATCGCATAAGGACCGTAGGGAAATGACGATGTCAATTCGATTATTATTGTTTCCAACAATAGGTATATTCGCCTCGTGTTGTAACTGTACTAAGGAAATACCTATTTTCATACGTAGGTGCGAGCCGAGTTCTAATCAAGAGGAAGTGCTATTCACCGCCATTATCTTATCCTAGTGGCGGATACAGAGAGATCTGTGTTAAGAGAATGTCACAAATGTCAGATTACCAAATAATAGTAATCATTATATAAAACATCAGATATTATGTGGATGTGTTCTCCGGAAATAGCAGCGTTCCTTACAGAGACGATTTTCTTAGCATTCCATGGATTCACCGTGCGGGTGCCGGGTCCATCTTGTGGCAGAGAGAGAAAACCCGAGTAGATCCCGAGACTTGTGACTCGGGCGCAGGTTTAAGGGGCTCCTATAGAATTAGGACATAGAATTAGGTTTTTTAACGTAAAAGTTTCAATCATATTTGCTACTCTATCGTCTTTTCGATACTTGCAAGTATAGTATATACCTATTTTTAGGTCTATTCTATAGTAATTTCAAATTGATTAATAATTATTTGGGTTATTTGAAATTTTACAGGAAATGTATTTATGTATCTACTCTACTTAATTTAATAATTTGAAATTGCAAAATGTTTGAAATTAATACTTTGGAAACGGGAGTATAGAATCCTAGATTGTTAATGAAATCGTTGAATTCTCAACGTCATTGGCGCCCCTCCTGCCAGACTTACCTTTTAATCTGCGATACCATCACATAAGTTACTAACATCTTAGTTTACGCGAGGTGCGATAAGTACCCTCTCATCGCCCGCTAGGTTCGCTGAAGTGAAGGTGCTTGGTATTAGTTCGACCCGAGTAATTGCCAATAGATGTATCACCAACATCCTTGGCGTTAGCTCGGCCCACGTAGTTGGCAAGAGATATATCGCCAACATCCTAGCTTATGCAAGATTCGATAAGTACCTTATCATCGTCGCAGGCGTCACCAACGCCTAGGTGCTTGGCGTTAGCTCCATCTGAGTCGTTGGCAATAGAAGTTCATCAACATCCGTGGCGTTAGTTCCGCCTGAGTCGTTGGCGATAGATGTATCACCAACATCCTTGGCGTTAGTTCCGCTCGAGTTGTTGGCAAAATATGTCTCACCAACATCCTTGGCGTTAGTTCCGCCCGAGTCGTTGGCAACAGATGCATCACCAACATCCTTAAGGTTAGCTGCACTCATATCGTTGGCAATAGATATATCATCAACATCCTAGTTTACGTGAGGTTCGATAAGTACCTTCTCATCGTCGCTGGCGTCGCCGACGTCTAGGTGCTTGGCGTCGGCGCCGCCCGAGCCGTTGGTGTCGGGCGCGCCGGCCGCCGTGCTCCACGGAGACGCAATGGTGCCGGCCGCGAGCGCGCCGCTCGCTAAAACAATACAACATCACACATTACTGGCGGAATAACAAAACTCTAAATAGGTCTTTCATAGTAGGTAGGACTCTTTGCAGAGTCCGCCTGGGGAAATACCACACTTTTCCAGTTATTCTACCACTATAGCTGTACTGTTAAAACATCACTGGATTTCGGTTTGAAGGGTAATATTTTCAGAGAAATTACAGGGAATGGAGATACGCATCTTGTTTCTTTCGGTGACATTCGCAGTGCAGTGCTAGATAATCATTTGGTCGTTTTGTGTTCCAATAGCTGCGTCACACTGCTGTTATGGACAGATATGTCGCTTACCATCAGGTACATGTCCAGTTCGTCTCGACATTCTATACTAAAAAAAAGGATAAACTTTTGGATCTAAATTAAATAATGAGTATTAATTAGACGGCAATTGTAAAGAAGAGAGTGTTCTTAGATGTTTCATTAAAATTGGTTACGCCGGCGCCGTTTCAAAGTTATCAGCTATTTTGTTAGCTGAGGTAGGGATCATAGATGCATAATGGGAACTTGCTTAACTTGCAAACATATGTGTAAACATAAACAAGCTAAGCATTTGCGACGGAGTTTTTTTTATTATAATGAATTAATTATTTTAAACTGACACATACGTAAAGTCCGAATTTATAAATATGAGTAAGAATAACAGTATTGAGTAATAGTGTCATAGTAATAATAATAATTAAAAAGTTTAAGATTAGACAACTTTTTTTTTCCTTAAATATATACAGTCTAGTAACTAGTAGGTATACATATATACCAAATCAAACAAAATATTTCTATCTCAGGCCTGTTTCGGAACATTATTTATTACACTGTATCGAGATATCGATGTTAAATTGTAATGTTTGCTAGAAATGATCAGCGGCGAGCGTCTGACGTCAGTCGGTCTGTTTGTTTACCGCGTCGGATGCGAGCGGGGTAAACTTCCAAGCGTATTGTTCTCTGCGATATACATCAATAAACTACTACTAAAATTTTATGTGAAACAACATTAATACAATGTCTTTCATCGCATACATTTCAGGGACTGTGATACTGAGTTGCATAATCTTAGATTAAATAGTCTTTAATGTTTATAATGTACAGGACTTAATCACGATTTAATTCATTGTTTAATTCATTATGTGTTCAAATCGCGAAAGCTTAAAAACAATAAATAGTCTTTCTACTGTACTGCTAGAAGGTCGAAAAAGTTGACGTTTCACGACACGAACCCTAACGAACACGAAGAGAGATTTGACCTTACTTTCTTAATTCTTAAAATTATACAAAAAAATGCATAAATTCAATAAAAATCATTACACATGTGTCATTATGTATTTGACACAAACACGCATACGTGTATACTCTTTTCGAAATTGCCGAAATAACATCAGCAGACCACTAAACCCGGAGAACCCGGACTCCAGATTGGGAGTTGCCGTTGTCGCTACATGACCATCCGTAACTTTTATCTATTCTCAAATTGACCGCATACTTTAACAATAAACAAAATAGTAATTATGCGTATGTGACTATGTGACAAATACATATTAGTGTGAGTAATTTCATCATTCCCTTTCTGTATACAACTATACATAAGTATTCGAAATTTCATACTCTTTCATCTGCGCAAATGTTACAGAAAGGGGTACAAAATGTTTAGCTCTCATATTAATGTTTAGATTGTATTAGAATATTTACCTAAGTAAATATGAGAGTGGTCTAAATAGTCGATTGGATTATAAACTGCAGAGAATTCTAAAGATTTCGTTTCAAAAATATCTTGTGAAATAAGAAACCTTTCAAGAGCAAAAGATTGACGAATTAAAATTTTCATAACGACGAAAAATTCTTATTCCCTCAAGATACAAGAACGCGAACTGGTAGGCATTCCGGAAATTTTCATATTTACCGTTACAAATATGCAGGTACGAAACATTTACAATATAAATATAATATCAAAACGGAGAATTTCTTTATGAAGATCGGATCGGGAGTCGAGCGAGTAAAGTATGCCATCCAGGCAACCGTCGCGACGACGGCGACGCTATCCCCGCTACTTTATGAATGCTATTCCGTAGCACCTTTATATTTATTTTCACTTCATGAAACTTCTGCTAAACGGTACCAAATCGAATGGTTTTCTTAACAAGTCACCAAACTTTTTTTAAAGTTGTTTGAAATTTGATTCGTCTTTGTATTAAATAACAAAATCTGTTTTCGACTGCGTCTACGTAGATTATAGGAAATAACATTTATTTTTGTAGTATAGTGACGGGACGAGCAAGACATGGGCCTGGTGGTAAGTAAAATGCCTACCTATTACAGCACAACAACTATTTGAAAATGAAGAGTCCAAATCATTACATAGGTAGCACTGAATATCGTTCGTGTCTCAGAGATATAAGATAATTTGTTTCTATGCTCTGTAAATTCTTTGAAAATATTGGCCTTGAAACTGGTACACAGTGATGTTTGCACATTACTGAATTGCAGAAAAATAACTGGCAAAGGTATAGTACTTCTCCAAGCGGACTCTACAAAGAGTCTTACCACTATGCTTACCTAAACACTTACTCATGGGTTGTACCCTATAGGGAAACATACCTACATGCGTTTACATATAAAATATTAGCAGGATTCACCTATTAATGTGCGTTTGACAATGTAGGTGTTAATGTGTAAATTTGTAAGATGAACCCAAAATTGTAGACTTTAAAATTGCAACTCGTTAACTCAAACATCTTCAACACCCAAAGCGTTTGAATCGTCAATTATGACAATTGTGATTCGGCAGAGACTAATTCAGGCAGCCCCGCGGTTGGCTCACAAAGGGAGCATCGCGGTCCTGCAATAATTAAAATAATAAAGCATCTCTTTATGCCCCGCACTCATTGTGCTGATATGACAAGTGGTCGCAATAAGTGGGACCCTCCGAGGGGGCTCGCTTGCTCTCCAACGCGGCGTCAGCTATTTTATACTCGTACTTGCATGTAATGGGGAGAATTTGGCGTTAGTTCAGCTTTTAGAGGTTATAACGAATCTATATTAATTAAAATGTGAAAAACAAGAACGTCATTGTAAATTGACATTCTTGTTTCACGTTTGATGCTCTGTAAATTATGATAATTTTTCAACACGCCAATGGCCACTTTAAAGACATTTATTGAAATATTTTTGTTTTGATTTACACACAAAATGTATTAATTAGTATGTATTAATTTACCGTTACTTATCACAAACATTAATTTTCAAAGTTTAGATTTTACAACAAGAATTAACACTAACCATAACGAGTTACACAAACGATGAAATATACTATTATTTTTGAGTAAACAAAAACAATTATACCTAATTAAAATACATTTTCATTATACATATGTTAATGTGTTGTCAAGCTTTGAAAATACTTTTCATAACTTTAAATTTAAAATTACTTTTAATGTAACTTATAGAACCTATACAAATATTTGGTCGATATCACATTTAGTCTGTTTTTAAAGCTAGCTTACCTGGAGTTATTAGAACCGTATCAGGTATTGATATGCCTCCAGCCCTAATCAGTAATAGAGTTTTAATCAAAAGTTCATATTAAACGTGTTAAAACCTATTCACTAGATAGTGGATACTAAATCTTACTGGTACCACGATATTATTAGCGAAGCCATAACATGGGTTGAAAATAGAAATAGGGCAAACTCCAGAACATTTATAAAGCGCATGTGAGTGGGTGGTACAATAGGTTTGGTATTTTATGCGATAGATATGCCTTTAGATTATTTTATTATCCATTTGCAAACGTTCCAGTCGTTATTTTAAGCATAAAATAATATAACCCACTGATATTTTTTTTAAGTACGGATTCTTATTTACGAAATCCGAATTATGATAGATTTAGCATAAGTACAAGTAGATGATAAACTCTTTGCGAATTATACTTAAGTTTGTAACGTCATCAAAATTGTCATATCTGTATTTTCTAAACGTATATTTGTCACCCACAGATAACACACCTCTTTGTCACCGAACTTTTACTGACTCCTGAACAGATTTACGATGAATGTTGTTAGAATATTATTATAATAGGGTTTTTGGGTGTATAAAATAATCATTGGACCTAGTTGGTGATATTTTTACAAATCCTATTGACATATAGTACATAAATTAGTACGTTATAACATTTCTGTTTAATATAATAGTGATACAGACGTAAAAAGTAACACTAATAGGAATGAAAACCGAATAATAAAACTAGGTATTTTAGAAACAAAAGGATAGGCCGAAGGAAACAACGAAGGTAGAGTTCATGGCCTCTTTAACGGAACATACACCATAGGAAAAGTTACAGTTGAGTTGGGTGTGTTCAAAAGTTGTGCACATAGGTGGCTTGCACGCGATTCCTGAAACAGGAATGCATTTAACATCAACAACGGAAAATTCCGGTAATTTAATGCTGTGTAGCCCCTCTGTATCGCGTGCTCCTTTTCAAATCTATAAAAGTACGTCGTGTTCTATGCGAGCCGTTTTAATTTCTTTCTAATTTGTAAACCGCTCATTAAAGTTGATTAAGTGGCTTAAGAAAAGACGATAATAAGTATCTACATGTCATCAAAGAGTTATGGTATTTTTTCCTTGTTATCGTCATGCATAGTGTATATCTGTATACTAGCTACATGTTAGCCATCCAATTTATTTTTAAGGAGCATATCTATGGATTTGAGTAAGATGACATTTACTATTTACCAAATCAACCCGCCAATGCCACAAACAACATAAGCAGCCCTATTTGTTCCCACAGCTGGCACTCGGTGCCTTCCACCACCCTGACCAAGTGTGGGTTGGCAGATCATATCCTCCAAACATGACTTTTCTGCACCGTTTAAACCAGTGTTGATTACCACTTTAGGGAAAATACTCTGAAGTGCAGGCGGGCTAAGAACCTGCGACCCCACGATTGTGTAATCGGACGTCCTAGTCATTGCGCCATCACAGCCTTTTTACCGCTATCAGATACAAAATATTTCGGCAATCTGTTTAGTAAATCCCGACGTACTAACAGAGTGCAATGCACTCTACAGTTTGACATATTAACTAGCAGTGATAAACGGTTTCAGCCATGAATAATTTTTAACGCAAAAAGGTTTTTTTAATCAAACTGGGAACCCCAAAGTTTTCCCCATTTAACAAAAAATTTTTTTAGGTCTGAATGTTGACATAGAATATGTACATCTCCCTATTCTCATGTCAACTCTCTTACTCTCGTTTCAATTTCTATATTATAGATTACTAATACTAATATTGATGTGTATGTTACGGGACGTACAAAACACCAAATACATATAACTCGTCAAATAAAGCTCGCACCCGTTATGAAATATTCTGCATTTTGGGGACGAGATACCCAATGACATTAATAGAGTGTGGATTGCCAAAATGATTTCCATTTTCATAACGTTAGGGCTATCACATCGCTTAGGGGAGACAATGAAATTACACTTTATTTCTTTTTAGTTTTTCTTTATTTTGGTAATTTTGCATTGATTTTGTAAAGATTATTTCCTCAGTATAGCGCTTCTAGTGTTGTAGTCTATAGGCAGCGATAACAAAATTTACATAAACCAGCCTGCGCGTCTAGTTTTCTATGTTTAAAAAAACATATTCAGAAAATGATAGGCAAATAAAAGTTCGATAACGGTAAATGAGAACGGGAAACGGCGCAGCTGCCATAAAAAATCGATGTCCATACGAAAAAACAAAGCAGACGAAATTACGTGCTCAATCCGTGACAGTGTCAGCCCTGGTGCAGGGGTGTGCGGGAGTATGAAGGGTGGGAGAGGCCACCTGTGTACCGTGAGGGTTGCGCGCCAAAGTATGTTAATTAATTTTCGGTCGGACCGTCCACTGCTACATGGGTTTGCTCAAATCGGCCCACCGTGCGGTTTTCGTGTATTTTGTTTTCATATCGAAAGGTCAGCTATGTAACCGCCCATTTAACTTCACGACCGCAATGCGTTATCGGCATGTAAGGTAGGAACTAATAAACGACACGGTGCTTGCCTAATCAATTAATTTTATGGTTGTCCGGACTCTGCTTGTGAGATAAGTTACAATAGTACATTTCATTCACGGGTTTTTTGCTCCCGTATCACAAATATTTACTCTAAGCTTGTACGAGCCAGACGCATGCCCAATTTTTGGTACAGTTAAATTAGCGGCGACACTTTCGATTGCTGTCATACGAACTTTAGACACAAACTGACTGATATAAACCTCCATAGTACAAAACTTGTCAAACTTCAATTTTGTAGGTATATTTGCGTTCGACGTCACAAACATTAAGGATTTCTGTATAGATTGAATTGTGACTAATTTTTACAGAGTTTTTAAATTACGCATACCAATAAATGTTTCGAATACGGCGAACAGTTATTCTGTGATACGTCAGATATTTCAGCCAAATTTCAAATACCGCATTTACGGTGGAAATACCATTTAACCAGATAAATAATGACAAACAATTCAATGAATATACATCATATATACAATTGCTGAACATTTCTAACACAGAACGAATTAGTCCCAATCTAAGCAAAGCTTGTAATAGGAGCCAGATACCTGATGTACATGTAAGATTCAAGTGGACATATACCAATTAATCTAACTCATTATAAAACTAGCATCCCATTCCGGCTTCGCTCGGATATTATCATATAAAGACTATTCATCGAAATAAAAACTATCCTATCTTTCAAGTTGGATCAATCTACACATGGTGTCCAAATTTGATTAAAATCGGTTAAGTAGTTTAGGAGTCCATCGCGGACAAACATCGTGACAGGAGATTTATATATATTAAGATAAGTACCTAGATTACTAAATATCAATAGCAGTCACTAAATATAAATGCATAATAGATGAATAAATGAAAACCAATAACAATGTCATATGGCCGTCGATTTTAATTTCGTCGACCCTGTTCGATTAATTATTCAACAGACGGAACTCGCTTCTCGTTTATTCGCTAGGAAATAGGGCAATAGGTTTTTATTAATTCCCCATCGGAATATTAAAGCGAGATAATTAATGGTCTATCTTAATAATAATGTTTATTGGTATCTGCACGTGCTATCTCGTAGTCGATTCTTGAAGATGTTTACCTTCTGGCGGCGATGTTTAGTAAACATTACTGATGAGTAGGTGAGAGTCGGTCGATAAAGATCAAGTGCAGTTAAAGATATAGTGCCGTTTTAGCACAGAGTTCGAATGTTGACGTATTAAGTTAGATAAGGACGTGCAAAATGTCCACTTGTTTACAACACTGCTATCATTAATTACAGTATATTTTCTGTGGTTATGTTTATATGGAATTGGTTTTCCGATATTTCGACGCAGTTTTATGCACGGGTAAATGAAAAAAGAATAGAAATAATGAATATGTAGATTTAAGGAGATATAAGGACAAAAAGTTAACACAAAAGTAGCAGGAGTTGACATAAAAGTCAAGGGCAACTTAATAGCATTACAATAACATTTCCAAACAAACGAACGTGAAGTCAAAAGTCGTTGAAACGCCAACCATGATACGATGTCTCTTTTTTGTAGTTACGAAGAGTCCGATAGAAAAAAGAGCAAGGTAAAATGATAACAATGTTTTGAACAACCGTGATGGCTCAAAACAATGCTTCACATGATAAGAGTGAAGTCAATTTGCGATGTTTGTAAGATACGATCTAGAGTTGACGTTGGATGGTTGGATCGATGCTCACAGTCAAGGCCTACCACAGAATGCCTCCCCGTTTCCGAGAGTTGCCAACCATCGCAATCGCGGCGAGCAATATCGCCACAATTCATATTAACAGCATGATTATGCAACTCTAAAATCCATTGTTAATTTTGCATACGTGCAATCTTGAGATCAGAACGTGATCAATTTGTTGTTGTGAAATTATTGAACGAAAATAAACATATTGAGTTCGCTAAGATTGAATATAAACTACTTTACAATCTTCGTAACAAATTAAATAAGGATACTTATTTTTAACCCCCGACCAAAAAAAGGGGTGTTATAAGTTTGACGTCGATGTCTGTCTGTCTGTCTGTCTGTCTGTCTGTCGGTCTGTGTGTGTGTCTGTCTGTGGCACCGTAGAGCTCAAACGGATGGGCCGATTTCGATGCGGTTTTTTTATTTGAAAGTTAATATCTGTGCGGGTGTTCTTAGCTACGTTTGGTTAATATCGATTCAAAATGGCCGCCTCCACAAAATGGCGGACAAAATATTTCTTCACAACCTACCTCAATATGGGTATCAAACGAAAGGGCTTGACTAGTAGAATACTTTGCACTATAACAAATTTCAAATCCAAGATGGCCGCCACCACAAAATGGCGAATTATATATTTTTCACTACTACCTCAATATGGGTATCAAAAGAAAGGGCTTGATTAGTAGAATACTTTGCACAATGACAAATTTCAAATCCAAGATGGCCGCTACCACAAAATGGCGAATTACATTTCTGTTTTCACAATTCCCTTAATATGGGTATCAAATGAAAGGGCTTAACTAGTAGAATGTTGTACAGATAACAAATCTAAGGTAGCCGGGGGTTAATCAAAATTTTTAATTTTGTTCTTGTGATATTCAACTGTTAATCAAAATCATTCTCGGTAGTTTCTCTATTACACTGTAGGGAACAGTCCTCCGTTTTATCTTGGCAAGGTACTGTGCGAATACAATTCTATTAAAGCTACGATCTATTTTTTGTAATATAATAAATAGTATATGCAGTGGTAGGACTATTTTTTGTAGAGTTAGGACTCTTTGCAGAGTCCATCTGGAGAAGCACCACACCTTTGCCAGTTATTCTACCGCTAAGCAGTAATGTGCAAACAGTACTGTGTTCCGGTTTGGAGGGCAATGTTTCCAGTGAAATTACAGGGCATAGAGATAAAACATCTTATATCTCTGGGTGACGAACGCAGCGCAGTTCTAGGTAATGATTTGGACTCTTCATGCTCCAATAGGTGAATGTCACTGTGCTGTTATGTGGCAGACATGTTGATTACTATCAGGCACATGTCCTGCTCGTCTCGTCACTCTATACTATAAAAAAATATTAAACTCATGAAACGCCTATTATCTGTGATATTTAGCCTGAAAAGATGATCTCGGGTGTACCTCTGACTCACTGATACGCCTGCCAACTTCTAAATTACTCCTACAAAAAGAAGCATATTCATTACACGTGCCAAGCAAAAGTCGACATTACGATTGTACTATCAAGAAATAGAATAGAGAATCGAGTGTACCCAATGAATCATCACTGTTAGTACGCCAGCTGAGAATTAAGATTCAGATTGCAAGTTCTTAGCAAATGTCGCGGCTTAAATTACAGATTAAGCTTTCCGTGAAGGAAAACATCGTGATGAGAACTTGCACGGTGGTCAGTTTCTGGGGATCACGTCGATAACAACTTTGATAATACAAAATTCAATAAATGTTGAGTAAATATTGTGAGTTTACAGGAAAGTGTGTACAACACAATAGGTGGAAAACAAAAAGCAAACTAAGCTAATAAAAGCAAGATACATGTAAATTAATAATTAATAATGCATCCTGTTTTAATTATCATTGTCCTCTGAAGTATACCGAGATCATATTATTAATATCCCTAACCAAGGACTGACTCTACCTAACTCTGTCTACCTATAACTCCAATAAGGATATCTACTCGTACTGTATATCTACGGTAGCCATGTATGCGTTAATCGGTTTTGGGTGCTCCGAATTTGACCCTTTCAGAGCGTTTCTCCAATAAAGCCGTGATATTACTCAAATATGATATAGATGCCATGCCAACAAAGAGATACTTATGAAATTAAAGCGATAAATCAGCGAGGTCTAAGCGAGCCCGACTATGAATGAGCAGGAACAACGACTTATATGTAAATAATGTCGTACGCCGACGCCCGTCGTTCGCTCGCCTGAATATAAAGTTATATGTCAGGACATTACTCGAAGTTGATCGAGTGGTAATACTCCTTGTATCTACGCCGTGATCGTAATTGATGGAAACTTTCATGTGTGTTCTAAAAAGGGTTTTGCAAAACGGACGCTTAGATTACTTTGTAATGGCAAAAGAGAAGCGACAGCGCGGAACGCTGCCGTCGCAACATGAGATAAGAACTCGTGTGTGATAATCACAGAACTACAACTGCAATAGAATGAACTACAGAGTCCGTAAATCAATTTACAATCTATTTAACGGAATAGCGTACATCAAAACAACAATTCAAAGAAAAAACGATATAGGTATTTTTGTAAATCAATATAAAGAAGTTAAATTGGGTTTGGGTTGGCATACATTCAGCAACATATTCTACGCGGGTAAAAAGACGTGAATAAAGTCGTAGTATAAACCACCCATAACGCACAAATTTGTAAACCAATTATTTAACAGATTGTCCAGAAAAGTTTACAAATGAAATTTTTATTCCATAGACATCGATAATGTATTTTTAATAAAATGATAGGATAAACAGAAATGAAAATATTTAAAACACATATTTACACACAGGTAGAATGATAGAGCAACAGAGGGAAATAACAATAATATGCATGTGATTTATAATAATTATCAATGGTCAGCAAGCACAACTATCTGACGTAATCAACACGGTAGCCGACCGGCTACAGTACGCTGGCTATGTAGGTTCGAATGCGTCCGATCTCGTCTTACGCTTTATCGATGCAAACATGATACCACCAACATACTCACACCGAAACACCAGCTTATACCGCCATTTCGTTGACAACAGTGCTATTTTTAACAGTATCCATTACTCACAATTTTTGCATACAAATCGACGTGTAAGTATGTCCATTGTTATGTCACTCAAATTCTTGTCAGGACTCTACATAATTATGATCATAGCTATTTTATTACAATCATATTTTAGTTGAGAGTGATTCGGAAAACTATCCTTTTTATTTAATGTGTATAGGGTTTATTATTCTCAAACCGTATAGGCTGCAAACGTGACCTGAACTCTTTCCTATTGTGGTTCAATATCACACGACCGCGTCAAAAAACAATGAATTCACGACCAACTTCCAGCGTACAGTGCGTGAGCCCCAAACGTCCATGCCTGCCTGCTGAATATTGAGTAACTCTAACGTAGTTACATATTATTACCTTCGAAACTTCTAGCTCCGAAATACGTACTCCAAAGAGCTTAACAAATATTACTTAGCCCGAACTGTGTTAGATCGTGTTTATTTCATTATACCCACAGACGCTTCCATGTGTGGGTACCTAATGAAGGGAATCTGGTAGCTTTAGAGATCAAGGTGCGCTGATAATCGAATTAATTTCAACTGCAGCGAAGCCGGCAATGTTGCCGACAGAGGGTTAACTAAGTTTATGACTATGCTACGTACGCGCTCGTGCAACAAGTTTGCCAGCGTCTTGAGTGCTTTGAAATTGGCTAAGCCTTATTGAGCTATTCACGCGTACAATAGTTTCTGTACTTAGACATGTAGAATTGTTGGTGTTTTGCTGGGAGGTGATTAATTTTGCGGATGCACGGTGAAGGGCTATAAAGTGATACAGTCGATGCAATTAGCAATGCTAACGGTTACTGCATAGAGCCGCACTCCGCAGCTGCGTTGCGATGGCGACAGACAATTGCTGCCGACAATTCGCGAGGGTTCAGTGACCACTCGGACGACGCTTGACGCACTCGCTCGATCGTTATCATCTAGAAAGTTCCAACATCAGCACCCTGGCTCGTCAAGTAGATGATACTAATTTCGAACCTTTTCGCACGGACGAGTGTGGGAAATTTTACTCGTCAATACCTCCTACGAGACCTAAGTATGTCTGAAGGATCTCTATTGGAACGTATCTGTTTCCCATGGCACATCGGCGGAGGTACCAATTCTCCACTGGATTTTTGGAGTACCTACATTGAACACAAATATGCTTAGATTATATACAATTAAAACGGCAATAAATAGTACAGTTATTAACCTTTTACAATTTGAACTCATATCGAGTCGTCTCGTAACCATGACCGTTGCAACGCTGCCAAAACGTCGAGGTAATTAAATAATAATTTAGACAGCGAATAAATCCTATGTAATGTTTTCCATATGAGCCATAAATAGTATGTCACATGTCACTCAGGTAGGAAATAATTACAGGACAATAATAATAATTGATTTAGCGAAAAACCCGCTTTAAGTTCATCTTTTAAATTAATAATTTGCTTATTATTATTATGTCCACAATTTTAAATTTAGATATTCTGGATTATTTTTAGAACTGAGGTATAAATTACGATGGTCGCGACATAATAAACCTCGATAGGTAATGCAGGAAATTGAAGAGCAAAATTCCAATGCAATAAAACCTTACTTGGACAGCATTGTGATTCTCAAAGTAATTATGTCGGTTCATACAGGGTTACGTAAAACACCGTTGTATAAAACCGAAAGGTTCGTCTTTATTTAACTACCACTATCTCTAGTCTGGAATAACATATACGAAGTTGTTATTCCAGGTTATAATCTGTGTTCCAAATGTTGACCCGATAAATATCAACGTTTCGACGTTATTGAGCAACAAACATTCACATTTATAATATTAGTTGGATTATAGTAATTGACACGTCAATAGATGAAATAAGTAAAAAAACCAACACCATTAATTCAGCAGAATCAATGTATTAAACCACTACGGTTTAATCCATTCTGCTTAACTCTATAAGATAATGGGCTATAATTGTATCAATATAAATCAGTGCAATAATATTTCTCGTCGGTATCAGGTATAATTGGATCGCAATGCGAGCTTCTATGCGGAAGAAATGGGACGACTTCTCTCGTTACATTCTGTGTCTTATTCCAAGAACACCATGGGAATTCTTGTCGGTATATACAATATACAATTCTTGAAACGAAATATTCAGCAGTCTCATGGCTTCAGTTTTTTTGCCTAATTGTTCACATATTTCTGCTCATATAAAAACTATTAACTCTTTTTAGGGTTCCGTAGCCAAATGGCAAAATACGGGACCCTTATAGATTCGTCATGTCTGTCTGTCCGTCCGTATGTCACAGCCACTTTTCTCCGAAACTTGAAACTTGGTAGGTAGATGTAATCTGTGAACCGCATTAAGACTTTGATACAAAAAATAGAAAAAAACAAACATTTTTAGGGGTGTCCCATGTCCCATATATAGAACTGAAACTCAAAAAAAAATTTTTTTAACAATATTATACGTGTGGGGTGTCTATGGATAGGTCATCAAAAATGATACTGAGGTTTCTAACATATTTTTTTTCTAAACTGAATAGTATGCGCGACGGACTCTTCCAAAGAGGTAAAAAGGGTCCCCCCTCCCCTGTAACTTCTAAAATAAGCGAATGACAAAACCTTCTCCCTAACAAAAAGGCGTAAAGACATGGGCAATGGCAATGGTGAATATTGATTCACATAACCCTATTGCCATAATATTGTGAGAAATATAAGCATTTTAAAAATAAAAACTACTATGTAATATGAATTACTAGCAGTGTTTCACGGTTTAACCCGTGTAGGTAATTCTCGATCCCGTAAGAGTAACCTAACCAAGCATCAAATTTAGATCCCATCCGTTCCGACGTGATTGAGCTAGAAAATATCGAAACATCTGATACTTTCATAATTATAATATTAGACAGATTAGAAGACAAAAGTATTAATATATGGACGCACGTACATACTTACTCATAAAAGCCCCGGTGGCCGTCCCAATCTCGCCTGCACTTCTGAGTATTTTTAATATGCATAAATGACATTGGCCGATATTAAATACATACAGTCTTACAGAGCTTAATTACAAAACCAAAATCTCGATGCTCATTCAGAGCCCAAAACCAGACCGTGAACAACATATTTCCATTGAAACGACCAAGCACAGGAGGTTAAGTGAAAAACTTGAACAAAGGCCTGGTGTCGCCGGTGTGTTATTTAGTATGCATTTGGAAAGGAGTTGAGAGAGCAATAAGTTTGAGCCCGCGATTTGCATAGATTGCTCGACGAAGCCGACGCGATGCCACGCCGGGACTCAGTTTTAAGTCACGATGTAGGAACGGGTGTCTAACTGATGAATTACAAAACATGCATAAGCATAAGCCGCCCACTTCATGTTTCCACTACTGGGATTTGGCTTCTCTCACGAGGAGAGTCGAGGCCATAATCCACCAAGCGGACAAAACGTGGGTTGGAGGCATGGACGTACAAAGACGGACGTAGTCTCGCTAAAACAAAAACTGTGTCTATAGAGTCGGCCAGTGCTCTGTCACATACAGGATGACACGCACACATACACAGCGCATTGGCCGACTTTATAGACACAGTTTTTGTTTTAGCGAGCCTGCGTCCGACTTCGACCGATGTTTTCCTCCACCGTCAACCAGTCAGTCAGTGGTGATAAGAGACTTATAATTCTGCTATGCACTAAAATACTCAAGAGGTACAGGAGGTTCAAACCAATGCCTTCTTGATGTGGATGACGTTATCGCTATTAAGCCACTACGGCTTCTTTATTGAACGTACTCAAGCTTGTATCTCTAAGGCTGTTTGTTGTCTACGACTTATTGATTATTTTTTTCAATTATTTTCCAATAATACTCGCCTGTCATCACTTGCGATTCTTTATTGTACTGTCGCACAATTTATAGATACATCCCTAGTAGCGAGGGAGCAAAAATGATTCGCTCTGCTTGCGATACTCACAAGCGTCGATTGTTGGGCAACTATCTATGCTTACGAGAATCGCACCGCGTCATTTGTATGACACAATTAAAGTGATCGAGCTTGTAATTTTAAAATAACTTGTACAACCGTAAAATTGTAAAAATCGTCAGATTATAGTCTAATGACGTCAGATTGCAAGCTATATAACGTAACCGACCGTAATATTACGCTCAAGTAATTTTCCCGTGATAAAAAGTAGTCCATGTGCTATTCCAGACTATATAGCCATGTTTGAAATTTCAAACTGATCTGTTCAACAGTTACGACGTGACTGAGCAACAAACATTCAAACCTTCGTATTTATAGTATTAGTAGGACAGTAGTACCTACTGTTGTTTGCAGTAAAATTACACTAATTTAGTACTTCAAGCAGCAACATGTGCGAAATGTTGCTAGCGACAATTAACAGAATTCCCCACCCATATAGAACATTACAAACGTTTAAAAAACCAGGCCTTCGTTACACATGTTTGCGTAGGTACATTATGAGTGGATAAGCAGTTGTGTTGATTCGCCATTTACGTTGCCATTCCCTTGTCTGATAATCAACCGCCCGCTGCGGTAATAGCCTGAGCCTTATTCAACCTTTTTTATTTACCAAGAATTGTGATTACCTATCAATATCTGATTAAAAATCAGAATCTATAAATACTAACATCGTTAGAAGAACGTTTTATTGCGTAAACTGCGTACAAAGATGTTTTACAGAATAAGAAATATGTCTTTCCAAAAACATGTGAAGGTAGAGTGTTCTTGAAGTGAAAACATCTTTAAGCACTTTTCGGTAAAGAAATATCTTATGATATTCGTCACCGACATGGTAATGTAGCGAAGTACCGTCGAAGCGAAGCGTAGAGTCTACCGCCTAACTAAATCTATCTTAGCTTTGCTATTGCTGTCTCCATAATTTTAAACGAAAAGAAAAGAGAGAGACATATTAAAAGCTAAGACAGTTTTAGTTAGCCGGTAGATCTTCAGCAAAACGTGCGCGTTAGACACAATTTGAACGATGAATGAAATCTCGTAAGTTTTGTCACTTAAATTGCGTAAAAGCAGTGTATTTGACGCCACAAGTGTCGTATTGTGCAATGTTACTGGTTATAAAAAATTGCAGTCATAGGGACTGCCGATAGAAGTGAAAAGTAATAACTCAAACTTTGATAGCTCACTTTGTAAACTACGCGGGCGAAACCGGAGGGCAATGGCCATGTAGACCATCCGAGTTTACCAGAAGATTTCATTCATTTACGGACGCCGTTTGAGCTCAATTCACAGGCCATGGAAAATCTCTATGAGAGGAGCCAAAAGAAATTTTCACTTCAAAAAAAAAAAACAAAAAGTCCCTTTATGCCATTAAGACTTTTATTTAATAGTAATAGTTTTAAGTACTTCGTAATGATAGTAGAAGTACTATTGTGTTAATTGATTCAATGACTATGCGTCGCCGCGTTGCTAAATGTTAAGCAAATAGAATTGATAATGGTAATTAGAGAATGAGCGAATGCGACAGAGTACGATTCATGGAGTTTCGACATCGACAATCAGCGTTCACAATGCGGGTTATTACTGCAGTTGCATTCATAGACTCGTAAAGTATTTGCCGTTTTATCATTGCTACAACCGCATTTTTCCCTTAGACCAGTATTTTTCATAATTTAACGCAACGAGACGAGCATGATTTGCTTATGCAACAAGCCTACACATATCAGCATTATGCCACGCAGCAATTTGAACCTGAAGAGTTCAAAACACTATCAAACACTGCGATCTTTGGATCCCTCTCGGAGATTTAAAATGATTTATGTCTTTGCTCTATAATTTCTCTGGAAACATTGGTCTTCAAGTCAGAACACAGTAATGTTCACAAATTAATAAATAATGGCGGTAAAATAACTGACATTGGTTAGTATTTCTCAAGGCGAAATCTGACAACAGTCTTGCTACTACAATGTATCAGTTATGAAAGCTTAGGCTCAATCTAATATATAAAATTCTCGTGTCACAGTTTTCGTTGCCATACTCCTCCGAAACGGCTTGACCGATTTTGATGAATTTTTTTGTGCTTATCCGGTATCTATGAGAATCGGCCAACATCTATTTTTCATCTCCCTAAATGTTAGGAGTAGTCCACCCCTAAATTTATTTTTTTATTTTTTAGACAAAATTTTTAATTTCTATTTTTTTATGATACAACATACAAAAATACATACAATCCTCAATTTTCACCCTTCTACGATCAACCCTTATTTTTTAATAGCCGTTTTAGTAATTTAATCATTTTTCCTCTCCGGTCGAAAACTGATCAATCGTCATTGTGACAGGTGTCACTTCTGACCCAGTAAACAGCACGATAATTTGGGGATCAAAGGTAGCCTATAGCATATATATAGTTTGAACACGCTAATCTCGGGAACTACTGGACCGATTTAAAAAAATCGTTTACCGTTATTTCATATGTTCGTAATCCTTGACCGCTGTAGGTTAAGCTAGTAAAATGTAAAATGAAGACCATTTTCAGTAAGTAAAATATTTCGAAACAGATCCTACATAAATAACTATAAGATAAATCTTAATATATATAAATCTCCTGTCACGATGTTTGTCCACGATGAACTCCTAAACTACTTAGCCGATTTTAATCAAATTTGGACACCGTGTGTAGATTAATCCAACTTAAAAGATAGGATAATTTTTATTTCGATTAATGTGGGCTTTATGTGACAATATCCGAACGAAGCCGGAACGGGCCGCTAGTATAATATAAGTAAAGTTCATCACGTGAACAATCAAAAAAATTAGTAAAATTACAAAAATTCCTAATAATAAATGCTAGAGCGTTTGACGGCACTAAAGTTCCTTAGTTGGATTAATAACTAACTTCAGTGTATTGGTTTTTCGTGACTGTGTGCACGTACATCGTAAAATTACTATCATCATCAAAGAGTACGAGTGAAGAGTACATATACTTACTATGTATAGAGTTGGCACAAACGCTTTACACCGAAAGCACAGGTAGCATCTTTCTTGCCTTGTCGCTCTTGTGGAAGTGTCAAATTTTCATATTTTCATTAGTGTCATATTTTTGTCGCGGCACAACACTCTGTTGCCATAGAAAGTATGCATGTCATCTGTTTACGATTGATTAAAAAATTATCGCATTATTCGCACCAGAAACCTAAGTTTACGAGTGTGTATCGAAGACTTACACCTAAACAAGATTCATTAGATTAAAATATCAAACTCTCGCTGGAATGATTCAACGTTTAGTCAGTCGGGAGCTCTCGTGCCGAATCATAACACCTGTGGCTACTATTTCATCACGAGTCATATAAAAACGAATATAGGATGAAAAGCTCTTAATGATGATAATAAAAACCTCTCCGGAGCGAGCGGCAGACGTCGGTGTCACAACTTTATTGTGGTTACATGGGACTCGCGTCGGAAAGTTATTATTCCCGGCTGCTAGAGCAACATAACAACAAAGCGTATCAACATAGAGCGCAAATGCATTTGTATATAACAAAATACTTGGAAAGATTTATTTATAGAGTTGTCGGTTGTATTTTCCTTTAAATCATAGTTGCCAACAGATTGACAACCTATTTGACGTTGTATAAGTTGCATTACATTATTTACTTCACGCATTTTTGCAGCGCCTTCGTTAATATAAAGTTCGGTGCGTAATTACCATTTAGGGCTAACTGAAATTAATCCCTTTGTAAAAAGAACAATAATTTATACCGTAAGAAGTCATTTTACGAATTTGATTCAAACATAGTCTTGTCTCTTTGAGTTTGTTGATATCACAAAAGTGAACAAGAACAAGAGGGCTTTTAAGTATAGAATTTACTTTCTCGAAAATTTTACAGATTTTCAGCTCGTGGAAGCTTTGAGTAACTGTTTGGGATGCAGCGGATGGTTATTCTGTATTACGTCAGATATTCCGGCACATTGTTATGTACCGTATTACGGGAGTTAATATCTACCTTGCAGCAAGAATTATCAGTTCTGATCAAAGTCCGTTAATTTGTAAATTAGTGCTCCGTTGAATTTAATTTAAAACATTTTGCAGTATCTCGATGTTACGTCAAATAAGCGAGACTATGTTGCTAAAAATGTAAAAACCAATAATACAGGAACTATAGAAACTGTACTTTATATACTGTATAACTAGAATTAGAATAGGCGACTGTTTATGCATGATAACAGTGTGCTCAGGCTATCAGGCCCTCCAGGCTTTATTTTAATTTCTTTTAACTTCAAAAACTCGTTATCAATGTCATAGAATGGACAAATTACAAGTAAATACAGTTTACGTCTACAATCGTAATAACACAAGTCATTTGAATGCTGAATTAATGAAACAGCACAATGTAATACAGAATGAAGGAGGTCAATTAAAAGTCGGCGAACGATATCAATATGTAAAGCGTTAAGGCATCGCGGTTCGGTCATGGGCACTGTGCCAACCGCAACGGTGTGGTCCGTCGCCGGTCGCCGCTTCCGCACCGGCCCGGTCTGGCCAATACCGGCCAATCGGCTCTTCCACTGCCTTAGTTACCATTCTCACCTTCATCTGTTTCATTGAGATTTTCATTTTTTGGCGTCGTCAATCGTAATAACACAAGGCACTCGTAGACTACTGAATTAATAACAGTAGAGTTAAGGAGGTCAATTATTATTATAAGTCTGCGAACGATATCAACCACAACGGTGTGGACCGTCGCCGATCGCCGCTTCCGCACCGGCCGGTTTGAGTAATACCGGACAATCATCGCCCGCGTACCGGCTTCGTTTCCATTCTCATCTTCATCTCTGTGTTATTGTGATTTGTCACTTTTTTTAAATAATGGTGATTTTGACAAACTAATTGTGATTTTTCATCTACACCTGAAGCAAAAGATTTTTACCGGTTCATAGTATACTCTACTCGTCGTCACCGACCAGATATAGCAGTCAACTTACCCAGGCGAATAATGTCCTACCCCATTTTTTTTTGTATTGTAAAAGCGCTTCTATGTATTTCTCGTAACATAGTACGAGTATGTACAGGCAATGGCAACTGAAATACTAGTCTATTTCATTACCGTCTTCATCGTCCAAGCAATGGTTTCCGTACGTATTGTATTACAGCAAACATTTTATTAAAAAAAGGATATAATAAGTACTTTTGACATCAGTATTAGTTTGTTTTAGGTATGCTTATATTTATATGTTTTCAGGTATGCTCTACGTATGTGCAAAAGTATAGTCAATAAGTTTACGTTAGTAGGTCCAAATCTCATCACCATCAGAATCGACCTAAAGTCGTCTATCGTTTGACTTAGGTCTGTCCAATAACCCGCCATTCAGACCGATCCTCGGTTTAATCCTTCCAACTGTCACCAGTTGCCTTTCGTAAACCGTCACGCCATCTAGTCTGATGGCTTACTCCTACACTACGTTTGCGAATTTGCAGTCTCCAGTCCAGAACCCATCTACCCCAACGGTTATCGATTATACGACAGATATGAACAGTCTATCTACCACTTCAGCTTCCTGATACGCTGAGCTATGCCGTTGACTTTAGTTGTTTCACGGACTACCTCATTGCGAATAGAATCAATCAGAGAAACATCAAAACATCAATGTAGCTCGGTTTATATTTTTTTAAATAAAGACTCGAGAAGGTAGGCAGTATGAAGGACCTAGCACTGCACTGCGGTCACCCAGAGATCTAAGATCTTATTCTCTAAGAGTAAAAACAGCTATGTAACGCACATTATATTTTTTATGGTTTTAACAAGAGTCCTACCACTAAGTTTTTTATCTTTTAACTAAAGTACTTACTCAAGTACTAAATAATAGTTATATTTCCCTGGTACATTCAGCCAGTCTATGCAAATAATACCTACGCCTTTGTGTATCAATCGTACGCAACATATGACGTCAGATGCTATTAGATGATTTTAGTACTCATGTGAATTACGATGGAAATTACGCTAATTTTAAATATTGACATTAAACGCTAAATGGAAATATTTTGTTTGTTGTTTTGTTTTCAAAGATTACCTACTTTTTGCGAGAGCTCGTAGGGTATCGTTTCTGTAATGTAATTTCTTTCTTTTGTTTTATTTAGATGTAGGTACCTATAAACTAGAATTCATAAACTTGAATTCACATATAAAGAACGTTTTGACGGTCTGTTTCATAAGTGTATCATAGCATAAGCAACCCCTAGTCTCACAAAGAGTCAAGGCCATCCAGACTTTGGCAAAGTGCGAGTGTGATTCACAAATACATATTATTATCGAGTCAAGTATTTAGTGGAATATGCCGAATTCCTCACGATATTTTCCTTTACCGCTGAGAACCATGGTGTTAACAAACTTGTACATTTGCCATTGGGAAAATACTCAGATGCGCAGGTAGGAAGTGAACCTACGACGTCATCATAATAGAATCGACTTTCTCGTCACTAAGCCACCACGGCGCGGCGCATTACGGCTTTCACAAGTATAATGTACAATACAATAATACTTTACTATATCACAAAAAAGAACACAGATAAATAGTGACTAACCTGAAACTAATTTAAAAAAAAAACGCTGTGGGCACAAAAGACCATCTTATCGCCTAATAGCGATCTCTTCCGGATAACCTTTCATACATTTTTAGTAATCGCATTTTTTAAAATATAATACGTGCCTATTTTTACGAAAGGCAATTGCCATCGAACCATAACCAGTTAACATTTAAAATAAGTTAACAATAAGCTTAGGAATAAACGGGGTAACAGTATCTACTCAAATTATTGTTATTTGTTGTTGATTGAACGGTCTAATTGGTTCCATTCGAGCAAGAACTAACTATTGCTTTGTCTATAGGTCGTCGATACGACCACCGGTTTGATCTTTGACTCTTACTAGATGCGCATGTGGTGGATTGAATAGATATTTCATTACAATGTACTTGATTTATAACCAGAAGATAAACGTCAGGGCTTATTAAAAGTAGTGCGTGCGTATAAAAGGATAAATGATTATGAAGAAACTCAACGCGAAATTGAGATACAATTTTGTGCTCGACAGGCTTTTTTCTGTTTTGGTTAAGACACGTTCGTGTTTTGTGCCGTTATTCAAGTTTTGATCACCTATTTATTAGGTTTAATGTAAATCATAAGCTGTAGTAAGTAATAAGCAAAGATTTATTGTCTATCTATCTAATTTATTTTTTGTGGATCTTGAAAGATTATACTTGTATAATTCCGCCGATTTCGAACAAGTCAAAGTTCTGACTATAGCGTTTTGAGTAAATTAAAACCGATATAGAGATTAGCTATATTCGTGATGTCAAATTTTTATTTTCTTCGTTGGTCAACGAATAATAATTCAAATACTATGCTTAGTGTTAATAGTTAGGTATGTAGAATAGTGTAGTTATCATTGTAAGTTCGTTTTGTTAATAAAGACGTAAGTACCTACTGTTTTTATCATTGTAAGTTCGTTTTGTTAATAAAGACGTAAGTACTGTCTTGTAATAACAATTTTAAATGTCACCTGATATTTCTAAATTAATGAGGCGTTTTCATGGTGACATATGAGTGATAAATGGGTGAAAATTATAAATGCCAAATTACTGACATTGATGTATCTCTATAAAATTTCGCTAACAAAATAAAACATTGGTAAGTGTAAAAAACCTGTCAACAGATATTTTTTTGATATCTTGAAAACGCTTAATTCTTCTAATATTATGAATGTCAGAGTGTCGATGTTTGTAGTTCAATCACATCGCAACTAGGTACTGAAAGGAATCAAACTGAATTTTGGAACCCAAGTCAATTATAGTCTGAAATGACACATAGACTTTTTTATTATGGGCAGAGCCTTTATTAACAAAACTAAAATACAATGAGAACTACACTACACTACAAACCTAACTAGGTACATACTTACACTAAGCACACCTGAATTATCCATAGACCACTTTTTTTTTTTTTTTTTTTTTTTTTAAATAAAGAGTGACGAGACGATCAGGACATGTGCCTGATGGTAAGCAACATGCCTGACACATAACAGCACAGTGACCACTTAGACATAGACTACTTTCATTCTGAAAAAATGTAAGATGCCGCGGACAAAGACAGCAGGTCTGGTTTGAAGGGAAATGTTTCCAGAGAAATTATAGGTCATAAAGGTAAATCATCGCATATCTCTAAATTACCAGCGACGCATTGCTTAGTAATCATTTGGACTCTTCTTATTCCAGTAGCTGCATGACACGGTACTGTTAGAGTCAGGTGTATCGCGTACCATTAGGCACATAACTAGCTTGTCACGTCATTTTATGCTTTTTTTTAATTAGCCTCAGTAGTTCTATAGCTTGGCAAAGATACCCCCCAATACTCTCCACTTTATCCGGCTGAGCTTCCATCATCCAAGCATCTCCGAGCTCTATAGCATTATAAAAAAAAAGATTACTTAGCTACAAAATAAGTTAGCGCCAATAAGCTTCCAAAACTTATAAAACAAGAGGCCAAGCACGTGCACTTGAAAAGTTTGAAGGGTCCAAACTCATAAATACAACAGTGACAAATACTCGAAGTACTTAAACACCGTATGCATTAGCGCGGGGGACATGACGTAACTACAAAGGGTGCAAGCGTTCAAGTTGTCAAACGAGAAGTTTTTATCGGCCGGCCTGTCGCCGTTGAATAGAAATGAGGCTTGAATAATGCATGTGTGCCGCCCTCCCCCCCACCGCGTCACTGCCCTCCACAAACTGATTTGTTGCAACAGACATCGAAACTACAGTCTGGCAACACAGGTGGATGACGATGCGATACTCTGTACCTGGCAAACATAAACAAACGTGACCTCAACCAAACATAATTTTGACGGAAGCACATAAGTGCTTAATAAGTCCTTCAATAATGAAGGACTCATAAAGTAACCTTTGGGATCGCGTCACCGACATACGAATGTAGCGTCGTAGCGTCTGAGCAGCGGACCGTGAACTGGTCTACCTCTTTCTACGAAAAACGTAAATTTGAAATAAACTTGCGATTTTCCTACTCCGGTTCTATTTCGTTTGAATGGTTGAAATTAGACTTCTTACTTCTTACCACGCTAAATAAACAGATGAAGTATTAACTTCTTCCAAACTTTTTTTGTGTATTATTATGTGGGCCACCAACGAGATTGAGATCAAAACGCAATGCACACGAATTGAAGGCACAGGAAGTGAAACTGGCCCCTGGCCGACTCGACCCGCCGTTAAAACGTACTTAGATTTCACAAACAACCTAGGCATTGAAATTAAGCCGTTCCGCTTGAATTATCCAGCTATCTCCATCTTACGTCTGCGAACGATCATGTCATTTGCATGTGGGAAATTGTTTATTTATGTTTATATGCCAATTATCATACCGCTAACTTTACGTATTCATGTAATACGCCGGCTATAAGCTGTGAGTCACTCGTGATTTGTTTACATATCTTTTGACGTGTTATCATGACGGGCCATTATATCATTGTTCTTACTACAGTACGCTAGAGGAACATTATAGACGGGCCGCGTGAGTACGGAATCTAATGCGTCGTTATCAGGTTATGTAACATGTACTATTTTTAACCTGCGCCGCAAAAATAAAGGGGTGTAATAACTAGAGTTGCCGCGAATAGTGTTTATAGCGAATAGTCGAATACCGATTAATCGCCATTCACTTTGGCGAATAGTCGAATAACTCGACATTACTATTCGACAAAAAAAAAACATTAAACACATTAAACATGTTTCTAATTTCTTCTAAGGTTGTGAAAAAAGAAAACAATAAAGTTAAAGAAATCTGTTTCATGTTATATATACCTACATATATGTTGTAAATTTAATTTTCAATTTTAAAACGCTGGCAACCCTTTTCTTGTACAAGTCTTTCTCCTCTTTAGTTTACTAATAAATTTAATGATTATGATAGGCACAGGCACATATTACAGATAATAATTGATATTGTGTATTGTGTTATTAATGAAAATAATTAAACAAATGATTATTTTTAACTCATTAGTTCTTTTGTTAAAAGTTTATTTTCGACGACTATTCGCCGAATGCCGAATAATACTAGCTATTATTCGGTATTCGACGAATATAAAAAAAATGACGAGTAATACCGAATAATAGCGAGTATTCGCGGCAACTCTAGTTAATTTAAAAACCCGACTGCAAAAAATCAACAGGTAAAAAACTTTATGTTATACTATCTAAGGACCCTTGGGTGATTGAGACGAGTCTAATGATATCTTAATTGTCAAAATCCATCTAGCCGTATACGTGGGAATTAAGAAATTTACAAACATACAAGATACGCGCGAAAAACATAGCCCTTCTTTTTTTTTACTATAATAGGTTCTCACTTGACCACCATCTCGCCTGATGTTAAGCGATGATGAGATCTACGATGGAGCGTGCTTACCTAGAAAAAACCGATTCACTCTCGATTTGAAGACACTACACTATAACCCACTCAGGCAACGCATTCCACAACCTAGACGTTCTTATCACAGACGTGGAGTCAAATCTCTTCGTTCGCGTTCCCCTTTTTTCAGTAGTGTAAACAGTTTGACGTGTCTGTGTATGTGTGTCTATTTGAGGGTATATGTGTATGTATTTTTAAACAGGTTTTTATAGCTATTATAAATAAGGCATGGGCCTTATTTATAATAGCTATAAAAGCCTAACCTATGTTTAAGCCTACTAATGAAATTGTGGAAGCCAAAGTATCTAATGTTTTTCAAAACAACTACGAACTTATTGTTCTTATGAAACGAGGTTAGTCTATACTACGCGGGCCTTATGACCAATCGAACATTTTTACATACTTTTATTAGTTAAATTATTATAACCGCCTCGTGTTTCACTCGTGTAGTTCCAGATTCAATTAAACTTCCCGGGATAAAGAAAATTAAGCTAATAAGTTAAGTTAGTTAATCAAGTTATACCAAACTATTTACTATCTTTTTTAAATAAATACACGGGTTACTCGCGTTTGATATGACTATAGTCCAGTAGGACTGAAGTTTCGATCGCGTCCGGCGATCTTTTTCAAGGAGCAGCAACATGTACAGCTTGTTTAGCACTGTTATCAGTGCTATCGCGAGATGCGATCGAAACTTGATTCGGACTGTACTGACTAGGTATATCAAACGTGAGTTACCCGTGTATTTATTTAAAATGTGTAATAACCACGTTAGTTTTCATACTAATATATTCTATCTGTGTATCAAAATTCCTGCAGATCCCTTTGGTAGTTTATTCGTGAAAGATTAAACAAACATTCATACATATTCACAAAATTTCGTATTAACGATATTAGTAGGATTAAACATCTCGTTTCTATGATTGTTAGTTACAGAAAGTACTATTCTGCAGGTTATTATTCAACTAAAACGATAGCTATTTTGTGGAATGTCCCCGAGAAATGGTTCCACGAAATCAATAAGTAGCCATTGTTATTCGTACGCCAATCCTGCATGTGGTAAGTTCATCAAACAGGCGTGCGCTTGCGCAGGGCGATGCAGCAAGTACAGAACTTACGTAGAAGTAACGGTATCTAGTAAAGTTGTATAACATGTGGTAGAACTACTGCTGACACTATTCGTAATCCCGATTTTTTTCGAACTAACATAAAATCTGACTGCAAAAATTCATACTTAAAATGTTGGTAAAGCTGAAAATACTTCACATAGTTGAATTTATCTCAGCCTAATTAAATAATTAAAGCTTAATTTAGGTTCAGCAAAATCTCGTCTAAACGAACAAGAATAGGTACTAATTTAAACATTTTTTTTCAGATAAACTTATCATTAAATTACGACATTCGAAAAAAAAACACACTGATCTTTTTACCGACTTCATCATAAACTATAATCCGTCGGGGTTTTTTTTATCTAAATGCGATTGTCCCACATAAAAAACAGAACAAAAACATTTTTGACCAAAATGACCTTTTTCTGCATTTATGATCAAGACCGTTAGGGGCCTGTTCCTGTTGTATCCCATGCAAACACCATGTAATTTATCAGGGATGTATCAATTATAGATTTATCAATTATGAACTCCTTCGTATTTGGGGAAGACCTCCGGCTGAAGGGCTGAACCACGGCTGAACTAACCACACAATGTCTAAATCTAAGTCAATAGACTAAGAATTCTAAGAGGTTTACCGTACGTTTTTAGGGTGGGTAGCACCTCCTGACCGGCACCCATTGCCCCCCTTAACTATACGCTCTTGGCATTGTTTCTGTCCAGAACAATACTTATGTTTAAAATTGCGGTTTATAAGTTTAAAACAAGATTTAAAATATATACCAGTTTTATGCTTATCTGTGAATGTGTTCCTAAACTCGTTATGATATAAATTACCGAATAGGTTCCTACATGAAAAATGATAAAACTACTGCTGGCACAAGGAATAAATCATGTAAGTAAGCTATTTATTTATTGTGAACAAATAAACATCATTAAACTATTCATTGAATCTTCATATGATGATACATTTGAAAATCTGAATAAAAGCCCACCTAACAGATTCTAGCAATAACGTTTTTTTTCATTCTTTAAATTCGCATGATGACTTAGTTGGCTAAAGCATGCATGACCAATGTGGGTAAGTAGGTATTTATTACCTAAAAGTAAACTCAATGTCAATATTGAAGAGATTGGTCAGTGCTCAATAGAACGCAATCCTACTAAAATTATGAACCAGCAGTGCTCAGCAGTGCAGTGCTCAGTGATCCAGCTGGTGCAGGAGCGATACCGTTCCTGTAAATTTCCCGCAATAAACATACCACCTAAGGAATATGTTTTTCGGTAAAATTTACCTATGTGCTATTCCACAAAGTGTGTAAAAACTGTGTTTGTTTCAATCCAATCTGTTCAGCCGGTCCGACTTGATTGAGCAACAAACCTCCAAACTTTAGATGTTGCTACCTAAATTTCCGCCAATGCCGTTTCATAACGGATTTTATCATAACGTACGAAATTTAGAATAGGTAAACATAAATTAGACCCTGGATTAACACAATGTAACTACTTATGCATTAAGTAGATGGGTCCATTTCTAAACTCAGCGTGGCTGAAAGCGTGGTCTGGCAGATACTCATTTTTTAACATTTTGTTATAACATTAAGAAGACTATGATGTATAAATTAAATACCTATTTTACCATAACAAACACAAACGTTAACAAAGACGATAAATGCTGACGTAATTATTAGTAAGCTGAGCAGTTCATACTGACCGGAAATGGTCAAGCCACACTTATTTGTTTACTTCTTAGACCTATTTAATTCATAATTCATTTATTTAATAAAACAATGAAATAGTATACGTAGTTTTTATGATAAGAGTAGTTTTGTTAGCTGTAATATTAAGATCATGGCCAATCGGAGTGCTGAAAACTGGACGTGAGATTTGATTGTTGAGAATGTAAAGTATATCGAAAAACTTTTTCAATGCACACGATATTTATGTATACTCTGGTACATTGCAGTTATAGTTATGTTTGCATGTATGTGTCACCGTAAAATTACAATTAACGTCAGTTTACAATATAAGTCGTGAGATTATAATCTAAGCGTGTAAACTAACCTATAGTTTATAACGTTAGATTATGATAGGATTAGATAAGCGGTGACATATGGATATTTCTAACTCTTTCAAACAAAACTACTGATTTAAAAGAGGACATTTGGTACTTAGATAGGTAATAAGTATAATAACACATAGTCTAAATTTTACCTAGAACCATTTTTTTTGTGAAAATGTATGTTTCAGTCAAAAAGTGTATTTTCGATTGAATATGTATTATACACTATGCACACACACATAAATATAAACTATGTCTAATTCGAATATCCCTGACAAAATGACTTTCAACTACATTTAATTAGAGCTGAAAGTTTAATAAAACTTAAAATTTATGTACAATAATAAAACTGACGTAAAAACTTCTTAACATTCAAGTTGATTACCTTCGGATACGAGGCATAAAAAGTTGAGAGAAGTAGTAGTTACTATGGGTCTAAGGCAAAGCGGCGCAGTAGAAATGCAATCAAAGCCTTTTCTACAAATGTTCTAAAAAATGCTCATTTATGTCTCGTACCGCCAAATTTATTTTCTAAAGTGTTAAAAAGACACAGTAACCGCAAACATTTAAAACGACCAAATGAAATTAATAAATGAGTTTCTTCAACAGTGTAGATAAGCATCCACTAAAAAGAGAGACAGTGTCTACTGTACTTGTACGGATTTATTACTGTTTTATATTTATACTAGCGGCCCGCCCCGGCTTTACCCATGGTACATATATATAACCTACAGCATTCAAGGATTACGTACATATAAAAGAACGGTGAACGATTTTTTTAAATCGGTCCAGTAGTTTATATGCTATAGGCTCTTTTTGATCCCCATATTATCGTGCTGTTTACTGGGTCAGAAGTGACACCTGTAGACAACTGGCGGGGATAACTATTTAAATGACGATTGATCAGTGTTCGACCGGAGAGGAAAAATGATTAAATTACTAAAATGGCTATTAAAAAATAAGGGTTGATCGTAGAAAAGTAAAAATTGAGGATTGTATGTATTTTTGTATGTTGTATCATAAAAAAATAGATATTAAAACTTTTGTCAAAAAAATAAAAAAAATATTTTAGGGGTGGACTACCCCTAACATTTAGGGGGATGAAAAATAGATGTTGGCCGATTCTCATAGATACCAGATAAGTACAAAAAATTTCATCAAAATCGATCAAGCCGTTTTGGAGGAGTATGGCAACGAAAACTGTGACACGAGAATTTTATATATTAGATCTAAATAATAATTTACATAGATCTGTAGTGAACGGATCTATTACAATGCCACGGTGAGAAAGCTCGGTCGAACATGGCGCGGTGCGGGTGCGCGGGCGCCGGTACAATGCTCACGTTTGCGACACCAAAGTGACGTCGACGCTTGTGTGCCGTTCTATAAAAGGTTACTAGTTACTAGATACAGCTTCACATTTAGATACACTTGCAGTTTCAATACTGTACGTTTAAAATTCATGAGTCATTAGCTCTCATAGTACAAGACTTGGATAGTTTGGGGCTAGACTGCGTTGTGAGAGAAATGTCCACCACATTTTTTTTCTTTTTTAACGTATACTGTTTTACACTTGACCGCCATCTCGCCTGATGTTAAGCGACGATGCGGTCTACGATGGAGCGTGTTTACTTAGAAGAAACCGATTCAATGTCGATTTGAAGACACAAAGATTGTAACCAACAGGGAAAACCCACTCAGGTAAGATATTCCACAGCCTAGACGTTCTTATCACAAAAGTTGTTCTTATCACCAATATTTATTTATTTTAAATAAATACACGGGTAACTCGCGGTTGGTATAGTTAGTCCAGTCCGACTCAAGTTTCGATCGCGTCCGGCGATCTTTTTCAAGGCGCGCGTGTTCAGCAACGTGTGCAGCTCGTTTAGCACTGTTATCAGTGCTATTGCCAGATGCGATTGAAACTTGATTCGGACTGTACTGACTATATCAAACGTGAGTTACACGTGTATTTATTTCAAAAGTGTAATAACCACGTTAGTTTTCATACTAAAACATTTATTTAGTAAGAAAAAGTATCCATAGATATCAAGATGATAAAGTCCACTACCAGTCGGAAGCGTGCCCATGTTGGGCACGCTTCTGGCGGTATTGCCACGATTAAGCGGTCAGAAAGGCTACGACCTACCTTACCTACCTACCTAATACGAATATGGTAGAGCGAGTCCCCGATATTTGAATGCTCTATGTTCACGTAAACATGAAACTGTGAAATATCTGAGGCTCACAAACAACCACGGTAAAGTACCGTAATTAATAATATGTATTAGTATTGTGAATAATCGTGACAGTTTCAAGGCATTGTTTTGAAAAATCAGAATAGTAGTCATGGTTATTCATCAAGACATGATATTTTACACGAAGATTCCATTCATTAGCAGGTCCCCAAGATAGGGCAATAGATGATTATGCTTCGGCAGTAACCAACGCGGCGCCTATTTTATTTCGAACATTGTCTAATACTGCTTTGTTAACTGTAAGAACCCATAAAACGTCTAGCTTTGACAACAGGCGACAGATAAGGAAAATTTAAACAACTAAATAGATAAAACCGTACAATTGGATAGTTGCATTGTGTTAAAAGTTTGAGAACACCTCTGTACACAAAGCAGGTAAAGCGAAAGGATCTGTTTTTAAAATAAAAGAGCCGCAGTCGCAGTTCAAGAAAACTCGATGACGGTGGGCCACGTTGTCCCAGTGAAAGGTAAACAGCACGAGATATAACAATGAAGTCTTAATGAACTGCCTGTTTCGAATTCTATCAAGTAAACTTTTGCGCAATTGCATTGTTTAGATGGAATTCACTCTCTGGATTTGCTGTTTCAAACGAATGCGTTTGCGTCGGTTTCATTATCATAATTGGTTGTTACGGGTACCTGCGGGTCGTGTAATGTCATCATTTGCATCTCGACTCAGCAGTAAGCACACGACACGATGGAAGAAAAAGTCAGAGTAATCTAGTGTGAATAGATAGAGGCAAGCTCATACAATAAGCTCAACCCACGCGCGGTGATTCACGCGCTCGCGCAGCCGGGCCGCTTGCCGCAACACACACAACAGCAAAAACATTACCTACTTTTGAATAAGATCCCTTTCTCTTTCTACACCACAGAGCGTGTTCCAAGTTCGGCGCCATCCATTAAACATGTCGATAAACAACAACGAACTCTACCTGTTAGTCTCTAAGTAATTTGACTTTGACCATGGTTCAAATCAATGTCATACAAACAGTATTACTCATTCATATCTATTCTGACATGTTCGCTGATTTGTCCATTGTCTGCTTCAGAACTAATTCAATAGTCGTCGCGTTTGTTTGAAAAAAAAAATGTAGTTAGTACCGCATTGTCATCTCGCATGAAATGCATTGAGAATCGCTGGATCAATGCAATAAATCGGATTTTGTGCCAGTGAGCGAATTTCGCGAAAGTTTTTAATTCAGCTCCGTACTCCGAATTCTCGATGTTTATAAGAGAGCATGCCAAATGGCACATAAACGTTTTTAAGTGCTGTAAATTTTTCATTTAATCTCTATGTCATGACGACAGATAAAACGTCCTTTCACCTGGGAGACGTTTCAAAACACGCAGTTTAAATTTAAATCTCTGATGTAGAAAAATATGAAACAAGTAGGTATGTAAGTATAGTGAACATTGAAGATGCATAAAAAATACAATTATATAACCTAATGAAAGACCACTAATATTTTATAATAATAGACTTACTATGTAGATAAATTTTATGGATGTTACGAGTAATGTGTTTAAATAAGTCAAAATAATAAAATCTACCAAAGTATATTTTACTGCGGTTGAATTTAACAATAAAATATCGAAACACTTCAGTGCACAACGCTTCGAGCTGAACCTTTGGGTTTCGAAACATAACGAACCGGCGGTGTACAGTTTTTGTCAGAAATCTATTTACTTATTAGTTCAGACATTAATTTATTGTCGCATTAACGTCCAGTCATTGCGGGCAAAGCGTGACGAAGTTGAACGAGTGGCCATGAAGTGCGTAGAGCGGCGAGCCGGTGATACGTAGAAACGGTGACTCACAGAGAGAGACCGAATATATGCACAGCCGTTTACGAGATAAGGACGAGAAATGTCAGAAAACAGGTTTAAGATTTCGAGTTTCGATCCAATATTCTCCTGTCTCTGCCAAGTCGACATCGCTTGAGTGGAGCTCGATTCTCGTAGAAGCTGTACAGTACCAGCTTTTTACTTCACTTTTTGAGTTGTCTATTTCGACACCTAATTCTTTTTTCTTCCTTCAATCACTTACTCTACCACTTTATAGAGATCGTGTTTTCTTCCTTAGTTTTGTGGTGTGTTGCGATAGTGCTCCGAGTCTCAATTTGTTATGTATTAGCAAATTTGTTGTTTATCTTATCTGTTAAAGGTTACCCACTGAGCACTTTCTTTATCAAGACATGGTCTGTACTGGGTGATGTCACCAGTGCTTCGGTGCCCTTATCTTGTCGGTGATAAAACGCTGTTAGGAATGTTCTACAGACGTTGTTGGCTGGCCAATGAAATGTACTAGGAATCTTGCCTACTGCGGTTTATCTTTCTTGGTTCATCTTGATTCTCTATTGCAGTTTGTTTGTGGCCTTACTTATTGTTGTTCGTTATCTATGTTTTATTGACATTGAAGAATCAAATAAATTTTAGTATATTTCAAAAAGATAATACACTCTACATTTTTTACAACTTTTAAAAAACATGTGTCTTACTGTCGTAAAAATCGTATCCTATCAACTAATCTTATAAATGCGAAATTTTGGATGTTTTAGCTCAACCACGTCAGAACGGCTGAACTGATGGATGAAATTTGGAACACAGAATATAGTACGTAATAACACATAAGACTATATTTTATTTACATATATACTTCTTATACATACAAAATAACGAGAACTACGCGGGTAAAAACGAGGAGCGCTGCTAATACTTTGTAAATAATAACTAGCATGACATTACATTTGAGTATTTTGTAGACATTTCAAAACAAGGAATTATCTTCATTTCATTTGTAATATCACACACGATTAAATGATAAATATTATTAAATGTATCATAAGTATTATTGTATATGGTAATAATATTTTAGAAATTAATCTCATCGTTTGCATTTTGTGGTCATTTAGGGGCATACTTTGAAAACTTGTAACAAAATACGCAAAACTAAATGGATTTTAGGCGTTATCAGACGAGCGTATTCATTATATGAAGGAAATGTCCCAAAATCATTTACAGATTAAATTATAATTAAATTAAATTAGCAAATTAAATTATAATTTGGGATTATTAGGTAACGATTTAAGAAATAAAATCATTTACTTTTAGGTAATTTCTATTGAGACAAGAACTTAACCTAATAATAGGGATGTTAACACTAATCACAAATTAATGTTTCGTGTTACTTGTATGATAGTTTGTATTGATAGAATATCGAAAATTACATTTTTATAATTTAATAATATTTAGTAAATTTATTATTAATGATTTTTAATCTGTTGTCACCTGACTGCAAACATCAATATGGATTATTACGTCACTACCCGCAAAACAAGCTGTCAAAGACTGAGTAGAATGTTTACTTCTCTGCGTTTTTATTATAGTTTGCGATCTTAGCGACGATGATTTTGATTGCTTGTATTCAAGTAAAAATATACTTAAAAAAACAAATAAACTGGACATACCCTACAGTTACGAATCGCGACCAATGTTTTGTGGTTAGTGACGTCATGTTAGTCGTTAGTGTTTTCTATTGTACATTCACTCATCGAACACACAAATATATTTATAATTTTTTTTATTGTAAACACGCGTAAATTTTCTAAATAAAATCAATTCCGAAAAAATGTTAACATCCATTTGTTCATTAGAAGATACATATTTAAATAACATATTCGATTATGATTACTTCTAGTAAATATATGACAATTTATAAGAAAATGTCATACATTTACTAAAGAGGAATGTTGACAACTTGTTAGAAATTTTTTCCGTTCAGACGTGATTGAGCAACAAACATCCAAACTTTCGACTTCATAATATTAGTGTGATTTTAGTAGATTTTTTAAGTCGCAACAATCGAGTTACTGGAAAGGATTATAATTTATTTTCTCCAAAATAACAAAACCCGACTTCAGACTTTGCTTGGTGTTTTTAAATATAATAACTATGTATTTAAAAACTATATAAGTATTATATCAGATATCTGGCAGCCATAGTACAAGCTTAGTTGCTTAGTTTGGGGTCAGATAGTGTTGTGTGTGAATTGTCCACCAATATTTATTATTATTATTCATATAAAACTAAATTCAGACACTTGACCAAATCTCATAAGAAGAAGCTATCACTAAGCCACTACGCCACAGATAAAGCAAAGTAAATTTTAGTTTTTTGTTCATATTTCAAAAACCTCCACACATATTTCGATAAAATTTATATGGGGCCACCTCCGACCTTATGATCTACCAAACAAGAACCATCAGAATCTAATCACAACTGGCGGAGCTATCGTGTAACATCCAACAAAATATAGAGGTATATACAAAAAACAACATTTTAAATACAAGGGTAACTCACGTTTAATATAGTCAGTCCAGCCCGGCTCAAGTTTCGATCGCGTCCGGCGATCTATTTCAAGGCGAGAGAGAGAGCGCGCGTTATAACAGCTCGTTTAGTCTTTAGCTTCAAACGTGAGTTACCCGTGTATTTATTTAAAATGTGTAATAACGACGTTAGTTATCATATTGAAAAAACAACATACTACCGAAATGAGAACCTTCTATTTTGAAGTCGTTTCTAAAATAGCTCGATAAAACACGGTTATTGGTTCGACAACGTGTAACAAGACACGCTAAACGTCATACACGAGTTTCACGTGTCCGAAGCATCATCAGGCGAACGCAGCGATCTCCGAAGAAAGTCGACTGCGTCGCGCAGATTACAGGAATTTTCCGTCTCGGTGGAAACGATCGCGCCTCGGTGAATCATTACGTGTTTTTGCAAGCCGCCGCCCGCAGAGAAAACTCGCGATTCTTACATGTTCATAAAATTAAACATCAAAGTCGATTTATATTGGCATTTCCAATTTTCCCAACCTCCTCGCTGATTGAACGTGTGACGAATATCAACGATATGGATACTGCAAATTTTATTTACGCTATTATGACGTGACGTTTAATTTATATTTTTTTATTTTAGGCATTTTATAATAGGTATATTGACAAGACGAGCCGAGCCGGGCATGTGTCTGTCTAAGCAACATGCCTGCCCATAACAGCACAGTGACACGCAGCTATTGGAACATGAAGTGTCCAATTACCGCACCACACTGCGCTCGTCACCATGGGAGAGAACGTACCATCTACAATTGTTAGATCGTAGGATCGAATCCCGATTGCACCTGTTAATATTTTCAAAACTACAAATGTGCAACATTTTAAAACCCAAGGGTTATATTAACGATGGAAATATCTTCAGGAAACTGTCATTTTCCAAGAAAGACTTCCAAGGCTATGCTGTATCCGCAAACGCGCACTTGGCCATTTTGATGAAATATGGTCCTGACTCTCTCCATATGAAAGAAAGCGTTAGTTCTAGGAGTGACGACATAAAGCGAAGTGGTTGGGCTATTTCCTATGCTATGGCTGTTAAAGAATCTATCTAAACATATCGGAGAGTTGGCCATTGTACTGCATATTTAAAAAAATCATGAAAGTTGAACAGAAAACGCAGACAGGTCAACATCTGTGTCAGATAGTCTCCGATAATAATCGTCGTCGTTTTACACATGTTTAGTGTTTATTATTAGTCATATAGACTCATGGTTTGCTCCGCTGATCAGAATTCCTTTTCAGTTCACATTCTGTTGTGACGCGTTATTTTTTTAACCCCCGACAAAAAAAAGGGGTGTTATAAGTTTGACGTCGATGTCTGTCTGTCTGTCTGTCTGTCTGTCTGTCTGTCTGTCTGTCTGTCTGTCTGTCTGTCTGTGTGTGTCTGTCTGTGGCACCGTAGAGCTCAAACGGATGGGCCGATTTCGATGCGGTTTTTTTTATTTGAAAGTTAATATCCGTGCGGGTGTTCTTAGCTATGTTTGGTTAATATCGATTCAAAATGGCCGCCTCCACAAAATGACGGACAAAATTCTTCACAACCTACCTCAATATGGGTATCAAATGAAAGGGCTTGACTAGCAGAGTACTAAACGCTATAACAAATTTCAAATTCAAGATGGCCGCCACCACAAAATGGCGAATTATATAATATTTTTCACTACTACCTCAATATGGGTATCAAATGAAAGGGCTTGATTAGTAGAATACTTTGCACTATGACAAATTTCAAATCCAAGATGGCCGCTACCACAAAATGGCGAATTACATTTCCTTTTTCACAATTCCCTTAATATGGGTATCAAATGAAAGGGCTTGACTAGTAGAATGTTGTACAGATAACAAATCTAAGGTAGTCGGGGGTTAATCAAAATTTTTAATTTTGTTCTTGTTTATATAATACCTACTAGCGGACCCGATAGACGGTTTTTTTACTGTATACACGTAAACAAAGAATAAAATTATAAATTAAGACCTTTCTCGAATCACATCACTTAAACACCACAAACAATTTCATCAAAATCGGTCCTGTCGTTTAGGAAAAGTTTAATTGGAAACTGCGGTTTTATTCATTTTTAAATAACATTGAGTTACGGGACGAGAAAGACATGCCTCTGATGGTAACCAACACGTCTACTCATTAGGTATAGACAGTGCCACGCAACTATTTGAATATGAAGAACCCAAATTAGTACTAGCAATGCATTGCGCTTGTCATCCAGAGATATATCTTGACTTATCTTTTCCCCGTAATTTATCTGGAATCATTGCTGTTCAAACCGGAATCATGTCAATTGCAATAGTGCAATTATTATGCGTAATATCACTTAAGGATTTTTTTTCTATTATAATAACAATTAATAAGCTATTATTCGTGTAGCGCTGCAGTTTTATCGAGACTCAACAATCGTTAAAGCTACTGTGCTGCCGGTAACCGGTTTCTCCACTCCCACTGCCGAATCGGCGCCAATCATAGCAACTAACAATCCAGTTACTGGATTACAAACTGGATCAGTATGTTTTACCATAAAAAGGCATAGCTTTTGTCTGCTTTCCATTTTAATGGCTTTTCTTTGAGTTCTGAGTTCATTAATCTACTGATGAATTCAAAATTAAAGGTTTGAAATGAAAACATTACATGGGTACTTATATATATTTTTTACTTTCGCGATTGCAACTTTTTTTTGTTAATACAAACATGCACGGCAAAAGTGAAAACTAAAATAAGAAATAACTATTAAAAAATATTGAATAATACTTAAAAAAAATAAAAACTATTATATTCAAATGGAATATAGTAAACACAGCGTCACGGCAGTGACAGATGCGGCTTGGATAGATTAGTATTATAAGCATGCCCATCTAGATTTTCGTCAGATTAACCTTCTAGTCATGGCCATCTAGAAATGCATTAGGACCTGAGTTTATGCGAAGATTTATTTCGCTTACGAACGTGGCGATAAGCTTGAAAGCTCACAGCGCATGAAAAATCTGCCAATGGTGCGTCAAAAAAAGGTTTTACTTCAAAAAACATTCGTGAGACAAAAAAACAAGAAAAAGTAGGTACAGGAGATAATAAATTTAAGGAACGTCTAGTAGGTACATAATTATTGTGTTAGTATGAACTAAATCACACACATATTTGCAGTACTTATAGTAGTTCTTTTAATTGTTTGTGCTAATCAGTAAGTTGAGACATTAAGTGAGGTTACAAAACTCTCGAGCTTTCTCTGTAATCGGTTGTTCAAATAATGATTACGTATTAATTGATGTTATCTTACGATAAAATCGTTATGGATTCGCGTGTATTATATGACTAATAGGAAAACATGCCGCATGTGTGATGCGGGAGTAATAATGATAACGAAAGGTAAATAGTATCTACTAGACCAAATATTTTTCTAATTACTACCCAAAACGAATCTGTCATATGAAAATAACAAAGAATTTTATTGCGGAACATTTTTTCATTTCTTTACATTTTATTAATGTTTCGGCGAATCTCATATTTTGTATGATGCATAGAATTATCTATTTATTTACTAAACAATTATTTTCATAGTATTGAACCTCTATTCGTAAACGATTAAAAAGCGTTTGTGTACGACGTAATTAGCTGTACAAACCCATAAATTCTGAAGTGTTAAACCATTGATTGTTTGTAGCTTGTATAATGTGCCAAGTCCAAGACGGGCTTTTAGTGTCTCAAATACTGTCAGTTGGCCTATAAATTTGTCACGTATCCAAAACAATGTGTTTTTAGTTTTATGGTTATTTTATAACAGCAATTTTACAACAAAACAGAGTAGATCCGAGCGTAACAAAGCTTCCGAAATAGAATCGAGTGGTTTCTACGAACACATTCTTTGCAAATTACATTCTGATAGAATTTGAAGGAAACTTTTCTCCAAGGTACGTTTTTATCAAGTGACTAATTCCATTAGATTGCGTTCAAGATTTGATAAATTTCTAAAATACATTTTATCGTAATAATCCTATATGTATCAGCTGCAGCCTATCTTACTTTAAAATCGATCATTTTAAATCACACAATAGGTAAATAAGTACATGTGTGTGTATCTATTGAATAAATATAATTGCGATAGCATTATACAATCTTTGGCAGCAATCACCGCATCTCCTACCATAAGCTGAAATTATCGCGTGCGTTGGTGCCAATAGCGGACTGATTGACGGTTGATCCGACGCCGACGGGCGCTCTTCAATTCGAAATGCATGTAGTCCGATTGACAGCCAAAATTGTAACAAACTAAACCTAAAGCAATCAAAATAAGGCGAAAGCGGTCCCAAATCTCGACTTCCTGTGAAGCCTTCTAAATTATCCGAAAGCGTAACAGCATCGGCCACTGTAAATTACCATGTGGCGTGCTTAAAATTGGCGAGCAACTATACGCATTTAAGATTGGGTAATCGCAGTCAAAATGTAGCGCTCCAGGGATAGCACCTGCGGCCGCGGAGATTCATTCATGAGGAGAGGTAAAATGAAGCGCCGAGAGGTCGAGAACAATCCACGCCGATAATAACAGTTGGCTTTTCTTAGAAACAGTACGGCGCGAAGGCTTCGACGGGGCAGTGTTTCTGGCCCTCTCGCACGCGAGGGGAGTGAGCGAGAGCGCGTGGGCGGGGCGAGTCGTGTTATGTCACGTTGACTGCGAGTAGAGGCGTCTGAAGTGAGCGGCGCGACCAGCATTGCACTCGCTGCATCCGACACACTTCCCGACTCTTCATCATTAAGCTCATTAAAGGAGTAGAGGTCAGCGCCTCTTTATATTTGTGCACTTGATACACTCTCCGTTTTACAAATACAGCTTATTTTGAAGTATGAAAACGAATACCGACACTTTCACGTCGCGGAATTATTACCGACATCAAACGACATTCAGTAATGGTGATTTAAACAAAAATAGCCTCGATTAGAATAGAAACGCACGATTCAGCGGCACATGGCACAATGCTGTCGATTTTATTACAGCAACCGATGGTTAGGCGAAGTTTATAAATCATACTTTTATGGTTATTCTTAGCGATAAAGTCGACGATTCTAAGGTGAACGCGTGTGCGCCTGCCGGCAATCTGCGTTCGTATAATGTGCTGCTTAGCATTTCTTCTGCCCTCGGTTGCGGGAATAATAAAGTATAAACTGGAAATTAATTCAATACCGAATATGAAACAAAACAAAACTCGATTCACTGAAAGACTTTCAGCACGTTCGTCATCTATTAACAAACATCATTAAGTTGTAACGGCCAAGACCAGACAACTTAACTAGTTAACGTTTAAAGAACCGTCTACTAGTTTAGAATTATTAGCGCGAAAGACGCAATTGACTCATTTACACTCAATTAGATAGTGAAAGTGTTAATTTATTACCTTGATGATATGCTTGGTTCCGTCGATGATTTACAAAGAGATTAAGCTAATTATATTTTAGTGGTCACGATGTTCTCTGATGTTGTACATAAAACAATTCCTTTTTTTGTATAGGAAAGCATTTATGATGACAAAAAAATATTATCGGTATGAGTTTAACGTGTAACCATCACAAATATAAAAAAACACTGAAACGTTAAAATTTGGCTTTATAAACTAGTGTGATGAGATTAAAGAAAAAAGGTATCCAATTCGTTTTAAAACAAAACATAAAAACGGAGAATACTAAAACGTTTATTTAAGTTAGAAAGACTAATGGCCGTCTGAGCGAAATTGTTTCGGGAACCGAAGAGGCATTAGTGGTGTATAATTGGCCAATCAATCGAGGCTCCCGGTTCACTACGGACAACCTGAGTGCCACAATTAAGGAAAACGCTAATGTAGTGTATCGCCCATCATTTATTAACTTTTCCATTGAAGTCAAATATGTTTCACGAAAATAGGCTTATTTTTCTGATTTTTTTTTTCATTTATCGAAATAGGTAAATTTAAATAAGAAATAATTTGTCTTAACTTATTTTCTGTAAAGATTTGTATGCACGCAACGAACAATTTACTTTAATTAAATATTTTAAAAAAACTATTTGTTTTTTAATCACTAGAGTGAAAAATCTACGAGGAAAATATTAAGAATACGTAATAATTGATCAAAGTTAAAGTATTCATTGTTGTAGACTTGTTGAATGTCTTGCTTCACAATCTTCTGTAACGTCTGATATTAGTAAGAATTTCAAAATTGTCATAATCCCACTAGTGTTATATAAATAAATGTCAAAGTTTGGATGTTAATTGCTCAGTCACGTCAAACTTGGAACTGAGTTAGATTTAAAAAAAAAAATGTGCTATTCTATAGCACATTTTTTTGGCTAATTTTTATCGCCAGGAAATAACGGGAACTGTTCAGGTTAAATCACGCAGCTCTAGCAAAAACATAAACTGCACGATGTTAACCCTTCAAAATGTTCACTGGTTTCCTGTTTGGTTTAAGTTATAAGCAGATTAAAAACACATCGAATAGTAACGAAAGCTATGCGAATTAAACAAACTAATAACATATCCGGTAAAGACAATAACATCGTTCGAAGGTAACAGTCCCTAATAATAACTACTCAGAAGGTCGTCAGACAGGCCATAACCATTAATTATAGTACAGCATTGAGTAAACAATTTAACGAACGATTTAAAAAACTAAATCTGATACATCAAGGGATTAGAAATTTATGGGTTATACATTAAAAGAATTCTGTGGTGTCTGTTGTAAGGTACATTCATTGGAGGGCTTCAAATTAAATTATAACAGACAGATATAATTTATTTGATTGTCGCAGAGATATTTATCGCATATCTCTTACTTCAGACAAAATACATACATAATCCTTTTTTTTTTAAATCTTTTTTAATTAAAAGGAGTTTTGACATACAATGAATATGTCACTCCCGTAAGTAAATACAAATGTAATTAGGGTTTATATTTATCATTACATTACCTTTTTATAAAGATGCAAAATCACCTTAGCTTCATCGGAGAACGATGAAGGTAAAGAACTGTTGCAAATACCAACATACGTAATCCTTTAGGTGAGTAGATAGTAGACTTCTGAACTAATTGTTAGCACAAAAAAAAAACACAAGTAATATTATGCCTTATGCCTGCTGTTTCTAGATATCATTTAGTTTTGTTTTTGTTACAGAACCGGCAACAACGCGTGGCTTTACAAGCGTAATTCCCGTTCCCGTTATTTTCCGGCAAATTTCTCATTTTCAACTTTTCCATTCATAATATTGGTAGGATTACAATGAACTGGCGCTTCGTGGACGAGTCTGATGTTCCCGTATTGGTTCATAAAGTGTAGAGTCCATATAACCACTAGATATAGCCATGGGGGGTCAGGGTCACATGGCTCCAGGAGGAGGGGTCACAATGGGGTTAATAATGGTGGTCATGTCACAAAACTCCACGATAAGCACGTTCATGCTTTTTAATTAGCAGTCCACCTAGGTACTGGGCCCAGTCCAAGGGGGTCAAGACTCCATGACCCCCCCTTTCCTCCCGGCTGCACTTGGATGTAGAATAACAGCACAGTGCCATGCTATTTTAACACTGTTCTACGTTCGCCACCCAAAGATCATTTATCTCATTGCCTTGTAATTTCTCTGGAAACTTTGCCCTTGAAATCGGACAACAGTAAGGTTTTCATTTCAACTTAAACCATTTTGTACTAACGCTTCAGTGTTTTGTTTGATTTTAATGTTATTAAAAGAAGATTGGAATATGATTAAAGCATCTATCAATTTTATAGAACTGTCACAAAACGTCTGGTTACGTTAAATTTATTTATGTATTTACATTCATCCACTTACCTACCTATTAACTATCGAAAGGTTAGTCGCCCAGGTGTATGTTGATAATAGTACTGGAATCGGCAATAGTTTTTCATCAGTGAGCGGTTATGGAACAGGTGGCCATCACGCGAAGATGCTACCAGCCGATCTATTTTGGTAACAAAACCAGATTTTGTGAATTGTGAACATTCGTCGTGATTTTTCTCAACAGTTTCCTAGAGCAGCCGACGATTTAAATCTTAACAAACACATAAAATTTAAACAAGTTTCGATCTGACTAATGCAAAAAACACAGTAGGTATACATCAAACACAAATTAAATTTATTGCTTGCAAAGCTTCTGAAATGTTAATGTCCATATACATAATCTAGGGTTATGTAACTCTCGTAGAATGTATTTACAATAATCGTGACTCGTGACGTCATGAAGGAAAACATCAGGCCATTTCACAGAAAAGATAAGAGTGATAAGGATATTTTAAAGTAGGAAAAGTTAATGACCAATCAGGTAGTATCGATACGTAGCCTTGTAGCGATATTCATTAAGATTTGTTAAATTAGTCATTGCTAGTTCAATACGTTACTAATTTTGCAAATATGATTAAGATGGTAAAGTAAACATAGTTTGAATTTATACTTAAAATGTTGAATTTTTTATTTACCTGATCAAAAATTCTAGATTTGGGAAACTGCTCATAAGTGATATAGAGGTATATCATAAAACTTATAATGATATATAAATCGGCTCGTAAATAAATTGCAAAGTCAAAAAGATAGATTTTTACATCAGCTAATTCAAGCTAAGTTAATTCGATACTGTTAAAATAACAAAACTATGGTAATTACAGGACTTACCATTTCTCGCACCTCTTTGTATTCCAAGATTCATGAGGAAATTGGTATTGATGTGACAGTCGGTAAATATGTAGGCACAGGCGTATAGACAGTCAAATGATAACTTAAAAACAAAAATATTTCGTTAAGTCCACATTCCTTTTATCTTCCTTTCATTGATAATTTTTCCATGATTATTTCCCTATCGAGATTAGCGGTTCGATAATTATTAACTCGATTGATGACAATTTGTTACTAACATTACGAACGCGAAAGTTGGTAACAATGTGTGGATGTACGTTTAATCCCCTGTCACCCAAAAACTACACAATCGATTTGGATTAAATTTGGTACATAGATAAACAATAGTCTGGAATAACACATAGGCTATTTTTTTTCTCGAGAAAATAACGGGAACAGGAGCTACGCTGGTGAAACCGCGGGGCTCTGCTAGTGTACTGTATTGTTTCATTTGCACATACAACTGATTGGACAATTATTATCCGTCCGTTAATAATATTGTAGTTGGTTTTATTTGATACTAGACTGAGTCACCTTTATAATCTGTCGATTAAACTGATAGTATGTACGTGCCCAAATATGAGTGATTAACGGTTATACCATAATATTGATTTTGACTTTTTACTCTTTGCTCTGATATTATTATATAATGTAACTATTTGATAACGATTGTCTATTTCTCTGTTGCTAGTTTTGTTATGATCAAACAGTTCATTTAGTTTCTTGTAATTTGCCTTTTAACATAAATGATTTTCCTTTTATTTAATAGGGAGTGTCAATGCCCTGTATTAACTTATTGTTCGTAATAGCTTTCGTTGATTTCACTGCGTAATTATTCCATATTGGGTATTTCTCAACAAGAAATTGATTTGTTTTTCCTTAGTTACTGTACCGTATTGGACATATTGACATTCATTTGAAGCTCTTGTTTTAGTCAGTCCTCATCAGGACATCATTAGGCGCTACGAATAAATTTGTATTCTGCAGCGAAACTGTTACTTGGACGACGCTACCACATTCATGAATGAATTTGTTTAGATTTCCTGTCGTTGCCTTGTACTTGCATTTTCTGACATCATTATGTTAACGAAGTACTTTATTAGGTCAAAACCTCAATGGTACTTACACATGAAATCATCGGGTTATATAAGCAGTTTTGGAAAATCTAATTCTCGACTGTAAAGAGACATTACAAAACGATAAATATGACTGACGGATGAGTGAAACAATAATAAATGTCAAATTGATATTGACATAAATGCTAAACAAAATATTACAAAATGTAGTTATAGAGCTACCTGTAGCGCAATCGAGAGAACATTTTTAATAAATTTTTTTTTGTATTGTCAAAACACTTCATTGTTGTCACAACAAAACAAAACCGTTCGTGCTTTAGATAATTGGTAGCTTCTTTAGTTTTAAAATTTTCTGAAATATCTAATAAAGATTTCGAATATCCCTAATTATAACAACTAATTGTTAGCTTAAAAATCAATCCAACTGAAGACCCTATTTTTTGTTTAACTTGCGGATTTTTTCTTATCATAAGGATCTTATACGTTTGCATCGAGTTTCAGTCGCTGATTTAAATTTATTCCCAAACTATTTTGAAGCACTAAAGATATTTTAGATAGATATTAAGCAATTCCAACAAGATACAAGTTTTAGCACTGAGTCTGGTGTTTACATTCTCTTGGCACGATGATTGTAAAAATACGAAGAAGTGCTTTTGAATTGAATCGTTTTCATTGATAACAACACAATTCAAATAAATAAACTAAATTAAAGTAAATTAAACCTCTTCCCATGATACCAGTAAGATAGCAAAAATCTTACCCAGGTTAGCGTAGTACCCAGCCGGATGCATCATGAGTGAAGAGATCACCGTAACAGTTCCATTTGTCACTTACCTAAAACGAACAGAAATTACGTCAAAAATGAAACTTGACACGAAAAAATCGGACAAATGCGAGCTGAACACAGGTGGAGATGATTTTCGACAAAATAATAGGTTAAGGGGCGGAAACTAGCGCGGGGGACTTTCATCGAGTTTCGACATTTAAGATTTGAATTTACTGAGTCCTTACATCGGTATCGAAATAATTTGTATTCTCCGAAAAAAAAATCAAAACAGACTTCATTTTAAAATTTTATTGAGTCACTCGACCCAACTTTCATAATAATCTATCACTGCGCGCATCACCTAAACACATGAAACCTAATTTTAGTTTTTTGTTCATATTTCAAGGACCACCACACCGGATTTCGATATAAATTATATTAGACTACCTCTGAACTATGACCTGTCAAACAAACAAAAAAACATCATAATCGATGCACAATTGACTGCGTTATCGCGTAACAATAACAATAACTTAAATTTAAAATATTCCGACTGCAAAAAATCAACAGATAAAAAAACATTACGTAATACAATACCTAGCTAAGGACACTTGGGTGTTTGAGACGAATCTAATGATATCTTGATTGTCAAAATCCATCCAGCCGTTTGGAAGATACGCGGGAATAAAAAAATATACAAACATACAAGATACGCGCGAAAACCATAGCCCTTCTTTCAGTCGGATAAAAAGAGATATACACAACAACAACATACAACCTGATGCGTTGAGAACATCCTCCTTTTTTGAAGTGAGTAAAAAAATCAGATATAGACATAGATTTCGATTTTTTTGTTCACATTAAAATCAAATATATGTATATAACGTATAGTGGCAAGGGAGAATAAAATAGAAAAATATATTTTTTACGCTTTAAAAAGCTCTTCTACCACCCGAATACGGTGACATTCTACCAATATTATAAATGTGAAAAGTTGGATTATTAGATTGTTTGACCTTCAAAAGAACTGACCGCATCAAACTGATCATTATAGTTTGAAGTATTACATCGGCCACTTTTTTATGCCGGAAAAATGGAATTACTTAGGGAAAACCTCTTTTTCTAAATTAGATGAGGACTAAGTTTAAAATCTTTATTTCGCAGTTTTACTCATGTAGTTCCTTTTCCTGTTATTTCCTCGGGATAAAAAGTAATTTATTTGCAATTTCAGGCTATCTTAACTGCAATAAACATGAAAAATTTGACATTTACAGTATACGATGCGAAAGTTAGACTGTTTTATACCCAATAACGTCAGAAAATCGATCACAGATTGAGTTAAAACTTGGACCACAGCTAGACTATAGCCTGGAATATCATAATATAGGGTACTATTCATCACAGGAGTACGGTAACGAGAATGAGGGTAAACCCGCGGTAAACACTGCTAATAAAACATACTTATTATCACTATTAATTTGATATCGAGCGTAAATTAATTAAGCTCATTGCTAAACAATTGTGAATTCGAGGACCGCAGAATGCATCGATATAATACTGTCATAATAACGGTGGAGACAGGTTCATACATATAGTATATACATTAGCTAATACAGGTATATAAAAATGAGATTAAGTACACACACCGGTAAGAGGAAAATTTGTTTTGTAGTTAAATGGGTTTTTACTTTTACCATTATTCTTTCCGTTCACACTATTATAAATTAGTTATTAGTGAGTCGGTGACTCCCGCTCTGGCTTGTACTTGGCACAAAGATTTTCCATCGCTATTCAGCGGAGTAATGCTGCCAGAGTAATGGGCACCGTTGTGCCGGGTACCGTTAAGGGTTGGTTATGTGACTAATGAATTTATTGTTGATGTTATTTTAAATTGAGTGATTTAGTAGCTTATATCTTTATTTAAACTTTGTCAATTTAGTTAGTATCTATGATTTGGAATTATGGAATAAAAATATATTTTTTTTAAAGTATTTTAAATTAAAGTTTTTAAAATAATTTAAAGTTTTTAAACAAAAAAGTCTAAAAAACTATGGCTATGGTATATCCCGTGTTCCGGTGCCTTAACAACAACTATCTTTAACAGTATAAAAGGTAGTACGAGTATATTTGTTTATTCAGTTCATCGTACATTCAATGTACATCCTACGTATTGATTTGATTAAAATCCGTTCAGCCTGTGCAGAGATACGTGTGAATAAACGTACAGACTCTACATTTGTGAAGAAAAGAAGACGAACGTCTAGGCTGTGGAATGAGTTGCCGGAGTGGGGCTTTCCCGATAGTTATAATATTGGTGTCTTCAAATCGAGAGTGAATCGGTTTCTTCTAGGTAAACACGCTCCATCGTAGACCGCATCGTCGCTTAACATCAGGCGAGATGGCGGACAAGTGCAAACTGATAAAAGTTAAAAAAAAAAGGTTCCCACAAATTTCACTTTAGTAATACTAGTGTGGTTAAACAAGTATTTTATTAATGTAAACACTTTACTAAGAGCTCAATGATACGTCAAATGATACTCAAAAAGTCGAGGCGAGTTAAGGCAACGATAAGCCCTTTAGGTAGTATTAAAAAGACCTATTACACTTTCGGTACTCTAAGGATCTTAATGATACCATTTCAATCAAAATTGGATCAGCCGATGAGTATTAATCTCTTAAACTATTTCGCGCAGTCGGGTAACAAAAGCATTAAATTGAGTATCTTTTCAGTCGTAGATCTTTCGGTAAAACCTGAACTCAGACTCAGCAGAACTATCCATATTAATCTATCTAATCTGGTAAGTACTATTCTTCTACGTCATTAAAATAATGTTATTACAGAATTGTGTATGGTAAAAGAAATCAATCAACGATTATTTGAAAATGTACTGACTGTAGTTTAGTTTAGTAGTGCAGTATTAATTATTGGCAATAGATTTTATCTCAGCCCGCATTATTGTCATTGTGTCCCAGCATTATTTGTCTAGTTGTCCACATAGCTGCAATGTGAAATGGTAATCGACGTTTCTGCTGTATTGCATTATTCCGTACATTATTTGCTTCCAATGTGCACCGAATATTCGGCATAGGGGCCAAAATTCACGTTGCAAGGCCTGCATATTCTGTCGGAGGCATGCAGAGGCGAGCACACGTGGCTGCCACGACTGCATCCCTCGGAATCTGACCAAATGCCCATCGGTCGACTGTTAACTAAATAGCAATGGCTTATTTATGAGCTCGTGCTTCGATAAAACAACGGCTACAGGTGAGAGGTTAGTAATTTCGACTCCAGTACGCTATGTTACCTAGACAATGTTAGCTAGGCATTTGTGGAGTTTGGCACTAGCAACTTTTGTCACGCTTTAGTCCACAAGCGGCGTATCAAGATAGTATCCACCAACATCACAATTGGTACAAGTGGTATAACAGTAATTGAACAGCTTATTCTTGGAACTACGGATAATTTCGGCAAGCAGATACCTATTATTAATTGCCTTACCAAAGCCAAGCCACACGAAACGATTTACGCTATTTAAGTAAGTGTAGATAATCCTCATAAATAGCAATTTGCGTCGTGACAAACGATCTCAGCTGCGACGTTCAGTTTGGAAATCGCATATAATGCCGCTATTGTTAATTATACAAGTCTCCGCGTCGCTAAACATACGATTTATTGTGAGTAAACTGGAACGGTAATACATCTAGCGTGAGATTTGTACGCCAACCATGAATGCGTTGCCCAAAACATTAAAAAGTAAAGACAAATTATAGTCTCGTAAGACGAGAGATGTCAAACCATAAACAGATTAACTTTCGAGACCTTTACATCTGACTTCGTTCTGGACAGAACTAGAGCGTCTTGAGGATCTTAATGAAGTGCAGTGAGTAGGCGTTATCTTTATTTACAGTCGTGTGTCAGTAAAGCTGGTTTACGGTTTGAAAAATCGTCGTGTTCAGCTTTCGTCTCAGCGACGCCGGTAGGACCGCAGCCGACCGAGATCGAATGGAAAGATATCAGCAATCAGCCTTCAAATCTGACGGCCTCTTTTCGGCCGAGAAAAACAACAGTCAACCTTACCCTACCGCTTTACTTAACTTATGCTTTTAACGGAAACTTATCGCGATATCAAATCGGGAGCGGGCGATTAAGAAACAATAGGACATTATTAAAATTGTAGCGGAGCGAGGCATGAAACGTTCCGTTTCTATGAATTTGGTCGGTACCGACACGCTAGGAACGCGAGTAATGTTACATGGGTAATGTTGGGATTTTTGGTTGTTTTTCGGTGAACAGTTAAGTAGAGTTAGTTACAGGTGTCAGGCAGAGCGGAGGCTGTATATCTCTCGGAAAACAGTGGACAGGGCAAACAAAACAATGGAACAATGAAATACGCTGGAGTGAGTCGCGCTTCTGCTAATGAACTGGCGCCGACACCGGACGCTCTTCGTATTAGAGTACCATCAGTCACGTCGTGTTCATTGCTGCTAGCTTGAAACGGCGACGGAAAACATTGTAAGGAAACACTATTAAAAGATAAGTGAATGCGTGTTAGTCATTTTTGTAGAGTGGATCTTTTATGTATGTGCGCTACATACTGGACCGCTTCATTGCTTAAATCAGATAACATGCGAGTCAATTTAAAATACATTATCGATTAAAAAAGTTTAGTCCACGAACTTACAGTGTGCGATTAATTGCCTCAGCGAGGTGTATATACTTATTTAGACGAAAAGTTCCAAGTCCAGCACTGGAGCGAAAAGTAATCATATTGATTATCAATTCACTCCGCCATTTTTTACGTTTAATTGTAGAAATAACAGTAAAACCAAATTCTATATTGGCCAATCCCAGCTTCATACGAAGTGGAATTTTACTATTTTAAGTCAAAGTATTTCGTGAATTCAGGTTAAATTCTTATTTTAATGCATCGTTGATTGTTAACTTGATCAACAAAAATGTTTATGATTACTTAAGGTAGCTAGTTGCCCAATTTGCAGATTTCTACTATTCGAGGTATGTGGGTAAGTATGCTGCCGAGAATACTGGTGAGGCATAATTTATTGTTGATAACAATCGTTGCTTTGTACCTCATCTATTTTAAATTGACTTATTTTTATAGAAGGTTGATGCTCATACTTAATTGCTTTTTTGTTACTTTGGTTATTTTAGTTAGTTTGAATATAAGAAGAGACACTCAGAATACAAAGAGATAAATCCAGCAATGATAAATGAATACGTGAGGACGATTAATGTTTACAATCCATACTAATATTATAAATGCGAAAGTAACTCTGTCTGTCTGTCTGTCTGTCTGTCTGTCTGTCTGTCCGTCTTTACCGCCTAAACCAAGCAACAGATTTTGATGAAATTTGATACATAGATAGAATAGATTCCGAGAAAGGACATAGGCTACTTTTTGTTCCGAAAAAAGGGTTGAAAGGGTTAAAATAAGGGATGAAAGTTTATATGGAAAACTTCGTCATTGTTGAAGAACTATGAAACTTTACGTCTAGATATTTAACACGAAACCATAAAATGTATGTTTTAGCAGTTTTGTAGTTTCGAACTGTACCTACGGGGGTGGAATTGGGGGGTGAAAGTCTGGAAGTTCAATACTATTGAAGATAAAACCATGAAACTTTGTATCTAAACATTTGAAATGGAGTCGATAAACGTTTGTTCCAGCAATTTTATAATTCTTAACTATACGGGGATACTTATATAACCGCTTGATATACTGGCCGCTTTTCGCGTTTTACAAATTTGTCGGGAAAACGGGTGTCAGGTTACATAAGTGCGGTGTTTATGTTTCGGCATATGAAGTGCCGCCTTACTTTTACCCGTTTGAGCCATTTACTCTCAAGAGCGTTTCAAGACGCTTCTAGCGGTATCATTTATTTATAATTAATGTACTTAAATAAATTCAAGATGGCCGCCGCTACAAAATGGCGGATAATTTATGTTTTATTAATCCCATCAATATGGGTATCAAATGAAAGGGCTCAACAAGCAGAATACAATATATACTATAAAAATTGAAACCAAGATGGCGGCCGCTACAAAATGGCGGATAACGTAGGTTTTATCAATCCCATCAACATGGGTATCAAATGAAAGGGCTCAACAAGCAGAATACAATATACTATAAAAAATTGAAATCCAAGATGGCGGCCGCTACAAAATGGCGGATAACGTAGGTTTTATCAATCCCATCAATATGGGTATCAAATGAAAGTGCTCAACCAGTAGAATACAATGTACTATATAAAATTAAAATCCAAGATGGCGGCCTCTACACAATGGCGGATAACTTAGGTTTTATCAATCCCATCAACATGGGTATCAAATAAAAGGCTTGACAAGAAGAATACAGTGCACTATACAACCTCAATACTTTAGATGGGCGCAGCCACTAAATGGCGTATCAGACAGAATTTTTGATAGTCGACGAGATTTCCATGGTGTCTTATCAAATGTTATGCATGATGGACGCTCGATTAAGGCAAATTAAGAACTGCGAAAATGAGTTTTTGGAGGAGTAACAACACACACACCATCTTTTGAGAACACCTGTTTTCAATTCTAATATGAAATTATATATATGAAAGTAACTCTCTCTGTCCGTTACCGTCTAACGCTTAAGCCACTTAAAGAGTTTGTTACAATTTGGTAGACAGATAGACTAGACTTAGGAAAGGATATAGGCGACTTTTATCACAGAAAAGAGTTGAAAAGAGTGGAAATGAGGAGTAAAAGTGTGCATGGAAGGATCTTTGCACTCTTTGTATGCTATTTTTAACCGACTTCAAAAAGGAGGAGGTTATCAATCCAGTTGTATTTCAATTGTGAATCAATTTAGATGGTTATTTTTTGGTTGGTAGATTATAGTTCAGGGGTGGTTATATAAATTTTATCGAAATCAGTGCGGCGGTTTTGAAATATGAACAACAAACTAAAATTTGCGTTCATGTAATCAGACGATATATCTACTAATATCTACTAATAGACTCTAATAAAATTTGGTGGACCGTCCCAATATGATTTTAAATTAAAGTATGTTTTTGATTAATTTTTTGAGAACATAGTTTTTCTGTAATTTGTCGTGTAAATTGTACATTTATTAATAAATATAAAACTTTGACTTAGACCGATTTTGATTAGGAAACGTGAATTTGTATGGTAGTAGACATACGAGTAGGTACTGCCTCAATTACTTTAATAAATATGTGGCGCGGACGAAGTCGCGGGTAAAAGCTAGTAAGTAAATAATTGGCGGGTTGCAGTCGAGAGACAGAGGCGGCCATCGCGCTCTCATCGCTAGGTGAAAAAGCATCACAGCCAGCGAAGTATGCGCGGAATGAGAGAGCCCATCCGCCGGCTGCGATTGTTACCAGTTATCACTGAATGTTTTCCACGGGGGCATTCTGTGCCGCCACAAAAAACCGCATAAAGGGCGGGCGCGGCTCGTTTGAAACCAACTCCCCCCCTCCCGCTTCGCAACAGCCCTGTGGGAAAATCGTCGCCAGAAAACTGCGACACAAATAAATTATAAACTCACCACTTCGGTGGAACGCGCGGCCGCTTTACGAACGCGTAAACGCTTTGTTAAAAACTGCAACTATTTACACGGGCTAAAAAGAGTCGCTGAAATACGATGGAGCTCGTAATTTCGAGCACCTACTTTCGTTCCATTACGTCGGTGCACACACACCGACGTGATGTACAAAAAATATAGAGACATTAAATGTCATGATAGAGGTATTGTTCAGAGATAAATATCATATCATCAAGGTAAAAATCATAAAATCCATCTCGAATTTGACAGGCAGAAATTGTTAAAATAATTCGTAAGTCGTGACTCACTATCATTTCCTGTTTGAATCGCGCGGAGTAAATAGTGTATCAAGAGATGAAAGGCGAAGGATCAGTGTTTTGTCTCACAAATCGTGTCTGCAGTCGAGCTTCGTAAATGTCGCGTGAGCTCAAGTCGGCGTCGAGGAATCATTAGCGAAAACGGAGCATCCCGGAATAGACTGACAGCGGGACGATTGCAGCGACGACTTGATGGATGACGGGAGACGAGCGGGCATTACCGCCGCCCGCGCCGCTCATATTCATTCAACGCAAATCTAGAGGTAACCCAAACGTACGATTACCAGGAAGATGTCACTATCAAAGCGATAGCAACAGAAAACTTTATTCATTTCAGCTTCCAAATAAAATTGATAAACGGTATGACGCAAATGCCGCGATATTAATTAGCAACCGTTTGGACGTTAAAAAAGCAAAACGAGTCAGACGGCCCTAGCGTCCACGTCGTTCGCATTGAAAACTTGTAGAAAATGCATTGGCGATAAGAAAAAATTCAGACCGCCGAGCGCATATAAGTGCAGCATGGCGACGGTGACATTCCATGGGAAATACTCGGCATTTCGAGCCTTAAAGTAACCATTTACCGATTGCAGATATACGCGATGGCCGACCGAAGCAATCTGGTCAGATCGCTTCAGACGCATAGTTGTTGCTACACATAATTTTTAACCCAAATAAGTAAGAAATTCTTGTATTCATGGGGTTTTAATGATTGTGGACTCGACTCACTTGACTTTAATTAACCGACCTTATTAATGGACGGCTATAAAGGTAATGCTAATGCAGATAAGGAAATCGTTGAGACTTGACAATGAATCTTTGAAATGCTTGTAATGTATGAACAGCAGAAAAGATGCCTCGATAACGTAGAATCGTTTTTAGTTAGTCGACATATAGGAACAAAGTTACTGTTAACGGTTATTTCCTCGTGGAATAACAAAAAAAGCGGTCCTGTTGCGTGGTCGATGTTGCATCCTTGTCAGTCGCAGGGTCTGTGGGAAGGAACAAGCAGGATGATAGTGAGTTTTATCGTGCCGCGTCTAATACGAGTAGGTTTTAATTTATCGCACGACAGCCGGGTTCCGTAGAGCGGGAGCGCTACATCAATCTTCGAGTCGAGAGCGGCGCGGGCGCGTCCGGATAAATGCTACGGCTTTTCGTACGATAACTGCAGGACGAGATGATTCATAAAAATTCAGACCTAACTATGATGATGAGCGATTTTGAACTTTAAATACACGTAATTTGTTATGGCCAAATTCAATTGAACTTGTTCAAGTAAGATTTCTGATTTACATCAGAAGCATAGATAGAATAGAATAGATAATTCAGAAGGTTATTTAGTTGTTTCTACAGAATTCTTTGTAGACTAATATATGCATAATCAAATACAACACCAGTTCAAGTTACTTACTGTATTTCTAAAAGTAGCAATTATTGAGTAAACGTTGTCTTAAGTCTACTAATGAAGCTACACAAAAACTTCTAATTGTCCTCTCGTCTCGACGATGTTTCCATTAAGTGACCGACGCAATTTGCCACTGAACATTTTTCTCTAAAGTTTGACTGCGACACAGTTTCAGGAAAAAAGCGGACTAACTTTTAGTGATGTGTTAATTTCGGTGACACTGGCATTGGGCAGACAGACAAGGACGTAGGTGGAACGGATAAAATTAAATATGTTCAAGAAGTGTACTGCTAAAAAAGAAATGGAATATTAAATGTAGAAATGAGACACTATGTTAAAGCACTTAGTGAGTGGTATAAACCTAACATGATAAATTCATAAAAGGTTTTAGTTTTTCCCAACAAGATGGAAAAAAGATGTGATGAGCTTACAGTATCAAACAAGAAGTAGATATAAAAGAGGTTTATTAATACATTTACACAAAAAGGTAATTGTCATTAGGTACTGATATAACATGATGAACACTTAACCGCCCACGATATCCATGTAACCGCCCATCAAATACCACTACTGGTAAACATAAAGAATTCGGTCAAAAGTTTCGCACTCAGTCTGAGCGTCTTATCCACTTACTGAGTTAAACTTACATAATCTCATAAATTCACAGTTTAGAATTCCGAGAACACTCGGGAACCAAATGATACATACTAATGAGTTCGCATCACAAAAGATTAATCTAGCGCCAACGATTCCCGAAGTTAGAAACACCAGATATAGCACCGGTTTGTCGATTAATTTCGCCTTTGTTTCTACAACTGGGAAGTACAAGCCTTGGTTGGTACAAGCCAACAGACAGTCAAAGCGAACGCGGGCCAATTGCGAAATAAAACGTACAAATAACAAGTTTAATTAAATCGCCAAGAGCAGGTATGACCACGCCGACGTAGCTGGGAACAATTTCAACTAGGCTAGGTAAAACGATAGTTTAACAAGTGAACTCAAAGTGAGCGAATTCTGGCTGCACCGGGTGCTCAATCGGGAAAATTATTTGTAAACCTGATGTGATTTTGTTTTCAAATATTGTGTTGAGATCGAACGCTGTTTTCATTCTTTTACATCTGTACCTACGACACAAAGAGATCAACTTTGTGTAAGTTGAATACGATATGCTGTAATTATCTTCTTGTTGATTTGTAAAATTATTCTCTTTTAACTTTACCTTGGTCCTTTGACCTACATTATTTTTTAATCTCAAATCGATCTCATTATTGTTGTGCTTTTTGATTACTAAATTGTCTTCAAAAATCTTTCTCAGCCTTACAGTTAGTAATTGTGACTGATAGAACTTTAGTATTTGTACATGTATGATGTTACAGTCTTTTCATTTAGTCCCTAGCTGGATAAAACCCTGTAATGTAAGTAAGTTTTATCTATGGGTAGTATTAATTATACCTAGGTACTTATATACTTATTTTTATATTCAGATATTTAGATAACGTAATGGATATTATTGGACCAAATTTAGTTTAAAAGTGATTGACAGTAAGATAGGTGCACAACAATTCATTAATTTACTTATTCGTATCAGGAAATAAACTAAGGTAGTGGTTCACATTAGTAGGAAATAGATAATGAAAATATAGGATTAAAATAAGACTGTTTTCTTTTTCTGCTCTGTGCGTTATGACCTCAATAAGGTTAAAATAAAATTATTGTTTTTGTTTCAGACTTTTCATTTCTTAGCGTAAGCGTTTTACAATTACAATAAAAAAAATTTGTTAAGATTCAATTTCTAACACTTTTTTTCAATTACCAATTTTGATTTAGCTTCTGGATATGTATCGGCAAATAATACCAATAAATTCACAGATTCATTGCACAATTGAATGAGTCAGTCGTCGAAACCTTCCGAAACTGGTTCGTCAGGTTTACTGATTTACTATCGATTCTTATTTGTGACTACAAAATATACGCTTCGACCGTTTGCTAAAATTTTCCAAATGATTTGCTTATATTTAACTATCTACTTATTTCGTTCTATGTATAATAGGTGTGTACTTAAAATATGTGGGTCAGTATTTATATCAGCTATCTGTCCTACAGTGCAAGCTTTGCTTAGTTTGGAGTTTGGTGTTGTATGAATTGTTCATCAATATTTATTTACAAAAAATGTCTTATAAGTTTCCCACACGTTACTACTAGAATGGTCTGTCATATGTACATGTGTAAATCCATGTGGATTCGCCATAAATACTATGTATGATGTTTATGAACGAACATACCTATGGTTTAGGAACATGTTAAAATTAATTTAGGTAATAAATGTCATTTAATGAATTGAATTTATTACCTGTTATGTTTAGTTCCTAGAATTTGTAATCGGCCAGATGTTATTATGATTTACCGATTAGTATTTGAATAATTAAATAATAATGGCGTTTTTTTATAAATAAATATTGGTGGACAATTCACATACAACACCATCTGACCCCAAACTAAGCAAAGCTTGTACTGTGGAAGCCAGATAGCTGATATAATACTTATATAGTTTTAAATACATACTTATTATAAATAGAAAAACCCAGACACAGCGCAAACATTTGAATTCATCACACAAATATTTGCACTGGGTGGGAATCGAAACCACGACCCTCGGCTTCGCAGGCAGATGGATATGAATTGCTGAGTGCTTGGTATCGACCAAAATCAAAGTTGTAGAGCACCTATTTAACTAGCAAGGGCCCTCTGTTCGGATGTGAATATTTCGATGCAAATGCGAAAGTTTTGGATGTTTGTTGCTCAGTCCCGCCGCAACGGCTGAACAGATCAGGTTGAAATTTGGAACCCATATAGTTTATACCCTGGAGCAACATATATGCTCCTTTTTGTCGCGAGAAAATTACGGCAACGGGAACTACGCCAATTTAATAAATTAATTATTTATTATTAACTATAATTATTGTATAATAGTTGAATTATAATACATCGTATTTGTTACGGAAAATTGATTCAGCGCCATCTATTAGCCATTGATTGGACCTAGCCTTTTTTTCTTTTAAGAATATCACGATAAAAAGCATCCACCAGTCAAAATCATGTTACGATTACGACACGCGATTAAAATACAAAGTGATGGTTACAGTATAATTGTGTGCCATTTATAATACTTGTACCTACGTGGAAGTCTGTTGCAACACCTGCCTACACAAACGCACAGTTCACTACATCTTATAAGCCTCTTCATTATAGACTAGCGAGCCTCAACTACGTTAGAGTTCAATAGGAGAGTAAATCTATATAAATTTAAAAAAGGATATCTCTTAGTCTTGTGATTTCTCTAGAAACATAGTCCTTCAAACTGGTACACAGCAATATTAGCCAATACCTGCTGGCGGTAGAATAAATAAGCAAAGATGTGATGTCCCCAGGGGGACTCTACAAAGTGCCTTCCTACCACCACAATATATTAATTTCTGTTATGTATAGTACCAATAAATCATTTTAACAAAGTTTATTATAGACAGACCACCAATTTTGCCAGTTGTGTTTATATGTGTGAGATAATTTTCAAACTACTGAACCAATATCAATTAATCATACACCGTTTGAAAGTTACAATTCTTCAGATTGTATGACGAATATTTTATCAGTTGAAAAAGGTATTAATATTATAAAAATATCAATGTTTGGATGTGTATTGCTTAATAACGTCGGAACGTCTAAATGGATTGAATTGAAACTTGGACCAGATTTCAATTCAATTAAGTCTGGAATAGGTAATTTTTATCGCGGGAAAATAACAGAAACAGGAACTGTGCGGGTAAGACCGCGGGGCAATGCTAGTGTAACATATAGTAACTTAAAAAACTTAAGAAAATAATATTAGCTTTCACGTATACTCTACGTATGTGCGTAAATATCGTTAGTATTTAATTTTAGTAGGGCAGTGAGCTACCCCAAAGTTTGGTAGACTGTAGAGGCCATTTAAAATCAACTAACAGGACCTTTTACAAAATAACAAAATTAATGAACTACTTGTCGAGATAATATTAATTTTCAAGACAAACATCAGCGATGACATACAAATTAATTATGGATGTAAACATTTCCGAAAGCGTGGCACTAAAGTGCGCGCGTTTCACCAACATAATCCTTACTTGTCACTTCTTTGGAGAGCAAAATTAAGATAAATAAGACACAAGGAGTGGGTCCTTTCGCCTGAATCTCCGCACAGACACGGAAAGTCCGATGACTAAACCTTTACCTTTAACCTAAGCTCTACGACTTTGATGTTAAGGTTTATTTTGAAAGTACATTAGAAGCTTCACACAAGAGTAGTCCACAAATAGGAGTCCGAGAATAGAGCGAGGCTACTGGACTGGACACTCGTCGAAATCATATCCCTTGTATACTCCAGTAGCGATGCGGATTTTTACTTGTTTTATGACTCATTCAGAATAGATCAAATGAAATTTAGACCGGGAAATGAAAAAGTGTAGGCACAAATTTTATAAACCACATTTACCATATAGTATGTGGTACCTAAGAGGTATTCTAAATTTGTGGATCCATTGATTGTACCAAATAGTACTTTCCTCTCATTTGTTCAGATGCTTAATAGGTACTTATCTTATAAAGTGATAAAAAAAGATTTAAGGAAATAATATTAGAATACACTGTAAAATATTTTTAGATTAATAAAAAAATAATAACATATATAGACATAGACCAAATTACATAGATTCACATTTTATCTGCACTTAAATTGATTTATTGTTTTTTTTTTGTTATTAAAATATTTCCACTCTCACGTCTCCACTTTTTTTTTTACTTTTATAGGTTTACACTTGACGTCTTCTTTAAAAAAACGAAGGCTTTATTATTCGGGGTTATGATATTATACACCTGTACAAAACAGAATCAGTGTTCTTCTACGACGTACAACGATATGTTTATCCACAGTGACTAATAACATTACGTGAGTATTTAGCTCAAGTAATGGCGCGAAAAACTTCCGTTCATAAGTATAAGCTCAAAACCAATAACCGTTGAACGTTATAAAGGGACGAATGATTTGTGAGGGTGTTACAGTTAATATTGAATGAATTTGATTCGTGGTTGGGACGGTGGTTTACGGATTAAGGGACCTTACGCAGGTCAATACAGAGCAGGTAGCTCGGGTGCTGTCCTTCGACCACCTAAGTAAAATGGTTATAGCTTTGGATATCGCTCTCTCTTTTATTTCAAACGAATAGATAAAGAGGTCGATATCCAAGCCAATACCATTTTGGTTAGACGGTAGCTGTCCACACTCGGCGAACGCTTTCATTCAATCTTTATTACATACAATCATTTTATAGCAGTACTTTTTATGAGAAAAATATGGCAAAATATGCTTGAGAAAAATTAACAAGGTAGGTAAGAGATAAGTCCACATTCCTGTCTAATTAATTAGGCAAACAAACGCAATTATCCAATTCCGAATCTAATGAGCATAACTTGAATAAAATTATTGTTATAATTGTATTCTTTGTCAGTGAACTAAATAATTAAAAAATGCGTTTTTTTATTTTCTTTTTATTGACGAAATTCTCGAAATGCAGGGACGGTTTCCCTTGAGTCTTTAGTTAAAATAATAATAAAAAGTCATCTGCATACATAGTATATATTCGGGATTAGCTATTCAAACTTTGCGAAAAGATTAAAATTTTAAACCATCTAAAACTGATTGGGATATTTTAATTTCACTATAATATCTAATATATAAAATTCTCGTGTCACAGTTTTCGTTGCCATACTCCTCCGAAACGGCTTGACCGATTTTGATGAATTTTTTTGTGCTTATCCGGTATCTATGAGAATCGGCCAACATCTATTTTTCATCCCCCTATATGTTAGGGTAGTCCACCACAACATACGAAATATACATACAATCCTCAATTTTCAGCTTTCACGATCACCCCTTATTTTATTAGAAATTATTTATTGGCAAAACAACATTTGCCGGGTCAGCTAGTGTATCATAAATTTCAAAGTTTGGATGTTTGTTGCTCAATCACGCCGTAACGCATGAACGGATCGAGTTGAAATTTAGAACACAGATAGATTATAATCTGGAATAACACATAGTCTACTTTGTTTAGCGGAAAAATAAAAAACGGGAACTACGCGAATGAAACTGCGGAACGCTACTAGTAATAAATAAACACAAATAGATACACTATTACTACACTATATAAAAGATATCTAATGTTTATGTAAGTATATATCTTAGATAGTTCACATGTTTCTACGTTTTGAGTCATCATGGATGCTAGAAATTTAACTATTCATATACTCTTTGAAAACCGTTATATGATCTGTTTAAGATAATGGGGCAGGGTTCTACGATTACAGCATCCGGAGTACGCTTGAAGCAAACCTTAAATTATTCTGGGCAGCATCATCTGCATGCAAACTTGACCAACATGCACTTAAGTAATATTATGCTCGTTTTTTTGAGCTGTGATTGTAAGTTATGCAAACGTGCTATGCAAATTTTGTTAACGACTAGTAACTGGTTGTATCAAATCACTGTTTGATTACAAAAATTTCTTTATAAATGGTTTGCAGTGGTAGGACTATTTGCAAAGTCTGTGTAGAAGTATCACAGGTTATCTATTACTGTTTTCTGGTTTGAAGGTGAATGTATCCAGAGAAATTACTGGGCAAGGAGATAAATTATATTATTATATATTCAGATGACGAGAGCAGAGATAGAGTTCGGGTTCTTAAAGTCCAAATAATTAGTGGCACTGTGCAGTCGTATTTCTTACCATTAGGTGCATGTTTTGGTCAGCTGTTCATTCTTATCTTAAAATACCTACTTATAAAAACCAGTGGCTTGATATTTATTCCCAGTGAACTCTACCGTTGGCAATTATGTGTGATTTTGTCTAACTTGAGAGATAGGATAATTTTTATTTCGTGGTTTATTTATGTATAATCCCGTTAGTAAGTACTATAATAATAAAAAATGGCAGTCATAGGAACTCCCCGATAGAAGTGAAAACTTATAACTCTGAATTTGATAGCTTACTTTGAAAACTACGCGGGTGAAACCGGAAGGTGTGGCCATGGCCAATGGGTATGCTGACGCATTTCTAGATGGCCAATGGCCATGGTCCCGAGTTTACCCGAAGATTTCTTATCATCCCCGAGCGTGACGCTAGAATTCACAGCTCACGAAAGATCTGTCTGTGCGCCACAGACAAATGAGGTTTTCACTTCAAAAAGTCTCTTTTATTAAAAGAGTCTACGTCGTGTGACGCAAAAGAGCAAGTGTGATAAAAAGGGTTTAATCAAGGAGCGTAATAACCTTCTCCTTGAAGGAAACGGTTCTAAATTCAATTTCCCTAAGACAGAATACGTGATAAATCGTTGTGAATCGGCCATTAGATGCGACGCCGCGTGAGGGCCCGAAGCGTCAGCAGTTTACACGTCTTATTGCTTGTCGTGCACCTCGCAAGTTCGCGTCGCGACGCGTCGCGACGCGCAATAAAAACATCAACCATATTGACCAAAATAACTCTTGGCATCCATTCGTGAGTCTGAGATACTGTAAGTGAAGCTTCACAAACTCTAAAAACTTGGGGCCGGTCTTTGCTGTCTATGATATAGAAGCGACGAGTATACTGTGATTACGCGCCTTCTTGGCGGTAGCTTGAGTTACGAAATAGTGACTGAATGTTATATTATGACTATTTTATATTATATGAATGTTATATTATTTAGTAGCTTTTGTCCGCGGCTTTGCTCGCGTTCTGTAAGTCGTTAATTGGCTTAAAGCCTACGCGTTTATATGAAATTTCCTCCCAACCTATATTTACAACGAATAAAAAGTTTTAAACAAACCTTTATCCCCTATTTCATCCCCTTGAGGACTGAAATTTAATACATATATTATAGGAGGAATACGTGTGCGAAATTGTAAGTTTCTAGCCTTAAGGATTTGCCCTGAGCGTTTATGTAAAACTTTCATCCCTTATTTTACCCTCTTAGGGGTTGAATTTCGCAAAACCCCGCCGTAGCGAGCGCTTACGTGCAAATGGCACCTTCATGCCAAATTTCAGCTAGTATTTGTAGTTTCCGAGATCTCGTGATGAAGTGACCTTTCGCTTTTATAAATATAGATTACTTATATATAAATAAGTATATTTAGTAGCATGTTCCGGTTTACTCGGAACTTGTCATATAAAGACTATTAATCGTTATAATAACTATCATATCTCTCAAATTGTACTAATACACATAAATTCCAACTATCGTGAATATCGGTTGATTTGGTGAAGAGTTTGTTCACTGGGAATAAACATCGTGAGTTCATGGTACTGGATTTTTATTGGTATATTAAGATTTTACGCGCCAAAAAAAATAGTGTTAAGTTTAAGTTAGTCAATAAGTTAGATTTTGTTGTTTAATTTTGGCTACTAACAATTTTAATTATTTTTAATGATTTATGACATTACTATTTCTTTAAAAAATTTTCTAATTATAAACGTAGTTTTACAGTTTGTTGAACACCATAGCTACATAAGTTATATAATAATGGAAGATGCTGCCTTTGGCGCCACAGTATATTATACTAATGCAAAAGCCCGTACATTTTTTTTGTAACTCTATATCTGTTCAATAAAATTATATTTATCTTACGTAATTAATTATTATTTTACTGTTTCCTTCAGTTTCGTTCCAAGTTCTAGGGTCTTGCTCAAACTTCGATACGAGTATTTTATTTTTTGAGAACTTAGTTTGTTTTAAGTCTTATCTGTTTCTCTTTTTGAGATCTCAAAATAGCACCTACCGTGCAACAAAGTTATGGTACAACGACCTTTTAATTTATAATATAAAAGTTTTGGATAAATCTGTTTTTCCTCGACTGCGGCCGATTTAGTACATATTTTTACATAAAATAGTTAATAGTTACATAATACTCCTTCTCTGACATATAATACATAATAAGTAAATAATTGTATTAAGAGAAATTGTTTATATTTTTGTATATGCTAATAAATTTCTTATAAAAGAAAAACATTTAACCACTTTGGTAGTTACAATAGTTATGGAAATTAGTATCTAAGAGGTATTTTAAAAATGTTTTACGAAATGATAAAACGGGAAATTATCTGATTTTCACTAACCGTGCCCATTTTCGTATATTTTCCTAGACCATAGTATAAAAAGACGTATGTAGTGCTCATAGCACATATGTGCCCAGTAAAAATATACGTGATTATGGGTACCTACATAATAAGTTAGTTTTCAGTAAACTTTGTTTTAAAATAATATTCACGACTAAACAAGTCGTTATTTATTATTTTTAATCAAAAGTTTGTATTTAAAAAAAGTCGTTGTTAATTCTATTTTTTTCGTTGTTAAATCTATTTTTTTTTTCTCATAAGATACAACCATTTAAAATAAATATAGTTAGGGGGTCCGCTGGCAGAAGAATTACTCTAATGTGTCTGGATGTTAAAATATTTACAGTTTTGTATTGTTAAACTTTGTAAGTGAAATAATAAAATAAATTTTTAATAGAACTTTGAAGGGGTCAGATTATTATTTCCTTATTATTAGTGCATAAACTTATAATTGTTATTAATGTTTACCAACATGTTTATTTATTCGAGATTTCATTGTAATTTAAAATTTACAGCTCATCGATTATGGTATCCTTAAGATCTCTTTATATTAAAATGAGCTATTTAAATAAAAACATTACATAAATAAACGAATTAAATTAATAAAAAATTATCTTATGAGAAAATCTTTACATATTCAAATTACAATATCATCAAAGTAGGTGAGAATATTATGCAATTATTCAAACAATGAGTTAAAATATTAAATTATATCAATTTTAATGACATGATATTAGATTAGGTGGATAAATAATAATTTTAACATTTTATGCCGTCGGACACTGGAAATTTACTTGATATTTCAAGGTAAGTAAGTTTTATGTACTTACGTACCATACATTTTAAACTATTTAATTGTGACTAAATATTTCAAATTAATAATGTATAAATCTCGTATATTTTAGTAAATATAAAAATTACTTAACTAAAATTAATTTTTAAATAGTTTTTATTTAATATCAAATTAAATGATGCAACGACGATGACCTACCTAGGTATACAACACTATGCGTTTTATTTTAGGATGTCCAGATACCTAACGAAACTTAAAAATAAAAGTATATTTTTTAAATGAATAATAATATTTAACACAAACGTATCAATAAATTATTCGTTATAAGTATTTATTATTTTTGCAAAAACTCGTATTAAGTATATTACAGACATAAATAAAATACTAACGCATAAAGTCACTTCATTGTGATATAATTTGTTTTAAAAGGTTTCAATTGTTTATTTTTAATTTAATGTTTAGTGCTTTGCGATAATTATACTTTTTTTCATAAATTAATAAAATTAGCTACTTAAGTAGGTGTTAAACATTTAAATCTAATTGAATTTCACTAAACATCTAACTAAAAACATATTTTAAAACACTTGAGGTAAAACAGTGACCAAAACAAGTCCTAATCCGTGAAGAAATTCAAGAAATATTTCAGGAATCCATGAAACTATGCCAGGAATGCGAATGTTTATTTCTAAAAAATTCTGTAAATACTCACGCCTTGGGTAAAACTTCGAATAATAACAGTCCATTATAGCAAAAAGAAACCACCGTTTTTTTAATTGCACTAATAATTTGTTTACAATTCCACTCGCGCGTTACATTACATGTAAAACGTATGACATTTCAATCATGAAAATTGGCTGACAAGTGACATCACACCGCGCAGAATACGTCAAATCGCATGCAGCCACCAACGCGACTGAAGTGTATCGCGGGCGAACGATACCATACCGCGTCTTTCGAAAATTGCGCCATCCCAGTAAGCACACTCAAGCGAAATTAACAACACAAAAGCACCTTGAGCACACTTCATTCCCGACAGCTCGCCTAAACGCTGATGAATCCTAGAACTAGATAATGTTTACATCGCGAAATGCCGACATCCGAACGACCGGAAGTAGCCGCGAAGCAAACACGACAACTATGTAAAATATTGCAGGATCGCGATCGCATTGTTGACATTCCCGAATAAAAATCACCAAAAACTTGAGTTAGTTGTATGAAAATCACTCGAAAAATTATTTGGACTTACCTATAATGGAGTTCGAAGAAGAAGTGAAGGGACGAATTTTGATTAGATATCAATTTCGTAGTTAATATAAAGAATATACTCTTATTGGTATGCAAAGAATGGCACAAAGAATCCAGACAACGCACGCGACGAATGCGCACCTCGTTTGCGCATATGCTGACACAACTTCACGGACGTTACTCCCCTTGCCCCGCGCTCACCCGGTTTTCAAATATGTGTGCGTGAGCAGAGTGGTCAAACGTGAAATTTTGTTCACGTATACACTAACACATAGAAAGATTTATACCTGCCCTAGCTCCTGTTTGCCGCCATCTTTGCTGTAGAAAGAGATAGCGATTAATACTTCTATTTCATTTTGTTGTCAAAGATGGTGGCGCTATCTAGTTGTGCACGGTAGAATCGAAAACTTTTTATAAACACTCGCTAGATAGAGTTAGTATCTTTTTGAATTTCTGTAGGAACTTATGTTTTTTGTACGGATATTCATTACACATTATTTGTTTATAAAACAGGTTTTAGATTATTAATAGGTAGCTAACCATTGTAGAGTTATATTATAAATGTTTTGATCTATGATCCAGTTTCTCATCTAACGTATCAAAGGAGCATCATATTTTCGGAAGACACTCTCGTGGTACAATTTATTTGTAGTCGTTATTTATTTAGAAAGCTGTAAAAGTAGTGCTGTTCAGTATAAAAAAAAACACCGTAAAAAACACAAATTCCTTGTACCACAGTTAATTTCTTTAATTTCTTCTTGTACTTTCAAATATTTATGCTTTTAATTAAATTTTTGTGGTCTTTGTGGGTTTAATAAAGTGGAAGAGTCGGACTCGCCCATGAAGGCTTCCGTAGCAGCAAGTAAAATAGGTAATATAAAAGTTCTTGTAGTTCGTTGTTACTTTAATCAGTGTTTTAATAATAGTGAATTTATGATGTACAGACCTAAATAAAACTACTTACTAGATCTCATTCAAACCAATTTTCGTTGAAAATTTACATGGTAATGTACATCATACATTTTTTTAATTTTGTCATTATCTTATTTTAGAAGTTACAGACACATTTTACCACTTTGGAAGAGTCTCGCGCAAACTATTCAGTTTAGAAAAAATATGTTAAAAACATCAATATCATTTTTAAATACCTATCCATAGATAACCCACACGCATGGTTTAGATGGAAAAAAAAATTGAGTTTCAGTTCAAAGTATGGGACACCCCCAAAATTTGTTTTTTTTCTATTTTTCGTATGAAATTCTTAAATCTTAATGCCGTTCACGGAATACATCTACTTACCAAGTTTCAATAGTGTAGTTCTTATAGATTCAGAGAAAAGTGGCTGTGGCATACGGACGGACGGACGGACGGACGGACGGACAGACAGACAGACATGGCGAATCTATAAGGGTCCCGTATTTTGCCATTTGGCTACGGAACCCTAAAAAGGATCCATCTGTCAAGACCCTTTTTCACAGAAACACCTGGACGTATCAAGCTGAAATTTATAACAACTACTCAAGTGTAGGTACTGTCCCTTGAAGCTATGAAAAAAATCAAATTTCTAAACCAACGCAATCAAAAGATACCGCCGATTATGCTGCAAATTTACGATGCTCGCCACCTCGCCTTCAACTTCAAATTTAATAGATGAGTGAGTAGCGCTTATAATAATGATTTTTTAGTTTATTTTTCGCTTTTGAGTGCCTATTTGTGGTTTTGAAGTCGGCTTAATTTTTTGTACGAAAATAGTGTATTCTTTTATTTTTTATGTAGGTACATAGGTATAATACATACCTATATACCTATGTAATAAATATGATAATTTTTATGGAGGGAGTCCAATTTTAACACCAACAAAAATAAAGTGAAGTGATAATTTTATTATTATGTATGTAGGTAACGGCTAAAGGCTAACGAAATATAAGAGCATTAATTTATTTCGCTATCGTGGGCTCTTTAGGACATTCAAGGATTTTTTCATGTAAAAAAAGTAGGTAGGTATGTCATTAGCACTGGTTTTACGCTGAAGGAAAACATTATGAGAAAACCGACATGTTATACATAGGAATAAGTTTTTTCCATGAATCGTTATTTTTATTCCTTTTTTCTTGCGGTTCACCTTCATTAATAATAGTCAATAGACCAATTACGGAATAACCTAATCCTGTTCTTCCACAGCAGTTGCATAAGCTCGAAGTAGAAGTGCAGTAGCGAGATCCTCTCGATCCTTTAGTTTTAGCGTGGCGATCCACACGGCCATCACATCGCTCCGAGCTGTTCTTAATATTTGGAACTTGGATGATAGTACCTACCGTCGCGTCGTCGGTAGTAAGTACCGTACATTGATACCGTAGAGAGAGATGCGAAGATCCTGCTCCAGGTACTTTTCGAAGTATGGAATTTATGCTAGGTGCTATTCGGTAGTCATCAGGCATTATGAGGCTTCACCCTTCACTTGAAGCCTGGTGATGATCTAGCTAAAGATTACGAGGTGTCAAACCCGGACTGAGGACAATTCCTGTGGTTCTATATCTTGGGACTTACTGTCTGGTTCAGCGGATTTCACCATCGTGTTCAACCGTGATAAATTACAAGAACAAAATTAAAAATTTTGATTAACCTCTGACTACCTCGGATCTCGGATTATCTGTGACGTTCTACCAGTCAAGCCCTTTCATTTGATAACCATATTAAGAGAGTTTTGAAAAAAGAAATGTATTTCGCCATTTTGTGATAGCGGCCATTTTGGATTTAAATTTGTCATAGTGCAAAATACTCCACTAGTCAAGCCCTTTCATTTGATACCCATATTGAGGTAGTAGTGAAAAAAATAATACAATTCTCCATTTTGTGGTGGCGGCCATCTTGGATTTGATTTTTATAGTATTCTACTAGCCAAGCCCTTTCATTTGATACCCATATTGAGGTAGGTTGTGAAGAAATATTTTGTCCGCCATTTTGTGGAAGCGGCCATCTTGAATTGTAGCAAACATAGCTAAGAACATCCGCACGGATATTAACCTTCTAAAAAAAAAAACGCATCGAAATCGACCCATCCGTTTGAGCTCTACGGTGCCACAGACAGACACAGACAGACATCGACGTCAAACTATATAACACCTTTTTTTTGGTCGGGGGTTAAAACCAACGTTTATGATAGCTTTTTTAGCTCCCGACCAAAAAGAAGGGTGTTATAAGTTTGACGTCGATGTCTGTCTGTGTGTCCGTCTGGGGCATCATAGCTCTCAAATAGATGGTCAGATATCGTTGGAGTTTTTTTTATTTGAAACCCAGTTTCATAACGGTGGTTCTTAGCTATCAATTGAAGGTGGCCGCTGGCCGCCTCCACAAAAAAAAATCACACCCTCTCTCCCTCAATATAAGGGCCAAAAGGGCTTGACAACTACTAATACTACCAACTACCAATACTAATAGGTACACTATAACAAATTTCCATTCCCAGGCGGCTGCCAAAACAAAATGTCCAATTAAGTACATTTTTTTCACTACTCCCTCAATATGGTTTTCAAATAAAAGGGCTTTACAAGTTAAATACTGTAAAAATTCAAATTCAAAGTAGTCGGGGGTAGATCAAATTTTTAATTTGGATCTTGTTCTAAAATTTTATTTCGACTGGATCATACACGTCGCTTGTCCGATATTTCAATACCTTTTATACATGTAGATACCTACCTATCAAATTTTGATCCTTTTCTCACTAAATTAAAAATCACGTTGCTGTTTAGTTAAAGCTTCTAAATATCTAAAGACAATTAGATAAACTCCTATTGATGGACATTTGTAACAGAACACCATGTAGACCTAAACTAAACAAAGCTTGTACTATGTGAATACTGAATAGGTAGGTCATACAATGCTCACATAATTGTAAATATATACTTGCTATACATAGAAATACCCAGACACTGATCAAATATTGGTATTCACCACACAAATATAGGCGCTGGGTGGGAATCGAACCCACGACCCACTGTTTCGCAGGCAGACTTACTACGAACCAAGCCTAGTCCAGTCGAGTCCAATCATATTGTTTTCTTTTTTTTAACTTTTTAATTCCCACAAATGTTTCAGATTTCTTATATTGTGCGGCTTAAATTTCCTTCATCGAATTGGTTCTAGTAAATAAATTACAAAATTATTCTTTAATTTGTATTTTTATTACTTAGATATAATAATTTATAATAATTAAATTAGTATACAATTTTAACGCACAAAAATATTCGTAAGTATTGCGCAAATAGCTCTCAAAACTAATACGGTAAATAATGTAAGTAGGTAGGTACTGAAGTTATGTTTAATTCGAAGCATCAACAAACATTAAATTTAGGCAGGTATTGCCAATTGTCCACCAATATATTGATAAAATATTTTTTTTTTATTTTACTCATAAAATATTTTATTTACTGTGAAAGAAAAATTAAATATTGTTAAAAATTTAATATTCAGTAAGAAGTAATATTTATGTACTTATACTTATTTATAATATATATTATTATACATATTCTCCGTGTTTTTTTCTCACTATTCTAAATACTAAGCAATATAATTATTTTATCCTAAAAAGTGGGGAGTTCATTTATTTTATTTTTAATAAACATATTCCTACAATCTTAGTTGTTTTAATTAAATACACTTTTTTGTACTTGATTCGTCTATCTGCCGCACCATTTCAGTTCAGAAGTGGAATAAAACCGCCAAAAGGAAGAACTTTTGCTGTTATAATATTTATATAAGTATATACATACAAGCATAGTAAGATTAAAGATATATCTATAGATAGAGAAGATAGTTATATCTTAAATAATATCGTCTTTTAAGTACACCGAAATCAGCATGAAACAAAAAAAGAATATATACAAACAAACGAAAAATGTTTCTTCTTTTCTGATTTTCTTTTCTCTACGAGTATTTTACCATAAAAACAGTTCCATTGTGTGTGAAAATGTCAATGGAAACTGTTATAGTTTAATTGTTAAATAGTTACAGATAATACTAGAATAAGATGTTAGGTGGACATATTAGCTTACATAAAAGTGATTTATTATAGTGACAAAGTCCATAATGTACCAGACAGACAAATCTACATAGCACGAGTTGTTCATAGAAATAATAGAAACCAATAATGCAGACAATTAATCAGTACCGGCGTTAAGGTAGGGCACGGTAGGGCGACCGCCCAGGGCGCCGGGTGTAAAGGGGCGCCGCGCAGCAAGCTCAGGCGCCCCTTTGTGTCTAGTCTGTAACCAGGCCTCGCTCGTTGATAGGTCAAGTCAAAGAAGCAATAAATCTCGCCCAGGGCGCTGGTACTGCTAAAACTGGCACTGCAATTAATCAATATTAGGTTGAAAATAAATTATTACAACTCTCTAAATAATATTTTTAAATTATCCGAGCAAAATCTATTTAAACACTTTCTTAATATTATAGAAGAGTTAATAACAAAATCTAGCGACGTTTCATGTTATTTAGAAACTGTTACATACCGCTATCTACTTTTCTTCAAGCACTAGGTAGTTAAGTACTATTTTTGCGGTAAGAGCAAAATGCTTTATAGGTAATTATGTATTTTCCCATATTGTGGCTTTTTAATAAATATTTTGTGAGAAATAAACATTTTTTTGTTGAGGGTATCAGAAATTTAATTAAAATCCCTTAGCTCCAGGAAGCTTACGGAGCTGAAAATAAAAATATCCGTTTTTATCAATGAATTCTTTTTGCTAAGTGTGTATATACTCCGCTTTTCAAATTTGCTTTGATTCTACAATTAATAGAATATTAATTCTCGAAAAATATTTAGAGTAATAAATAATCTGAGAAAAAAAGGAGACATCGGTAAAATGTTTAACAAACCATTTATTTTGCGTAATTGTGGCTAAAAATCAACGTTTTCGGGATGCCAACGGCCAACGACAATTGAAACTTTGAAAAATAATAATTTTAGTCATACCCAGATTTACAATCTCATAATTATGTCTGAGTGACGAGCGCAATGTAGCTTTAGGCAGTGATTTCAACTTATCATAGTAGTGTGATATTATGCATGGATAAGTTTACAATAATGGAAGGTAAGCCGTACTCGTCCCGACATCTTAATTTTTATTTTATTTAAATAAAGTTGAAAATTTTATGTACCTACGTCAGTGAAGAGACTGGATCGAAAATCTAATGTGTACCTATCTAACGTAATATACTGACATCTGGCGGTATAAAGTCAATTATCCCTGACATATTTATTAAATATTTATGCAAGGTTGTAGGGAACGACTATGCGATGTCGAAAACGGCGTGAGAAAAACAGTTGTTCCAGTCAAAATGGAACTTAGAATGTGATGAAATGTATGGAAATAGCAAAATTTCTCCGAATGCACCCATTTCGGATTGGTACAGATCTGCATAATCTTGTAAATGGTAATAATAATGACAGATTTTAGTGGTGTAGAAAAATGAGGTGTTTTCCAGATGCAAATTGACTTGTCAAAGATAATTATAAATTTTGCTAAGTGTGGCACTGTTTGTTTTTGTGACATTTCTTTAACTTCATAAAACATTGCGTGCCACCTATGGTGCATTTGGGAACTGTATTTGACAGGTCTTTTTACATCTTCAAAACGCCCCATTATTGTGTCAAATTATTAGCATTGATGTATGTATTTGTGTGCTCATCAAACCTTTAACAAAATAAAACATTTACTCTCGCGCTAATAATCGTGTGCACGATGTAAAAACATCTGTCAAAAATAATTCTCGATTATGCCAAATGCGCCATCAATGTTCGATATTGTCATTTTTTTTCCAACAAAATTAAATATTTGCGCTAACTATCTATGACAAAGTTGTCTTAGACGTCTATTTTGAAAATGTCTCATTCACAAATATTTTTCACATGTTTTTTCTTTCATCAGACGTTTAAAAAACGCTTCATTAAAATTAAAGCTTAGAACAATTTAACAATGGAATTACTTAAGGGAATAGAAGTACTTTTACAATTTGTCAATATATTTAATAACGAATTAAACATAGGTAATAATAAGTATTAATAATTATGTCCTCAATATCTTTTTATGAATACAATAAATAATATTAATCTAATAGTTATTCTAAACTAAACTATGTCTATTGTGCCCTAAAATTACTACGTTGGTAGGCTAAAACAAGCACTCTTATCACTAAATAACAAGAAGGAATAAGAGGTATCAATCATTGCTAAAACTGTTTAACACTGATCAGTACCCGAAATACTAGATAATAACAATATATTCAAATCCGTCGCGTAAACGCAAAGTAGCAAAACAGCCCTTATACCTAAAAACATAAAATATTTTGTATCTATGGTTGTAAATTAAAAAAAGGTACCTTGAAATATCTTACCTACTTTGTTAGCAAAATAAATCTTCAGCCAGCTAAGTTCAAACAACACCAATATTAAACAAAACTAAAAGAAATTATACTGTCACTTCGAAAAACAATAGAACTGGTATTTATTTACAACTAATCTGGTAATTTAGACATTAATTAATTAATTTAGACGTAATGATACATTTTCAAAATACAAATAGACATGTCAAATACAGTTCTCAAATTCAACATAGGTGGCGCCAATTTTATTTTGTTATGAAGATAAATTTTACAAAATGAAACGTTGGTGACACATTTGGCGAAATCAAGAAACTTTGACAGATCTATTTGCATCCATGATATTTAATTTATCCATTGATAAAAATAAGCGAAAGCTTTTTAAGAGTTCAATGAATTTACCGCAATTATTTGTAAAAAGAAATTTAACGCAATAACTTTTTCTCATTAAATGTACCTACACGCTGAAAAAGGCAAGAACATGACATGTAATGCTGTTATTCCGAATTCTGTATATTTGCATGTATGTGTATATTTATCATGTTTACTACAAATTAATAATGTATTTGTTATTGATAGGAAAAGTATGAAAAATTAGAACAGTACCGACAGCGGGCGTAAGAGGTACCATATATCTTGTATATTTGCTGGTGTTTACGTGACTTTGACGAAATCTAATATTCATACTATAAGGTGCGTTGGGGTAACTCCGGACAGATTTTTGACTAGTTAGCATAGTCTTGCGATTTATTTAATTTCTGGAGATCAATGTATGCCAGATCTTTAAAATAAATCTACAATGCTTAACGGATAGACAGAGTATAAGTGTGAATTTTGTCTGTCTTACAGGCTTAATAGTTTTTGTTGGAGACGTTTCCCAAAACAAACTTTATATTTTATGATCACGATAACATATTTACCACCGAAGGGCAAGTTCGGACTGCAATTAATAGTAGCCTCTATTGCTTGATTCCATTAGAAGAATACATCCGATCTTTCACTTTCTAAACTAAATATTTTAAATAATTTACTAATTCACACACAGCACATTTCTGATTTGCCGGAACGATAAACAGAAACTATGGGTCGCGGGACGATAGAATGGCGTCTTATTTAATCTTACGAGTGCTTGAAAATTATTCGAAATTAGATCAAAAAACAATTCATATGGTCTTACCCCATATCCGATCTTACCCCGACGTACCTTAATAGGTATTTATATAAGAAAAAAATGTCCTAACAACATCATGTTGAAAATCGGTAGGTAATTAGGCCTAATTGTATTTAGTGAAAGCTAATCTTGGTTTAGGAAAATTCAGTTTACTCGAATTTTCGGTAAGATTGGAAATACTCCACATTAAGTGACAGTCAGATCTTTTAGGTATTACAACTGTCATTAGCAGTAAAGGTTTCTAACAAATATTGTATTTTTACCACTAAACCCCTGCTGCTTGTTATTTTCAATAATTTGACAAATATTTTCTCACATAAATCTGTGATCTGTGAATGTAGAAATGCCTCACTATCGTTTGATTTTATATTGCTTTTCTTTAGAAAAGCGTACCTACCTATAAATATTTTATTTACGGCACAAGACTAGAGTTGGGGGCTGGCAAAAATTCTAAATGGATTTTTCGTATCCACCATCCATCCTTTTCAGATAAATCTAAAAAAATTCATGTTTATATTGTGTAATTTTCAAAACTTTTCTTGTTCTAGTTCGGTAAATTTCAAGTTTTTCAATGTAAGTACTTTCAGTAAATGTGAAAACTTTTCGTATCTACCTCTACATCTGACAAATCTGAAAATTTGTAAGACGTTTTATAAAATGTAACTGTAGGTATCACTCTCCTCTGTGCATAATTCTTACTTTTAAATATCCGAACTTTTCACTTACTTAACATTTGAACTGGATAATTTACAAGATTTAATGTCTATATTTGAATTTTTTTTTCAAATTGACCATTTGTTCAAAACAAAATGAGTAAATATAGAGTAAAATTTATAAGCTTTCATTATCCCATAATTTTTATTTTTTTATCCCTTCAAACGAGTAAAGTTCTACTTTTTTTTTCTTCCTAAATCATCCAATTCCTTCATATTGGCACAGCAAGTTTTTTTTCTCGAAGCACAATCGCGACGAAAATAGGAGGAAGGCGAAAGACTAAGCTAAACTCAAAGAAAATTAAGTACTGGCAAAAAGAACGCCTAAAATTTCAAAAACTGCTCTGGATTAATTCATATTTTACCAATTATCCTGGAGATTATATTGATATATTCTTACAAACTCAAATAATATATTTTTTCTATACCCTTATTTGGGACTACCATAAAAATGGTCTTTATAGGGTATAAAGAATTAGTTACTAAAGTACAATGTAAACATTATGTGTTCAAATAGCGAAAGTTTAAAAACAATATAAGTATAATAATAATGGCTCTATCTCCGACCTCACTGTCATATTCATATTTGACACAAAATAGTTTTCGCCGTCAGAAGATATTAATTGCCTTGTACTTATTGGTAAACGTCTTCTCGTCCCGCTTTGTAACGGAAACATTGTTGTTACTTACGTCTTAAAAGTTCCTTCGTATTGTAAGTTTTTGGTTTCGGATAGAAATATAAAAGTTAAAAAGAATAGTAGTGTTTATCTGGCGTAAAAATAACGCTCTCAGTTACAACATAATCTAAAAAAAAATCCTGCATGGCAATGCCGTTATTATGAATATGCACCGAAATCAATATAATAGGTACATTTCTGGAAGATATGTAGACTTAGTTAATACATAGATCAGGTACATCGGTCTTTGTACAGTACCTCTTACCACAAAATTGGTCCTTCGAGCCTTTCAAAATTATAATAATAAACCATGAACTCAACTAAATCTCGAAGAATGCAGTGTTTTATGAGAAATGCAATTTGAAATTTCCACATTTCAGCATTTTTGTCCACAACATAAACCTAATTTTTTCTTATTGGTTTGTATCATGCATCATGTCGTCGTCAAACACAGCCTTATTCCCCCTGTCTGAGGTGCCCTTACGATAGTACTTAGTCATACGCCGTATTAGTAGTGCTAGCTAGGACTGCCCTACGCCGTATGTGCTTGACCAAACTTCAGTTAGTAGCTGAGGCCACTTGAAGATGAAAACCGCCACAGGCACATTAAAAAAGTCTTATTCCCATTAAAAATAAAACAATATATGGTACATAAAGAATAACACTTTTCATAGTACCTATCCGGAAATATTATGGGTCTCATTTTTAAAATCCGTCGAAAAATTATGAAAAATAACGCACAATATTACTGAAAACAGCGTAATCTTATTTGTTGAATATTTACAGAGGGGGATAAACAAATTGAAAAATAAAAGCTATTATTCAAATACACTTTTGGAAACAATGTATAAAATTGACCATAATTACCTAAGTTATAATAGTTTGTAAGTTATTTTAATTTAAATGAATAAATAAGGAGATAAGAACATTTCTAGGTTTTACAGTTGTTAAGCTTGAAAAACGAACTCTTTGTTTTAAAATAATAAGAATATATCCATCGATGGATCGAAAAATAGTCACAGTCATTCGAACTGAGAGTAGATTTTATTATTAGCATGAATGACGTATTTATATGGACAAGTTGCACTGACAAGTAAATAAAACATATTGGACAGATACATTATACGAGACTTAATCACGATCCAAATTATTATTTAGTTACCTGAACGTTCCGGCATCACGAGAATTAAATAATAATTTGGATCATTCCGTACAGTGCTTACATTATGTTTTCAAAACCGAAAGCTTAAAAACAATATTGGATAAAGCCAACTTTTGCTTGAATGTACGAGTATGAAATTCGTAAGTTGGATTAGTACTCAATTCGAAGGGCTACAAATATAAGGGTGCAGATTAATACATTTGTTCGTCTTTGTTAATCGTTCTTTTCAGTTCTGTGAGAAGGGTTGACGACCTGCAAATGGTGAAGAGGCAGGTCCCGAACTACTACTGCGTGGAAAGCCATGTTTGCCGTCGCCAAGATGTACTCGCACACTGAGAACCAGGTGAACGCTGAAAATGAGAAAAACAATGTTTTTATATGTCCACACTGCCTTACTTAATTATGGGGGTTTCAGGGTACTAATGAGGCGTTTTCCAGACGCAAAAAGACTTGCCAAAGATAGTTCTAAATATTGTCAAGTGTGGCACCAATGTTGGTTTTTGTGAAATTTCTCTAACAAAATAAAACAGTAGCGCTACCTACGGTGAAATTGGGAACTGTATTTGACAGGTCTTTTTACGTCTTGAAAACGCCCCATTCACAACGCAATCCACGATTTAAGTTTGGAATAACAATCCTAATCGCTGTCATTCTAAACGTATAAGACAGAGATCGAATGATTCGATTCCGTATCGAAATTAATCCGATTGCGTTGTAAATTGTGGTAAAGAATATCAGATGACTGCAATAATTTATTTTCTCCGAAAAAACCAAAACTGACTTCAATTTAAAATTAACTTCAGGCATTCCACCTAATTCAATAGGAAGCATTCATCACCAAAGTAAAAGTTATTTTAGTTCATATTTCCAAAACAGGAATTTCGATTTATATGGGACCACCTCTGGCGCTAGCGCATCTATTGGCAATTGGCGGCGCTAGCGCGTAACATACATGCAAAAAACATCAACGGAATTGATAACCTACTCTTTTTTGGAAGTTGGTTTAAAATAGTTGATAACGCGGCGTTTTCAAATTTACATCTGTCAAAAATGGGCGTAAAATATGTATTTTTTTTGAGATTGACGTGTGTTTATTTTTCTGTTAGGTACAACATAAAACAATAACGCCGCAGAAAACTATTCAGCTCAGAATAAAATTATATTAATTTAAACGTCAATGTTTTTAACTTGATCTTTTTTTTTGACACATTTCACTCGGAATACAATCCGCACCCTTACGAGTATATTGTATTAGTCTAGTCAACAAATTCAAAAACGTGTTAAATAGAAAATAAAGCTCCTAGCAACATGTGCGATACCTCATTCGATTTGGAATGAGGAATAGAGTAAAATGATTTTTGATTGTTTATTAGCACATAAAAATTGCAATAATTATCAACAAAATAAGAAAACAAAAAGAAGGTAAGTAGTTATTCCTTAATAATATCTTAACTAATTACCATTAGTTCAAGGATTTTTAAAGAAGATCTTGAAAGAGGAGGAAATTTCCAATATAAAGAATTAACTTACGCCACTCTATCTTTATCTAATACTAGATGCCCGCCACGGCGTTGCCCGTGGTACATTATATAGTACTGATCAGGATCCCGTACATATACAACGGTGAAAGAATGACTGAAACCGGTTCAGTCATTCCTGTGAATATCGCTTTCAAACAAAATACCTCTTTAGCTACCTGCTACGCCACCTGTCGGAAATTGGTTGTACCAACACAGATTTAGAAAAAAAAATTGACTAGCAAATGTTTTATATTCAAGAGGTATGTAATCTGTGATATTCAATGACGTAATCTTAGACACATGCTGTCATGTGTCATGTCAAAGCACGAAACGTACGAAAACTCTCAAAATGGAATATTTTTTCCCGATTTTGTAACATTCTTGATTCATGTTCCGCTTCTATTAATAGTAGCGTTATTTTCTATAACCTATTCCTAGCCTTCCTCGATAAATGGACTATCCAATAGAAAAAGAATCTTTTAATCCGGACTAGTACTTCCCAAGATCCTAGCGTTCAAACAAACAAACTCTTCAGCTTTATAATATTAGTATGGATATAAAATTCTTCAGTCACGGGGTGCGTAATCGAACTCCTCCGAAACGGCTTGACCGATTCTCATGAAATTTTGTGAGCATATTGAGTAGGTCTGAGAATCGGTCATCATCTATTTTTCACATCCCTAAGTGATAAGGGTTGTTCACCCTATCAAATATTTTTTATATATAGATTTGAATTTCGTTTTTTTTGTATACGCTTGGATTTGAATGTTTTTTTTGTATACGCTTTTGTTTGCAAGCCCTGGAAGGTTTAGATTCACAAATCAGCCCGGTTGATGGCACTGCACTTGATATTTTGGTTACTATCCGAGCGAAGCCGGGAGGGGCCGCTAGTTATTTATATACTTTTTTAACGCTAAAAGTAGAGCTCCGCGAGATCGCTATGGCATAGACGCTTCTTCTAAAAAGGCGGTCATTATCTGAAATTTGGATTTTACGATACTAAAATGCAGTTTAAAAATAAATTATAGTGTAATCTAAACACTTAAACGGAAAAAACTTCGGTAAAAGAAAATAATTATGTCGATTTTTCATAAAGTTACACAAACGATAGTTAACAAAAAAATTGGATGTCTGTTTTTTATAAATGACGGCATAAAAGCTAAAATAATTGGTCTATAATTGTATTGCTTTGTGGACTCATCTCATTTAAGTACATAATAATGTAAAACAAATATTAAAGATTATTATTTTATGATGTTTTTTATGCCAACAAAAAATGAGATTTAAAAAAAATGTTTTTATAAATTATTTTTAGTAATGTCTTACTAATGCTGTTTTTGCATCTAACATCTAACACAGGTATTAATTAACTTTTAAATTTAATTAATTTAAATTTCACATCCATGGTTTATATCGATGGTTCTTACTACCAATATTTACTTATTTCTCAACTAGGTAGTAACCGTACCGGATTCACCCTTTGTTTCCAAAGTGAGCTATCAAATTCTGAGTTATACGTTTTCACTTCTATCGGGAGTCCCTATGAGTGCTATTTTATTTATAAATAAAGTGACGAGCAATATTTGTGAGTGATGGTAACTGTAATCAAATAGGCTAGCTCAAACAGTACCATGCAGATATTAAACAATGACGAGACCAAACGACATCCTATTACTCTATCACTACAATGCGCTCGGATCGACTGAATAATTTTTAAATTATTATTAAGTATCTATCACTTTGCCCAGTAATTTCACTGGAAACAATGCATTTTAAACCGCATAGTTTTTTTCAACGATCAAACGGACAAACTTATCATTTACTAGGGCGGTGCTAGGGTGTATCGGTGTATCGTAAATCTTTTTGGCGGACGACAGCACTACTTGTTACTGTTTCTGACGTAAATGTCAGTGTCAGAAGGCCTCTGCCGTCATTTTTCCGTGATCTGTCACCCGTCATGTGAAGAAGTGTTTGTACCTAGCAGCATTGCCAGCTTAGCACTTTGTTGCTAAATTTAGCTATATTTTCATTAGTACTGAAATTTAACATTCAGCACCTAGCACGTAATCTAGCACTAAATACGAAACAAGTTACATATTTGATATTCTTAAAAAAATAGTCAATAAAAAATTGTTTGTCTGTAAAGTTGGTTACGGACGATAGTTTAACGTGACAACGTCATCACAAGACATTGATGAAATGATTGTATACAATAGAATCGAGTGGAAAAACAAGAACAAAATTAAAAAAATGATGTACCCCCTTTTACCTCGGATTTGTAATCTGTACAACATTGTACTAGTCAAGCCCTTTTATTTTGACACCCATATTGAATTGGGAGTAGTGAATAAATAAATGTATTTTGCTGTTTCGTGGTGGCGGCTATCTTGGATTTGAAATTTGGCATAGTGCATAGTATTCTACTAGTCGACCCCTTTTAATTGATATCCATAATGAGGTAGTGGGGAAAAATAATGAAATTCGCCATTTTAAGGAGGCGGCCACCTTGAATCGATTTTAACCAAACATACCTAAGAACCAGCGCACAAAAATAAACCTTCAAATAAAAAAAACCGCATCGAAATCGGCCCATCCGTTTGAGCTCTTCGGTGCCACAGACAGACACACACAGACAGACGGGCATACAAACAGACAGATATCGACGTCAAACTTTTAAACCCCTTTTTTTAATAAAAGTATCCTATGTAACTCATAATCAGCTATCTGTATGCTATGGAAAATCCCGTTAAAATCAGTAAAACCGTTTCAGAAATTAGCTAGAACGTACTGACAGACTTTTTATTTAAAAAAGTGCCATAGATACACTTTCCAGTTCATTTAGAGAAAAGTTTGGAATTACAATCAGACATTTAAAATGTTCATATAGACAGATTGATGGCTCTTCGCGACTGTTGTTAATACTATCTTTACTACAAAATATAATCAGCCATTGGGTAATTGTAGGTGGTTCTGCAAAGAAAATGTTGATCAATAATTGTTATAATAAAATATATATTTTTTAATAAAGACAATGTAGGTACTTCTTAAAACATTGTTAATCTAAATCTAATAACTTGTAACAAATTTTATAAACTGGGGTTAAGCCATAAAGTTTAAATATATTCATGAACAAGTTTTCATAAACATAAACTGTAATCAAATAAAATATATATTATCAATTATACGAATCACCATAATTTTTAGTCAATCGTAACATTACCTATATTATTATTACTGCACCCGCCGGCCGATGCTACTTTTTAATAATGAAAGAATAAATACTTGAAATCATACTAGTAATTGAATTTCTTGCGTGCAAAAATAATTTACCCTAACGTAACGGGGCAATGAGTCATGCTTTTTCGTGCATGCAACCAGCGTTCATCGATTTATTAGACGTTGTCACGTCAAAATATTTAAACCGCATTTTTTTTGAAATCGACAGTCCCTAGCCGATGGCAATAATAATAATAATAATAAAAAAAAAAAAAAAAAAAAAAAAAAACCGCTGTCTCAATATGTCGTTCCTTTTGTACCAAGTTGAATTTTATTGAGTTTTTTCCTTTATTTTTGTTGTTTTACCCAGTATTTACAAAGAACTCACAAGAAAAACCTGAAGCAATACAGAAATCATTAAAAAGTAACCGTATAAAACCTAATTTTCCATAAAATAACCAACATGCATTTTGACAACAGGCTGTCAACCAAAAATTCACAAAAACATTTATATAATCGTCAAACAACTCAAGAAATGGATATATAGCTCAATAATGATAACACGGTCGAGAGGAAGACATGGAGCGGACCCACCAAACGCACGTTTGTCACCAGTTCGTGTCCCGTCGCCGTCGAGTTCATCGTCGGAGGATGAAGTGTTTGTGACTCCCCCCGACACGAGCGCCTCGACGAGCGACGAGGACACGACGCGGATTCCACCGCCCACAAGATCAGGACGTCGTGGCCATCCGCCGCTGCCGGCACGCTTGGGGCCTGTGAGGCAATCTGCCTCGCGCCCGGCCCTCGCTACCGGTGGTGTAGTGCGTCGCATGCGATGGACTCAACAAATGAATGAGAACTGCATGCGCGCCTATTACAGGGCTACAGAGGAGGAACCCACCTGACCGCGTACTGTGCCAGGATGCTGCTTCTGTTTCAGACCCTCGAACCGACCGTCGCCGTGTCCGCTCAACGACTCTCTGATCAAGTAAGAGCCATCTGGCGCTGCAATCTGCTGGATGGCTCGGCACTTGATCGGCTACGCCTGGAGGAACAACGTACTCGCCCAGTTTCTGCCTCGACTCGGGATTCGCCCGCCGCGTCGTCGACCCTGACACTGACCTCAGTGCCGACGTCAGTGGCGACACTTGCGGCCCCGGTCGACCCCGACATCGAGGAGGAAGACTCGGCGAGTAGTTATGTATCTGATCAGGTAAGAGGGCACTGAGGAGCACTCTGGAAGACGCAATCTTGCGGTATAGATCCACACCCAACTCTAGGCCGCGCTTACCGCGTTTGCCCACACATAGACGTAATTTGGCTTTGATGGGAGCCCTGAATACTTTGCTAGTGCCCTACCTGGGAACTAGCAAGGATTTGACTGATACCCATTCTATTCTGTACTGTGGTGCTATCGCGGTGTGTCGCGTTGCACGTGTCAAGTTCCCAGACACTGACCGTACAACGCGAACCGCCGGAGATGCACCCGCATGGCAAGTGCGAATAGAACGGCGTATCAGTAAATTCAGGGTTCTTATTGCAAAGCTAATCTGCTTCAGACAGGGGAACAGTCGTCCCCGAGTCATGCGTTTCGTAACACAGGCATTCGCTGGGACTGGTATCAGTCCTCAGCACTATCTTGCCAATGTTACGGAACGTATTGACTATCTGAAGCAGAAAGTTTATGCGTGGGCAAACCGTATTCGCCGCTACAGAGAGCGTGTGAATCGATATCGGCAAAATCGCGACTTCCAGAGCGATCAAAGGAAGGTGTACCGAAGCTGGGAGGGAACTACGAGTCCACGTGTGAACGACACGCAGCTACCGGATGTCAGCGCTATGAAAGTTTCTGGCGCAGCATCTGGTCGGTGCCTGTCGAGCACACGGAGGGAGCTTGGATGCGTGTTATCGAACGTGCATGTGAGGCTATCGAACCCATGGAGTCTATTACAATCGACTCCATAGACGTTAGTTGTGCTATCCGGACGGCTCAGAACTGGAAAAGTCCTGGACCGGACGGATTGCACAACTTCTGGATAAAGTGGTTTCGGTGCTCACATGAACGTTTGGCAACACAATTCCAAGAAGCCCTGGAGACGGGTTCTCTTCCCAGTTTCTTGACCACCGGAGTCACCTTCCTGCTCCATAAGTCTGGTAGTACCACGGAACCGAAGAACTACAGACCCATTACGTGCTTACCTACCATCTACAAGCTGCTTACATCCATTCTGAGAGCAAAATAAATGCGCATATTGTCGCGAATAACGTTTTGGCCTCCTCTCAGAATGGATGTAAGATTGGGTCCCGTGGTACTAAGGAGCTGCTCCTCATTGACACGACCATTTGCCAACAAGTCAAACGAAACAAAGAGCCCCTCCGCTGCTTGGATTGACTATAAGAAGGCCTATGATGCGGTGCCCCATTCATGGCTAGAAAGGGTTTTAGAGTTGTACAAAATAAATCCAACTCTAAAATCTTTTCTAAGCAAATGCATGGGACAGTGGGTCACAGTCCTTCGTCAACCAGGTAGCGTAGACAGCTCTTTTGTTTCGGAGGACTTGATTAGGATTGAAAGAGGCATTTTTCAGGGTGACAGTCTAAGTCCCCTATGGTTCTGCCTAAGTCTGAATCCTCTCAGCACTCTGCTGAAGGATTCAGAGTTAGGTTATCGTCTTCGTAGAGGAGGTGAGGTTATATCTCATTTGTTGTACATGGACGACCTCAAACTTTTTGCACCGAAACGCCAAGACTTGTTGGAGCTATTAAAACCACGGAGGTTTTAGTAACGCCATCAAGATGGAGTTCGGTGTAGACAAATGTGCGGTCATGCATGTACATAGCGAGTAGTAAATTCAGAGAATTTACAACTTTCCGAGACTATAACTCAGATCTCTCCGAAGACGAGACCCACAAATATCTCGGTATGTCACAGTCTTTGGGTATATCAGCAGATGACATTAAGAAATCGGTGAAGGAGCGCTTCTTGTGCCGGCTGACAAAAGTACTCAAAAGTCTTCTGTCAGGCGGTAACAAGGTGCGAGCCTTCAACGGTTGGGTAATGCCTCTGCTGATATACTCCTTTGGCATACTGAGATGGACTCAGACTGAGCTCGACGCCCTGGACAGAAAGGTCCGTCAACTGCTCACAACACATCGAATGCTACACCCGCGCTCATCTGTTATGAGGCTGTATATCCCGCGGAAGTGTGGAGGTCGAGGCTTTTTAAATGCCAAGAACCTTCACAACCGCGAGGTATGCAGTCTTAGGGATTATTTCCGCAACAGTGAGTCCGGGATGCATCGTGATGTTGTGGCAGTTGACAGGAGCTTCACGCCTCTTTCAATGGCAAACGAGAACTGGCGCAAACCATCGGTGCTCAGCACTGATGATCGCAAGGAAGTATGGAAGAGCAAGGAGCTGCACGGGCGGTTCTATCGGGCCCTGACGGGCCCCGATGTGAATTTGCTCGCGTCGGTGAACTGGCTACGCTTCGGGGACCTCTTCGGAGAAACCGAGGGTTTTGCCTGTGCAATTGCTGACGAAGTTATCAAGACGAACAATTACCGGAAATACATAATGAAGGACGGTACGGTCGACATCTGTCGGGCATGCCGCCGTCCAGGCGAATCTCTTCGTCATGTTATTTCCGGTTGTTCGCATCTTGCTAACGGCGAGTACTTGCACAGACATAACCTAGTAGCCAGGATCATCCACCAGCAACTTGCTCTTCAATACGGCCTTGTCGAGTCCGAGGTGCCGTACTATAAGTACGCACCTCTGCCAGTTCTCGAGAATGGTCGTGCGTTGCTCTACTGGGACCGCTCTATCATCACGGACAGGACTATTGTTGCCAATAAGCCTGATATCGTGCTGGTAGACCGGTCTCAGCGTCGGGCTGTGATCGTCGATATCACCATACCACATGACGAGAACCTCGTGAAAGCTGAGAAGGACAAGCTTAGCAAGTACCTTGACTTGGCTCATGAGGTTACCGCCATGTGGGATGTTGATTCGACGATCATAGTCCCAATAGTTGTGTCGGCAAACGGCCTTGTAGCGAAAAGTCTCGACCAACATCTCAAGAGACTTTCGCTGAGACGGTTGGATTAAGGGTCAGATGCAGAAGGCGGTCATCCTCGACACGGCGCGCATCGTCAGGAGGTTCCTCAGTCTGCAGCCCTAACCACCGGTAGCTTGGGCCCTGCCCGCTGCTGACGGCAAACTAGGTTTAGGTTTTTATAATGTTTTTATGTTATTTTATATAAATATTGTAAAAACTTAGACTTAAGGAAATAAAGATATACGTGAATAATAAATAATAACAATAAAACTCAGAATTTGAACTACTAACGGTACGGCAGAGCTACGCGGGTGAAACTAGAGGGCGTGGCCCATGATCATGGCCATGGTGACACACTGACACAGCTGCATGTCGTGCGCCAAAAGTTTTCACTTCAAAAACTGAGTAAAAACTTAAAGTGAACAACCATCCACATCAACCGCGATTGAACTAAGTGATGAATAGAAACGAAAATCAATAGATTTAGCAATATATTAGAATTTTTAGAAATCAACATCAAGCTATCACTTTTTAGCCGTTTAGCACCGATCCGTGGAATTGAGTTGGCAACATTGGTACCTGACCTATGCTGTACCTAGGACCTAGTCCAAACTGCCAAAGTGCCAATGTAGTCAATGTACTCCCGCCCCCGCGGTCCCTCTCGTGTGTCGTAAATTGTAAATAGAAAACAACACGAATAAAGCTGCGTTGCTTAGTTTGTTATTACATACATGTACTTATTACTAACATAAATAGTAAATATTCATAATTCTTTAGAATATCCGACGCAGTTATAACAACATGAATGTTATTATGTTCTCGCAAGAAGCTAATACAAAACTGCTCAAGCTAATCGAGGAACGACCGTGTTTGTACAATAAAGATTTGCCGGATTACGGTGATAAAAGGAAACAGCTAAAAGCCTGGAAGGAAGTAGCTAGGAATATGGGATGGCTAGGTAAATAATTAGGTAATCTGTGTTTGTGAATTGAATTTATGGTGTAAATCAGTGGCGTAAACTATTCAAGGTCGCAAACGCGTGTTTCTGTATACGACACGTAAGGTGCGCAAAACAATACCTACTGCACATGAAAGCTTTAGTCATTAATCTGTAAGTTCAGGCTTAGATAACTCAAAATGTAAAAAAAACCGAAGCTTACATACACTAGCGATCGGTTGCTGTAATTTGCTGCCGACGCTGCATGTGGCAATAAAACCTAGTGATTTCACACGATGTAATAAATCTTTAAGCAGCGAATTTGATTTGCTGCTCAATGCTTCTGCTGCAGTAGCAAGACCGTATGATTGTATCGTAAATAGTGCCCATAATTGGTTCTTTCATATTGTAGTAAACATTTATTGTACATTTTGATAGATAAATTATAATGTTTCACTGTTTAAGGAGACCTAAAAACTGTTGATTTGTTGCTGCAATCTGCTGCTAATGTTATAATATGCTGTATTTTGACTCATTACAGCAGTCCAATGCAAAGAAAGATGGAGAAATCTTCGTAATGGTTTCCTGCGACACTTGAAGAGACTTAGTAGAGGTGATCAGGTAAGGCCTTACTACCTCAGGAAACCAATGGAGTTCACATTACCATTTCTCAGACCAGCCAACTCTGAACCGATCTCCAAGGAAGTGATAGACTTGTTGAGGAAACAAGATGACGAAGACAAAGCAGAGAGACGTTACAAGCGAAAATCATTAGACAGCGAATCGTCTAATCAAATGGGAGCAGAATCACCTAATTCTTATGTTGTAGGATATCTACCATCTACAAGTGATCAAAGCAAAGAAGACCGTGAGTCATATGAAATCAGTCACATAGAACCTAATGATTACAGAGTAGATAATATACCTGAAAGATCAAGTAATTTTGATATGAAGACTGAAGCAAGGAAAATGTTCTTATACAGCTTACTACCAGATGTATGTGCAATGACTGATGCACAGATGAGACAGTTTAAAATGAAAGTTTTAACTGTTATAGAGGATATTTTAGTTGATGAATCATGAATTTGAAAACTAGGTTGTTACCTAAACATTGATTTGTTATGCTGTCACCAATATTGTCTCATTAATAAAAGATAATAGCACAGTACAAAGATATATGATTTATTTGACTGCGGTAATACTTTTACCTGACTGCAAAGAAACCAAAACTAGGGATATCATTTTGGCCAATATGTAAGCATTTATGTAATTTTATATGTACGCCATAAACCCTAAGCTATTTACTTTCATTTGACAAATGTTGCAGACATTTATGTTAGTGTATAAACTCCTTGAAGTCGTAATAAACAGAAAATGTGGACATGGCACAACAACTGCCTTTATATTCTGTACATGGTACTCTTTGACAAAACATAAAGTCATGAAACAAGGAAAAGTGTTTTAAAGATGCTGGGTATGAAATGCAAGTTGCAAGGAATAGTACTAGCTATCTATATGCTAGCTTGCTATAAACATATTGGGAATAGTATTGGTAGGAAGCTAGCATTTCATATTTCAGTAGTGATTTAGATTTTTAACTCAATTTATTTTATGTTGTATTTTGAAAGTAAAAATGAACTAAGGTAGCTGTTAATAAATGTTAGTACTTACCATGCTAATAAATAACTTTAAGTAAATATTTCTTTAAAGAGAGGCGATTTCCTTAGCATTCCATGGATTCACCGTGCGGGTGCCGGGTCATCGTGTGGCAGAGAGAGAAAACCCGAGTAGTTCCCGAGACTTGTGACCCGGGCGTAAGTTTGAGGTAGGTTAAGGTAATATTTACGCACCTTTACCGAAACATATGTTATTATTTGGACACATTATAATAATTCTGTTGATGAGCAAGACATGTCCTTGATGGTGAGCAACAAATCTGCCCATAAATGAACATTGCAATGAGGCGATTATCTCTCTACCTAATACTGTAACCAGCTATCAGCAAGAGATAGATAGATAACTCTTTATTGTGACACAAAAACAGAAATATTACAGTAGAACACTTATGAACTAGCACCACAAATGGTGGCCTTATTGCTTAGAGCAATCTCTTCCAGGCAACCAGCTTAAAGGAACTTCGCCTACAAACATGGTTAGGCGAAGCGAGGTGACACTTTTCCTAATACTACTAACTAAATACTACAATATAAAACAAATTAATACACAATCATCCAAAATACAATAAATAAAAGTGAGTCTAATACATAGGTAAATACAACTTATATTAATTAGGAACATATCACTTAAAATAACAAAATAAAGTGACAAGAAATAGCACTGGAGAACTGCATTAGTTACGATTAACTGGTGACGACAGCCGTGCATTGTGATGAGTAAAATTCCTTTAGGTTACATTGCTCTCAAAGACGTTTAAAGACTGCGACTGTCTTATAGAAGCCGGTAAAGCATTCCACAATCGAACAGCCTTGACGGAAAGCCTTGTTCTGTGTGATGGGGTGACAAGGTTAAGCGCTACTGCCACTCTCGGAGGACGGGGACGTGAAATTTCATGATAATAGGTAAAACGCTTCTTAAGGTACGTCGGCGAGGCAGGATAAAACAGAAAAAGATTATATAAAAAGATTGCTCTTCGAACCGGAACAGAGTAATACAGCTTTTTGACATAAGGGACTTATTAACATAACATTTTCAAAACTGCCTACCACTGCACCGCGCTCGGCACCCAGATTTTTTTTTTTTTTTTTTTTTTTGTAAATATAGAGTGACGAGACGATCAGGTCATGTGCCTGATGGTAAGCAACATGCCTGACACATAACAGCACAGTGACAAGCAGCTATTGGAACATGAAGAGTCCAAATCATTACCTAGCACTGCACTGCGCTCGTCACCCAGAGATCTAAGATCTTATATCTCTAAGCCCTGTAATTTCTCTGGAAACATTGCCCTTCAAACCGGAACACAGTAATGTTTGCACATTACTGCTTGGCGGTAGAATAACTGGCAAAGGTGTGGTACTTCCCCAGGCGGACTCTGCCAAGAGTCCTACCACTACTAAAACTACCAGATATATCTTAGATGGTTTATCTCTTTATCCTGTAATTCTTTTGGACATTGATTTTCAAACTAGACCATATAAAGCTATAAGAACCCGATCTTTGTCTGTCTGATCCATTTTTTTTTCGAAGGTAGAAATTTGAAAAAAATTTTTGTAGAGAAACTCAACATCATCATAAAATTTGTATTACCTATAAAACATAAAAAGTTGATCTAAAAACGTAAAATCATTGTAAGACCCTCAGTATGATTATTTGATATAATCAACTGTTCCTCGGTAAATTGTAAAAAATACTTAGCTTGTTTCAATATAAGGCTTACAAAATCCAGTTTTAACCACCAACCAAAAAAGGGGTGTTCTGACGTTGCCCGACATACAGTGATACAGTCAACATTCATGGAATATTATGAAGAAATAAATAAATCATTTGACAAGTTTGTTTTTGTAGTCATCTCATATTCTGGATATCCTTCATCATCTTGTTAAATGTTTTGATTTTCAAAACTTTCTTATGTCTTCAGAAAATTAAAAGTCCATTTTGATGTTTTAAAAAAGCCCCTAGAATGTTTTCTATCATAATTATTTATTAAATCCATCAATACGTTTGTGGTAGTTTTAAAATCACTTTATTTATTTTTATTATGTATCAATTATTTATTTTATTTACATATATATAACTTTCATTTTACTGTTTTTGTTTTAGTATTTTCTTTTACACTTGACCGCCATCTCGCCTGCTGTCTACCATGTAGCGTGTTTACCTAGAAGAAACCGATTCACTCGCGATTTGAAAACACCAAGCTTGTAACCATCGATAAAAACCCACTCAGACAACGCATTCCACAGCCTAGACGATCTAATCACAAAACCAGAGTCAAACCTCCACCCAGAGTCTACTACGAAGTCCGATAAACGATATATCGGCCCAAGTTATGGATGTTTTATACCACGAAACACAATCGGTCGGTTGAATGATGACACAAAAACTGTCAAATCAGCGTCGTCGGTCGGGATGAACGAAACGCCCGATCAGATCAACCAACCGATTGTGTTTCGTGGTATAAAACGTCCATAACTTCGGCCGATATATCGTTCATCGGACTTCGTAGTAGACCTGCTGTTCGTTTATATTTTGGTACATCAACCATGAAACGATATCTGTCTGAGCTTATAGCGTGATAGCAACCCGATATAAGTTAGTTACGAGGAAGTTACGGCTGATCTAATCGGGAGAACGGCGACAGCCGATACGGAGCTCAAAACGGGTTTAAAGCCACCCCCACCCATGTCTTTTCGAAGTCATATGCGTATTGACACTAATTAAAACGGTGAAAGAAAACATCGCGATTAAACCGACATATACCTAAAATCTTTCGAAGTCTTGTGTCATCCACCTACCCGCACTGGACCAGAGGCAGCGTGGTGGATTATGGCCTTGACTCCTCCTTGCGAGAGAAGGCCCCAAGTCCCAGCAGTGGGAACATTTAGTGGGCTGTTTATGCTAACCCGATAGAAAAAATAGCAAGGTATTAAATCATGCAGATAAGTCGTTCTAACTTACATTTTTAGTTATGTTTTTTTTTGTTTAATGGCTATACTAAGGAATCAATACATCTCCCAACTGCAGATCTACGGGTTAACTAAATCTGCTTTGGTTTTGCTATTGCTATCTCTATAATTTCATGCGAAAAGAAAAGAGAGAGCAAGAGAGCAATATCATAGCTAAGACAGTTTTATTTAGGCGGTAGACTCTCCGGTCAGGAAATGATGGTATGTCTCAATAACTTACCCAAAGGCCTGCAGAGCAGTCTATGCCTCAGAAAGAAGATTACGAGGCCGCAGGTGGCAGCGATGGCCACAGCGAACAGTGTCCACACGAGTTTGTTCGTTCGGACCGGAGCCACGACGTCGCTGGCTAAGCATCCCACCCTCGCTCGGCACAGCATGTGCAGGAGAGACGTTACCATGAACACTATGAATATCTTCTCGTGAACAACTGCGAAAAAACGTTTGGTGAAAACAATGAGGACACATTTGAATGAATAATTTATGTTGCTTTTTGGAGCAACGAGCAGTCCGATAGCAAAAAGGTTAAGGTGGTATCTGACACAAACACAGTAAGTAAGAGCAGGAAGGACAACTAATACAACTTTATTAAATAATTGTAGTTATTGAATAAGCCCCAAGTACCACCACAAAGTAGCAATATTATAAATAATGTGTGACTAGTGCAGTGCCGTGCTATGCAGGAATTTCGATCCTTAATGTTCGAATAAATACGTGTCACTGTGCCATAATGCAAAGGGGGTGCTGCTCTCCATCAGGTGCATATCTTGTTCGTCTAGTCTATCATTAAATCATTATTTAAAAAAAATGTTTTTAGAACTTTCTACAAAACCTGCAAATCCTTCAACATTAATATTAGATATGTTTATACCATGGACATATGAAAAAAGTTTTTCATAAGTCAATGGTTTACACCAATTATATTTAAAACTTGCAGGTAGGTAGGTATACCTGTCTATGGTTTACTCCCTTATCTACATAATATATATAGAAAGATATTGTGATCTTTAGACAACACAAGAACAAAATTAAAAATTTTGACTAACCCCCGACTACCTCAGATTTGTTATCCGTACAACATTCTACTAGTCAAGCCCTTTCATTTGATACCCATATTAAGGGAGTTGTAAAAAAAGAAATGTATTTCGCCATTTTGTGGTAGCGGCCATCTTGGATTTGAAATTTGTCTTAGTGCAATGTATTCTACTAGTCAAGCCCTTTCGTTTGATACCCATATTGAGGTAGTAGTGAAAAAAAATATATAATTCGCCATTTTGTGGTGGTGGCCATCTTGGATTTGATTTTTTTATAGTGTATTGTATTTTACTAGTTAAGACCTTTCATTTGATACCCATATTGAGGTAGGTTGTGAAGAAATATTTTGTCCGCCATTTTGTGGCGGCGGCCATCTTGAATTTATATTAACCAAACATAGCTAAGAACATCCGCACGGACATCAACTTTCAAATAAAAAAAACCGCATCGAAATCGGCCCATCCGTTTGAGCTCTACGGTGCCACAGACAGACACACACACAGACAGACAGACAGACATCGACGTCAAACTTATAACACCCCTTTTTTTGGTCGGGGGTTAAAAAACGAACAAACGGCGGACTTATGGCCGAAAGATATCTAAGGTTGAGTAAATTTTTTTGATACTTACAATAGTTTTCCCTATTTGAAACATAAGTTACGCCGGTCAGCGCGAATAACTCTACGAAGTTGAGCCAATAGCACGCGTCTCCTAATTGTGTGGCTAAAGTGCGCGTCTGAAACAATCGTTAGAATTCCTTACAAAACTTCTCGGAAATGTAACCTTTAATCATTAATTTAAATATCTGAAAATGAGAGCAATCAGCAGTGTTTATTTTGAAGACTGGCTGTAAATAAAATTAATAACATTCTCAAAGCCATTGGAACTAATTTCGCAACGCGAAAAATTCGATTTAACGCAGACGGACTCGACATGCGTGAGTCGTAGGACGTAGGATGATTTGATAAACCGAAATGTAGCTGAATCTCTTGGAATATTGCGAAAACGGATAATGATAATATTTATCAATGTTACTGAAAAAAGAAAGAAACAGCCATTTTCAAACTATCGTTGTTTTCATTTACAATGTACTTACCTACTTATCATTTTACATTTATCCTTTTGAACTTTTTTAATATTCATACTCGTAGCATCATAGCATACCAATATCGTGATAATATTACTAAAATACTATGTTCCGGTTTGAAGGGCAATGTTTCCAGAGAAATTACATGGCTTAGGATCTCTGGGGGACGAGGGCAGTGCAGTGCTAGGTAATGATTTGGACTCTTCATGCTCCAATAGCTGCGTATCACTGTCCTGTTATGTGGCAGGCATGTTGCTTACATCAGGCGCAAGTCCTGCTCGCCACGTCAAACTTTATTGAAAAAAAATGGGCTTATGTTTTTGCGAAAATTCGGTAAAGATAACGATTCGGTTACAAAAAAAGGTGATGGCTTATGGAACTGAGACGTGGTCCTCAACTATGGGGCTCATAACGAAAGTCGCACAGCGAGCTGTGCTTGGAGTCTCTTTGCGCGACAGAATCCGTAATGAGGATATTCGCAAACGAACGAAAGTGGCCGACATAGCTCAAATAGTATGCAAGCTGAAGTGGCAATGGGCAGGCCGCATCGCTCGCAGAACTGACAACCGATGGGGAAGCAACGTTCTCAAGTGGCGATCACGAACCGGAAGACGCAGTGTTGGACGACCTCCCACTAGGTGGACAGATGACCTCACAAAGGTCGCTGGCAACAGCTAGTTGCATGTTGCGCAGGACTGTTCGTTGTGGAAATCTAGGGGGGAGGCCTATGTTCAGCAGTGGACGTCTTGCGGCTGATGATGATGATGATGATGACATTTACCAAATCATTCTACGACAAATATTAAACTTACGATTTTTAGCTTGACTTTCAAAAATCCGTATCTATAAAAGTTAAGACCTCCGGTCTTAACTTTTAGGTTTTAGGCGTACAGTGTACCTATCTACATTCATTCGTTTCTGAGTCAACTAAAACCTGAAGTAGGTACGTATGCTCATGACTATTAATATCAATGTGCAATGCGATTCACATAACCGCAATAAATAGATAAGAATATTTACAAGACCCGTCGAAAGCCTTCTTACACCTACACATCCATGCAATATGTATGTACGAGCATCTTGTGATCGGTCATATAAAACTTGGTTTTGCAAGCTAAGTACCAACCTACATGATACAAGCTCGCAACATTTCGTTACATTTCTAAGACGGGCCAGGATGAAGAATAGTCCATAGTACCTACCTACAAAAACAATTATTGGAAAATCATATTTTGAAATAATACCAAGGTATAGTTTTGCACAAAAGTGATTGATTAAATCAGCATAACGGGTCTGAAGTCTGAAAATGCCGCTTTAAAGATGATGTTGTTGTTTAAACTATATATTTCAATGAAGATCTACCTCCAATCCTACATGCAAATTAGGTATGAAAAGCATCGTCTCCGTACCTAACGAAAATGTACGGCAAATTACAAAAGAATTTTAAAACATAAAAAATAAATAGTTACCTTTTCATCAGTGATATGAGCGGTGCGTTCTTTGTGATAGTTGTAATATACACAACCTATTAACAATCTTGGTCCTAAGTGGAAAGCGATACATATCCTCCACACGTATCTCTGTGGGCTGATGCCCGTAATAGCACTTATTGATGGCACTACGTTGTAAACCTACAATCAAATAAATAAGTTGATCAAGTAAATTCAAAGACAACACATTTTATTCAAGTTTTTTACACAACACAGTTTACACAGATTTGCGTTTGACCGTTATTTCGCCAAATGCAAAGTGACGACGCGTCTTGCAACGGAAGGCGTGTACCAAGAAAAAACAGTTTCAGTGTCTATTTAAAGATACCTAATAATTTGTCTTACTAATCGTGCTATTCGATATTCTTAAACGTAATATAAATCATAACATTAATAAGACCCCATAAGTGTCGATATAAATAAAAAGATGTGCCCTGAGCACCTTGAAATTGTTAACAGACCGCGTCTATTTTTTTTTTAATAAAGAGTTACGAGACGAGCAGGACATGTACCTGATGGTAAGCAACATCCCTGCCACATAACAACACAGCGACACGCAGCTATTGGGACATGAAGAGTCCAAATCATTACCTAGCACTGCACTGCGCTCGTCAACCAGAGATCTAAGATGTTGAGTGGTTTACAAACACCAATCTACTACCTAGAATCGCTAGCGGCGAGGTCTGTTAAGTTATATGCATTACGCACATGGTTTCGTGCGATTCGAACCAAGGGTCCCACTTCGGCAATCGGCAGTCGCTGTTCTTCCGTCTAGACCAGCCGTCATTTATGCACAGATACGACAGACTATAATAAATTATTTATCAAATTTAAAATGGGACACTTATGATAATTCAGAAGTTGTCTAGTAGAGTATAACTCCCAATATAATAAGTTATAAAAAGTTTGTTAAGCAAAGCGGCCGACGGAAAGTGTCTGGGAGTATTGGGGCCTTGTAGCGTATAACGATATTAATTTGTATAAAAAATCTTTTTCAGAATGTCTCTCCGATTGTTCCGGCTAATCTCTGAAAAGGCTGAACTGATTATAACGAGACTTTCACAACTTTAAGGCGGAACTTACACTAATCTCACTTCAGGAAAATAATTAGGGTTCTGAGAAAACCCTTGAAATGTTGGTGAAACCGCGGGAACAGCTAGTTCAAAACAAAGCTACTATAACGCAAGACAATGCTTTGCAGTTGCACTTGTTTTGATTACGCAATTTGATTCTTCTTGCGGAATACTTATATCTACAACATTTTTTCTTTTTTTGGAACTTTATGTTATTTACTGTGATAAAATCTTGATTGTATTAGTAGCAAAATCTTATAATCTTAATCTTATCTAATATGGTTTGAGTTTAGCGACTTAAAATTAGTTTTGCTACCTATTTTGGTTTTTTACACACACACCAATTTTATTACATTTTTTTAAATATTACTTACCCTACAGTGAGTTTCGTGAATATCATCTGATTGGAATATGTTTGCAGTCACGTAACAAAATATTAAAGCACCTAATGGAAGCCATAAGGCAGTTAAACATATCTCCCTTAGACTGCATGTCCAAAGGACTCCCTAAAAATAAAAATATATGAAAATTATTTAATTAATTTCATTAGTAGAAAGAAAAGGCAAAGCATATTAATTATAAATTTACCTTATACTCTAAAACTTTAACACTGTTATCTAAAGTTGGAGTTTCGTTTGTGCAATTCTCGTTGTTACGCACATCCAAATTTGGCGGCGACTGTACCAAGTCTTGTGCGTCAATTACCATTTTCTCACTCACAACCCTTTGTGCACGCACACTTAATCCTCACATTATTCTTGACAAATCGTTCTTTGATTTAGCATTTGGTAGGATAAGGCATAGTTTTGAACTGCTCACTAAATTATGCACTTCCATTTAGCCCGGTTTTCCTTCGCATCGATTTTTATGAGTAGTACGGTGATGGAATAGGCTGGCACTACTACTGATTTTAGAATATCCTTATGCTTTCGTTAGTTATATGATGCAAAAGAGCGATGTAACAACGCGTGTACACGACCTGAGGCGTGGATTCTATGAGGTTATTTGGACATGCGCATTATGTCGCGAGGGTATGAGGGGAATGCACCCCATCGCAGCACACAATGCCCGATATATATTTACATCATCTATATGATACCTTTTACCTTTGTCTAATTTAAGCACAGGTTTCTAAAATATGGTACGAATCAGTTGAGTAAATATGTATTGCAAAACTTGATTTCCCTAGGTATCTACTGTGTCTTAAATATTACATACGTCCATTGCTTTTGCACTAACATACAATTATTTATCGATACACAAGCGTGTTTGTGCACAGTAAAATAAGTACCAATACTTCTTAATTTCGTTTTTGAAAATCCCGTTTGCTGAATTTTCAAAAAAGTTGGACGGAAGCGGTCACAGATCACTGGAAGCGGTTATCGAGGACAGACTATACTTTATTCCGTAATAAAAAAAACAGTTTAGATGCAATTGTCACTGTCAGCGTAGTGTGAAGGTTTCATTCCCACATTAGAAGAAGTAGTGTTACCACAATTAGAAGTTTTTTCTATCTAAATTTTTTTAACCGACTTCAAAGAAAGAGGAGGTTCCCTATTCGGCTGTATGTTTTTTATACAACAACAACAACTCATTTCATTTTTATAAAATGAGGAGTTTTAAAGATGCGAAAAGACCTGTCAAAGACAGTCGCCAATTTCACCACAAGTGGCTCCAATGTTTTATTTTGTCACACAAATTTCACAAAAACGAACAATGGTGCCACACTTGGCAAAATTTATAACTTTCTAAAAAATCTAATTGTTTATCATGTCCGTTTTGTTTAAAACTTATAATAACATGTCTAACAACTGTATTTTCTTTTCAATTTTAATCTTGCGTTAATTTTAGGACACTCTTATACAGGCTTATCGGTAATCAACCTGTATCTTTTTAAGGACATCTTAAGTATGTACATTAATTATAGCAACTTTTGGTCTACAGTTGCTACAAATCCGCTTATCAAAAAATATTTTTTTCCATATAAAACAATAAACGGGTATTTGCCAGGTTTAAATACATTGAACTCTTCACAAGAAGAGTGCTCGCGTACTCTTTAACGCTCGATGAATGTTGCTCTGCTCTGTGATGCTAATGCTCTGTGAATTGAATTCTAGCGTCACGCTACGCGTAAGAAATCTTCGGGTAAACTCGGTACCATGGCCATTGCCCATGCTTATGGCCACGCTCTCCGGATCTATCCGCGTAGTTTCCCAAGTACCTTACCTATCAAATTGTGAGTAATAAGTTTTCAGTTCTATCGGCAGTTCATATGACTGTCATTTTTTGAAGTGAAAACTTCTTTAGGCGCGTTGAGACAAAATTTTCGTGGGGTGTAAAATGAATTTACCCGTCACGCTCGGGTATGATAATAATTTATGGATTAACTCGGGATGCTAGAGTGAGAAACAAAATACAGTGAACAAGCGCCAGTAGTGTATCTACGTGCTGTGATAACACAGTAATACGAGTATATTACACCAAAAACTTTTTTGCAAGGGATGTGAAATGCAAATTTAATATTTCGTGACAAGTTCAAGTTATGACATTAGTGCGGTAAAAACCTATAAGTTAATGTCAGTATAAAAATATATAATTGGCGAAATTGTGAGGCTAAACCATAATAAAAGCCATAAACCAAACCAAAAAGATATAAATATAATAAACACAGGTTCACAAGGACTATATTATCTTTTTCGCTTTGATGCGCTTGTTCACTGTATTTTGTTTCTCGCTCTAGCATCCCGAGTTCATCCAAAATTATTATTATACCCGAGCGTGACGGTTCATTTCATTGCACAGCCCATTTCAAAACTTTTGTCTCAACGCACCTAAAGAAGTTTTCACTCCAATAAATATTTAACGGGGCTCCCATACAACAAACTTGATTTTTTACCGTTTCTTGCTCGAAACTAATAATGCTAATAGGTAGACGTTTTAATTATTCACTGAATATATGACTATATATGGTTTTATGTTCTCTTTAAATCAAATTAATTATGATAAAATAAATAATTAAGGGGGCTCCTATACAAGAAAAAAAGAGGGTTTCTCCGTTTATTTGCTACGTTTAATGGCACGAGACTATTCGTGGGCGAGTCTGGAGAGAGAGCGCTCGCACTTGGCCGGTTTTTATTTATTTCATGTTTAGATGTGGAATCACTGAGGTGTGTGCGGTGGTACTTTAGCTGGCAACATTGCCTCGGTGTTCCAGCAAGAACGGAAGACCTTGGATCTGAAAGAGCGATTTCTTTCAGTGAAAAATAAAATATTGAGAAAAATTTAATTTATTAAATTAATATTATGATTATTACTCTACAGTGTGGTCTGTAATCTCGTGAATATGTTGTTACTAAGATTGCTGAGTTTATTAAGTCTGTTTGCCGCCAATATAAGCGCTTCTAGCCACTGGATTGTAACGGAGACTGGCCTTATTCAATCGAAGGTATAAAATAAATTTTATACATAATTAAGCCGTAATGTATGCTAAAACATCATACTTTTTATGATGCTTTCATTGGTATTGGTTTAAGATGTTCATTTATTAAATTGACTATGGTTTGAAAGACCTAATAATCGGCTGACCAATTCTGTTTATTTGTCTTAAAACTATTATTTTTCTCGGGATTTGAATGAGCAAATAGGATCACTATTTGCTTGCTTAGATATATATCTCTTTCTTTTACTTTGCTTAGCATATTCAATCGCGCATAGAAGTCTGCACTCTGATATGCCCCAGTCTGGTGGTATTTTAACCCTATTAAAACAAAAAAGTAGGGGGTTGTTGATGGAGCAAATTGCCTTTCACATCAACCCAGTGTTTGAACCACTTTTTATTTATTTCTCCTCTTTTCTAAGTGAACCTGAAATTTTGAAATACCTAACAACAAAAAATATATTTATTGATCCATATAAAATTAATAACACATGCTTTGAACTATCAACAATTCAGAAAGGTGAATTAAATTCTGCGTTTTTATATTGGTATTTATTTTTGTAGAATATGTGAAATCAACTGAAACTGCATAAAGCCATAAATATTTTTACAGTGATTAGCTCATTCAACATTATTACAATTTTATTCCTTTTTATTCCAAAATAGCTTAAGTTACTCCTTATAACATCCACACATCCACTATCTGCTAGTGAAAGTCCCATTTATAGTAGTCCAGCTGTTTTGTTCTAATTACATATATTTAAAAATAAAGAACAACTATTTGATGCTTATTAATTACTCTAAATAAATAAAACGTAGCTGCTACTTCTTTAGACTATACTAAGCCTAAGTCTAGCATATTACACAAATATATATGTTTTGGAAATCTTATGCCTTTAAACGACCAATTCTTGTAGGTATATATGTATGTAGGTATATATATATAGAATCTGAATCTCAGAAATGGCTCAAACAATTTTCATGAAATTATGTACCTATGCAGGGGGGTTTTGGGGACGATAAACCAATCTAGTTAGGTTTTATTTTTTAAAAACATCATTTTATGCGCGTATTTAGACTTATTTTGCCACTGTTCGTTAAGTCTAAGTGGCTCAGACGGAATAATATGCTCGCCCTCAGATTTAACAGGCCCCGGTTTGAATCCTGATGGTTACACTGGGATTTTTCTTTTTGTTCTTTTTTTTCTGAGAAAATCTTATACAGAGCCTTTTATAAACGCATTTAATTTGTATCTAAGTAAGTCATCACTACGTAATTGGTACCTGCCTAAATATCATTTTAAAAAACCGAGCAAAGCTTGGTCAACCAGGTACTATCAATTGTAAGCTGGGTCTCATAGTACAAGCTTTGCTTATTAGTGTTGTGTGAAAAATGTTCACCAATATTTATTTATTTACATGCATAAGCAGCTCACTATTCTTTTCCACTGCTGAGAATCTCACAAGGAGGGGAATCATGCCCATAATTCACTATGGTAGACACAACTTTGTATTATAAATGAATGAATGAATACTCTTTATTGTTTACACCCAGTAAAATAATACAAGCAATATAGGAACACAGTAAAACTAGTAAAACAAGTAATACATTCATGCCTTGTGGCCTTGTTACTTAGAGGGTAGTAACTCTGCCTGCAAAGCTGAGGGTTGTGGGTTCAATTCCCAGCCAGTTGAAATATTTGTGTGATGAAAACAAATGTTTGTACTGTGTCTAGGTGTTTCTATGTAGAGGTGTAATAACAATCCATTTAAAACTAAATGTGATTATGACTGTTATTATATCAGTTATCTGGCCGCCACAAGATTTGCTTAGTTTGGGTTCAGATGGTGTTGTGTGTGAATAAATAATCCACCATTTTTTTTTTTCACCAAACGATTTACTATATTTATATTTACTAATAAACTAAAATATTTACGTGTAATCTGATATTTCAGGATGAATCTCCTTTCCTTATGTCAAGACCTTTCGACTTACTCTCATTTATCAACCAAGAGACTCGATGGCAGAACACATTCACCATTTATGATGACCTTATTTCAAGACAAAAGATAATTAATAGTTTGTGGATTGAGTTAGAAGAACAAACTGATATTACATCTCATGTTGCTGGCAATGATCATTGTCAAGCTGTTGGAGATATAGAAACCATAGATTGGTATACAGCTGTTGTTGAAGATGGACAGAGTCTAGGAATCATCGAACGAGAGTTTATGCTGTATGCCATTGAAGAGTTTGGACAAACGGATGTCCCAGATTGCAAGAAGATCTCATCTTTGACGTTTAGCATGTCCACATTTGAACATTTAGAGGTATGTGGTGTTTTATTTCATCATCATTTCCAACATACTATTGTCATTATCATTTTATTGTCGGCCATTGATGATCATAGACGTCTCTACCCCATTTGTTTATGTACAGTCATAGAATAGATAATATAGATAGAACGGACACTCCCCACCCCCGCCAATTTCAAGCTTCCTCACCCCTCAGGCCGTTTCGGATACGCTAGGAGCACTCAACGAAGGGCTGGTATCGAACATCTAATTCCTAACGAAATATCATCATGGTGGGTTGTTGTGCTGTTTACGGCTGTCCGTCAACTAAATGTGACAAGATTAAAAGCTTTAAGTTAATTTCCTAATGATAAAATAACGTAAGATTAGAAACTTTTCAATAACGTTGCTTTATAATATTACAAGCTTTGCTTAGTTTGGGGTCAGATGGTGTTGTGTGTGAATTGCCTACCAATATTTATTTATTTATGATAAAAAAGTCATTTTTAACTCAAAGTTCGTCACTAAACTAACTTAACTCACACAGCCAGTAACTTATGTGCCCAAGCACGGATTGATAATGCCTGGAGGAATAATTGTAGTGACAGAATAATGTTTCCTTCATGGGTAAGTGTAAAATAAAATGCGAATGTGTACCTACTAACAGAAATAGATATCTAGGTACCTGATCTAATCTATCATCGGTTTCGTTTCATTTTACGCGGCAATACAAACACCCACAGATTTCTGAAACAATTTAGAAATCTGTGCAAACACCCTTTTAATTAGAATAGTGTCATTTGGCTCCATTCTATTTATGTAACTCAATATTATAGCAAGTTTTTAGACTACGTCACCAGGTGAACTCAAGGGGCACAACTATTCAATAAAACAATTCAGTAGCCCTAGTGCTAACGCACACATTCACGCGTGTGTACGAACGACATCTGCGTAGTTGTGTGAAGAGTAGGCAACTCCACAGCGGCGGTTGTATGGAGTTTTAGTGGAGTGTACGGGGTGTGGTACAGTGTGTAAAATAAGATAACATAAGAAAACAAATCATTCCTAAGTTTTGTTGCTAAAAATGACAAGACCAAACATAAAATGAAATATCAAAATGTAAGTAGTTTGTAACAACTATTTGGTCCCACTATATGTACGACCAGCCGAGCGACCCAGGATTAGATGGTGGACCGAACTCGATACATATAGGGAAGATTGGAGGACTGTTGCTCTGAACAGGGAAAATTGGAGACAAGGGAAAGAGGCCATTGCTCTGCAATGGGACAATATATAGGCTGAGATAATAATAATAATAAAGTAGTTAAAGTTGCCATTCTTTTGCAATTATTGCAAAAGAATGGCAACTTTAACTACTTTAGAAATAGGCTTCTGTTTATGTTTAAAATAGGCATATATTTTTCTTAAGTGTGATGAGACGAGCAAAAAGTGCACAGCTAAGCAACACTAGCACACAATGCAAAGCTAAGGGGCTATTTGAACAGGAAGAGCTCTAAATTTTGCATAGCACTGCACTATGCTTGTCAACCAGAAGAGATAGATACATGATAATTTATCTAATTGCCCTTTATTTGAACATTTATAGTGCTAGTATAGTAGAAATAACTAAGCTTATTTCATGACTAGCATTGCCTCACGGTTACAGTTACCGTTCCCGGTTATTTTCCCGGGTTGAAAAGTACCCTTTTTCTTTCCTTCCTTCTTAGTTCCAGACTATATTCTAGCTATGTTCCAAATTTCAGCCTGTTCTGGTCATCCGTTTCGACGTGATTGAGCAACAAACATTCAACTATCCAAACATTAACATTTACAATATAACAGTAGGATAATTGTTATTCACGCACAGCTGAGCGTAGTCCTCTCATTATTGTTTTTAACTAGTGTCCGACCGAAACTGATTTTCCGGCCGAAACCGAAACCGAAACCGAATGTTCGGCCGTGGCTTCAGTTTCGGCCAAAACCGAAACCGAAACTCACGTGGTCAAGTATATAATTTATTAAAATACTTAAATTTGGTGCATTTTATTTTACCTATTATTTTGCCTTAATTAGGGCATGAAATGGAAACACAATATATTAAGATTAAGGTTGTAATCATTTATTGAATTTAAAAAAGCGAAAAATGAAATGTTTTTTTAGTCGGGGATTTTCCTGTTAACCGGATAGATATGAAATCAGTAAGAAGTCTTGTAAGTCCTCACAAGTTCTGATAGATGGCTCTAGTTTTCACTATTTTATAATAGCAATATTATAATCTCGTACTTATTTGTACGAGGTTAATTAATAGTGTCCTCGTACCTCGTACGAAAGACTACAAATCTCGTATTTGTACGAGGAACCTCGTACGGTTGGCATCGCTGGTTGCTACAGAACTATCCGAACGGCGCACGATAATTCCCGAAAAGGGCCGACAGCGTCCGTCAAAGCGTTGCCGCCGAAAACAAAGGTCGTGAACGTGCTTGAACTTGTTAAGTTTCGGTTTCGGCATAAGTTTCGGCCGATTTTGGCCGAAACCGAAACTGTGGCCGAAACTTGATTTTTGGCCGAAACTGAAACCGAAACTGAACTTTGGGTCGGACACTATTTTTAACCAACTACAGAGGAAGAGGTTATCCAAGCAAATAAAAACTATGTTTTGTTTTGTACATATTTTATGTTATGTGTATTGTATGTATTTTCCCCATTCGTATTTCTGTTCATCTATAACTCGTATCTGAAGCATTTTGGATTTTATTTTGTTTCGAAAGGAGAAATAAAAATTGTAAACCAGTTTTAGGAAAATTATTAAATTAACGAAACGAAATATTTGTATACATCGATTATATTTTTCTTCATTTACTCTGGAACCGCAGTGAAGGGAGAATCCCGTGTTATTAACTTTATTAAATTTAGTTGATTGTCCATTCAATTAGTATAATTGTTTTTTAGAGAATAATAGGTATATTCGCCTGAGTTTAAGTGTGTATGATATTACTGTAACAGGAAAACTTTTATTGTACTTATCGTCCAATGATGTCATTGCCTAAGTCTAATAAAGACTTGTAAGTAATGAAAGAGCCATTGTATTTGTATAGAGGTTTAGGTATAGAGTTGATGTTTCATTGGAAACTGTGGCTTGAAACAGTACAAGACTACTTTCTTTAACAGACCACAATATAATGCTTGGTGAAAATTTTCTCCTTGTAAACATTTACAAGCTAATTTATTTGTATTCATCACACAAATATTTGCACTGGGTATCGAACCAATGAACCACGACTTCGCGGGCAGACTTATACTACCAACTAAGTCACCACAGGCCAGCCAGCATTTATCATAGTATTCCAGGCTATAATCTAACAGAGTTACAAACTTCAAACCAATCCGTTTGTATGTTCCGACATGATTTAGTACTTGGTAAGGTGGGGAAAAGCTTCTGAAAAATGTTGCTATACTTGTGGAGAGGCGATATGTACAGCAAGGCACATATTGGTGGGATACAAGGTGCTCCTTAATGGGGGTCATTACTCACGGCGCCATGACAGAGTACTTGAAATCATACGTGAAGCCATGAGCCTTTCAGTAGCTAAAGCCCAAAAGCGATTGACGACAAATAAAAGACAAATTAACTTTGTAAAAGAAAGCTCAACTTCGAACTCCAGGAACAAGCCCTACTCAATCCTGGGTACAGCACCTGATTGGACTATTTTAATGGACACGGATGAAAAGCACTACAGAAACCCAGAGTATGTGGGTGTTTCGTCATCCAGACCGGACATTTTCCTTTTTTTCTAGAGCTACGAAACGCATAGTCCTTGTAGAACTTACCGTACCGTGGGGAAACTAATATACCTAAAGACCACGCGATGAAACAAAATAAGTATTAAGTACGACCTCCTAAACGAATTAACAAAAAACGGCTATGTAGTTAGTTTATACGCTGTAGAGGTGGGATCGAGAGGTATACCAGCAAAATCTCTCTATAACCTGCTGAAAGACCTTGGCTTATCCAGAAGTGCAGTAAGTTCTATACTAGAACGAGTATCTAAAGGTGCACTAGTAAGAAAAACAGGGCAGGGAAGAGAAAAACGAGTAGTGAAGGTGAGTGTTGATGTACGGCCGAAAGGGCCCCTTAAACCTACGCCCGAGTCACAGTCTCGGGATCTACTCGGGTTTTCTCTCTCTGCCACATGATGGACCCGGGACCCGCACGGTGAATCCATGAAATGCTAAAGAAGATCGTCTCATACAAACATCCAAACATTGCCATTTATATAATTGGTAGGACTAGCTACTCGTTTATATTAGTAGAATTATATAGCTCAACAGCTAAATTTTTAGTTTGTTTGTAAGTCCAACAAAATATTAAGGTACTTTATTTTAAAATAAAGAGTGACGAGCCGAGCATGGTATGTGCCTGAAGGTAAGCAACATGCCTGCTACATAACAGCACAGTGACACGCAGCTGTTGGAACACAAATAGTTCAAGTCGTTGTCTAGCACTGCACTGCGGTCGTGACTCAGAGATGTTTTACCTCTATACCCTATAATTTCACTGGAAACATTACCCTTCAAACACAGTAATGTTTGGACATCACTTTTTGGCGGTAATGTCAAAGGTGGTACTTCCCCGACTTTGCAAAGAGTCTTACCACTTGCAAAGATTTACTTTCACATTTGACCTAGTATTAAAAATTTTTTAGCAATTTCCTTAAATATGTGTTATATTCAGAAAGTGTTGCATTAAAGAGTGAATACACACTTTTAGGTAACCCACTGTGGAGCGTATTGCAACTGCAGAGTATATTATTTCTGAGTCAGTATTTTAGTCACAATTAGTCTTCGTTTGCCCGTGCCACGTTTGATATTGCGCGAAATCGCCTTATTTGTGGCAGAATTCAGAAGTAAAACGTTATAACTATCCCGGATATTTTCTATGGCCTAGACCGCAGCCGGCAGCTGCCCCACTTCTGGTGGTTAGGGCTGCAGAGTAAGGAACAGCCAGAGTCCTTACGATGTGTGCTGTGTCGAGGATGACTGCCTTTTGCATCTGACCCTGTATCCAATCATATAGCGAAAGTATGTTATTATTAATACAGAAATTTATTTCATACTCAATTTTAACCTAATTTTACAGGGTATGATACACAGAGGCCACCTCAATGCTACACCTGAGACGACATTACCGGAGATATTCTCATCAGTTCGCACTGTGAACCAGTACGGGCACTGGTTGGCGGAGGTGCTTCGGCGGAACACTACGTCGTGGTTACATTACAACCTAGCTGCCATCTACTGGCGGATTAAGGGACATGTACCCAGGGCTTTGGAGTGTAGTCGACGGGCTGTGCACTATGCACCTCGGTATGTATGATTGTTTCGAAGTTACTTTTAGGTTACATTTTAACTCTAGCTGCTATCTACTCATAGATTAAGGAACATGCCCCCAAGGCTTTGGAGTGTAGTCGACGGGCTGTGCACTATGCACCTCGATATGTATGATTGTTTCGAAGTTACTTTTAGGTTACATTTTAACCCTAGCTGCTATCTACTCATAGATTAAGGAACATGCCCCAAGGCTTTGGAGTGTAGTCGACGGGCTGTGCACTATGCACCTCGATATGTATGATTGTTTCGAAGTTACTTTTAGGTTACATTTTAACCCTAGCTGCTATCTACTCATAGATTAAGGAACATGCCCCCAAGGCTTTGGAGTGTAGTCGACGGGCTGTGCACTATGCACCTCGATATGTATGATTGTTTCGAAGTTACTTTTAGGTTACATTTTAACCCTAGCTGCTATCTACTCATAGATTAAGGAACATGCCCCCAAGGCTTTGGAGTGTAGTCGACGGGCTGTGCACTATGCACCTCAGTATGTATGATTGTTTCGAAGTTACTTTTAGGTTATAGTTTAACCCTAGCTGCTATCTACTCATAGATTAAGGAACATGCCCCCAAGGCTTTGGAGTGTAGTCGACGGGCTGTGCACTATGCACCTCGGTATGTATGATTGTTTCGAAGTTACTTTTAGGTTACATTTTAACCTAGCTGCTATCTACTCATAGATTAAGGAACTTGCACCCAGGGCTTTGGAGTGTAGTCGACGGGCTGTGCGGCTATGTATTATGCACCTCAATATGTATGATTTTTTTTGGAGGGATTGTGGTTACATTCGAACCTACCTATCTAATGGTGAATTAAGTATGTACCCAAGGAATTGGAGTGTAGTCGATAAGCAGTGCATTATGTACCTACCTCGGTATGTGAAGCACAAGACGTTGGCGTAATTGTGCTCACTAAACATATCACACTAAATTAACACAACGGGATAGAAGCCAGAAATTAATAGACGATGAATCAGATGACATATATGATACGAGGGTCAAACTGAAAGTTCTTAGAACTGGCCACTTATAAACAATATAATAAAAAAATAATTCTATAATTTGAAAATAGAACTCTTTGCCAATATTACTGAGTATATACTTCATTCATTTGTCATTTGTTTTACGATTTGGCGGCAAATTGAAAATTGTCTGTGTCACGTCAACATGGATTTAACACGAGAAAATTTTCGTGCAATGATTTTTTATGACTTTCGATGTGTTTTAAGTCAACAAGAAAGTTATGATAGACTAAGATTGGCCCCATCTCGTGCGACTGTTTACAACTGGTTTAATGAGTTTAAACGTGGTCGCACTAATCTCACTGATGATATACGTGAGGGACGGCCTTCTACGGCGGCGACTGAAGATAAAATCTGTGTTGTGCGGCGTATGATAGAGACTGACAAAAGAGTGACCTATCAGCAGATTCGGACAAGCTTAGGCATCGGTATGAGTCAAGTGCACAAAATCCTACACGAACATTTAGCGGTCAGGAAGCTTTGCGCCCGGTGGATACCTCATAATTTGACTGAGGCTCAAAAACTCCATCGTGTGGATTGGTGCCGTAAAATGATTGAAAGATTTAACGGAGGTGACTCAAATGCTGTGTTCGACATACTAACAGGTGACGAAAGCTGGATTTACTGTTATGATTCTGAAACCAAAAGACAATCTGCTCAGTGGGTGTTTCCTTTCGAGGAGTTGCCAACTAAAGTGAAGAGAGATCGAAGTGCGGGAGAAAAATGGTGGCCTCGTTCTTTGGAAGGATAGGTCATTTCGTAACAATTGTGTTAGAGGATCAAAAACAGTTTCTGCAGAATGGTACACTACCAATTGTTTGCCACTTGTCTTGGAAAAAGTTCGAGAGAAACGACCTCGCAGTAGGATCCTCCTTCACCACGACAACGCCTCATCGCACACCGCCAAGCGAACGATCGACTATTTGGCGACATCAAACGTTGAATTACTGGGGCACACGCCGTATAGCCCCGACCTCGCGCCTTGTGATTTTATTTATTTTCAAAATTAAAGAAAAACTTAAAGGAAAGCGGTTTATGAATGCTGAAGAAGCGGTGGCTGCGTATCGCGATGCCATTAAAGAGACCCCTAAGGACGAGTGGGCAAAGTGCTTTTCCCAGTGGTTCCATCGCATGCAGCGGTGTATTGACGTGAATGGACAATATTTTGAAAAGATATAATAAAACTAATAACTGGCTAATGTAATCAGTTTTTGATTTTCTAAGAACTTTCAGTTTGACCCTTGTACAACCGATTAAAAGTTAAAAATGAAAAAAGAAGAAAAATACTATCAGCTGACTATTATTATCATTGTTTAAATTCAGACCAATGGAAACTGTGTTGCCAGACATATTGCATGGCTCTAGAAGAAGAGGCCAGTTTGTATGGGTCAATTATTTAAATGTTTTGTATCATCTTATCTTACCTGCAAACAGCAATAAAGATTTTTGTATTTTGTATTTGTATGTATGATTAGTTCGAGTTACTGTGGTTACATTATAACCCAACAACTAACTACTTACAGATTAAGGGCATGTACCCAAGGTTTTGGAGTGTGTGATTTATTGGAGTTACTGAGGTACCATTGCAGCCTAGTTACAAGTTACGGCTGGTTTAGTCGGGAGAACGACGACTGCCGATCCGGAGACCCTGGGTCCTGGGTTCAAAACCACGCGCACCGCTGTCTTTTCGAAGGCATGTGCGTAATGCCGCTAACTTAAAACGGTGAAGGAAAACATCGTGAGGAAACCGCCACGAAGGTACCTAGGATCTTTCGAAGTCATGTGTCATCCATCAACCCGCATTTGCGTGGTGGATTATGGCCTCGACTCTCTCCTTGCGAGAGAAGGCCCCGAGTCCCAGCTGTGGTAACATTACTCCATCTTAATGTTCAATAGCTGAGGGTCACTCTGCTGTTATGGGCAGGCTTGTTGCTTACCATCAGGCACATGTCCGGTACGTCTCGTCACTCCATACTAGATGTATAAAAAAAAAACTAATTTGTGGGCTGTTTATGCATTATAACCTAGCTGCTATCTATTGGCATATTTAGGGGTCATTTCCCAAGGCGTTGGAGTGTAGACGAAGGGCTGTGCATTATGCACCTCGATAACTATGTATGACATTTTCGAGTTAAAAGGGTTGAACAGTAACAAGCGACGGTTTAAAAAAAAGGTTTTTAATAATAAATCAGTTTGCTTATTTCACAATTGTAATTTTCCAGGAAATACAAGGCCATTCCGTTGTTGTGCATGGGTTCAATATTACATCGCTGCAAAAAGACAGAAGACGCTATAATAGTTCTTGGTGCGTCCGTGGATCACGCGCCTATGCTCCCACTAAGCCATTTTGCCCTCGGCGAAGCCTACGCAGTGATTGGAGACTTCAATAGCTCTTTGAAACATTTGAATACGTCAATAAAACTGCGCAAAGGATATTCAGAAGCTGTGAAGTACCAGAACGCTGTGTTGTGTCATATTGATATGTTCACAAAGATGCAGTATACTCAGAGGTAAACCTTTTTTTAAATAGTATTCTAAATATATGTAAATAACGGGTCATATTGTTTGCCCGCGATGGACTCCTAAACTACTTAACCCATTTTAATAAAATTTCCATACCGTGTGTGGTCAAGATCCAACTTGAAAGATATGATAGTTTTATTTCGATTAATAGTCTTCATATGACAATATCCGAGAAAAGCCCGAACAGGCCGCTAGTATAGTAAAAATTTAAATTAAAAATCGTTATAGTTGTTGAAACAACAGGCAAACTTGTTAAAGTGGTCTGCCTGTGAAGCCAAATATGCAGCAGATGAAGCATCATACAAATATTTGTAAAATAGAGGAATCCTAATATTGTTTGATCGTATAGGTATAGGATATGTATAATAAGTATGAATTTACTTATGTGAGTATTATTTCTGGCTGCCGCAGTACAAGCTTTGCTTAGTTTGTAGTCAGATGGTGTTGTGTGTGAAATGTCCACCAAAATTTATTTATTTCCTTTATGTAACAGACTTGCATCAAAATAAATCTTACTAATATTATTTGAATATTTAGATGGTTAGGTGTTTGTTGCTCAATCACGTAGGAACGTCTCAACGGCGCTGATATAGTCAGGTGAAAAAAATTAGATAAAAGCGGACCGCACTTCTGAAAGTTTGTTATCAATTCGCCAACCTGGGGTTCTTCTGGAGTCGCTAATATAATCACACTAGGATATCCACCCGGGTTCACCCGTGGGACACATATAGCATTTATTGGGATCCCGTACATATCCAACGGTGAAAGAATTTTTTAAATCAGTTCAGTCATTCCTGAGAATTTCGCTTTCAAACAAAAAACCTATTCAGCTACCTGCTACGCCACCTATCGGAAATTGGTCGTACCAATTCAGATTTAGAAACAAATTTGATTAGCAAAGGTTCAATGACACAATCTTAGACACATGCTGTCATGTCCAAAGCACAGTGCGAAAACTCTCAAAAAGGAATATTTTTCCCCGTTTTTGTTACATTCTTGATTCATGCTCCGCTTCTATTGATAGTAGCGTTATGTTCTATATATATGTAGCCTATAGCCTTCCTCGATAAATGGACTATCCAATAGAAAAATAATCTTTCAATTTGACCAGTACTTCCCGAGATCCTAGCGTTCAAACAAACAAACTCTTCAGCTTTATAATATTAGTATAGATGAATATTCTCACAGAAAACTAACTTGCTGACTGTCAAATGATATAATTTAATTGATTTAATTTAATTTCAGAACATTAAACAAACTGGGCGGGGAGTTGGAAGAATTCCGAGAGATAGAGACTCAGTGGTTTAAAATACATGCAGCGTTTTTGAAAACTATGAAACATGAGACAGAATACAGTAAGACAATTCTTTCTAATTACTAGTAGTGATTGAAAAAAAACAACTACGAATTGAAAAGCTCGTTATCAGGCTCATAAATGTCCAAATCTATCGCGAAAAAAGATATGAGACTTGGGGGAGACACATTTTACCACTTTGGAAGTGTCTCTAGTGCAAATTATTCAGTATAGTTTTTTTTTAAATTAGAAACCACATAATTTTTGGAGACATCCATAATAGACACTCCACATGTATGTATTGGGTTTGGTGAAAAAAATACTTTTGAGTTTCAGTTCTAAGTATGGGGCACCCCCAAAAATTTATTAATATGTTTTATCTATGACTTTATGTTGTTAGCCTATGATTAATAAAATGAATAAGAGTACATCCTATCCTACTAATTTGGATGTTTGTTGCACAATCACATCATAACGTCTGAACCGATCGGGCTGAAATTTGGAACATAGATAGATATTAGTCTGGAAGAACACATAGGTTACTTTTTATACCGGAAAGTTACGGGAACTACGCGATTAAAACCGCGGGGTGTTGCTAGTTTAGAAGTACTGTTAGGACTCCTGACAGGGTCCGCCCAGAGAAGTACCATACCTTTGCCAGTTATCCTACCGCCAAGCAGTAATGTGCAAACATTACTGTGTTTCGGTTTGAAGGGCCAATATTTCCAGATAAATTACAGGGCTTAAGAGACATAATATCTTAGATCTCGTGACTGACGAGCGCAGTGCAGTGCTATATGATTTGGACTCTTGGTGCTGTTATGTGGCAGGTATGTTGCTTACCATCAGGCACATGTCTTGCTCGTTTCGTCACTCTATGTTATGAAATAAAAGAAAAATAGGAATACATTTTACTGCAAAAATCTGTGGATGTATGTATGTCATGGTGTTATTAAACTTTGATATCAACAGGTTGTTCTAAGTTCTAACGGATGTACGACACATTTATGTCACTTATAATACTAAAGTTATGTACAATATTTCCTTGTTATCTATACATTATAACGCAAAACTTCATAAAACGAAAATTCTTAACTTATTTTAGTTATATTTATCAAACTCATTGTCAATTTCAGGTTACAAAAACGTAGAAAGGAATTGCATGAAGATGGAAGAGATCACACACCTCAAAATAAAAGATTTACAAAAGGACAGGGACAGGAACACTTTGGTACATTATTTAGTTACAAACCCTCAATACATAGAGGAGTGGAAGAAAGAAAAAGGTGTGAACGCACTGCACATTGCCTATGACCTCGATAGAGCTGTGAAACGCACCGTTAAACAGTCTGGCCCTGTGAATAAAAACCTTATGGAGTACGTAACCCAGACGGAAAAAAATAAAACGTCGATACTAAAAGAGATTGGACCAATGCCGTCGTTTCCTGACATATTTCCAGAGCCTATAAAATGTAAGTAAATTGAATTACTTGGAAATTACATGAACAGCATTTACATGAAAAACTTCAACAAATAAAGTTAAAAAACATTTATACATAACTAACCTAACTTGTACAAATATTTGTACAAGTTAGGTTTTATCTATTTTTATACAAGAATCAAAAACTTTGTAGGTACCTTTTTTACAACGATTCGACGTAGTGTTAGCTGCTTATGAAAATTTGTCGAGTTTCTGAATTTAATGTTGAATTGAAGTTGATTTCTGTTTTTTCGGAGAAAATACATTATTTGCGATTTAGATTTTAAGCTCTGCATGTAGAAAAAATATTATATTCAACACAATTACATACAATAAACAAATGAAAGAAAAAACTTAACTAATGCAATTAAAAACCTGATTTACAAACATGTAAAACCACAGATTTCACAAAATATAAAAATACTATTTATTATTCAGTTTTTTATATTTTGGGAAAACAGCAGAACAAATGTATCTTTACTTATTCAGTGCTGCCATTCAATAGCTATGATTGTACTAGTAAATACTTTTTTTAAAAGATTATTTTTAAATCAAAATTGATGAGACGAACCGGTCATGTGCCTGATGGTAAGCAACATGCCTGCCACATAATAGCACAGTGACACGCAGTTATTGGAACATGAAGAGTCCAAATCATTACATAGCACTGCACTCGTCACCCAGATATATAAGATGTTATATCTCTAATTCCTGTAATTTCTCTGGAAACATTGCCCTTCAAACCGGAACACAGTAATGTTTGCCCATTACTGTTGGCGGTAGAATAACTGGCAAAGGTGTAGTACTTCCCCAGGCGGACACTGGCAAGAGTCCTACCACTAAAAAATACTAATTGATATGTCCAGTTGTGATAGGTACTCTACTACTTTTCAGTTTAATAGACGATAATTAGCTTGTAAAATTCGCTCATGACAAAGACGAATGAGTTAGTAATAAGTTCATTAGAACAATACAAAAAACGAAAATTGTACGGACGGAGGAGTATAGGTAAAATTGGGATGACGACTTGGGTCTTTTTTTTTTTTTTATCAATTTTTTTGTAGTAAAAAATATACCACTCTAATCAGTCCGACAGGTAGATTATAGAAACACATGGGACACGTATTTTTTGTTTTAGCAAATTATCAAAACATAGTTATACATAGTTTCATTGAGACCATCCACTTGTGCAGGGATTAAATTATAGAAGCAAGTACCATTACATTTGAAAGTGGTAATGGTATTCTGTAGTCTGCATGAAATACAATAATAATAAGTTATAAATTATGAAATAAAATATGAACTAGATGGCGCCACTAGTTCGATGACTTTTTCTGAATCGCGGTGGAGAGATTTACGGCGATATAAGGAACAATGTTCAGAAACGCACTATCATTAACTCTGGTCTCCCTTCAACACGTATGAATCTTTCGCCTTTTACTAAAGATTTCCGTGGAGGGTGACACTCTAATGAGTCTTAACCAGTTTTTGGAGACCCTATCTCTAGATAGGCTTATTTATTCAACGAGTTAAAAGTTATAATAAGTAACATGAATTGTGATATTTTTTGACAAGATATCACAATTCCTAATATACTAATTACCAATAAGTAGATAAAACCTACCTGTATTTTGTCCCGAGGCCGCCAGTGGGACGGTGGGTTTACCGGGTAGACCACTGGCCTCGGTATTCTCGGCCATTAGGCGGTAAACTCTAACTCTACCGCCTAATGCTGTCTGCTATGACTTTGCTATTGCTGCCTCTATCATTTCAAGCCAAAAGAAAAGAGAGAGAGAGAAATACCAAAGCTAAGACAGTTTTATTTAGGCGGTAGACTCTCGCGACGGTCTATTAATCACGCTACAACGCCAAATGCGCCGCGGGGGCTGGCCATGGGCGTACTAGCAATACTTGTTACCAGAGATGGGCGTTTTCAGATTTTTACGCAAACCGATACAAATACGATTTTAGATTTAGAAATCAGATAGATTAGCGGATGGTGGGGCGTAGTTAGTACACTAAACGACGAACGCAAACGAACCAATTCTTGTTGTAATACGGAACATCAATCGTAAAATTCGTAAATCAAAACTCTCCAATTATGAACAACAGAAAACAAATAACTTACTATTATTGTACTAACTACAGAACATGTTAGTTACAATCTGAATTAGGTCTTATTGTCTCTATTTGTAGTTTTATTTTTAGTTTTGATCTGTAATTCCTCAAAACTCCCAAATTTCTAAAGAAAATTGCTTCGTGACAATTCGTTTTATCTCTCTCCGTCGACGCGACGGATAGCTGAGTTAGAATGAAAGAAGCGAATTTTAATGAGATTCGCTCTCTCTCGTTCTAATTAAGTAGTCGTTTGGCAGAGTGATAGAGATAACGGATAAAAATGAAAACTGCCAAAAACATAAGCATTCAAAGTTTTAGTTTATTTTTTAATGTACAGGACTTAATCACGATTTAATTCATTGTTTAAATACCTCGACGTTTCGGCAGCGTTACAACCGCTGTGGTCACGAGAAGACTGAAGAAATTGCGGGTCGTCTCATTGCGAAATGAGGGGATCTAGATCTACCCTCATTTGGTCTTCGAAAATCGCAGGGTTACCACCACGACACAACACTAACCGTATCACCAGGCTTCTCCGAACTCACTCCGCGATGCGTACATTTATTTATGACTGGATTCCACGACGCCGATAACCGAAAACCATCCTCCCGGTTGAAATTACGATGTTTTTAATTTCTAAGGCTTCCCGAACTATTCTTGCGTAGTAATGACGTTCGGTGGAGAGAATCTTCGGGTCGTGGAGCTCGATCCAATGACCAGTTCCCGCATCAATCAAATGCTCAGCAATCGCAGATTTCTGTGTCTGGCAATTTTTTACAGCGGCGATGTGTTCTTTGATCCTTTCAGCGATTGTACGCTTAGTTTGACCAATATAAGAACTACCACAGCTGCAGTCGACCTTATACACACCTGGAGTCTGAAATGGAATGACGTCTTTCGGCGTCCTAATATGCCTCGTCATCTTTGATAAGGGAGTATACACAGTTTTAATAGAATATTCTTTTAATAATGCCCCCACCTTATCCGTGATGCCTTTGACGTAAGGCATAAAAGCCGGCTGCCTCTCGACATTCATCACTTTCCTTTTCTGCCCTTTTCTGTAAATCTGATGGTTCGTTGTCTCACTCTGTCTATAGAAAACCCACGCACACTGACCGGTATTTGCACGCGACGTCATATCATCACCCTCGTCAACTACAGTCGGTGTCCAGATCTCTTTTGGATAGAGCGGACGCCCTCTGTGACCCTGAACATTTAGATGCGGAAAAAGACACGTTCAGGAGGTACTTAAAAGTAATGGTTATAATGTGACGAAGTTAGTGGAACACAGAAAAGGGCAGAAAAGGAAAGTGATGAATGTCGAGAGGCAGCCGGCTTTTATGCCTTACGTCAAAGGCATCACGGATAAGGTGGGGGCATTATTAAAAGAATGTTCTATTAAAACTGTGTATACTCCCTTATCAAAGATGACGAGGCATATTAGGACGCCGAAAGACGTCATTCCATTTCAGACTCCAGGTGTGTATAAGGTCGACTGCAGCTGTGGTAGTTCTTATATTGGTCAAACTAAGCGTACAATTGCTGAAAGGATCAAAGAACGCATCGCCGCTGTAAAAAATTGCCAGACACAGAAATCTGCGATTGCTGAGCATTTGATTGATGCCGGAACTGGTCATTGGATCGAGCTCCACGACCCGAAGATTCTCTCCACCGAACGTCATTACTACGCATGAATAGTTCGGGAAGCCTTAGAAATTGATGTGCCTCAGGAAAACATACAGCATTATATGAAGAAGCAGTATGTATACTTATCTTATTAATCTGTGGTCGACGTCTATACCATAGACAATTAGCTTCATCTTGACGCCACCAGAGGGCGCCGCAAGCGCGCCACCAGCAAGGGCACCCGGCGCGGTGCGATCTTTGGGATTCATAGCGTTGTATACTTTCGCCACGAGTGGTCGAAATTATAGAAAAAAAAAAAAAATTCAATTATCACTAATTAACAATTAATAACTATCGAAAATATTTTAAATGTGTTTATATATTACACGAAATTTTATTGAAATCTCAACGGATTGAGATTTTCGAAGTACCCGTGAGTGAAGCGGATAATTCATCCATCGAAGAAAATGGTAAATCCTCTGCGTGGTAAAGGTGAGATCGACCGATTCCAGAATCAAGGTCTTATACATGCAGGTCAGTCTTCATTCATTTATATGCATTTTATCAAAAGTGAGCAGCTGGCTCACTAGTGCGAGTTTTGCCTAATCTCTAATGTATGGTTTTGACCAATATATCGAAAACATTTCGATCATTTACGCCTGGTCGCGGAGACCTTGCGTTCGAAGGGTCGTGTCAGTCTTTACTGAACGACTTCCTTCTGGTGCAGTTCAAATTACGTTTCTAGGTTGCGGAAACCGTGTGCTAGCTGGAACACACTTGTACCAACATAGTATGTGACCGATACTCTTTGGACATGCGGGGTGACACAAGTAAAAAGGTTTTGAAGGCTATTATGTAAATTATTAGACCAGGTAACGTTAAATTGCTAAGTAAATCTACAGCATGTACCTACCCGCTTGGCAGCGTGTCCGCTAAAAGAAAAACTAAGGGTTTCAGGTGCATCTCCCAGTTTTTAACTGGCTTGTTTAAGTATTTATTGTTTGAACCTTGTCTCAACTACCTACTAATACTAATACACGTTGATAAGGTGTGTAACCAATAAGTTACTGCTTAGTAACATCTGGGAAGCTAAACTTATTAAGAGTATCTCAATATTACATATAATTATGGCAACATCTAATCCCACTTTTCAAAAAGAAGGAAAAATGGCTATTCAGAATCGGAATCAACATTGAATAATATTCTATGAAATTAATTAAAACATCAAAACAGGTATAAACGAAATTAAATTTTATACCCTTCGGTGTCCACCGAACTAGTTCAGACGTATACAAATACATAGACGTGCCGATGGAGGTTGAAATGAATATATCATAATTATACGCATTATTAACTAAGATTTGACGAAACTTAGTTCAGTTGCACTATTGTAATTACACCATCACTGAATTTAGTTGCACTATCGAATAAAGTAGCTGCTACAACGTGGACAAATTTGCAAACATACATGCATAACCATTTATTTATGTAAGGATATTCTAAGTTTGGATCTTTTATACAATACGATCGTGAATGTATTGCATTTTAAAATAAGTATTTCATATGCAATGGCGAGCCCTGGGTGCCAATATAACTATTTGGGAGAATAAAATTTCACATAAACCCATATCAATACATTTAAAATTCACAGCTACATCCAACTCATCACATCGATAACTATCGATTCAGGGAGAGTCCCTGTTATAAAACAAACCTTCTCTGCGGAAGAGAAGCAAGTCCAATTTCAGAGATATTTATAAGAAATATATCATTCAAGTAGATGTTCTATTGTATTATCAAATGTTTTATGGCATGTTTTATTTTAATACGTATACATATTTAAATTTTGATCTCTCCTTAGCACCACATTTTTTCATAACATGCTTGGTCGCGGAAACCTTGCGTACGAAGAGTCGCACTTCGCACTAATCTTACAAGACGACCTCTTTCTGGTGCAATAAAAATTTAAATAAGCCTCTAGATTTCGGAAACCGCGAGACATCATTTGGAACAATTGATACCTCACATTTGACCAGGTCCCAGCACCATATCTTACCACTAACACACGCTTGGTCGCGGAGACCTTGCGTTCGAAGGGTCGTGTCAGTCTTTACTGAACGACTTCCTTCTGGTGCAGTACCAAGTTAAGTTTCTTGGCTGCGGAAGCCATGAGACACTTGGAACATACTCATGTCCAATATATTTGACCAATACTTGTTTTGGACCTGGTCCCCGCACCATATCTTACTACTAACACACGTTTGGTTGCGGAGACCTTGCGTTCGAAGGGTCGTGTCAGTCTTTACTGAACGACTTCCTTCTGGTGCAGTGTTCAAGTTACGTCTCTAGGTTGCGGAAGCCGCGAGACACTGGAAATGCCTCAAAACTATGATCGAGAAAGCACGTATCTATGTATATTCACATTATGTATCTGGAAGGTTATTGACAGAAAATAGGAGCAGGTCAACTATGGCGCACATATATCTACACATAACAGCGTTTATAGAAAAGTACATGAATCTACCTACATCTGACGCAAAGTTAGATTTGATTTGCTTAAATTGGAATTGAAGGGTGGCTTAAATTTTACTGTTTCTGGTACCATACGGCAGACTTTAATATCCGCCATCTCAGATTTAACCAGTAACAGCTTCGTCAAGTATGACTTGTACTTACATGATTTAACAAAAGGATGTTTGTAGTACCTACTGCGATGGTGTGGTGGCGCGGAGCCACTTCTCATTATGTTTCAATACACAAAGCACCATGAGCAATACTAACTACGAATAATTACTTAACGACTAATACTCTATCACAACAACGAAGGAATCTATGACCACGAATCGTTGGCATTCTTCTGACAATGATGATGTTTATACTCCTAAAACACATGATAATTTAAAAACACGCGTCTTACGCAGTTGTGTTTTCAATTCAATGAGCGATAATGTTGATTAATATTTAGTTTGTGAAAGAGTGCCCAGCTTGCCGTATAGTCTCTATTCTGAAGAGAGAAACCGTATGATCTTCGCTTTTATAAAATCTGATAAGTAATAATAAGGTTAAATATTAATGGAAAAAGATTTAAGATTTTATCATTTCGAGATAACACCAAAACCAAATTGAAAGTAGATACGGTGAACAGTAACATGAAATAATTGTAGCAGAACCGTTATGTAAACGGTATCTTAAGTTTAAGCTTGAGGATGAGATTTAAAACAGCGACTAAGAACCACCATATTTTATAAATAAACGGATTCAAAGATCCATTTGCAACAAATAATTGCAAAATGTCGTCAACAAAAGCCTATAAATGCTTTGGACAAGCTCTGATGAACCCAAATTCCAGTATTCTTTCCTGGTTATTATTAGCACATTCGAACTGTACAATAAGGACGTACAAGGTAGTGGCTCTCGACTAGCCAACAAACAAATTATATTTATACGAAACCAGCCCAGCCTTCTGACTCGTTCCCATCACTGGGAGTCGGCAAAAGCCATGGTCCACCGGGCTGGTGCGGCCTGGTGGATAACGCGTGACCTAGAAAGATTCTAGGTAAATGTCGCTGTAGAGTGTATCATTACATTGAAATCTTCATGAGTATTGATAAAACCCTAGATTTTGGGAAAATGAGGGTAGATTTGGTGAGAAACTCACAGAAAAAATAGTTTATAAAATAACGCTAGGTCAGTGTGAATCATTGCCAACCCTTACTGTCACTCGGCACCAGACGAAACGATGGTCGAGCGAGGACTTATATGCGTTAAATATGTTATAATATATCTTAAGTCTGATCAAAATAATTATAATTTGATATTAAAATTCAAGAACTGCTGACAGCTAAAACACGGATAAGTCTAGTTTCAAATAACAGCTTATCGCTTAAAACAGAATTAGTACACATAGTATGTACTTATATTATGTCGCCTATTTGCAGACAACACACTAAATGGAACTTCATAATTATGTACATTTTAAAATTTTGCGAAAGCGATAATCGTCTGAATTCTATAGCTACCTGAAGTCTTAGAGTACTTTATGTAGATTGGTTGTTTTCCAATTCCTCCAAAAACAGTATGTAAAACATATTTGTTTGGAACGGTTCTTTAAATAATAACCCCTTTTAAATATTATAGACCGAAATATACATAGGTATTATTGCTATATAGCAGTATGAACATGGAAAATGAGAATAATTTGTGTCTTATCACATATTTCTAGTTCCTATCTGAGAAAAACAGAATAGCTTTCGAGTCAAATCAAATAAATTTTATCTATAGCAGTTGCTTAACATCTTGTTATTAAAAAATTGGATATGTCCAGTCCAGTGAGACAGTGCCATGAACGTACAACTAGGAGATGTGGACCAGATATAGCAGTAGCCTTTGGATGATCAAATACCCAATCGATTGATGACATTATTAAGCAAAATATGGAAATATCTTAACACATTAAGCATGTTAGGTTAATTTACTGCGAAATTAACATAAATGGTTAATCATGTTCTTCAAAGTTTACATCACACACAAATTAGCTTTGTTAATTTAGCTAATTACAAAATGTTATTGAACACTTTATTTTAATAAGTATTCAAATGTTTCAGTCATCATAGCGTTGTTATTTTTGGACATACTTACACCAGCAGATAACAAACACGTCTTCATATAATGCTGTATGTTTTCCTGAGGCACATCAATATAACGGTTTTACATAAAAATAAAACCGATATTATGTGCCGAGAACGGAAAACATACAGCATTCTAAAAGGGCTTTCTGGTGAAGACTATGAATCCCAAAGATCGCACCGCGCCGGGTGCCCTTGCTGGTGGCGCGCTTGCGGCGCCCTCTGGTGGCGTCAAGATGAAGCTAATTGTCTATGGTATAGACGTCGACCACAGATTAATAAGATAAGTATACATACTGCTTCTTCATATAATGCTGTATGTTTTCCGTTCTCGGCACATAATATCGGTTTTATTTTTATGTAAAACCGTTATATTAAAAAACATCGTAATTTCAACCGGGAGGATGGTTTTCGGTTATCGGCGTCGTGGAATCCAGTCATAAATAAATGTACGCATCGCGGAGTGAGTTCGGAGAAGCCTGGTGATACGGTTAGTGTTGTGTCGTGGTGGTAACCCTGCGATTTTCGAAGACCAAATGAGGGTAGATCTAGATCCCCTCATTTCGCAATGAGACGACCCGCAATTTCTTCAGTCTTCTCGTGACCACGGCGGTTGTAACGCTGCCGAAACGTCGAGGTATTTAAACAATGAACGTTTGCGCGATTTGATTCGAATTCGACTCGTTTGCGTTATATAGTAGGAGATTCCGCTATACAACGACCTTCACCGAGCTGTTTATTTGATGAAAAGTATTTTTTATTGAATATGTCAACAAATATATTGTCTAAAAATTTAAGTCCAGAATATGATTAATTAACAACAAAAAATGTTTTTTTTACATTTCACTTAAATTTACTGAATTTTTGGAAAAACTATTATATAACTTATTATTTTGGCTTTACACAATGCTTACGAAATCTTATTACGAAATTCGACCCCTAAGGGTATGAAATAGGGGATGGAAGTTTGTATGAAACTTTTTTCCCCAAATATATTCACATACAATTTCATATGAATTGACCATGATCCAAATAATGAGTATTACAGTGTTTTTCAAAATTCAACCTCCAAAGGGGTGAAATAAGGGATTAAAGTTTGTATGAGACTTTATTCTTTGAACATATTTGCATGAAATTTCGTAAGCATTGAGTAAAGCATACTTGTTGCTTGAGTTGGGGTTCAGCTCAATCGCTTGAGCTGAATCCGTGAACTAGCTCACAGATCAGCTCAATAGTTTAAAAAGAAAAATAATCTGGCTACTCTATGGCTCAATCGTATAAAATTATCTGTAAACAGTGTAAACCTCAGTAGAAATTATTAAAACAGTGATTGCATCTAAAAAAAGGTATATGTCATATTAGGCGAGCTTTTTGGATTGCTTACAGAGCTTACTTTTTTCGAAATGTTACTCCCGCGCCACATCAGAAATGGGGGAAAATTCTAAGAGAAACCGAAATGTAGTACCATATCCTATGACTCTATTATTTAATACTATTTAGTGAATCATACTTATTTGAAGTTTCACTCCTTGACGCAAAATATTTTTTTTTTGTGAAACTTCTTATGCTTCTTCCCACAAGGTTGCGTTAAACGTATTACGTGTAACGCTACCATGGAGGGGATATGAAAGCACTGTTGCGGAGGAGAGGGAATAGAAAGAGACAGAGCGAGAGTAAAGAGTTTCACTTCTTCCGCGCGGAGGGCTTCTACGCACTATTTTTTTAGTGTCATCACTTTTACCCATGACATATTTATTTAAAATTTGAAACATTATGGACGTAATTCCTGCACTAGTATTAAAGGCTTTTACTCAGTTATCTCTTGTACTGACGCGCCTGTTTAGACTCTCTCTCCAGACTGGGAAAGTACGTAGGTCGTGGTCTTGCTAATGAGCAACCTGCAGGTCTACTACGAAGTCTGATAAACGATATATCGGCCGAAGTTATGGACGTTTTATACCACAAAACACAATCGGTCGGTTGATCTGATCGGGCGTTTCGTTCATCCCGACCGACACTGATTTGACAGTTTTTGTGTCATCAACCGACCGATTGTGTTTCGTGGTATAAAACATCCATAACTTCGGCCGATATATCGTTTATCGGACTTCGTAGTAGATCTGCTGTGCCCAAAAGGAACCCCATAGAGGTTTAAGTCAGTAGGGGAACCATGTCCATCCATGGTGTCGAATCCGACATAACCCGGCCGTCTCCCCCAGGTGGATAGGTATGCGGTAGGTATTTCCTCTACATACAAAAGAAAGGGGTTAAAGGTTGGAATGGGAGTAGACCCCAGGACTTACGGCTTCACAGGTAGACTTATGACCAACTAAGCCATTAGACCAGCTAAATGTCTTTAGGAATGATTTTCTAATGTCATATAGGTACATAAATAATAAAATAAAAAAAATGTCCTCCAGTTCCAGATAAAATAGACACAGCATCAGATGGCAAAGAAGCGACAATATCATACCAATTTCCTGAACTAAAATTGACGGAGCAAGAAGAACTATCTATGCTGAACCAACCTGACGGGAAAGTGCTGTAAGTTTCAAAGATTTGTGAAAAGTTTGTTTGTTAGGGTTCCGTACCCAAACGGTAAAAACATGACCCTATTACTGAGACTTCGCTGTCCGTCCGTCCTTCTGTCACCAGGATGTATCTCAAGAATGGTTATAGCTAGTTGAAATTTTCACAGATCATATTTTTCTATTGTCGCTATAAATACTAAAAATAAAATATAAATTTAAAGGTATAATAATAGTAAAACAAATTTGATTTTTTACCGTTTCTTGCTCAACTAATAACGGTGACAGGTAGACGCTTTAATTATTCACAGAATATTTAGTTTTATGTTGTCTTTAAATATAATAAAATAAATAATTAAGGGGACTCCCATACAATGAAAGACGATCCGCCGTTTATTTGAGAATAGTACGGAACCCTTCGTGGGCGAGTCCCACTCGCACTTTGTCGGTTTTAACTGACTTCCAAAAAAAGGAGGCGGTTATCAATTCGACTCCTATGTTTTTTTTTTATGTATGTTACCTGATTTCTCGAGAACCTCTGCACCGATTTTAAAATTTCTTTTTATGTTCGGATGGTATGCTTCCCGAATGGTCCCATATAAATCTTATCGAAATCGGTCAAGTGGTTTTTGAAATATGAACCAAAAACTAAAATTTGCGTACAATTTTCTGGATGACATAGTTGTAGATTTCACAAAAGTTATGAAGCTCGACCCTGTCAATACAAAGTTGTGTAAATGCTTTAATAAAAACTTGTTTTTAACCCCCAACCAAAAACGGGGTGTTATAAGTGACGTCGATGTTTGTCTGTCTGTCTGCTGTGTCACCGTAGTAGAGCTCAAACGGATGGGCCGATTTCGATGCGGTTTTTTTTATTTCAAGGTTAATACCCTAGCGGATGTTCTTAGCTATGTCTGGTTAATGTCGATTCAAGATGGCCGCCTTCACAAAATGGTGGTCAAAATATTTCTTCACAACCTACCTCAATATGGGTATCAAATGAAAGGGCTTGACTAGTAGAACACTATAACACAAATCTAAGATGGCCGCTACGACAAAATGCCTTAATACATTTCTTTTTTCACAACTCCCTTAATATGGGTATCAAATGAAAGGGCTCGACTAGTAGAATGTTGTACAGATAACAAATCCAAGGTAGTCGGGGGTTAATCAAAATTTTTAATTTTGTTCTTGTACACTAAAAAGGGTAAAATAAACTATTTTCGTACAAAAAATCAAACCGACTTCAATACCACAAATAGGCACTCAAAAGCGAAAAATAAACTAAAATCATTATTATAAGCGCTACTCACTCATCTATTTGAAGTCGTGCCAGTCAGGTCAAAAAGTTAGTAGATTGATGCTATGTAGGCACATGGTAAGTAGGCACAGGTAAGTAGTATATATCCACTACCTGTTAGATTTGGCTGGCACCGACTTCAAATAGATGAGTGAGTAGCGCTTATAATAATGATTTTAGTTTATTTTTCGGTTTTGAGTGCCTATTTGTGGTATTGAAGTCGGTTTAATTTTTTGTACGAAAATAGTTTATTTTATTTATCTATTTGTGAATGGTGTAGGTACCCGTCGAACTTGAAAGTGAGCCGTAACAAGCAGGACTTCGACACGCAGCCCGATTGGCCGACAAACGAGTACTGCCAGGAGGCGAAGCCCGACTTCCCGGACAACATGGATACCGTATACCCTGTGTTCATGCCCTTCGAACATAAAGGGATCAGGTTAGTTAAATTCAAACTGCTTCAAATATCTTTATTTCTGTTTGCAAGTAAAATAACAAAAACAAAACATAAAATGGTAGATTATTCACTAATGGAGTAAAGCACTGTCTTGTGTCATGGGCGTCATATTGTATCCTTAGTGAAGCGAGGGATCCAAGCTGCCCATGACACAAGACAGTGCTTTACTTCAGAGGTGAGTACTCTACTTTACATATCTTGTGCGAAGCAATTAAAAGAAAGGGCTATGTCGATGCTAAGTGTTCGAAATAAACTAAAAGAACAGAACAGACTAGGATTTTTCCGGAAGTAGATTTTTAATAATCCCTAAAGCGTGCAATTTGATGAACTCCGGGATCAATTCACTATCGCTTGAAGGCATTTTGGTGTTATTTAAGAATTAGAGTGTTAAACTAACAAAATTCGACTCAATGGCGCCTTTTTATATTTTCTTTTTTGTGTTTTGTTTCTGTGCGTGCGGGTGTGGCCAGTTCGATATTTGGAAAAAAGTTCGAGTTTTTAATAAAGTCTTTTTACAATGATACTATGGATAAGAATTTACATACGAATTTCAACGTTTCAAATTAAAGTTGAATCTCTAGGGAATCTTCTCAATATTACTTACCTCTGCATTTTGAAAGGTCACAATCTTTGTTTAGACGTTTCATGACATATGATTGGACATTGGCGAGCAGGAAATATGAAAAAAAAAACATTATTTGATAAATAAACCTATGAATATTGCTTTAAATTTTAGTTTTAAAATGTACTAGCAGCACACCGCGGTTTTACACGCGTAATTGCTGTTCTCCCTGTTTCCCTAGAATAAAGAGTTTTCCAGGCTGTAATATGACGGTGTTCCAATTTTCAACCCAATCCGTTCATATGTAATTGAGCAACAAACATCAAAATATTGACATTTATAATATTGGTGGGATTAGACTGTGATATAGTATAGATTACGTTTGACTTTGTTTTTTATCTGTCTGTCTGTGAAACTGTAGAGCTCAAACGGATGGACCGATTTCGATGCGTTTTTTTATTTGAAGGTTAATTTCCGTGCGGTAGTTCTTAGCTATGTTGGGTTAATGACGATTCTAAATGGCCGCCACCACAAAATGGCGAAACACATTTCTTTTTTCACTACTCCCTCAATATAGGTATCAAATGAATCTTGTTTTAGCGTGCAGTACCTGTTGACGGACAAGATCGGGGTGTCGGCGTTGGTGGAGCACGAGCTACCGTGGCACCCGCCGCTCTGTCCCAACGACAAGGATCTCGCTCAGTACACCGCCAAGAAGGGCATCAAGTAAGCTCGATATTACTCTGATCGACTGGAAAACGTCTTTTGGCGCGCCACAAACAGATTTTTCGTAGGCTGTGAATTGAATTCTAGCGTCACGCTCGGGAAGGTGAGAGATCTTCGGGTAAACTCGGGACCATGGCCATGCTTATGATCACGCCCTCCGGTTTCACCCGCGTAGTTTCCAAAGTAAGCTATCAAATTCTGAGTTATAAGTTTTCACTTCTATGGGCAGTGCCTATGTTCCTATCCTATTAGCAGCCCCCAGCGGTTTTGACCGCGTAGTTTCCGTTCCTGTCGTTCCCGTTTTATTTTTCGGGATAAAAAGTCGCCTGTGTTTATCCAGGGTGTCAGCTAACTCCATACCAAATTTTATTAAAATTGCTTCAGCCGCTTAGACGTGAAGAAGTAACAAACATACACACTCTTACGCCGTATTAGTATTAGTAGAATTCTGGGCGAAGACAAACCCAAAAACATAAATATCATACGATTAGTCCACCTATTCTTGAGTTCTACGTTCGTAGTTCAGAGTTGAAATAAACGAGCACGCTATGACTAAGTTTGTTAAATGCCGGTATTCCCTTACAGTATTTATTTCTAGGGTACAGTTGGCTCCGGAGGCGATCGCTACGCAATATCTGCGGCTCAAACTACTGGCGTACGTCAGCCCAGAGCATTATGACGTTATCAAGAATATGGAGGACGCTGAGATAGGGCAGAGGATCCACACGGCGATGCAGAAGGTAAGTTCATTGTTCTTTTACAGCTGATGTGTATGGGGTAGCAAAACGTAATTCATATCTTGCTTTAAATATATTTTTGTTCTAGCCCAGAGTCTACTACAAACTTTGTATGTATTAATAAGACCCTTAGTCACTTATATAGGGGTATTTGGGGTAGATAGATAGATCAACTTTTTATTGTCTTACAGTAATACAAACAGCACTTAAAAAATAAACTAAACATCGTTTCATGGTTGAAGTTCCAAAGACACGAACAAGAGGTTTGACTCTACTTTTGTGATACATGCAATGTGGAATGCGTTTTTATTTTTACCGATGGTTATAATCTCGGTGTCTTTAAATCGAGAGTGAATCAGTTTCTTTTAGGTAAATACACTCCATCGTAGACCGCATCATCGCTTAACATCAGGCAAAATGGTGAAACCAGTACAGAAAAAAATTGTAACTATTAGTCGCTAAAAGCGGTTCTTCCCAAGCAACCGTTGGAATGGAAAAGCTAATGCTTAAATACAAAATTTCAAACAAACACAATGTTCTTCGCCAGGCGCACTCTGCAAAAGTCCTATCACTACAGGATTGTGTATTTATTCTATTGTAAATTTTTGACGTTATCCAATCTATTGTCAACAGAAACTGGCTCCAAAATGGGTGTTATACACGTTGGCGTCGCTATATTGGCGCGTGCGAGGGAACACTGTGAACGCACTGAACTGCCTGCTGTCTGCGTTCCATTCCCCGGACAACAAGCACCAAGACGTGGCGCTAGTGTCGCTCGCTTCAATGTTACTCGATATGGGGCTTTGGGCCGAGGCGATGGTAGCTGCTGAGGATGCTTACAGGATTAATTCTTATGAGGTACGAACAAATACAAATCTTTTATTGATAACACAAAGTTACCAGTCGGAAGCTAATGTATGTCACTAACACACGGTGTGTGTGAGCAATTATATATTTATACATTAATAACATTTTTGTTTTTAAATAAATTAATACAAATTAAATCATATTTCGGTATTGTTAATAATCTGACAACTTCATTAGTTCGTCCAAGACGTAAAAGAGATAAGATAAAACACTTTATTAGAAGCCACAATATAAAACATAAAATAAACTTAAATGATTGTAAAAAAAAAGATGACATTTCAATTGGCGGCCTTAGAGGTGCCCATGCAATTAAGCTTTTAAATACCGAGGCGGAAGGTGCGTCCCGTACGACCGTCGGCATTGGCATCGACGTTAGGGTTCTTCTCCGCTGGAAATCCAACCCGTACGTGCTGTTGGAGTGGACGGACGCGGAGTAGCAGGAGCGCATGACTTAAATTTCCTCCAAAAAAAGAAGGTACTTGAAAAAAAAAGCGAAGCCGTCTCGTCTATTGCCTCATGACCGCCCAACTTCACGCCTTAGCTGATACTGTCGCGCATTGTTGCGCAATTTACTGTTGCATTCGCATCGTTTTTATAGAATTCTGAATATTTTATCACACATTATAGAAGATAGAAGCTTATCTGGATCAACTTAAGTCTTAAAATAATAAACTATTTTTATTTTTCTCTTTTTACAGCCACCAACAAACTTCATCCTGGCTCAATTGCACATGGTAAAGAAACATCAGAAGGCTCAGTTCTTCCATCTAAAACAAGTATTACGCGTTGACCCGAAGTACTTCGGAGGGAAAGCGCGGTCGATGCTCAACTGCTGGGCGTGTATAGCCAAACAAGTGAACACGCTTAAAGAGTTGGGAGGTAAGCAATCATCAATCATATTTATTTAGAAATAAGGTTTAGTTTTCAAAAGCACCCACTGAGATATTAGGTTCCTTTTTCACGAGCACTTTGACTAACCCTAATATTTAGGAGTAATCCGTTTTTAGTCTTAATTAAATGAGTAAAATGTCTAATCATGCAAAGTACTTGCGGGTTTGAACTGCTAAACTTCGGAGGCAAAGCCCGATTAACTGTTTGAATTAGAGGGTAAGCTGTATTCGGCCTTAATATTCTAGGTATAAGATGTAGTTTTACTTAGATATTCAATGTGCACAAAGTCTACAAAGTGAAAGATCTCAGTACGACTAAATATTATTAAAATCGTTATTCAATAAAGTTTTCTAGTACACAAACACAGAAAAGTCAGATCACAAATATAGTAAAAGCAAATATAAGACAAAAATGAAAAGAAGCCGACGAAGAAGAAGACTTTCATCAGCTGACTATTATTTTTATTATTGTATAAATTCAGACCAATACAAATAGTTTTGCCAGACATATTAAATGCCTCTTGAAGAACTTTTAACGTTTTGTAACTTCTTATCTTACCTGAATAAAAGTTTTTGTATTTGAACAGCAGACACAATTTACTCACAAAGGAAAAAACAGTTTTGTCGGCAGATATCGATGGAGAAAAGGACATATGCGCGGAGACTGAGCCAGGAGTAAGCATGGTGTGCGAGCGAGACGGCACCAACTGCCGGCTCGCGAACCGACACTGCAGTGGCACTAGCAGGGGTGAGTGAGACACGTAGTTAGACTAAATTTGAGTTAACGACGGCAGGACCTTTCGATACCAATCCCAATCTCGAAAATTTACATCCACATTTTTTTTAAATAATGAGTGACGAGGCGAACAGGACTTGTGCCTGATGGTAAGCAATAAGTCTGCCACATAACACAGTGACACGCAGCTATTGGAACATGAAGAGTCCAAATCATTACCTAGCACTGCACTGCTATCGTCACCCAGAGACAAAGATGTTATAGCTCTATGCCCTGTAATTTCTCTGGACACATTGCCCCTCAAACCGTAACTCAGTAATGCACACTACTGCTTGGTGGTAAAATAACTGGCAAAGGTGTGGTACTTCCCCAGGCGGACTCTGCCAAGAGTCCTACCACTACAACAAATTTCATTTGGTTGGATTCAAGGATATTTAGGTTTAAAGGAAAATATTTCCAGAGAAATTACAGGGCTAAGAGATAAATCATCCATGGGCGACGAACACTAGTAATAGCGAGTGCAATTTTAAATACGAGTAGCTGCGTGGCCCTGTACTGTTGAAAAACTTTCATTATTCTTTAACGTATTATTTGACAAATGATTATTTTAATATTATTGTTCATTTATACTATTTCATTTCATTTATTCGAAATGTTGTTTGTAAAATGAAACATTTTCAAATTGTAAAGTTTTTGCACGAAAACTATACGATGAATTTTAAAATGAAGTAATGTCAAAAAAAAAAAATTGAAACATTAGTGAAGCATGAAAATAGTTTCCTATTTATGTCCCAATTGCTAAACTCGAAAAAAACATAAACCGTAATTTCTTACAAACTATTTGCAAACTTATTTTTTACGGTTCAGGCGTAGCGTTTAACGTGCGACCGATTTTGGAAACGTTAATGACGTAAAAAATACTTTTTTTCCACAGAGAGCAGTACACTGGTTCGGATGCTAGAAGTGAAAGATGACAATCTACAAGAGCCTCTATTCACCAACAAGCAGTTGGAGGCTAGCTTCAGCAGAGTTCTGAATGCGAAGCCTCTGGAGCGGCACGACAAGGCGGGCCACCTGCGGACCTACGACCTCATGATGAGGACCATCGCCGAACAGATGGCGCTTTGCAAGAAACAGGACTGCGGTGGTAGGTGTCATTTCAATCAACAAAAGATCGCGGGAAACGAAGTGCGTCTTCGTGAATGTACTCGTACGTAACTACGTAAAAATGAGTCCATTCCAACAGACTCTTACTTTATATATTTTTTATAAGAAGTGACGAGCCGAGCACTGCCTGATAGTAAGCACCAAGCCTCCCACATAACAGCACAGTGAAACGCAGCTATACTAATAACAGCGGTATATTTTGATCAGTCTTCATCCCAATTCTTTATTTTTAATTATACAATAGATTGTATCATCGTCTCTATTAATATGATTCATAATATTTGTTTCCAGTGATATACAGCGTCCTGGACATGAAGAGGGAAGAGTGCATGTACAACATGTTCGAGTCCGACTACTGGCTGCACTACGCGAGCTTCCAGCAAGAGCTAAGCGAGGAAGAGCAAGAGTGAGTTATATCTTGAGCCTGTAGTCTGCGACCGTCAGAACTTCATTATCGAATATCCACATCACCACATATATGTGCTTAGATCTTTAAAACCACCAAACAGATTTTGATGCGGATTTTTAATAGGTAGAGTGATTCAAGAGGAAAGTTTATATTTATAATACGTCCATAAAATAGCATAGAAAAATTGATAATGTTAAAAGATTCTAATGTAATGTCATAAATAAACACAGTTTTGCGCTTACACTGCAAACGCTAGCTGAACCCTATGAGCTAGATTAGAATAATGTACAGCAATATTGTACCCCTTTAAAAGGTTAATTGTCTGCAATAGCATAGTAGTATAGCTCTTCGGAATAACCCTGAGTAACCATTTTTATTAGTACTTATATTTAGTATCAGAATTGCATCCGTGCAAAGTCGGGGTGGGTCGCTAGTTGACAATATAACTCACACAGACGAATAGCGCTATCGGTATCCACCCGGGAAACGAAATCCCTCCTTTGGGTCCATCAACTCCATCAACAGCCCACTAAATGATCCCACTGCTGGGACTCTGGACCTTCTTTCGCAAGGAGAGAGCTAAGGTCATAATCCACCTCACTTACCCAGTGCGGGTTGGTGGATGACACATGACTTCGAAAGATTCTAGGTACATGTCGGTTTCCTCACGATGTTTTCATTCACCGTTTTAAGTTTGCGGCATTACGCACATGACTTCGAAAGGACAGTGGTGCGTGTGGGGTTTGAACCCGGGGTCTTCGGATCGGCAGGCGCCGTTTTCCCCAATTAGTCCAGCCGTAACTTATTTCCTTTGGGTGATTTGTATAAATTAGATATTCGTGACGGCTTCCAAATGTTTGAAATGTGTGGTGAGATAGGGATTTTGCTATGTAAAAATGTGATACTAAAACCGTGAGAAAAATATATAACGGAAGTGACGTGTAAAAACTACCCGTGATCAGTGTTGCCAACATTAGTTTTCAGATGATCATACCACAAATAATAAAATTAAGCATAAGCATAGCATAAGCAGCCCACTAAACGTCCCAACTGCTGGGACTCGGGGCCTTCTGTCGCAAGGAGAGAGTTAAGGCCATAATCCACCACGCTGGCCAAGTGCGGGTTGGTGGATGACACATGACCTTGAAAGATTCTAGGTACATGTCGGTTTCCTCACGATGTTTTCCTTCACCGTTTTTAAGTTAGCGGTATTACGCACATGACTTCGAAAAGACAGTGGTGCGCATCATTTTTATAAATTGTGTTGTTTCTATATTATACGAAGGAACTTCGTTACCACCTCGTGTCTTTACGTCTACGCCTTTCAATAAATAATCTAACTCAGGGACTGTATCTTCGTCTGTTTGTGGAACAAAAGAAGAAAGACGTGCACAATATTTTTTTAACTAATTAGTTTTGTTCTTATCATAGTGCCTATTCAATTTTAACAGAAATAAAATGATGTTTTCTTCAGGATATCAGCGGAGATAGCATCGATGACGCCGTCGCATAAGAAGACGCCGGAATGCGTGGTCCCGATCGCCGCTGAGGGAGACTTCTTCTTGTCCCGGTTGATGGCCGCCGACGTGGGGGGGTGGGGCGCCCTGTTAGCGCTCATGCAGCACTTTGCCGACCTCCTGAACCAGCACGACTATAGCCTCCTGGGTGCCAAACTTGCGAAGTACATCGACACTGTGAGTAAAGAAAGTTAATACTTAGTTACTTACGATGACTGCGACTTGTAGATTTATTTCACTTCTTAGGCTTTAATAACAGAAAGCGATGGGGCTTGCCTAGATATTCTTTTGATTTTGTAGTGGTAGGACTCTTTGCAGAGTCCGCCTGGAGAAGTATCTCACATTTGCCAATTATTATATCGTCAAGTAGTGCAAACATTACTGTGTACCGGTTTGAAGGACTATGTTTCCAGAGAAATTACAGGGCATAGAGATAAGAGATCTTATGTCTCTGGGTGACGAGTGCAGTGATAGATAATGATTAAGACACTTGATGTTCCAATAGGGATGTTAACACTAATCACACATTAATGTTTAATGTTAATTTTATGATAGTTTGCATTAATAGAATATCGAAAATCACATAATATTACGTAGTAAATTTATTATAAATGATTTTAAATACCATATTTTTAATCTGTTGTCACGTGACTGGAAACACCAATATGAATCATTACGTCACTTGTCGCAAAACAAACTGTCGAAACTGATTAAACTGTTTACTTTTCTGCATTTTTTATTATAGTTTGCGATCTTAGCGACGACGATTTTGATTGTTTGTATTCAAATAATGATAAGAAAACACATAAACTGGACATACGATATACGACGAGTCATGAATCGAGACCATTGTTTTGCGACTAGTGACGTCATGTCAGTCGTTAGTGTTTTAGCGGCAAAATTCAAAATTAGTCTAATATTGTATATTTACTCATCGAAAATACTAATATTTCGAAATAAAATGTTATTTTTTAAGGTAAACAAGAGTCAATCTTCAAAATAAAACCAATTCCAAAAATTTTTTAACATCCCTATTGCTGATTTTATACTGTAGGGATAGGCATGTTGTTTACCATAAGGCATCATGTCCTGCTCGTCTTGTCACTATTTTGTCTCGTATATTCTAGTCAACAAGTGGTTATAGGGTCGATTTTTTTTCGAATTGAAACTAAAACGACGCCAATGGCGACAATACAGATAACTGTGACAGCCCCAAACTGCTAACATTTCCATGTTCGCGGATTGGGAGCGCGCTTCCCGCGTTTGTCACGTCTGGACGTGTTCGACGAACGACTGTATGACTTATTAGAGTGGTTATAGCGTATGTTGTGGTCTGTAGCACGGTGAATGCTGGTGGGGCGCGCTGGCGGCGGGGTGGTGGTGCGGCGCGGTGGGGCGCGGCGCCTGCGCCGTGCGCTGCCTGGCCGCCGCGCACGCGCTCGCGCCGCCGCACGCCGCGCCGCGCGCCGCGCGCCCGCTGCTCGCGCTGCTGCACCTGTGAGTACATCATATAGGACCACGTATTTATATTGCGAGATTTTAGTATATTATATCAATTTTATATACTAGTTTTTTTATTCTATAATTTATTATATATATAATAATTTCTTTTATATACATGGTAAAACATGATATTTGTATATTAGTTTATCTATATATATAAAACTCAAAGGTGACTGACTGACTGACTGACTGACTGACATAGTGATCTATCAACGCACAGCCCAAACCACTGGAGGGATCAGGCTGAAATTTGGCACACAAGTAGATTTTATGACGTAGGCATCCGCTAAGAAAGGATTTTGAAAAATTCTACCCCCAAGGGGATGAAATAGGGGATGAACGGTTGTATGAAACTTTTTATTCCTTGGGCATATTTGCATGAAATTTCATATAAATTGAGTTCGGCTAAAATCATGAGGTACGTATTACAACGTTTATCGAAATTCAACCCTCAAAGGGTGAAATAAGGGATGAAAGTTTGTATAGAAACGTTTTATTCCTTGGGCATATTTGCATGAAATTTCATATAAATAGAGTTTGGCTAAAATCATAAGGTAAGTATTAAAGCGTTTATCGAAATTCAACCGTCAAAGGGTGAAATAAGGGATGAAAGTTTGTATAGAAACTTTTATTTCTTGGGCATATTTACACCAAATTTCGTAGGTATTTAGTGTGGCCAAAATAATGAGTTATGGATCACATTTTTTCAAAATTCATCCTGTAAAACGGGTTAAATAAGGGATGAATGTTTTATAAATATCAACGAACCGGACAAACCCTTAGGACATACTTAATTTTTTTCACACGTATTCTTTTTATGACGTAGGCATCGACCAAGGAAGATTTTTCAAAATTCAACTCCTAAAGTCTGAAACTTTTTATTCCCTGGACAGTTTTGTATAATATTTCGTATTAATTGAGCTCGGCTAAAACTATGAGGTACATATCACAGCGTTTATCAAAATTCAAGGCTCAAAGGGGTGAAATTAGGGAGGAAAGTTTGTGTGAATATTTTTATTCCTTGGACATATTTGAATGAAATTTCGTATAAATTGAGTACGGCTAATATGTATAATGAGTTATGTGTTTCAGTTTTTTTTAATGCAGCGTCTAATGGAGTAAAATAAGGAAGAAAGTTTGTGTGAACATTTTATTTCTTGCGACATATTTGCTTTAAACTTTGTAGGATATGAGTACGGCAAAATAATGAGCTATGTAATTTTAACAGAGTTTTCCTAAATTTAATCCCGAACCATAGGGGATGAAAATATTATATTAATGCACAGAAGATACTTACAATTTTCCACATGTGTTTATTTTATGAAGCAAGCAAGAAAGAAGGATATTTTCAAATTTATACTACGTAATAGTGGATAAATTTTTGTACGAACTTTATACTCCTTGGACATGTTCTAAAGACTATAACGAAGAGCTTTGACGGATTACTTTTGTTATAACAACGTCTAGGCTGAGCAAGGCGTTCACAGACTAAGTAGAGAGATACTCCAAGGCATTGCCTGAATGGATTTTTCATGATGATTACAACGCTGGTATATACAAATTGAGACTGAATCGGTTTCTTCTAGGATATCAAGCTCTACCGTAGACCGCATCATCACTTAACTTCAGGCGACATTGCGGTCAAGAGTAAACCTATAGCAGTTAAAACATTTATTTGCATGAAAATTAAATTAATTAACTATGGCAAAAATAATGAGCGTATTAGTTTTCCAAAATTCAACCCCCTGAGTTGGTAAAATAGGGAATTAAAAATACATATTAACGCACAAGCTTAAGGGTAGGCCTATTATAGACGAGCATTATTTATGTTATTATTTGACGCACACGCTATGCGCTATCCAAGTAGGAATCTAAAATAACAAATAACTTACTGAACGCGAGCGAAGCCGCGGGTTAATGCTAGTTTATAGTATATTCGTATTTATGTATTAGGATGTACAGTTATTAATATGTAGGTGTATGTGTGTTTAATAGTATTGTAGTGTATTTATATTAGTATACTAAAAAAAATATTTTCATATATATATATATATATATATACAGACTTCTAAATATCTTTTACTTATTGTTGTACTTCCATGTCTTCTTATTCAAAGAATTTGTTTTCATTCCTTTAGAATAGGCGTGTCGACAGGTCCTGCAAATAATATTAAATTATTTGATATAATGACAGTATTTAAATAGAATAAAATGTGTACTAATTTTGATTTTGATATTTTTTAGTTTAACTTTTACTTTATGATCATTCAAAGATGGATAGGCAAGTCCATTTCAAAAGTACGAAATTTTTAGAAAATGTATTTACCATTGGATAACCCATTCCATATCAAGTAACTTTTGTTATGAAACCAGTTTCCTAAACGCAATGTTTAATATAGCTACCATACAAACTTCACGCGCGACGCATAGAAACTACGGCAATGTGACGTCACGTTTCTGTAGTGATTTGTATGAAGCGTTTTTGGGAGAGTCCAAAATTGTGATTTTAAAATCGTGATATCACGGGAAGTTTTTAAGATAACAAAGTAATTATTTATCCTATGTGTGAGTTATTGAGTAGCCTTTTGATGGCACATTAAATCAAAAATGAGTCCACATGCCTATTCCAATTTCAAATTTATACATATCCTCATCGTTCGTATACGATGGAACTTGTAGGTAGGTACTTGTAAATAACGCGATATTTCAATATTAGTGTGAGTATATTTACTCATTTGTTTTGAAAACCGTAAACACAAAAGTATAAGTAATATAGTCATACTTTTGTGGGGTTTTTAACCGTAGTTCTTTTGTTGTTTGCTCTATTGGTTTTTACTTTCGGTCACTCAGTTTACGAAATGGAAAACTTGAAATATCGCGTTATTTACGAATACAAATTCCATCGTGGCGCCAGCGCTGCAGAAACGGCTCTAAGTATTAATTATGTGTATGGCGGCGGTGTCGCAAAAGAAAACACAGTGCGTTTTTGGTTCCAACGTTTTCGTTCTAGAAATTTCTATCTACAGAACAAGCTGTTTGGACGGTCGGAGATCAAAGTTGATAATGAAGAATTGGAAGGGTATTGTGGAAGCGGATCCATCGCAAACCACGTCTGAGTTAGCTGCAGGCTGCGGTGTTAGTGATAAAACTGTTTTAATCCACTTTAAGCAAATTGAGAAGGAGAAAATAATAATAATATAATAGAATATATATTATTATATATATTAGCATGGATTGATGTGTTATGTATGCGGATGTGACGAAAAGAGAGTGTAAGTTCTAGTGAGTATTTGTTTGTGTATGAGGTATGATACTACCTCACTCACACATACACATGTATGTGTGAGTGAGGTAGTATCATAAAGACCAAAGTAGGTGTTTAAGCCTGTGACAGAGTATGGATACAAATATATTGTGTTTATGCAAGAGGGAACGTAGCGCAGATCTTATAGATATTAAATAGAAATCTCCGCTGGGGAACTCTTCTCTGAATATTAACTCATTATAAGCTACCAAGTTTTCCGTTTGTTTATACGATAGCGTAGTTAGCCATTTGCGAATTTTAGCGCAAGATTCAACGAGGGGTGACCCGGCAATATCCAAATGCCTACAGACTGAGTTGTACGTAAATATGTGCACGTATGGTGGTTATCGTGCAGCGAACTTAGAGCTGACTCTAGGAAGACTCAAGTCACGCGGTCGCTTGCGTTTAGTAGAGTCCTGAGGTAGAGATCGGTGGTGAGTTTTGGCACAAGCTCGCATTACAAAAAGCTGACGAACTGACACCACTGTGACTTCTTTGTACAGATCTTCAGTAGGGTAGCGCCGTGGCTTACCCAACATTACTTTAATGACAGCTCTTTGCGCACGTTCAGCCTCAATGAAGTGTGTCTGAGCAGCTCCTCCCCAAGCACCTATACAATATTCAAACAGTGACTGGCACAAAGCTTTGTAAATCATCATCTTGACTTCCGGGTTAACAATTGGTCTCAGGATTTTCATTACATATATTAGTTTTCGGGCTTTATTAGATACATATGAGATGTGATTTTTGAAAGTAAGAGCTTGATCAATAATCACACCCAAATATTTTGTAAATATTACCCTGTCTATTGAACTACAGGAACAGTCGCCGCGCTTGATCTCACTAGCCCAATTTGGATTTTCACAGTTAGAGTTATGGATCCACACATCACAAAAAAACACATCTTTTACCGAAACCGTATTAGCTTTTGACTTATTGTTCCCACTACTAAGATCACTCTACATGTTTCATCTCCTTTTCCTTTTCAACCGACTTCAAAAAAGGAGAAGGCTCTCAATACGACTGGTTTTGTTACTGCAGAACATGAACCGATTCGATGCTTACTTTTTGTTAGAAAAGGTATACTCTCCGAATGGTCCCATATACATTTTATTGAAATCTTTGCAGCGATTTTTAAATGGAGTCGGTTTTTTGTTGTAGTGAAAAACAGTCATCTGGAGGACTGATAGCTGATATAATGTATACAATATGATCGTATATACTTATTATATATACTCGTACAAACACCTTGACACAACAAATATTAATATTCATCGCACAATTATTATTTTGAGAGGAAATCGAATTCTTAGTCGACGCCTCTGCAGGCAGACTTACTCCCAACTAAACCACGAGGTCAGTCAGTCGGCTGCTGTCTATGAACATGTTTATCTATTGAGTTTGACGCAACATATTCTGAAAAGGAACTAGGGTGTATCCATATTCGTCGATGTGGCTTTTGAAACGTTATGTGATAGATAGCTCATGAAGATAAAGACACGCTTAACAGTTCTTTCTTTTACTTTGCAGGCAAAACAAGAATAAAGACGCTATGGATATCGCTTATCTGTCGTTCTACGCGGCCCCCAAGAGCAAAGTAGAAGCGTTCTTAGTGGGCCTCTCACATTTCTACAATGTAAGTAATCTTCAGCGTGGATCTAGATAATGTATGCAAGGTAATGGATAAATAAGCGTGTATACGTGTGTGTGAGCGCGCGTGTGAGGGCGTGTGCGAGCGTGTTGGTGCGTGCGTTTGAGTGCGTGTGCGAGTGTATTGGTGCGTGCCTGTGATTGCGTATGCGTGCGTGCGTGCGTATGGGAGCGTGTCCGAGCGTGTTCGTGCGTGCGTGAACGTACGTGCGAGTGCGTGCGTATACGTTAGAGTTTATGTCCGTATGTGCATGCGTGTAACTTGAAAGGAAAATGCTAGCCGACAATTTGTCTAATATTCTAATTGGTCCACAGACTGAGTTCGACGAAGCGATTTGGATGTACCGGTACGCGCTTGCGCACGACCACGCCTACGTGCCGGCCACCGCGTGCCTCCACAGCGCGCTCTGCCATCAAGTGTACGAAAAAGAGGCTCTGAAGAAATCGCATCAAACGCCGACCTAAGGACAGAAATCCTCGTTTTTTTGTTCTTGGACATGCGCTTAAATTTTGTAACCTTACCAAATCGGTATACGATTTATCGAATGATTTTTTTTGGGGTACAGACAAAAGACTATCGTGTCGTTTTGGGTCGTGCGGAATGACTACTGTGTACGATTACTCAGCGGGATAGCGTTACCGAAGTAAGCCAGTTTATAACGCCTAAAATGTTTACGAAATTTCTTTGCATCTATGTATGAATTATAAATGTAATTTAAATGTTGTAATGCCATTCCTTTCTTCAATTCGGGAAATTGACGTTTGAATGGAATAAAATTTACCTACAAATATTTTTTTCGAGTACAAGGTTTGTTTAATAAGTTAATTGTTTGAAGCTAATAATAGCATTACATTTCAATCTCAATGGTATCTACGCATTTCAAGAGTGAATTAAAGGAAATTTCGTAATATCATGCAGGATGGTATTCATATGGAATTTTAAAACAAAGTTCCTGGTGGATATAAAATTATACTTATTTTCAATATATTTCGCTAACGCTACGCTACGAATACTGTCTCGTTGGTACTCGGGCCACGTATAGGTAGGTTATAATAACCTAGTTTTAGAAGTTAAGAGTTAAATCAAAGCGAGTCTTCGAATACTTAATTATATTCGAGCATTTATATAATTACAAAAAATGCGAAATTGTTTTGTATAATCGGACGATGCAATGTACTAATATTATAGAATATTTGTGTATTATAAATGTGTCAGCAAATTAAAAAAAATTAAAAAACAACTACGATGTATTTATAACCTTTGCGGGAGAATATAGCTGGGCACAATAGAGTGGACGATTTATGGCAGAGCCACTATCGGATATTATTGTCGAATTCGAATATTTATTTTGTCTTTTTTTTCAGTTATCCTGATAGAATATAATCGATTTTTGTGTAAAAATTGTATTGTAATCTATTTGTCAAAAATAAAAATAATTTAAATAAACAATATACGACCGATGTTTTTTGTAATGTGAGGGAGAAAAAACAGAAGATGATCTAATACTGACAACTCAAATAATAACATTTCTCAGAAATACCAAATAAACAACTTCAATTTAAAAATAAAACTGAACATGCTCGACTAATTTTGGACATGTCATATGTCATATTTTGAATCTATGAAATCAAAACATATACCATCGTAATAACATAAAGATAATAAATAACTAAACGCGCAGTGCGTTTCGTTGTCCATTGAGTCAACGATGTTTCGGAAGTAAACGAAAACATCATCGATGAATTTTATTTTTTGCATTTATTTTTTATTTATATTGTTTTGTCAAAAACGGGAAAACCGATTTCTAGAGATTTTTATGGGACCACCTGGACCACTTTTTACACTTTGAATCAAAAAAGAGTTTTCTAAATCGCTTTAGGCATCTCCTAATAACTGGTCAACATACATAAAAAAGACCCAACTAGATAGATAGCTTCCTCATCAAAATCGGATAAAAATTATACTCGTTTGGTCTACAACCTAACTCAGATGTACACATTTTAGATTTCTTTATTTTTCGATTTCTTTTAAACCTGTTAGTTCCATTTCAAGACTTTTGTGCCAAGCTATATATTGTAAGCATATTTTATATGAAATGTTAGATTTAAGTGTAAATGACATTTCATCAGTACAGGGTGTTTGTTAGTAAACTTGACACGTTTTAACTATATTCATTTGAAAGTAATTTTAGTAAATTCGCATAACCCTCGAACAAAACTAATAATTATAGTTACGTTATTGTATTACAAAAAAATGTTGTAAAAGTATTGTTGCAAATATTTTAAAAAAAAAAAAATCTCGTTTGTTATATGAAGATAATTAAAAGCATTTAAAATGAAATCAGATGATGATTCTCATTTATTTAGGATTACACAGAACAAATATTCTAAGCCGAAATGTAGGCGTTGCATTTATTATGAAGAATTCTTACTTTTAAGCGAAATTAGGAATGGTCCAAAAACGACTGTTACGTTCATTTTATTGAGTTCAAAATACATATTTGGTCATTTATATGAATATCTTCTGTCTCACTTGTTAGTTAATCTACCCATAGATAGCGTAGGTAATGAATGAATTCGTATTCAATTGAATAATAACGAGTTTGACTTTAGTTTTGGAATAGATTTGTTAAAGATATAATGTAACATTTACAGGACTTAATCATAATCAAACTATCATTAAATTACCTCGAAGTTTCGGCAGCGTTACAACCGCCGTGGTCACGAGAAGATTCAAGAAGATTAATATGTCGTGTAAAGTGTTTGCATTATGTGTTCAAATCGCGGAAGTTTAAAAACAATACTATCACGGATAGGTCTCGTTTTCACCAAATGTAGCGCCAATAGTTTCGCTTTGCAAAATTTAACAGAATGAAACGGCACCGCCTATGTTTAAACAGGTACCTTTGACAGTTCTATTTATATCTTGAAAACGCCTCATATTCTCATGTTTTGTAAGTACTTCATGATTTTGATGATTGATGAATTACATTGCAATGAAGAGTTTATCCATCTATTAATCATTATATGTACCGGCTATATTTTTATTAGTTTGTGACAACACTTAAATCGTAAACTGTATTCATTTGAGTACAACAGCCCCTTTCGGCTTAGGACATACGTTCTGTATTCCTGTATAATGGTTATTTTCCGCCTAATAGAACAAATTAATTTAAATCATTCCTAAGTTAATGTAGATACTTTATGAAACAGTACGTTTTTATATAGGGTGTATAAGGACAGTCAGAGGACTTTTTTGAATGAAGTGTTTTGCGTGTTTGGTTGTTCATTTTATAAAACCTTATATTTTAACTATTTGCCCTTACTAGGGGAATTTTTTGAGATTTTTTTATCCGATTCTAGTTTTATTTTAACTATTATAGGATTATCCATCTGTTCATAAACATCACGTACATACACATTTACGTACATTTTCGTTTGATTGTACAAAAAATTAAGCTGTTTTTTTGTTGTTGAAATATGATTGCTTTTTCAGAGTTTGTGAATTCCCACAAGAATCACTTATTTTTCCAGATACAAAGTAGTTTGTGTGACTCGTTGACCTAATGTATTTATTATGTACACAAATTACGTCGATTTGTCACTTTTACAGTCGTAACAAAACAGAGAAAGCAATGTAGAACAATTTTGTTTTTATACGATTTTATTAATGACAGTATATTATACACCCTGTATAGTTTATAATTGTTATATTTTATTATGATAATTTTTGCCTGACCAAAGTTTCGATATACAGTATGACGGTTTTTGAGGTTACTTTGTTGTAAAGAATTGCCCGATTTGCTTGTATGCTTAGTCCAAGACTGACTTTTCCTCGTTTTTTTAAAATAAAAGTGATTTTCTTTGCTCCATATTGGTTTTATTTTGTAATGTAACCTAACCTTCCTAACCTACGATTTAAATAGACGGGATTTGGACTGCTTGTGGCGTGGCTACATAGATTGCAGATCATTTCTTAGTCTTTACGCACGTCGGGGCCGTGACCCCTGGTCCCCGTATAGTTGATACGACAGATACGGCGGTAGCTACACACCTGCAACCAAGTTAAGTTACGGCTGGTCTGGTCAGGAGAACGGCGACAGCCTGATGTGAGGGCGTCTGAAACCCTTCGGAGAGTGTGCAACTGATTTGTGTGATCTAATACCACCCTTTTTATCTATCGGACTGCTCGTAGCTCGAATAAGCGACATCTTTCATGGTTGATGTTCCAAGGACACTTACGAAGAGTGATTCTATCTTTTTGATTAGAATGGCTAGAATGCGTTGCCTGAGTGGGTTTTTATCGATGGTTACAATCTTGGTGTCTTCAAATCGAGAATGAATCGGTTTCTAGGTAAACACGCTCCATCGTAGACCGCATCGTCGCGTCGCTTATCATCAGGCGAGATGGTCAAGAGTAAAGCTATAAAAGTAAAAACAAACACGGTTGGGCGCCGAAATGGCCACGGCGTGCCCTGGGTGCGTCGGTGACGGGGCGTTAAGCCTATTTCACACGGAGGCAGAACAGTGAGGCAGAACAGTTTGGAAGGACACTATCGTTCAAATATAGGAATATAGGATAGACAGGACAGTCCAAGTGAGCGATGGAGCGTCGACGACGACAACGGCAATATTTGCGCCGTTTACTAAAATTTCTGCACAAATAGCTCTGGATGCGCTTATTGAGTGTGTAAATAATGACATAAATAAAAATTTTTTTTGGATCAGAAACTGGGTGGCAAGAAGACCAGAGCTTAGTTGTTTTAGAAGAAATAAGGATTGAAAATCCCAAAGAGTTTAGAATGATTATGCGGACAAATGAAAATGTATAGTTTCATCCATTGGTAATTTAGGAGGTGGCATTTTAATCTAAAAACAATAAAATTTTAAGTAAAACAGACCACACCAAATGCAAAACAAGTTAAAACACGCGCGCGCACACTGTCCTGCTCTTTAGACTGACTGCACTGCTCTTGCGTTCACACGAGTCCAAACACAAGCAAAGCAAACTGCCAAAAAAATAGACCGGCGGGCTATTAGCTGATCTGTCTTTTTTACTGTCAAGACAGTACTGTTCTGTGCGTTCAAACAGTAGCAGTACTGTGCTGCCCACTGTCCTGCCTCACTGTTCTGCCCCCGTGTGAAATAGGCTTTACCCTGAGATGGGCCCGGAAACGGGGGCCTCCCGCGGGATCGCGGAGGAGTGCGGGAGCGTTCCCGTGTTCCCGCCATATGCGGTAAAGGCAATACTAATTACCTAAAATTAAATAAAAATTGCAATCCGATGTAATCATCGTCATCATTCACTCATCATCAGTTTGTTACAAAGACTTGTAACAAACCTTAACTATCAAAACTGCATTATAGTATAACTAAGCATGACTGAATTATCCATAGACCGATGTTAATATCCATATAATACTACATTGAAAAGCCTACTATTAGATGAAACCGTATACCTATCCAGTGTTCACTATTGACGGACGTATTCATGGATGCTCATAAAGGTAGATAGTCATACAGATAGTCTAATATAGAACCTCTTTCTTTTTTTGAGTCGGTTTAACGCTAAGAAATAACCACTCATCAGCTGATCTGAACTATAGCAATCTTAATAAAACACCCATTAAATTGGCAACACTCTTGTGACTTTGTAAATTGCGAACTTATCAAAACACGATTCAATCTTAGTAGAAATTATTATGAAATTAAAAAATCTCTTGTTCTGATTTAATATATGAATTGCTTTTTAGAGTAGATTCGACGAAGTAATTATGTACCTATGTAATTAGTGAAAATTATGATACACCATTACTTCTTTTCGCTTTTCTAGAGCAGTAATTGTCATAAAACGAAAATACGGATAATTCTGGTGTCCTGTGGAAGTTTTAGGTATTTGCCCATTTATACGACTACGCTACCACCCGACAAATAAAATACACTCAAATGTAGGATTTACATAGATTACATAGGCAATACAAAAATTTGCAGACCGCTCGCTGACAGCCGTCTGCTAATTTATGTTGCCAGTGTAATCTGTATCTTAACAGGCATGACATAAATCCCATATTTGAATGTATTTTATTTGTAGGGTGGGAGCGGAGTCTTATACCTAAGTAGGCGCAGACTTTGAGGCGGCTCCGATCCGGAACCCCTGGTTCGAATCCCACGCGCACCACGTCTTTTCATGTCATATGCGTAATTCCGCTTAGTTTAAACAGTGAAGTAAAACATCGTGAGAAAACTGACATGTTACTAGTAGAATCTTTCGAGGTCATATGTCGTACACCAATCCATACTGGTCTAGCGTGGTGAATTACGGCCTAGACTCGTTCTTAGCGAGAGAAGGACTCGAGTCCCAGCAGTGGACCATTTAGTGGGTTATTTATGTATCCCAACTTTTGTTGTAGCTATTTCGAAAAAGTAGTACCTTGTAAAAATAAGTACTTGGTAGAAAAAATAAAAACGAAAAAAATACGATAATGTAAGGTAAATATTTAATCAAGGTTAAAATAAACATAGGTACCTACTATGTTATGAGGAGTTATGAGAATGTCAAGATGAATGCAAAAAGCTCACAAAAATAAATAGGTACCTACTACATACATACTACTATCGTCAAATTCGGTTCAATAGATCCTACACTTCAAAATCTCAAATTTTTTATTTTTTTTATAACCTTACATTAAATTCCGAAAAACACGTAATTTAGAGACATCTACAAAACTGAAATCACACATACAATGACTAATTTTCAATTAAACGTTTATAAAAGAAATGAACTTTCAATTTGTGAGGTGATGTTAATGTCAGATAATTTGTATTGTTTTGCAACTTTTGTCTCTACCTTACAATTTTAATCCACAATAAAAGCCATAATAAACCAAGAGTTGAATTTACAATTTTGATATTACACGTTTAAAAATGACGGGGTTACATTTTATAGCCAAACATTTACGTAGAATCCATACCAGCACTCATGTTACTTTTCCCGTAGCGTTGAAACGCTACATAACTGTCTGAAGACAGTTACGTAATTCATAGATTTTTTCGAAATAAAATAGATATATTTTGTCATAAAACTTGAGTGATACTATAGACTCAGCGGCGGGACTATAATTGGTCTACATCTAAAAAAAAGTCGTGTTCACACGCTGCTCGTCGTAGGGTTGTCTTCGCTCGTCGTTAGTGAAGACCACAATAACTATTGGAACACGCACAAGAGTATATCGGTGTCACTAGTCCTGTGCAGTGACCAATAGTTGTTTTGGGCTTCCTTCTATCCCCTTGACTCTTCTTGTTCTGAAATTGGAGAGATTAATGCGTGCGCCACAATATATTTAGACTATAATCAGGGACCAATTCGGAAGTCACATATTAAAAAAAAAACATAGGGGTCGTATTGATAACCTCCTCCTTTTTGGAAGTCAGTTAAATATTAAAATATATTAAGCATGTCTTGTCAAAAAGAGAAAATACCAAGTTGTTTTATGTAGCGTTATATTTAGGCAAATGTCATTGTCAAATAGCGTAAAACTAGTGGCACTCCAGGAGTGCTCAGAGAAGTGAACATTTGGAAATGGACATTGGCGGAATAACGACAAAGTAGTACAAACCAGAAGGCGACAATTGAACTGAACTGAAGTGAAAACTTGAACAATTATAACGTACATACACATACGTATACACATCGGTGACGTCACGAGTTAAAAAACAACACGCTCAAAAAAGTTTTCACTTCAAAAATATTGTACTAAGTATTCTGTTGCTTTGATGCACCACATATTGAAATTTTACATCATAGAATGTGCCGTCTATAACCAATTTTTCAAACTATTAAACAAAACTTATTTATGACCTTTGCACAAAAATAACGCTATCCTTGTCACATTCATAGTAATAAAATATATGTAGCTTCAGAATTGAACCGTCGGCCTAACTAAAGACCGTAAATAGTAAGGGTAATGAGCATTTTTCAAATATCCTTACATACAAAATATTATTTTTCGTGTTTTGAGTATCTATGCAGGTTCGACAAATATATGATGTACATTAAATATCATAAATACTGGTGTCAACATCACCAGGAGTTTACGAAACAATATCGGATGGCCCATATCTCTTTGTTTGACGGCCTATCATTTAACGTCTCTTTGGCGGACTTGTGAGGCTAATCCACAAAGAGCCATTCATTAAAAAAAAAACAATACCTGACAGTTGCTGTCACCAGTGAACGAAAATGAAAAAAAAACTTATTGCTTTTATTTTAAGTTAAATTGAGTAAATATATTTTTGAATTATCCGCATTTTATTTACTCAAAAAGGTTTAAAATATCCACAATTTATGTATTAAATTATTAAGAGCAGTCTAATCTTAGAATTTAATCGAAAATGTAACAATTAGATCACACTTAATAAAATAATCCTGTAAGATACTCGTATGCAAAATGTAATATTGTTCACTGAGATGAAGATAAAAAAAAGGAAAATTTAAACAAAAGAAAACAACAGAAATGAAGAAGAACTTTATTAGACAGAAAAGGAAACATAAAAAATAAACAAAACAAATCAAGTAATATTACGCATAGGTACATTACACACTATTACACATACAATAATTAGAGAATTACTTAAAATATAACATCTTATAGTAAACTTATGTCTAAGCTTTTTATACAAGTTTTAGAAAAAATAATACATTTTTTCGTTGATAAAAATAAATAAAACGGTGGTGTAAAATGACCTACTAAATAATAATATGATTTATGACTATTTAATAATTTTAATAACTCAAACCATAATAATGAGCTATTTTCAAAAAGAGAGAAACATATTTAAAAATATTACAACAAGCATATTTTAGTAGAAATCAAATTCTATCAATGTACATTGGTGTCATGGAACAATCTATCTCATTGTATTTGAATTGATTGTTCTATATAAGATAGGTCACTTTTTAAGTACTTTTAGACATGAAGGTGTAGCTTTAGGTATAGAGTTCGATTTCTTTTGCTACTGTAGGTATATCTAGAACTGAACAAGTTAGCACCTTTAATTACAGCCTGTCTTAACAAAGTAATCACCAAACTGAAAAAAATACAAGAAGGTATGATCCCAAGAACTATAAAAAATATTGGTGACGTAAAAAAGATTCAAGAAAGTAACACATCGTACTAATAATATATATATCAATGTTTGGATCTTTGTTTCTCAACATGTCGTAACATTAGAACGGATCTGGTTGTATTTGGAACACCGATAGTTTGGAACAACATATAGGCTACTTTTTATTCTGGGGAAATAACGGGAACAGTAAAACCGTGGGGCGCTGAAATAGTAGAATAAAATATTTGTTAACATCATGAAACGCTATGTTATAGATGTAGGTATGTCAAATACTGATTTTTAGGGTTCCGTAAAACATAAAAACAGAAACCTTATAGATTCGTTATGTCTGTCTGTCCGTCCGTATGTCACTACCACTTTTTTCCGAAACTATAAGAACTATACTGTTGAAACTTTGGCAAGTAGATGTATTCTGTAAACCGCATTCAGATTTTTATGCAAAAATAAAAAAAAACACCAATAAATTTTGGGGTTGCCTCAGAGACCAAAAACCTTTTTTTTCATCAATCCCTTACTTGTGGGCTGTCTATGGATAGGTATTTGAAAATAATGTTGAGGTTGCTAATATTTTTTTTCTATACTGAATAGTTTGCGCGAGAGACACTTCCAAAGTGGTAAAATGTGTCCCCCCCTGTAACTTCTAAAGTAAGAAAATGATAAATCTAAAAATAATATATGATGTACATTACCATGCAGACTTCCACCGAAAATTGGTTTGAACTCGATCTGGTAAGTAGTATTTTTAGTACGTCATAAATACTCTATTATTGAAACTTCGATCAAAGTTACAACGAAGTACAAGAACTATGTGTACTATATTATGTATCATCATGTTACTTGCTGCAACGGAACCCTTCATGGGCGAGTCCGACTCGCACTTGGCCACTTTATTTACATCGGCGTGGGGGGATGTTCTTATTTTTAATAGATTTGCTAGCGTTTACGTGGCTTTAATGGAAGCCGAACAATTTTTGTTTTTGTTGTAAATTTTTTCAGCCTCTTTTGTATTACGTAAAAAAGTGGTTAAATTTTCTTTTGTATTTTGTTCTATAGGTGTAGGTATGTATCTAATAAATAGCTTCCTGGATCTCTTTTAAACCGAGTTCCAAAAAAAGGAGGAGGTTATCAAATCGACCCCTGTATTACCTGATTTCTCGGGAACCCTTGCACCGATTTTAAAATTTATTTTGTGTTCGGTATGCTTCCCGAATGATCCCATATAAATCTTATCGAAATTGGTCGGGTGGTTTTTGAAATATGAACCATAAACTAAAATTTGCGTTCATTTTTCTGGATGACGTAGTTGTAGATTTCACAAAAGTTATGAAACTCGATCCTGTCAATACGAAATTGTGTAAATGGATTAATAAAAACTAGTTTTACACTAAAAAGGGTAAAATAAACTATTTCCGTATAGAAACTTAAACCAACTTCAAAACCACAAATATGCACTCAAAAGCGAAAAATAAACTGAAATCATTATTACAAGCGCTACTCACTCATCTATTTGAAGTTGGTGCCAGCCAAATCTAACAGGTAGTGGTGCCAGCCAAATCTTCAAGCCATAGATCGTAGGATCTATGCTTTAAGCAAGACTTCCACGATAAGGTTCTCTCGAAAATCTAGTAATTGAAGTCGTTCTATTTTTCATTTATTCCGAAACCTCGCAGTCATATTATAGTCGTATGTTTTCTTAGCCTGTTCTTGTAATTAAAACGCTCCACACACGAGTCCTAAAATCAGAGGAAATGACGTAAAAGTAGTGGGGCGGAGCCTACATCGCACCATAAATTACCAATCATACGGTGCGATGTAGGATATGATTGGTGATTTATGGTGCGATGTAGGCTCCGCCCCACTACTTTTTCGTAATTTCCTCTGATTTTAGGACTCGTGTGTGAAGCGTTTAAGTCCTACAAATTTAGTCTAAATTTGTGAAGTATATTAGTTTAATTTAGAATACGAAGTTAGTGGTTTGGTTTTTCAGAGAGAAGATATGATTTTATCATAATTCGATTGTGTACTCTATATAGAGCTAAAGATGATATAGAATAACATCTCTATATATTATCCTCTACACAGAGTATATTGTTATTAATATATCTATTTTTTTGCCATTTCAGTGTTGGATCCATAAAACAATTTGTATATTTTATCAATAAATTTGGAGTGTCTGTGCGTAATATCAAATAAACATCTTTTTACAAACTTCAAATGGGAGTAAATGCAGCTAATCTACGAAACAGCTGGGCCGATTCTGTCGAGACTTTCACTACCAGATTGGTGATTTTTAAAGGCATAACACAGGCTACTATTACTTGACTGAAATAATGAGGATTTCGCGAAAAAACAGAAACACGAGTGAAACCGCGGGTAGGTACCTACAGTTAGTTTTGAAATAAATGCATTTACCATTGCATTTTGGTTCACGCGGAACAGTCTATGGCCAATTGTTTGCTAAACAAATACCTAAAGTATTCAAGTATCTAAAATAACTCTACTCACTATTACTCCACTTAATAGTGGATAATTACTCCACTTTAGTATCTAATAATATAATATGTAACGATTATAATAGGGTAAATATTCTACATTTAATAATAAGGTAACTGTTCCAGTCTTACACAGAACACTGTTTCTAAGCACTCGGACCTGAAGTTACAAGCTACGTGCTTAGTTTGGGGTCCACCGATCATTCTTGTACCACACATACGGTCGGACTATTTATATGTAAAAAGTTAGACTTGAAAATTTACAATATTTATGTGTGAAATAAATTTTCCTTTAAATTTTTGAATGTTACTATAATTAGTTTCCATTCAAATACAAATTATGATGTTAATGATGTTGAACATAGAACTATAATTTGTAACCTATCTATTTTAAAATATGGCATAAAATGTTTTGCCATATTGCAAACATTAAATCGAGCTTTTTGCCTGTAATTAGTAGAGTTTTGTCAAGTAGAGACAAAAATCTGTAACATTTTGAAATCAAAAATTTTGTTACTTCTACCTATATATACATTTGAGACATTCTATAATATTAGGCGACGTTAAACTAATTGATTGAGCTTTATTCATTTTTAGGGTTCCGTAGCCAAATGGCAAAATACGGGCCCTTTATAGATTCGTCATGTCTGTCTGTCTGTCCGTCCGTATGTCATAGCCACTTTTCTCCGAAACTATAAAAATATATATATGCTATTGAAACTATGTAAGTAGATGTATGCTGTGAACCGCATTAAAATTTTCATACAAAAAATAGAAAAAGCAATAAATTTTGGGGGTGTCCCATACTTAGAACTGAACTCAAAAATTGCAGCTACGGAAGCCTTCATAGGCGAGTCCGACTCGCACTTGACCACTTTTATTGTCAGAAAATATTTTGCGTAAGTCCTAAAAATAGAAAAAGGTAGGCAAACAAACAAAAGCAGGAAAAACATAATTATCTGTGATTTACAAACCATCTACACCCACGACGCGTTATTTTAGTACGCGGCTTTTGTCACAAGTTTGATTTGTCGATTCGAAAGGTTAAAAGTTTTAAGGTATCATCGAATAGAGTAGGTGTATAATTGAGAGACTAAAAATAGAAAATATTAATCATCTACCAAGGGGGAAGATAAGCTTATAATAATTGGTTTGAAATAGAGTAATAAGAACAGAAACTAGACTATACCTACTGTTCATGTACGAGTATTAACATTAGTAAACATTTTGAAAGTCAATTTTATTATTATACTATTGTAGCCAGTACTCTTTATAGAGTCCGCCTGAGGAAGTACCACTCTTTTCCCAGTTATTTTACAGTAGCTCAGCAATTTGCAAACATCAATGTGTTCTGTGAAAAACAATCTTTCCAAATAGGATAGAATAGAATAGAGGAAAATCATGTTATATCATAGTCTAAGATCCCGCTATACAACGACCTTCACCGAGCTGTTTATTGGATGTAAAGTGTTTTATATGTAATTTAATATGTCAACAAATATATTGCAAATGGGTTGCCTAAAAAAATTCAGTCCAGAAAATGATTAATTAACAATTTTTTTTTAATATTTTATTTAAATTGATTGAATTTTTGAAAAAAATATATAACATAACTTCTTATTTTGGCTTTACTCAGTGCTGATACACGATAACTTTTCTCTTTGTCATGTAACTTCTCTGGAAACATTATCCTTCAAACCAAAACCAAGCGGTAGGATAACCGACAAAGGTGTGATACTTCTCAAGGTGGACTCTGCCCTTGCAGAGTCCACCTTCCTACCATCAGGTAGGACTTCACGTCGGGACATCACGTAGGAATCTTTTGTCTTAAACCTACTAGTAGTATTATTTATGTGACTTAAAACATTTGACGAGTTTTTAGCTCACAAAAGATATGAGTACTTGCTTGCAATGCGGTGAAATTATAATTTTATCCACTTCAGATAAGGAAAAAGAAGGCCATTAATCCAAGTGTATTTAGGTGTCTAGTATGTCTTTAGGTTACCTGTGACAGTTAACCACTAGCTGCCTTTACTTACCTAACTTTTTGTATGAATATTCGAGAATGTTTGGTTTGCATTCAACCGATTTTAGATTTTTTTTTATGAAATGTGTATTTGTAATTTGGGTAGGTTAGGTTAGGTTAGGTTAGGTTAGTACCTATATTTGACAAAGCAAAGCAGACTCAACACAACATTCGTAGAGTTTCTACAAAAATAACTGTTTAAGTTAACGAGACTTGGTAAAGTGTAAAGTTTCTCATTAATTATAAAGTTTATATTGTAGTCCATTTTTTGACCTAACTGCGCCTCGCCTCTTTACCCACATAGTTCCGGTTCCCTTATTTTTTCCGTAAATAAACTAAACTATGTGCTATTCCACGTTGCACTCTATCTGTGTTCCAAATTTTAACCCGATTCGTTAAACCGTTCAAAAGTAATTGGAATCAAACATCAGATTTTCTCATTTATAATTTTAGCTGGATTTTACAATGGCAGGTGCCCTTGTCTCCGAATATATGTATATTTATGTTGTTGCGACTAGTTCGGATAGCTAGCTTGACTAGCTCCAGTATTCATAATAATTTGTTTGTGAAAATATTATACCTATACAGTAGGTTAAGAAAAATATTTTGTATGTGTAAATAGTAAAAGGTTCCGTTCTCATTTTAGCTTGGCACACACAGTCTGCGTCTTTGGTTATTTTAGACAATTTCACAAAAACACCATCATTATTTTAATTCTCTACACATTCTTCGATATAGCACCAAAAGAAAAAAAACAAAGTAAAGTGAGTGGTTCTTTTAAATGTGGGGTTTCACTTTAGAAGAGAGTTTTTGTTAGATTTTTTATAAAGCACGTTCAAAAGCTCAGCCAATTGGGTTATATTTCGACACTCACTTTGCTCAGATCGAAATCACAATTAGCATAAAGAACAATTAATTGTCTACGAAATATTGACATTGCTGACATATTAAAATAACAGATGCTTATTTCGAAACACATTAATAAAATGAAAAAAAATTCCTAAATAATTGTCTCTAGTACCATTAATGGTACTAAGGAGACAAAGTTGTGTCATTTGTACCATCACAACTGACATAAAGGCAAAATCACTGCTTTCTTTATAAAACATATTTACAAACTTTAATATAAATAACACTGAGATATTGTTTTGTTTTTAACAATATGGCGTCGTAATCCTTGCTCAAGCAGTCTCGTCGAAAATGAAACGCCCGCAATAGCCGCTGTCACACGCACAAGAGTATGTTCTCAACTAATCTTGTGCAGTGGCCAGCAGCTGTTTTGGACTTCATTCGGAAACTTCTAGAAGGCTGGACCTTTGCAGAATTCTTCCTTACAAGCGATGACTTGAACGTACTCACATTAACAAAACGAAATAAACTGGCTGGAGATAAAACCAAACAAAATAAAGACAGTAACAAGTCTTTTTTTAATGTTTTAACAATCCTTCGTGTTTTGTTTCCAAAGTTCGTAAAATGCTTTTGTAAATGTTTCTTTAAGTTTTTTTGATAGTCCCGTGCTCAGTGTAGTGGAATCGGACGATATAAATAAAATATTAATTACACACAATGGATTCGGTGTCGTACGGATGGGGTGGATCAAAACCAGCGGTATCGGGTGTCGAAGCCATACGACGAAGAAACCATACTACCGGCTTTACTTAATTCGCGACACATTCGAAACTAACCCTATAAGTAGTACGTTTATATAGGTATATCAATTAAAGCGTTGTGCTTTGTGCACGTACATAAATATCGTGTTTTATAACTACGAGTACATTAATATTCAAATTCGTTGTACGTTATAAAATTGTTACGTAACGAATTGTGTACTCAACATACAATTTAAGTTTTATATAAGAACGTCCCTATTGCATAATATACATTTTTTCTGTGTGTGTTATAGAAAGATATAATTCGGTATTTCAGGATGTAATGGTATATTTTTTAAGACAATTCGTTCCACAGAATATTAGTCCATAATAAATAATGTGTTAGTATTAATGAGTTATATCAAACACCTATATCATGTATCTATTCGTATTTTTATTTAGCAATTGAAATATTCTGACTGCTACTTTTAATTATTTTCAAGTAATATTTTCATCAACTATAACATTTTTTTTCTTTACTTGAATAATATGTTATCTTTTTTGTTAGTTATCAAAGGAACATTGCACTCGGTCATATATGATCTCTGCTGGTTATAGTCAGTTGGCCGCGTTAGCCTACATTGGTCTAACACAAAAAACAAAATACCTAAATAGACTTTTACAACTTTCTAGATAATTAATTATGTTGTTTGTTTTGAAATTGCAACTTTTGCAGACATTGCTTTGCTTTTGTTAAGTCCTTTAGTTCCTAAATTAAAAATGAGACTTTAAAGAAAAAGAGAAGTTGCATTTGAATTTTTAGAAGTGAATACTTCTTTTGGCGCACCACTCTCCGATGTTTTCGTAGGCTGTGAATGAGTTTAATCGTCAAGCTCGGATGTAAAAGGCTCGATCTGTTGAACTCGGAACCGCCGAGTGTACCCATTAGAGAAATATAGTCAGCTGCTGCTCTTCACTGTCGTGTCGTTGTGTTTACTGAATTCAATTTAGCCCTAAGTAATAATTTCTATTTTAAATTATTGACAATTATTCAATAGTTTTTTTAATATTTACTCATACATTGTATTTATTTCAGTTTTCACTGCTGCGTGCGGTCACTTTTTTTTCTGCATAAAAGACGATTTTTGTATTTATATTGAGTATAAGTATATCAAACCATACATATATAAATATTGGTGACTTCTTTTATAAAGTTACATTTATATCTATAGTGACATAAAAATCGCAACTTCAATGAAAATTGAGTGCTTTGGATACTAAGATATATGTATTTGGTTATACTGCATATCGAACGTTGAACACTCACTATATTGCTTATGATCTTTTTGTAAGCTCAGCTTTCTCAAATGAGTTGCTATTTTTGATACGAAGGCAACTATTTTCGCTATTTAACAATTGATTAAAATAGATTTTTCGAAGTGTGCAATTTACCGAGCTGTCATAGATATAACGAATAAAATAGGTAGTAAAAATAATAACGACATTACCAATTTACTGATTCTTTCTATATGAAAGAACAGTAATTTCGGTGCGATTTAAAATGAATCATAATGAAGACGAAGTGGTACTCACACTACACACAAAAACACAATAAAAATTAAAACCTTTGCTCACTATTCAAACACGAAAAGACTGTTTCAATTGAGCACTGTAGGTGTTCACAGAATACTTGGTAGAGCTGAAGAGACGAGCAAACGCGTGACTAGTCGGGGTAAGAGTGAGCCCTGAAGCCTCTTCGGAACCTGTCACTTGCTTGCGGATAGTATCCGCTGTCACCCTCATTAGCTGGTCACGTGTAATGTATAAGCTTGGAGCGGATATGTACCCTAGAAAAAAATCCCACAAAAAAGTTGCGTGGCCTGAGTTTTATAATATCTTTCATAACATGATGCTTTAGTATGTAAAATTACTCATCAGTATTCATGGTACTCATAATTATTATTAATAATCGGTATTTTTTTCTGTAAGCGTGTATAGTCCGTTCCACGAAGAGGTGTAGAAAATGTAAACAAAGGTGCTACCATAACATAAAAATCGTTTAACCTTAGTATTTTTCTAAAACTGTCTTAAAATATTTTTCACAAATATGATACGACTTCACTGTGATCTTAAATACAACATACTTGGATTTGTATTGATCAAATAATTATTTATTAACTTATCTTGAAAGTTATTAATAGTAATAGTAGAATGTGGTAGATACAGTTTTAAACAGTGGCAATTTGATCTATGTTTCTCAAACTGCGAATCCCATCGAAACATAAATGTGAAGTGAAAGACAAGTTCAATATGACATGAATATGATATTAAAACCAGCCAAGTCAGACTGCTTTTAATAATCATCATAAATTATAAAAAACAAATCATATTTTAAGTGTTTAAAACTAGCCTATGTTATTATAAATAGATTTTAGAACTGACCATTTAAGACCATTTAGATCTCTATTCATTAGTCGTTGAAGTCAACAAACAAGGCATATAATATCATAATACTGAAATTTGATCTCACTTCACTTAAGTATACGCATGTTTCTGATGAGATACCATTACTTTTTGCACGTAAATTATAAGACGATGATAATGAACCACCAAATAATGTCTATTTATTCGTAAGAAAATCTACTAATACTTATTATAAGTGCAAAAGTTTGGATGTACGTTGCTCAATCAAGTTGGAACAGCTAAACGGCTCAGGTTTAAACGCGGAACACGGTTAGATTATGATCTGGAACGCATAGCTATAAGTTTATTTTTATGGAGGAAAAATTACGGAAAAGGGGTTTAAACGGGTAAATTTGCGGGACGCTGCTCACATAAGCAACCCACTAAAAGTTCCTTGCTGGGCTATAATTCTTCCGTGTTGGTGGTGGATGACAAACCTCTCTGACCTCGAAAATTTTTAGGAACATGCCAGTTTGCTCAAGATGTTTTCTTTTACCGTTAGCAGCATTACGCTCATGAATTCGAAAAGGCAGAGGTGGGCGTGAGATTAGAACCAGGCACTGCATCTGCGTATTGGCGTGACAAGACCACTCGAGCCGAGCAATATCTTAATGTTGAAATAATAAATGTAAAAACAACTTAATGTAAAAACAGAACGCTCATTAGCAAATTTGTTTGGATGTAAAAATCTTATATTAGGATAGATGAAAACACTACCCAGTATTCGATACGTTTTAAAATTAATTGCAACAGCATCTAATGCAGTAGAAATTAATTGCATTTTTGAATGAATTACACCTACCACTCTTATTAAAAAAATATCCAATGGGGCACTTAATATTCAAACTATTTGAATCTTCTCAGAATGGGTAGGAATAGTGCCACCAATATCTTTTGTGTGCTACCACTCGTTTTGTCATTTTACTTACCTTATTTGTTTGTTACGGAATCAAGTATAAGGGCCACGTTAGCTATATACTCAGACTGGATTGCTTTTTTTAGTTCAAATATAAAACGTAGATCAATAATTATAGCAAGGAATAGTATATAGGTTACCACTTATATAGGTCCACCACTTTTTATTAAGACAAAATAATAGCAATGGCAGCTACACAGGTAGTAAGAACTACACTAGTGATGTGCTGGATTGTGAAAAAAGTACATCCATGGATACGGATCTGAATGTGGATATACATACGAGTATCTAAAGCTGCGCTAGTAGGCTCATATCAGATTTGGCTAGGCAGGGAGAGAAAAACGAGTAGTGAAGGTGAGTGTTGATGTACGTCAGAAAAGGGCTCCTTAAACCTACGCCCGAGTCACAAGTCTCGGGATCTACTCGGGATTTCTCTCTCTCTCTGCCACACGATGGACCCGGCACTCACACGGTGAATCCATGGAATGCTAAGAAGATCGTCTCATATATATATATAGCTCATTAAATTTAAGATTACTAAAAAGTCAGTCATTTCACATACATAATGAAAAAGGAGTAAGTGCTACATAACAAAACAAAGCTGTACTTAATAATTCATATTTATAAACACTGTTTACATGTTACTATTGTGTTCCACGAACCAACCACCCAAGTTATTTTTGTATTAATGTTTTAAACTTATGCGCACCACATATTTAATAAACGTATAATTATAAAATAATAGAAATAAGACAAAAGGTTGGAAACAGCCTTATTGGAATATATTTAACCTTGTTATGTGACGAAAATCTAAAAGGGCAAACAGAGACGCTTACACCGAACTATCTTCTAAAACAAAGGTTGAGAAATGCTGGTCTGTCATATTGAGAGTGACATTGATTTGTTTACATTTTCTACACCTCTCCGTGGAACGGACTATAGTTAGATTTTTTTCTTTATTTGAAAGATTATGGCTGCTTATCAGCAAGTACATAATTTAGTACCAAGCGACATTTAAGTAGCAAATTTTGAAATAATCTCTCTTCGTCGATTGACTTGTGTTTGTAGTACATCGGAAGGTGTCGATTGATGATCCGGTTTTGCAGAAAAACTGCAGGGTACATATTTTTATTTATGATATCTTAATAAAGATGATTAAAATTAGTTAAGTTTTAATAAATTAATGTGAAAAGACGACTATTTATGTTGGATAATAATACTCTTGATCACATGTTTGTTTTGCTCAAATGTTATTTCTTGACTGTGAATGTTATTTTTTTGACAAACGCGTTACTAACAACATTTTACTGACATGGTTATATTGGCTAATTTTAATTTAAAACAGTGTATAATTAATTCAGATTAATTAATTAAATAATTTATGTTCAAATTTTGCACGTCAGACATGACAGGATACAAATGGACCTCAAAGACAATGTAACATACATATACATACAAACTACATGTATTCTTGCAAATAAATTTCATTTCATTTCATTTCATCGCAATGCCACCAAGTTTTTTTACTACGAGTAATTTTAAGCGTTCAAATCATTACAGACCACTTTACTGAGTCAATGTACATTTACGATTAATTTTCCAAGACTTAAAACAACAAAAAAACATTTTTTTTTATCATGTCAAAATCTTGCTAAAAGCTATTGCAGCTTCTATCCATTTAATAAAACGTTGTAACTTCAAGTTAAAAATTTGCTTGCTTAATATACTTGTAAATCAGATACCTATCATTGTATTGTTATTGATAAAATGTTCGATCGAGATTAGATGTTTTGATTTTGTTAATATTAGTTAGTAACGATACTAATGAATAATGTAATCGCTTTTTGTATGCACTTGGACCAATTTCATTGTTAAGCTCGTATCTTTGTCATTTGAGATCTTTTTACGGGCTTAATACGTACACTACTTATATTAGCTATTAATATAAATTTCCTTTGTAAAAGGAAAAAAACATTTCTGAGAAAGTTTATCGTTAACGATTCTCGCTAGTATACAGAAATAGGTTTTATAAGGAAAACATTTTTATGTTTTTGGACATTATGTTGATTAATTGAATAAACAAAAATAATTAGGTAGGTATTTAGTTATTTATTCTCGGCTCTGTAGGGAGTATAGAAAACTAAGCCGTTGCTTAATTTTCAAGTATCGACCTTAAAAAATAATCTTATCCTATACCTTTAAACGAGCAATTCTTGTAAGTATATATATATAGAATCTGAATCTCGGAAACGGCTCTAACGATTTTCATGAAATTATGTATACAGGGGGTTTCGGGGACGATAAATCGATCTAGCCAGGTTTTATTTAAAATAACGCCGTTTTATGCGCGTTTTTAGACAACAAAAAACTGTTACATAAAGATTAGAATGCGATGGTAAATTTCGCGACTGCGCGCGACAGTATATTAGCTCAGTCGGGAAGATGGGTGGTTGAAATATCGTAGGTCCGGGTTCGAATCCAACTTCTTCCGCGTTCTTTTTTCAAGTTCATTTTTTTTAGAAGTGTGTATCTAAGTAACCAGGTCAACCAGGTACTTATTATTATATTAAAAATTATAAAATTATTATTCGCGAAGGATAACAAAGTATATCAAGCCATAAAAACTAAAAAAAAGCTAATATGAATTCACGTCTCTTAAAATTTAAAATACAATACTATTATTATTAGATTAGGATTAGATTCCTTTTTGCTAAACTACAGCAGATTTTATAGATAGGTAGGTCTAATTATTTGTAAATTAAATATATTTATACACACATATATGTGCCCCGATGGACTGTGAGTAAGTGTTCGATGTTACCTATATACCTAAGCCTTTACTTAGAATTACGGTTATCCTGCGGTTTTGCCCTCGTAGTTCCCGATTCCGTTTTTACTCGGGATTATTAATAATATGTTAATCCAGAACATTATGTACCAAATTTCATCAAGATTAAACTTAAAATATTTTGGGCACAAAGGGCTTATCGCTAATAACGATCACTTTCGGATAACTTTTTGGTTATTAGCGCGAAGTAACCAATTGGCTGGTGACATTTTAGATGTCTCTTACAATTTAATATACAAAAATATCGCGTCACGATGTTTGTAGTCGAATTCCGACAAAACGGATTTTAGCACTTTTTTTTAAATATTTGGTAGGTTTCAGAATAAACATACAATAATTTTCATCTTTCTGAGAAGGCTCTCAATCAATCATCAACAGCACATTAAATGTTCCCACTGCAGGGACTCAGGCCTTCTTTTTTTTTTTTTTTTTAAATAAAGAGTGACGAGACGATCAGGACATGTGCCTGATGGTAAGCAACATGCCTGACACATAACAGCACAGTGACACGCAGCTATTGGAACATGAAGAGTTCAAATCATTACCTAGCACTGCACTGCGCTCGTCACCCAGAGATCTAAGATCTTATATCTCTAAGCCCTCTCGTAAGGAGAGAGTTAAGGCCATAATCCACCACGCTGGCCCAGTGCGGGTTGGTGGATGACACATGACTTCGAAAGGTTCTAGGTACATGTCGGTTTCCTCATGATGTTTTCCTTCACCGTTTTTTAAGTTAGCAGCTCTATTAAATTAAAAAAAAATATTGTTTGATATGGGCACATTTGAAGTCTGTCTGGTGTTGGTGCAATTGTCCTCATCGAAGATGACAATCAGTTGCCTTACATCGACAGAGAAAATCTGATTCGAAATGAAGACCAGCCAAGAGTAGTCAATCAACACCCCGTATAAAGTCACTAGAGCAGAGAAGGTATAAGGGAGCGCAAATACCCAACAGCCCAACACCAAAAACCCTCTTTTTAGTTCATACTCAAAAGGAGAAGGAGACCCTGACAAACCAGAGTTATGGGTCAGGCACCGGGTCACGCATCCTTACCATATATGAAGCTCAGAGACTGACATACGAGTCGGTAATAGCAATAATAACCAAGGCAATTAGGCAAAAGCTGCACGAGAGCGTGCCCCATGCGGTTGTTGTAATCTCACGGCACATGGGGACCTTCTTATACTACGCTGACGACACCGACGACGCCATCGGTCGCTTCAGCATCATGTCTTATAGACTGCAGGCCCGTGAACAAAATTTATGGGTCATCTGATACAGCAGGAGACCTTTGTAGGATGATAGAAGGGTGTAAAGTAATAAGATTGAGCACTATGCCGTCACTTGTAAGCTGTCCAACTGAGTGCTGTTGAAGAGGGGGGGTTCTAAACCTCGATCATTTTTCCTTGCCGCATGATTTTTGTACGGCGTTGCGGAATAATAGATTAGAAGAAGTATTGAAACTATAAAAAATGTTAATTTTAAAATTCTAATGGTTAGTTTGTGAAAAAAATTCATGGTTTTCCGACGATTTACAGAGTAAGTTTGGTCATTTGATTGTGTTCGGCTTTGGTTCCATACAGTTTCATATTTTCAATACCTCTTCTAATACATTATTTCGCAATGCCGTACAAAAATCATGCGACAAGGAGAAATAATCGAGGTTTAGAACCCCTCCTCTTCAACTGCACTCAGTTGGACAGCTTACAAGTGACGGCATAGTGCTCAATCATACTACTTTATACCCTTCTATCATCCTACAAAGGTCTCCTGCTGTATCATATGACCCATACATTTAGTTTACGGGCCTGCAGTCTATTAGCTTTGATGTAGCTCTCTCTTTTCTTTTTGCTTGAAATTATAGAGACAGTAACAGCAAAGTCAAATGACATTTAGCTAGGTCGTAGAAGAGCTAGAGTGAAAGACAAAAGACGGCAATCCACCTAGGATTGCTGTCTTTTGATTTGCGATGAGTAAAAACTGAAACATGGACTAGAACTTGAGATTTGAGATACGGGTTAGTTAAGTTTGGTCAAGTTCTCGTAGTTTTCATTTTATGCAATTTTTTCATGAAAACCGGTGTTTTACGGACGATGTAACTATAGATTGAGTGCGGCTTTTAATAAATTTTAATTTAGGCTGATTACATTATTTCTAATAGCGTCTACCGTTTTACCCGCGCCTGTCAAATAGCTAGTCAAGAGATACTGTAAGATTGTATGTATGGAATAAGTACCTACTTATTACATTTGGCTGCCATCGACTTCAAATATATATAATATGAGCGGGAGGTGCTTACAACAATAACATTAATTTATTTTCCGCTTTTGAGTTCAGATTTGTAGCTTTAAAGTCGGTTTTTTTAAACGTAGTTGATTTATTCAAGGAGAGTACACGCGTGTAGTCTTACTAAATGTGAATTAATAATAACCACGTTAGTTTTCAAACTCATTTTAGTTTTATGTAACAAGGCCTACAGATTGATCGGACGTACCTGGCTAGATGTCGCTGCGAGGTATTAGAGCTAAGTTGGAATCCCGGAGGCCGCAAGGAAGCCCTACGAAGGAGGTCGGCGCCTGGTCGTTACAAGATTACTGGTAAACTGCTGTAGCAATGATTTTCATAAGTATAGATACTAAAAAAGTCTGGGTAGTTAGGTCTAGATAGCTGTGTGGATTCCTGAAACTCGCTAGAGTATACATATATAAGTAAGGTGGATTGTGGCTGGAGTAGAAAAACTATGAGCTGAGTGGGGAATTGTGGTAGAGGTCTATCTCTCACAATGGACTATGGTGATAAGGTATACAAATACAAATATTTTCATTGCTGTTTGCAGATAAGACAAGGTGATACAAAACATTTTAATAGTTGACCCAAACAAACTGACCTCTTCTTCTAGAGGCATGCAATGTGTCTGGCGACACAGTTTCCATCGGTCTGAATTTATTGAATGAAATAATTATTATCATTGTATATTCTATGACTATTATAGTCAGCTGATAAAGTCTTCTTCTTCTTTTTTTATTTTTAGCTTTTAATCGGTGGTTTCTTATTATATGTCATCTGATTCATCGTCTAAAGAGCCTTTAAAACCTTTAAATTAAAGGATTACGTAAATTTGTGGTGGTAGGACTCTTGGCAGAGTCCTCCTGGGGATGTACCACACCATTGCCAGTTATTTACCACCAAGCAATAATGTGAAAAAAATACTGTGTTCCGGTTTGAAGGGCAATGTTTCCAGAGAAATTACAGAGCTTAGAGATATAATATCTTAGATCTCTGGGCGACGAGTGCAGTGCAGTGCAAGGTAATGATTTGGAATCTTCATGTTCCAATAGCGGCGTGTCACTGTGTTATGTGCCAGGCATGTTGCTTACCATTAGAAACATGTCCTGCTCGTCTCGTCACTCTTTATTAAAAAAAATATCCAAACATTTACGATATTAATTGTAGATTGTTAATATATAACCTATTTATAAAAAAATAAACATATGCATTACATTGTTATGCTGGTTTTTTTCGGCTACAAAACTTCAGAAAATCTGCATCGATTTTTGTCAAATTTTGTCACGATAATATATACAACCCGCTCCATTCCCCCATCCATGAATATAATACTATTATTACATTACATAATAGTTTAAATATTATATATCGGCTGACTTCGTGGCTTAGTTGCCTGCCTAGCAGGAAGTCTGCCTGCGAAGCCGTGGGTCGTGGGTTCCATCCCCACCCACTGCAAATAGTTGTGTGATGCATACAAAATTATGTACTGTGCCTGGTTTTATTCAATCTATATAATTATTCAATCACCTATATTGGCTTCCATAGTAAGTACAAACTTTGCTTAGTTTGGGGCAATATGGTGTTGTGTGTGAAATGTCCACTAATATTTATGTTATTTTATTTATTTATTTATATAACGCTTTCTGGTAGCAGTAGGTAAGTTAAATACAATGTTGCTTCGACAGGAACAAAGATGTATAATATATTAGGACACGCAGCGAAGCCCCGCGGAAGCTACGTCCGGTCACCCGACACCGCCCGCGCCGGCGAGCTGGAATGACAGTTCTAGTGTGGGTTACACCTAATCTGCGGTGTCGGGTGGCAGGACGTGCCTACCAGTTAATATGTAGCCATATGGCGTGGACATCGGTCCGTGGCTCATAGGATTAACTTTTAATTTAACAAATTGTTTTTCTGTTTGTATATCAGTACTATTTAGATAACTATCATGTCCTAACTTGTTTCGTAATTAAGTGTTTAAGACTCTTGGCAAAGTCCGTCTGGGGAAGTACCACACCTTTGCCAGTTATTCTACCGCCAAGCAGTAATGTGCAAAGATTACTGTGTTCCGGTTTGAAGGGCAATGTTTCCAGAGAAATTACAGGGCTCAGAGATATAACATCTTAGATCTCTGGGTGACGAGCGCAGTGTGGTGCTAGGTAATGATTTAGACTTTTCATGTTTCAATAGCTGTGTGCCACTATGCTGTTATGTGGCAGGCATGTTGGTTACCATCAGGTGCATGTTCTGCTCGGCTCGTCACTCTATGCTGTAAAAGGATAAAAACACCTTTTTCAAAATATTCAACCATTATAAATATTTGAGGAATAGTTTGTCCGAGTTATAAATAGATAATTTAACTAAACATAGTTATTTGTTATACAAGAGTACAAAGTGGCCTTTAACCGCGTGCTCAATTTTGATGACCGAGCAAGCACAGGATTCTAAAATTGAATCAACGAGCGTAGCAAGTGGTTTTAGAATCGTTAGAATAAAATTAGAATCCTGAGCGTTCGCGAGGGAATTAATAGAGCAAAATCTTCGCATTCGAGTGCAATACGTAACTTTTCATCCCAGTGAGGAAATGCTATGTGTGCATAGCATTTCCTCACTATTATTAACAGTTTCAGTCAATTCTGTTGGCGTCAAGTACACTTTTTCGTTGCTAGAGTAACTCGTTTTAGGTTTTTCACATGTTTTCAAGTTTCCTGTTTTTAACCTAACGTAAACTACAATATGACGTGAAAATTATGGAGGGTTGAGATACTTCTATTTACAGAGTAAACGTATTCACTACGTCTTGTATTATCCATCAAAGTGAGAAGAAAATTGCGACAAGAGCAAGTTAATAAAAAAATATTTTAAACTCAAAAAACCCCAACTGCATAAAAAGTGAATCAGACTATGTACTTACATACTTAAAATGTCTGAAAAGAATAAAACAAGCACTTAGATTTCTGGTGGTCTAGAATTCTATAATTATGATAATGAGTCAATAAATACTATTGCAGAAAATGTATTATATTCCCACAGATTTCTAAAACAAAAGGCAGATGGAACGTTCAGAACACAGATCCTTGTACAAGATTATGCCGTCTTGTGTCTTCAAACACTGCAAACATTGTTCCCAAAAATAAGAAAAGGAAAGAGGAATATCATTTCATAGGAAAGTTTGAATATTTTTACTGCTTTTTGTATAATTTAGGCGATTTCATTTCGATTGATGAATAGAAACACAACACCTCAACGAAAATTGGTTAGTGTTCCTGTACTAAACTGAAATTATTTTCCCTACAGTTAAGGTAAAATATAGATTATTTTTTTGAAGATACTCGTAGACCAAATTATTTATGTGCTTAAGTAGATTGCATTATTCTATTTTAAACCCTATTTTTATAATCGTAATTTTTTAATTTAATGTTAATCGATGCCTAGCACAAATCCACGTCATTACTTGTGTTTATAAAAATAGGTACTAATAGTGTTGATGAAAACTATAGTTATGAAGCAAGTTTTAATTCTTGTAAGTAGGTATAGTGGAGCTTAAAAAAGTAGGCGAGTTCTTTTGAGAGATCCAATCGTTTTAATCAACCTCATGTTATCTGGTCGAGTCAGTAGTGACATTGTCGAAGTTTTATACGGTGCTAATTTGTGCGTACATACTTACCCAAAAAAGATGTTGGGATCAGGCCAATCGCTGTTGGCACCACATATACTGGCCTTGCTGCCAAGGTGGGTTGTAGTTATAAAGCGTTGTACTTTCGAGCTCCCTGTCCCACAAACTTGATTTTGGTTCTCTGAGTAGACGTGAGGCTGCTGTTCATTCTGTCCTGACTTTCTTTGTCCAAAATTGTGGAGAGGGTTGTTAAAGGTGTACGTCAAAACGCCTTTAATTTGGTTGATCGTGGAGCCCCGTTGTTCGAAGTGAAGAATAAAATTCTTGACTCCTACAATTTTCTTTGGCAATGTTATGGCAGACCCACAAAATTATCAAAACAATCCTATGCTTTCTTCCGTTGGCTATCAACTTGGTGAATCTTCGGCCATGCGACCTTCGCCCTGGCCATTCGCTCTATCATTTAACGTCTCTAGTCCAATGTAAACGTTAGGTATTTGGACGACGTAACTTTGGGTGGCGATGTGAATAATGTTCAACTAATTTACATAAACTCTTAGACGGTTTTCGTTGGTTTGTATCAACATTTTTGAAAGGGTGAACTTTTCGTTTGCAACACGCGTCCAGACAAAGGTTGGATAATAAACAAATTGAATGATCTGGCCCCCCAACATCAAATCAGTTGACAAAAATTCTATGCACCTCCTTTGTTCACCGATACTAAATGAGTAGGTAGTTGCCACCTTTTGTCAAGCATAATATTCAAAATTTCACAAGAAGCTCCGATAGAATATTCAAAATAAACACACACATGACTTTTACTATTATTCGGCGTTGTCTTTTTATTCCGAATTTTATGTACGAATATTAGAATTTTTAGTTGCATGCTAAATCAAATTTCTTTACTTCATAGGATGGAAATAGTAATAACAAGAAATCCATGCATACTATATAATCGGTGTCATATTAAATTATTTTAACATTATAATATATGTGTTTATTATACGCGAAGATTTCCGAAGCTAAGACAACAATAGTGGGATTTTTTTCTTAAGACTGGGAACATTACACGCACACCAACGTGAGTAATTTGACAACGTCGGTGAGAGCTGTCACGCATACATAACTAATTACTGGCCTCACAGTGTCGTTCACGAAGGTTTCATCTGTTTAGAAATCTGTGTATATTCCAATAAAAGAACATAACAATTGAATAGTCGAGATCCATTGAACAATTAGATTGTATGTCGAATTGTAAGTAAAACATGAGTATTATTTTGTAAAAATATCATCGATATAATTAAGGAAAGGAAGATGAGGTACGTTCTAATATGAAATCAACATAATGTGGCGAAAATTTCACACAAATACCTACACATCGTGCACACAACTATGCTTCCATCGTAAGATACGTTGTAATGAATGACAAAGACATCATAGCAAATAGGCAGTAGATGGCAATGAGATAGCTATACATACCACAGTTACACGTTTGTTTAAATATTTTTTCGAGAAGAATAGAAAGACATACGAACACTGGCGTGAAAGAGAAGGAGTATCCGCTGCCCGTGACGTAAACATTGGCCGTTATCACTGCAGTCAGCATATCGCTGGTCGTGCCCCACTCTTTCACGTCATGTATATCTGTCCCTTTTTACAAATGCCGAATTGTTAACAACAGAAAATATTATTTTAAATGAAATAACTAAAGGTTTTGTGTAATTGCTTATGAAAAGTGATGCCACGAAACTTTTTTCTTGGTCTTGGTACTATTTGTGCACCTTGTGCACACACAAAATGGCATTGTAACAGCTCAAATCGAGTTTCGAGGAATTATTAGCACACATGCGCTCTATTTGTCACTCACGTTGCGACTGATCTCAATCAGGAGACGTAACCTGATTTTACATCGCCATCGTTGAGGAGCGTGTGCCGCTTCTTCCGTTTTTAAGAGTTCAATGGAAAATATAGTTAAGGCGCCCCCTAGATGGTCAATCATTTTGCGCAATATTGCGAATTGTACAATATTATTATCCGTTTAGGGTTAAAATTGAAGACTGCACAATGATTGAATGAAAGTTTGAGCGAGTGTAATTTTTATTGCTCCATATTTTTTCATTGCGTCGTGTAGAGTCAATATTGGACAGTATTTATCAGTCTGTTGCTCGTTTTGACGAGGAGAATACGTATGGCGAGAATGTAGAAGTTAAGGAAACAGAAATTATCTACGAATATGAGTAACCAATTGTACAGATAATAATTGCTGTCTCTGTGGCATATCAAGAGCAAAGAATATAATGACCGCGATAAATAAATGTTTAGTATTAGACATTGTTGTCTAAATGCAAAGAGATGTCTATAGTAGCTATAAAGTGACGAGCCGAGCAGGGCATGTACCTGATGGTAAGCAACTAGGTAGCTATTAGAACATTTACAATACAAATCATTACTTAACAAAGCATTGCGCTCGTCATCCAGATATATAAATTGTTTTATCTCTACCTATGTCCGGTAATTTCGCTGAAAACAATGCCCTTCAAACTCGAATACAGTAACACATTACAAACAAAGGCAAGCAAAGATTTCCATGAACAACAACACTATATATATGTATATATTAGCTGCAGCTAAGTCTAGCCGAGAGACATTTTGTTCGCGCGGTCCTTACGGAGTAAACATCGTTTTCCGACTGAACACGAAAACATTGAGCAGTTCGTATTTTTGTGCATTGTAATTGATCGTTTGGATGCTAAGTTCCTTTCAATCTTTTTGTAAAATAAAATGCATTGCACAAAGTTATTGTAGGTCTAGGGGCTGCCTATAAAGAAAACTGCGCGCAAAGTAAATAAAACAAATAACCCCAAAAATAGTACACCAAGAAGGTACCGAGGCTGAATTTTTAACAAATTAAAAAAAAGTTGTATGATAAATTTGGCACCAAGGAGTTTGAAGTAAATAGGTTTAATGATGTTTTGTATTCATAAACTTAGCGCACACGATGTTCTAAATTCAAATTTACTTTATAGGCCAAGCACCGGGTTTTTTTTGCAACGTACGGGACCTGGTTTTTTTTTGGAATATGGTCAAGGGTGTCCCCTGAATGTAAATCCAACTTGGCGCGGCGGGAGGGGGTTCGCTTCATACGCCATCTTGGGAAACACGTTTTATTGAATATTTCGCGAACCGCGCATCGTACTATAAAAATTGTTGAGATCATTATTGTAGTTAATAATATTTGTCCCCTTTTTTAATTAAAATATCCATACCTTTTAAGTAAATAACAGCACATTCACATCTAAGTTCACATAATTTAGGCTCATCATCATCAGCCCGTGTTCGTCCACTGCTGGACATAGGCATCTCCTATAATACGCCACTCAGCCCGATCGTCGGTCTTACGCTTCCAACCGCCACCAGCTGTCTTTCGTATATCGTCACTCCATCTAGTCTCAGGTTGTCCTACACTACGTTTACCAATTCGCGGTCTCCCCTCCAGAACCCCAACGGTTATCGGGTCTGCGACAGATGTGACCGGCCCATTGCCACTTCAGTTTGCTAATACGCTGAGCTATGTCGGTGACTTTAGTTCTCTGACGAATTACTTAATTGCGGATGCAATCCCTCAGAGAAACCCCAAGCATAGCTCTTTCCATAGCTCGCTGAGCGACTTTGAGCTTTCGGACCATTTTTACTGTCAGTGTCCACGTTTCAGCACCGTAGGTCATAACAGGTAGGACGCACTGGTTGTATACTTTTGTTTTGAGACTTTGTGGGATGGGTGACGAGAAGACTCGACGAAGTTTACCAAAGCAGCTTCAGCAATCCAGCCCAGCTGGATTCTTCTCATGGCCTCACTCTCAAAGCTACATCTGCCTAGTTCGAGCGTCTGCCCTAGGTAAACGTATCTCTGAACAATTTCGAGAGTGGTTCCATTTACGGCAATCGGCCCCGGAGCAACGAACTCGTTGCACATAACTTTGGTTTTATCCAAATTCATCCGGAGGCCGAAGCGTTAGCCAAGCTGTCCAGCATACACTACAAGTCCTCCAGCGACTCTGCCATAATGACGATTTCGTCTGCAAATCGTAGGTGAGAGATGTACTCGCCATTGATGTTTAGGCCATGTCCAACTCAATCCAGCATCTTAAACATATCCTCTAGTGCGTTTGAGAACAATTTCGGGGAAATTACGTCCCCTTGTCTCACGCCTCGCTGCAGAGGAATATGTCTTGACTGCTGGTCTTGAATTTGGACTTTCATCGTAGCGGCGTCATACAAACACCTCATCACCTCGATGTATCGCAAATCGACTTGACATCGCTGTAAGGACTCCAGAACAGCCCAGGTTTCGATTGAGTCGAACGCCTTCTCATAGTCCTCAAACGCTAAGCAAAGAGGCCGATTGTACTCCTTTGTTTTCTGTACAATCTGCCGTACCGTGTGAATGTGGTATATGGTGCACCCACTTCGAAACCCGGCCTGTTCCGGGGGCTGAAACTCGTCGAGTCTTCGGGCGAGACGATTCGTGATAACTCTCGAAAACAACTTATAGACATGGCTCAGAAGCGATATTGGTTGATAATTCTTTAAAAGGGTTTTATCTTCCTTTTTGAAGAATAGGATGACCTCACTTCTGTGCCATGCCTGTGGAGTTCTCCCCGGTGAAGAGGACGTCATTAAACAGTTGTTGGAGCTCTTTTATCAGAGGGGCCCCACCTGCCTTTAGGAGCTCTGTTGTAATTCCGTCCTCACCCGCGGCTTTTCCATTTTTAAGTTGCCCAAGAGACATCACGATTTCGTCTAGACTTATTTCCGGCAGTTCAAAGTCAAAGTACTTTATTCATAAATGTACAATTTACACGTCAATTATTAAAAAACAAAAACCAAAAGAAAGAGCATACAAATTGTATACATTTTCAAAATTTGAAATTACTACTTTGCTGTATTATAACAATTATTGTACAGAAAACTGTCAAGCGTTATACGAGTATAATATGGTTTTAATACAAGTGTACTGACCCATGTCAACTTTATTTATTTACATTTTTATGGGAACTTTGCCATCACTCTCTAAAAATTCGCTGTAACTATAAAAAGCTTGATCGATAAGCCAGCACTTTAATCTGTTTTTGAAGCTGCCAAAACTTGGGGCCGATATAACTATATTCGGAAGAGTGTTATAAACTTCCGGTCCCATAATGTGAGTCAACTTCTGTGACCTCGTGAGAGAGTGTGGTATAACATCCAACTTGTCGGCGTTGCGTATGTTACGAGAATGTCTCTCTCTCCTCGCGTGTTGTACGATTCTAGATTATTTCTGACATAGCCACTTGGTATATCAAGATAGCAGGTAACGTAAGTATCCCAAGTTCGTTGAAGTATGGTCTTACGGATGTACATTGCGATACGCCAATGATGGCACGTACGGCACGTTTTTGGGCGCGGAACGCACGCTCCCAGTCGGCAGCGCGCGCGTATAGCTCGGCGCCGTATTGTAACCGACAATGCACTGTGGCGAAGTAACATGCACGTGACACTTCCGCAGACACCACTCGGGATACTCGTCTTAGCGCAAAACACGCACTGCTAACTTTAGCACACATCTTGTCGATGTGGTGTTCCCACGTCATGCAGCGATCAATCTCGAACCCAAAAAATGTGGTAGTTCGTACCTGCTCAATCCTAACACCGTTTAGCAAGACTTTTAGCGGTTTTGTGTGGTGGCCCGATAGACAAAAGTAAATGAAGTGAGTCTTTTTTGAATTTAACATAAAACCGTTGGCACTAACCCATGAATTTAAGCCGCCAATTACAATACTTAATTTATCTTCTAGTTCCTCTATTGAAAGAGCTGTGACTACGGCAGCCACATCATCTGCATACATGAATATGCCTGCACTCTTTACGGCTTCGGGTAGATCGTTTAGTAGGAGAGAGAACATTATATTCTTTTTATAGTTAGTTAGTTCTTAAGAATTTAGGCTATCCTGACATAAATTGGGTCATAACAGCACAGAATCATAAGGGATTCTAACTAATTATCATTATATTATTACGTTGCATTACAAAACCACTTTATTCGCGGCGCGCGGCACTTGGACTATTAGAGGGTTCTAGAGAGTTAAAACGACTTTAGTACAGTAAACGGACTTTAGTAAAGTTTCTTGGAACATGCCGGTTTTCTCACGATATTTTCCTTTACCGTTAAAGCCAGTGGTGATGACGACTTTGTTCCCTTATAACCTCCTCTGACAGATCGCACGATTGTGAATCATTAGTTTGAATCATTTTCCCATCATGGCTTTTTTATTCAACACCTGGCTTAAAAATAACTTGGCATTTTAAAGTTTGATCAACTTAAAAAAAAGACTTTAAGCGACGCGACGATGCGGTCTACGACATACCTTGCTTACCTATTCGTAGTAAAAACCGATTCACTTTTGATTTGAAGACACGAATTATTTAACCATCGGGAAAAACTCACACAGGCGCCGCATTCCAGTGGATATTTCACACACAACACCATCTGATCCTAAACTAAGCAAAGGTTGTACTATGGAAGTCAGATATCTGAAACTATACTTATAAACTTTGAAATACATATATACATATTATACATAGAAAACCGCCAGGCTCAGTACAAATATTTGTATTCATTACACAAATATTTGCACTGAGTGGGGATTGAACCCACGATCCACAGCTTCGCAGGCAGACTTACTACCAACTAAGACACCAGACCAGCCAACAGCCAGTTAGTTATATAAGTACCTCTACATGTACTACAGTCATACTAATGGTACATAGCTATATCCAGACAACAAAACTAACTAATTAAGAAGCAGAAGGTCGTGGGTTCGATTCCCACCCAGTGCAAATATTTGTGTGATGAATTCAAATGTTTGCACTGTGTCTGGGTGTTTCTATTTATAATAAGTATGTATTTAAAACTATATAAGTATTATATCAGCTATCTGGCCGCCATAGTACAAGCTTTGCTTAGTTTGGGGTCAGATGGTGTTGTGTGTGAATTGTCCACCAATTACATGTTCTGGGCGGGAATCGAACCTACGGCTCCGCAAGCAAAGTTGGTGTAAGCAAACTTGGTCTACTATGCTACTAGGCCATGCTGAGAGATGTTTTGGTTTGCGTCTAGACATTTATTTTGATCAATAATGGATTTATTGATCAAAATAAATATAAATGTCTATCGGGCTCCCTTAGAAGCTTTGCTATTATTGATGTTTATTGCAGCAAAATGATGGAAATTGGAACACGGTAAATATTAAACAAACGAAGTATTAGATACTGCAATATCTGGGGGAAACATTAAAATTTTCACAGATACTGCTGAAATAATCTGTTTATATGATTTTTGTACAATTTGGAGCTTTCGACAGTTGGTCTCATGTAGCTTCCATTGCTTAAGAACTCAGTGCAGAAAGCGCAGTATCTGTGCCCTATTAGTAGGGGCCTTCTCTCACAAGGAGAGAGTCAAAACCATTATCCACCACGCTGCCCCAGTGCGGGTCGGTGGACGATGTATGACCTAGAGAGATACTAAGTACATGTCGGTTTTCTCACTATGTTATCCTTTACCGTTAAGTTAGTGGCATTACGCATATGCCTTCAAAAAGACAGTGGGATTTGAACCAGATGCTACGGATTGCCGGTTGCTTTTCTTACAACTTGACCAGCTGTAACTTACTGTCATTCTTTCTATCAATTGATAGAAAAGTGGGCCATACAACACATAAAGTGGCACACCCAATCTACAGTTCTAACGTAATCAATAAAAATACTTCCGCATATTATGTTAAAGTCTATTATAAACGTTTAAGATTCTATCGTAATCATGAATAAGTATGAAATAAGGCGCTCGTATCACGGAACTACCCTATACCGCGCGACGAGACCGTTCCTCACCCCCAGTTATAAATAAACGACCTTCAGATTAAAAATAGAAGCCGATCCCTTCCGACCTCGCTTCGGAAACTGGGTCAGAGCCGTCGCACTCACACAACGAGGGAACGAAAAGGACGGAACGAATCTGCAGCCTGTGACGTCAGGAGGCTCGTTCATTGAATTTTACAGGAACGAAACGCTTGGCGATGGTGCATCGAGAGGAGAAACCTGTGTCTTAAGCTTATTAGAATATAATTTGATTTAGAATAGTTTCTATGTTATTAGTAGCTTTGGTATGTGCGATACATGAATTATATGTTTACCGTAAACTTTTTGTGTTAGAAGCACCGCTTATATTTTAACAAATTGGTTTGAATTGAAGTCTTTAGTATCATTCAAAAGTACTGCGTTAATTTTCAAACATTTTGTGATAATTTGAACGTGAATTTGATATGATCAGGATGTAAAGGCCGTGCCTCTGTCCTGTGAATTTAGATTCAAAGTTTGGTGACGTCAAAGGCGGGTGTGGCAGGGGGTCATGACGTCACGGGAGAGCTCTGACGTCAAGCCGAGCCCCCGACCTCCCTCTCCGCAGTGCTCCCGAATGCGAATAGCTACCAATTTTATGGTTATTGTTTCTTTGTGGCCCTTGCACCGAGCCTGCTGTTGCTAGGCTAAAAATAGAACTCATGTCTTATGTAAAAATCGAAGATCTAAGTATCATTTGTACAAAAAACATGATTTCGTATGGTAAAGTTTTAAATTTCTTGCTTTGGCATATATTTTGTTTGTCACACTATTCCGAAAAGTTTGGTCTAGTTATACATTGCTTGGTTAAAGTTAGCGCCATAATGTAAAATTGAGAAAAAAAATACATAAACCTTTGCATTAATCTCTGTAAGATACAGACAGTATTCGAGTCCAGCTGTTTAAGATAGCTTGACGATGTATGAAATTGGGACTGCCAGTGTTTTAGGACAAAGCCTCTCTCAATCTCAAAAATACAATTTTCTTTCTTTACTTTGGAATTTATCTTACATGCATCGATTAGGACATTTCATGGTGAGATATACAAATACAGTGAATATATTATTACGAGCATTAAATAGCGGGCTTGAGCATCTTGATTATCTGTAGATCTTCATTGGTCTATGGATAATTCAGGTGCGCTTATTGTATGTTAGTTAGGTATGTACCGTAGGGTAGTTATCATTGTATTTCAGTTTTTTTTTTAACAAATGTAACAAAAGTAGCTATGTCCAGTGAAAATATTAAGTTAAATCTTGTAGTGCAACTCTAAAACCTTAAAAAGTTTTATCATCGACCTTTAAACTTTATTATTCAGTACTTGATTCTAGTAGATGTTGTCTATAAATGTTAGTTTTCAAAATCAGAAGCAGATTTTTTATTGATAATTGAATACAAAAAGCTACTGTAGCGCGTCATAGAGCTTGTTAAAAGGTCAGTATTATTACAATGATATCGTCCAAGTATTAACTTAAATGAGTTTGAACTTTATTGTATGGAACATAGAGCCCGTAAATAATTTGTTTGTTTTCGTAACTTTTTATTGTAAAAGAGTATAATGGCACGAGCATGACATGTGCCTGATGGCAGGCATGAAACAGCACAGTGCCACGTACGTAGCTATTGGAACACGAAGAGACCAAATCATTCTTAACACTGCACTCCGCGCGTCACCCAAATTTGTAAGATGTTCCCATCTCTGTCCTGTAATTTCTCTGGGGAAATTCTGAGATTATCGACCAAAATTTTTTTTTTAAAACAATTCACGAAAATTCGATATGTTGGTAAGTCGAGAACTTGATAATAGTCAGTTCCTCAATACTCAATTAAATAAAATCCTTTCAAACTGCTGACACATTTCTAATATTTAGGATTGTTGATATTTCAAAATACTGATTTCAATACAATTCTCATTCATGGATTTACCTCTGAAGTTAGATCTACAAAATAAAAAATAAACCATCATACTAAACAATAGATGGAGCTATTGCGTAACATAATTATGTATACATACAAAAAAAACACAACCTTATACCACCAAATTGATAACCTCTTTTTTGAAGGCGGTTAAAAAAGAAATTTCAAAATAACCCACAAAATAGTTGATTTTCTGTTCATAAATTTAGGTATACTTACTACCAACAAGAACAAAATTAAAAATTTTGATTAACCCCCGACTACCTTAGATTTGTTATCTGTACAACATTCTACTAGTCAAGCCCTTTCATTTGATACCCATATAAAGGGAATTGTGAAAAAGGAAATGTAATTCGCCATTTTGTGGTAGCGGCCATCTTGGATTTGAAATTTGTCATAGTGCAAAGTATTCTACTAATCAAGCCCTTTCATTTGATACCCATATTGAGGTAGTAGTGAAAAATATTATATAATTCGCCATTTTGTGGTGGCGGCCATCTTGGATTTGAAATTTGTTATAGCGTTTGGTACTCTACTAGTCAAGCCCTTTCATTTGATACCCATATTGAGGTAGGTTGTGAAGAAATATTTTGTTTGCCATTTTGTGGAGGCGGCCATTTTGAATCGATATTAACCAAACATAGCGAAGAACATCCGCACGGATATTAACTTTCAAATAAAAACCGCATCGAAATCGGCCCATCCGTTTGAGCTCTACGGTGCCACAGACAGACACACACACACAGACAGACAGACAGACAGACAGACAGACAGACAGACAGACAGACAGACAGACAGACAGACAGACAGACAGACAGACAGACAGACAGACAGACAGACAGACAGACAGACATCGACGTCAAACTTGTAACACCCCTTTTTTTTGTCGGGGGTTAAAAACCACTTTTGCCATAGGATAATTAGTAATGCAAAAACCCCAAACGGCCACGATCTGGTCCAACAAGATCTGGTCACGACGCGACGGTTAGGATGTTAGTACCTACGGCGGCGGCGTCGCGGCGCACCCGCAGCGCCCGGGGTTTGACGGAATGATTAGTAATAATAGTGGTTTATGATAGTGAGTATATTGTCCACTTAGTAGATACGTAAATTCTGTAATTATTTAATGGAACGTGGAAGTGTGTACTGTTTTTAACCCCCGACCAAAAAAAGGGGTGTTATAAGTTTGACGTCGATGTCTGTCTGTCTGTCTGTCTGTCTGTCTATCTGTCTGTCTGTCTGTCTGTCTGTCTGTCTGTGTGTGTGTCTGTCTGTGTGTGTGTCTGTCTGTGGCACCGTAGAGCTCAAACGGATGAGCCGATTTCGATGCGGTTTTTTTTATTTGAAGGTTAATATCCGTGCGGATGTTCTTAGCTATGTTTGGTTAATATCGATTTAAGATGGCCGCCTCCACAAAATGGCGGACAAAATATTTCTTCACAACCTACCTCAATATGGGTATTAAATGAAAGGGCTTGACTAGTAGAATACTGTACACTATAACAAATTTCAAATCCAATATGGCCGCCACCACAAAATGGCGGATTACATTATTTTTTTCACTACTACCTCAATATGGGTATCAAACGAAAGGTCTTAACTAGTAGAGTACTTTGCACTATGACAAATTTCAAATCCAAGATGGCCGCTACCACAAAATGGCGGATTACATTATTTTTTTCACAACTACCTCGATATGGGTATCAAATGAAAGGGCTTGACTAATAGAATGTTGTAAAGATGACAAATCTGAGGTAGTCGGGGGTTAATCAAAATTTTAATTTTGTTCTTGTTACTGAATTGTTTAGATGACTGGTGACCACAGTCAGACCGCCAAACGAGATTTTTTTTTATCATTACAAAGGTGTCATCACAACTGTTTACCCTATAATCATCTCTTTCTTGCTTGACCTTGTATTTGTAACACCATTTGTCAACACTTAGACGTGCGCTGTACTCATAATGTTTTAGGTAATTCTTGAAATAGTTGTCTATGATCGTTTTTTTTAATTAATCAGAGGAAAAAGCAGAGCAAAATGTTTATGCTTCTACACCTAATCATTATTACTATAGCCATAAAAGTGGTTATTTCCAACAACAAAAAACACAAACTATGGTCACACCCCGGACACTCCACTAAAACTCCATACAACCGCCGCTGTGGAGTTGCCTACTCTTCACACAACTACGCAGATGTCGTTCGTTCACACGCGTGAATGTGCGTTAGCGCTAGGGCTACTGAATTGTTTTATTGAATAGTTGTGCCCCTTGAGTTCACCTGGTGACGTAGTCTATAAACTTGCTATAATGTTGAGTTACATAAATAGAATGGAGCCAAATTATACTATTCTAATTAAAAGGGTGTTTGCACAGATTTCTAAATTGTTTCATAAATCTGTGGGTGTTTGTATTGCCGCGTAAAATGAAACGAAACCGATGATAGATTAGATCAGGTGCCTAGATATCTATTTCTGTTAGTAGGTACACATTCGCACTTTATTTTACACTTACCCATGAAGGAAACTTTACTCTGTCACTATAATTATTCCTACAGGCGTTATCAATCCGTGCTTGGGCACGTAAGTTACTGGCTGTGTAAGTTACGAACTTAGAGTTAAAAATTACTTCGTTATTATAAATAAATAAATATTGGTAGACAATTCACACACAACACCATCTGACCCCAAACTAAGCAAAGCTTGTAATATTATAAAGCAACGTTATTGAAAAGTTTCTAATCTTACGTTATTTTATCATTAGGAAATTAAATAAAGCTTTTAATCTTGTGCCGTTTAGTTGACGGACAGCCGTAAACAGCAAAACAACCCACCATGATGATAATTCGTTAGGAATTAGATGTTCGTTACCAGCCCTTCGTTGAGTGCTCCTAGAGTATCCGAAACGGCCTGAGGGGTGAGGAAGCTTGAAATTGGCGGGGGGTTGGGAGTGTCCGTTCTATCTGTATTATCTATTCTATGCTATGGTCCACCTACTAACTATAGTTAGTTATATATATATTACATTCCAGGGTCACACATTTTAAACTTTGTGAAATCTTGAAAAATCTTTTGAGTCACTGCGGCTTAGTATGACATGGATACAAAAAAACCGGATTCTTCAAAGCGAGAGTAAATATTCGATTTGAAAAAACCAAGATCCAGAAAATCCACTCAGGCAACAAATTCCGTAGCCTAGACATTGTTATCGTAATACTCGTAGTAAAGTCAAAGTTATTTGTACGAGTCTTTAGAAAGTCAACAATGAAACGATATAACTTTTTCAAGCTACAAGAAGATTTAAAAAAAAGTCTAGATAGAATGACGTCGTGTAGTTTTCATTGCATATTTAAAGGCTCTGCCTGTTAAAAAAAGGTAACACTACATCATGCAGATCATTTACACACTTTCCGAAATGTATAAGATAAAAGTCCAATAAATTGTGCGGCGATATTCAAGACTTTGAAGTCTGTTTAGAACAAGCCAGTCAATCTTTTGGGTGTCGTTGCCTATGAGCCTTTTGGCACATCTCTCGTCCCAGAGTCACAAGCTGGTACTTAGCCGATCCATCGCAAAGTTGCAAAGAGTATTTCTTGGTAAAAGTTGTTTACCATGGGTACGGCACACACCTTTTATCTTATTCGTCCGTTTAGAGAGATGAGAAATGATGCTGTATTTTTGTAAAATAGCAGATATTTTGTCAATCTTGGTTACTAAACGAGCGTATTGCGTCTTGTCACTGTATACTTAAAAATTAAAAAAATCTATTTCGTTCAAACATATTGTTTCGACTCTACAACGTCAGAGTAATTTTTTAGCTCTGCGACAAACTCGTTAAAGTTAAAGCACTCTAAAAGCGCGTTAAAGTTGACGATAAAATATTCTAGTTTTGCGTTTCGCAGCAGCGAGCAACACGGAAGGGAGTAGGCATACACAGCGTTTCCCCTGTGTCAAAGTACAAGTTCACGTGGACCATGGAGTTTGATAATATACTGTGGCTGAGGGTGGGGCTAGATTTGTGAATGGGGCTTTATTTTTTATGTGTTAGTGATTTGGCTGTGTAAGTATGATCGGCAATGGATCGGTACAGGTATGTTTTGTATGCAATAGTGCGGCTTTGCGCTAGTGTGCTACTTTCCCCTCCCGCAAGAAATGACAGAAAGATTGAAAACAATATTTTTTAGCTAAAGCTAATACTCCCATATGTGCTTGCGCGGAAGATCAAGTTGTTCGATGTTTTGCGGTTTCTTTATACTAGTTTTGTGAGAGAAATCCGCTAGATCCAGCCGTCGGAACGATAAGTGGGCTACTAATAGTTGCATCATGCCTGTTAGGCGGAAGAAAATGTATCAATGTATTTCCTCGGCGTAAAAAAAACAAGTAAAGAAAAGGAGGAAAAAAAGATCGTCAGGAAAATCTGTTAAATACGTATTTACATATATTAAGGTGCGTCCCCGGTTTTTGTCCAGTTTTCGGAGCTATCTACTCATTAGTCAAAACAAATATCAACTGGTTACATTAAATTTCTACAATTTCTTGGGTTCAATATGGTAGTTTCTTTTTTTGTTAATGAATTTATTGTTTAAATAATCTTCTCACAACAAAACCATAAAAAATATAAAATAATTGTAATTATCATGCATCTACTCGAAAAACCGCCATTATTTGGATTAGTACTTACACCACCGGATAGGTTTTACTTACACCACTGGATTCCATTACGAACATTTTGGTAGAATTTTTTTTTTTTCAAAAGACCAACATCCGATTTTAAAGTCTTTATTCTAAAATGTGAGCCTAAAACAGTGACAAATCCTACTGTTTCTCTCTTGCTCTTTATTGTGGTGTGCGATGAGGTAAGAAATACTCAAGGTCATTTGCTCGGGGTACGGCCTTAACATAGTATCAACTTTAGTAAACATTTGCGTTCAATTTTGACATGTCTGGAACAGTGTAATACCAAAACTGAATCGACCAATTTTGATGAGGTCAATTTTGTTTGAAAGATGATTGTTCGAGAAATTTGACTAGCCTCGTGGTTTAGTCGGTAATAAGCCTGCTTACTGAACCACACGGTCACGGGTTCGAACTCCAACTAGGACAAACTTTGTGTGAGGAATATTAATTTAATTAATTTAATATTAATATTAATTTAGTTATATTAACTTTGTTACTATGTTTTTTTAGAGTGACGGGAGGAGCAGTACATGCGCCTAATGGTAAGCACCACCCCTGTTCATAACAGCACAGTGTCACGCCATTGAAATAATAAGAGTCCAAACCCTGTAATTTCTATGGAAACATTGCTCTTGCAACCAGAACACAGGGACGTGTGCACGTTACTGCTTGGCGGGAGAACAACTGTAAATATTTGGTACTTTTGTGCAAAGAGCTCTACCACAACTATGTATCATAAATATGTATGTTGGTATTTAAAATGTATTTCTACCAGCTTCTCTCTTATTATATAATTGTCGCCTGATTTGGGGATGTTGTAAAGATTGTAATTTTTTTTATTCATGTTTATATTATTAGTCACAATAAAATTGTAAAAACCGTCAGAGTATAATCTAACGACGTCAGATTACAACTTAACCTGCCATAAGATTATAATATCACGCATTAGATTTTCAAAAATTGGCAACATCGGATGGCTTAGACAATTTTTAAATTCCACGCGCACCATTGTCTTCTCGGAGTCATGGGCGTAATGTGGTTCTAGAATCTTTCGAGGTCATGTGTCATCCACCAACCCGCACTGGGCCAGTGTGGTGGATTATGGCCTTGACTCTCTCCTTGGGAGAGAAGACCCAGATTCCCAGCAGTGGGAACATTTAGTGGGCTGATTATACTTGTGATTAAAAATCTTTTGTCCTTACGTTTTTTGTTACTGTTAGCCAACGATATGTATATTTTGACTAGTATTAGAATTTTGTTATTTGATTTTTCTAAACGCTAATTCATGATAAAATGTAAAAAATAGTCACAACCAATTTGTTCAATCAAGTAAAAATACGAGAATTATGATTTAAAGACTAATTAGAATGACGTATTATCTTAAGATTCTTTATCTGTTTGATGTGATCTAACAAAAGCTGGTAATGCTTTTTGTGCAAAGAAACAAAGTGAGCAAAATATAGGTTACATTAGAAACGCTAAAAGCCTAAGAAAAACTTTGTACGTGAGGAAGACCCATTGCGGGGGCGAGTCTACGGAGCTACGAGCCAGACGACGCGTAGGCGTTTCGTAGTACCGAGCGTAGGGGCTCGTAGCATGAGGTTGCTTTTGAAGCTTCTTTTTGTTTTGATAATATTTTTTAGAGTTCTCTGAATGCATTCTTACCTTGATTACAGGAATGCAGTTTTATTTCCAATATTATTAACTTACCTTCAGTAAGAAACAAACTATTTTTGTATAGTAACATGCCAATTTTAAATTGTAATTTTTTTCTAAACTTTGCAGAAAAACTTTCGTAAACTGTAATGCATCGGATGTTTCGCGCGGTAGGTTAGGGCGGCCGGGTACCACCGAGCGGGCGCGCGTTTCTCGACTGGCAGTTTCATCCCGCGCGATGAATTTCCCTTCAGGAGTTAGACTTGAATGGATCTGGGGCGCGATTGGTCGGGCGGTGTGACGTCATGACGAAAATCACGGGGATGTGGGTGTGTGGGGGTGAGTGCGGGTGTGTGTGTGGAGGCCCATGAATGGGCGCCGCGGCCGCGCCCGCGCCGCGCCTTACAGTGACGTCACCCAGCCTCAGTTATGCAACTCAGCATCCGAAATAGAAGCGAGACCTTATTAATAACTCTCAATGCACAATGCCTTATTTTAGAGCCGGTATTTATGGCCGGTTCTGATGTGAATTTGTTATTTTTATGGATGCGTAATGGACTCTTGGATGGATATAGACGTTGCCTTTGTTTGGGAAATTGGTATTGAGCTTGTAAACGTTGACTCACCCGGTTTGGTGAATTACACGTTATGTAATGGATGTACCTTTATTGCTACATTTAAGCTATGAAATATAATCACAATAACAATGATTTTTTAAATAAATAATTAAAAAACTATTTTACAAGTTTTTATAAACTTGTAAAATAGAAAATTAGTTTGCACAAAGGCTTTAGCAAAATCATTTTTTGCTTTGTAGATCTTGTAGTGTTATGATTAATAGTGTTTTTGAGTTAGTAAAACCATAATAAACAGTCTTGTCTCGATAAAACTCATCAAGGAATCTTTCTGAAGGTAACAAGAATGTTAAGTCAGTTTTTTTGCAGAGTTGCATCAATTAAAATGGTTCATTGAAGATTATCCAATCAAACAGTTAATTGCCCAGCAACTAATTATCATTAGTTTTGCACAAACGAGTCACATAGAGAATTGCAATAACTTGATAGCTAAAAATAATAATTGAATTGTGACAGATTTTAATATTACTATTTATTTTAAAAAAATATGGTTTTAGGTAAGTAAACGGGAATCGCATAAGCCTTTTTTAATTTAATCAGACTTTCCTCTCACTCCTTTGCACCAAATTTTCCAAATGCGGGTTGATAGATTTTTTTAAAGATGTTTCTATAACTGCATATCTATCTGTTCAGTGACATAAATAAGCGATGTTTTAATTATAGGTATATGTGCTAAACCTTGGATTTTTTAAGCTTTGCTATTGACATGGGTTAGTAATAAATTTAAATTAATTCACGTTAAGTTATAAATTCTTTCTTTCTTCCAGATCACTTCTTACATATATTTTTACAGAATTATTTGAATAAATAACTAACAGCCATACAAACGTTGGCATTTATAATATTAGTAGGATTAACAAAGGAACTTAAAATATTTTAAACTAGCTGCGCTCCGCTGATTTACCCGTGTAGTTCCCGTTATTTTTCCGTAATAAAAAGTAGCCTATGTGATATTTCAGCTTATAATCTGTGTTCCAGATTTCAACCTGATTATGACGTTCCGACGTGATTGAGCAACAATCATCTAAACATCTAAACATCCACACATCTAATATGATTTATTTATAACATTAGTAGGGCAGTAGGGATATGTATTTGCAACCGCATCTCTGGGCAGTGTTTTCTATGACCGCATCGATAGGTTTGCCGTACCACTGGCTGCATGAGTGGGGGTGCTGTGCTGTGCTGGCATGGGTCAGATAGGCGGTGATAAGCAGTCGGTGCTCGACCTTCGAACTTTACACTTTGCCGTATGCAGCGCCGGAAATAGATCGGAAGCCGAGTCCGACGGTCGACGACCGCGTGCCTTCCAACGTACTACGGAAACTCGAACGTTGCCTGTGTACGACTGATATCGCATTAATTAACGACATATTTTTTTTTATATTATAGAGTGTTTCACGAGCCTGATGGCAAGAAACAAGCCCATAAAACTAAACTATTGGAATATGAAGAGCTATCTGCGACGGTGGGCCAAAGGTTGATGAAGGTGGCTATCAACATCGAAATATATAATGCTTTGGAGGAGGCTATAACCCAAAAGAGCTTCCATACAACCAAATTTTTTTAATATTATAATTTAATACAACTTTATGAAGAAGTAATTTAACATAAAACAGAAAGAGGACTTAATTGTAATTTTGTGTGAAATTAGCTTAATTTTTTTACTGTTTAAAAAGCTAATTAATTTAATTAGTTTCAACGGCTGCGTTGCCATTGCATGATTTCCTTCGAAATTTTAAAAGTGAGAATACATCACAGTTTTCTCACTGCATTCAACATTTGTCGAAACTTCCTTAGTAAGGGCTTGCTCACCCCTCTTCCCTGCCGCACCCCCGCAATGACCCGGTCACGCGCAACAAGTGGAGGCATATCGACTGCCCGTTTGACATTTACGGAGCTAGCCTCGAGATATATCCGACATGACCTATGCCATTTAGTGCATCGGAGGACACCTTACGATCCAAGCAATTATTAATAATTCAATTATTATATTAAGAGGAAGTAGGACAGGAGATGCCTATACTAATGAAATTATTTTTTACCATAATATAAAAAAGATGTTAGTGTTAAATGTACCTAAACTTATTCCCCGTATCCGTGTCCTGTGCCCTTGCAGTGAGGGTATAGGAAGTTTAGGCCATAGTGGTTGAAGGTTTTGGTGTAAGCTTTTGGCAAATGTTAGTAAAATGACGACAATGTTCTTTTGTCATTATAAAGGACGCAGAGAATAAATCAGACTAATCACAGCTTATGTTTAAAAATCTGTGACTCCCTCATTGTTATAAAATACAATCTTTTCGTTTAACATTTTTGGCCTAGTGACGAGGTTGTTCGATTTAAAAGTTTGTTGCTGGGAATGCTGCGATATCAGAAAGTTAGATTTAAACTTGTTTCAAGTCTTGCACTTTAAATAATTTGTAAACTTTCACTGTTGACACATAAATCTTAGTGACAGTCATATTTAAGTGAAAAGTAGCTTCTATAAAATATTTTTTTTTAACTTTAATAGGTTTACACTTGACCGCCATCTCGCCTGATGTTAAGCGATGATGCGGTCTACGATGGAACGTCGATTTGAAGACACAAAGATTGTAACCATCGGGAAAACCCACTCAGGCAACGTATTCCACAACCTTGACGTTCTTATCACGAAAGTACAGTCGAATCTCTTCGTTCGTGTCTTTGGAACATCAACCATGAAACGATGTCGCTTTTTCGAGCTGCGAGCATTCCGATAGAAAAAAAGGCAATGTGGTATTAGATTGTGCAAATCAGTCGCACTCTCTCCGAAGTGTATCCGATAAAAAAACCGATAAGCTAGCAATTTTTCGGCGATGTTCGAGACTTCGCAGTCTTTTTCGATTACTTCAGAGAACTTCACGAGGGTGTTATTGCCTATGAGTCTTTTGGTACGTCTCTTGATCGATTCCAGAGCCTCAAGCTGATACTTAGCCGATCCATCCCAAAGGTGCGAATAGTACTCCATACAGGAGCGAATCTGTGCTTTGTATAACGTGAGAAACTGTTCAGACTTGAAGTAACTCCGCACCTTTGAGAGTTTGGTTGAACCATACCAAACCATTTGATGGTTCGGTATGGTTTAACTATATTTAAAGTTGAACGAAAAGAATTGATATCTGTGAGTGGAACGCATTCCACATTCAAATGTTAGTCCGTTGGCTAGAGAAAGGACCTGTTTCATCTGATTCTTCAATGATTCTCGCATACCAGAGAAAAAGAGAAGAGAAGAGAAGAGAACGATCTTTATCTTTACCAGACAAAGATGGTCTATCGAGTTGTGTGTATTACCTATCTAGATTTAAGAGTAAAATATAATTATGGTACAAATTAAACTAAATTTTTGTCTCTTTCTATTGATGCCACAAATGTCGTAAAGGTACTAAATCAAATTTGTCTTCACTATAAAAAAATTACAAAACTTTTGTTGCTCGCGGTATAAAATACTTATCTTATAAACGATAAAGTTTGTGAGAATGTATGAATGTGTATTTGTAAATCTTTCATGAAAAACTGAAGCAATTTGGACAAAATTTGGTACATGTATACAGAATTAGAAGATCTAAATATAATGATCTGGAATAACGCATCGGATTATTTTCTCCCCGGAAAATAACGGATCGGCGACTACGCGGGTGAAACCGCAGGGCGCAGCTAGTTATGTTATATAATCAAGCCCACTAGTTGGATCCAAACCCCGCATGCTAGCGGCATTACCATGCTGAATGTCAATGCTTATATTGTTTCATTAATCTGTAGCTAATATGTTGAACCTCATAAACAAAGAGTTTACATACTTATACTCAATATAGAGTTAGATTTTCCGCAATGTTCCTTTGTGTCAATCGTAAGCAGATGACGTGCATACTTTCTATGGCAACAGAGTGATGTGTCGCGTTTTTTTTTTTTTAATTTATTTAGTATCAGATTTTTTTTCTTACAAAACATAAGTTGCCTTAAAATCTAATTGATTTGTCCAGACAACTAATTCTCGACATAAATAATTATTCTACCCGCAAATAACATACATTATTAAAACAAATTAGTCAAGATAACAGCCTCATACATGCGCGCAATGGTGACGTCACACCAAACCACCACTGCCCCGTGTGCGCATGCACCGATCTATGCAATACCGGTTTGCAATACGCACACTACAACAGTCACCAGTTGCAGCGATCGCGCACCACGCGCATTGATACAGGACCGCGCGTTAAAAGTATGAAACTTCTACAAGAGCGACAAGGCAAGAAAGACGCTACCCGTGCTTTCGGTGTAAAGCGTTTGTGCCAACTCTATACGTAGTTAGTATATTTAAACTCTTTGCTCATAAACAAATTTGGTCACGCGTCGCGTCGTCTAAGCGCTTGAAAGTTAACAAATAGGTAGTTGAAATGAATATGCCACCGTAAATACAATCAAATTATAATCTAACAAAGTCAAATTATAAACGAACCTACCGTAGGATTATAATCCCACGCATTACATTATTAACTGACGGTGTTTTAAACTTTTCTCTTTGTTGCTCAATCACGTCTTTTTTAACTATAATAGGTTCGCACTTGACCACCATTTCGCCTGATGTTAAGCGATGATGCGATCTACGATGGAGCGTGCTTACCTAGAAGAGAAGAAACCAATTGACTTTGTACTCGATTTGAAGACACCAAGATTGTAACTATCGGGGAAAATCCACTCAGGCAACGCAATCTACAACCTAGCCGTTCTTATCACAAACGTGGAGTCAAGTCTCTTCATTCGTGTTTTTGGAATATCAACCAAAAACGATGCTGCCATTTTGAGCAGTCCGATAGAAGAAAAGGCAAGGTGGTATCATGTAGATCAGTTGCACACTCTCCGAAGCGTATTCGATAAAAGCATAAGCAGCCCACTAAATGTTCCCACTGCTGGGACTCGGGGCCTTCTCTCGCAAGGGGAGCGTTTAAGGCATTAATCCACAACGTTGGCCAAGTGCGGGTTTATGGATGACACATGACTTCGACAGATTCTAGGTACATGTCGGTTTTCTCACGATGTTTTCCTTCACCGTTTTTAAATTAGCGGCATTACGCACATGACTTCGAAAATACAGTGATGCGCGTGGTGGGATTCGAACCCGGAGGCTCCAGATCGGCAGTCGCCGTTCTCCCGACTAGACCAGCCGTAACTTCGATAAAACTTCTTAATTCGATAAAAAATCGATAGGAATTTTATAGCCGATGGTCAAGATTTTGAAGCTTTTACGCACAAGAATATTACGCAGAAGATTGCCTATGAGTCTACGTTGTCGTCGTAACGTGTTAACGGATCTGGTTGAAATTTGGTACACAGTTCGGTTACAGTCTGGAAGAACACATAAGCTACTTTTTATCCCTGGAAAATAACGGAAACAGGAACTACGCGGGTTGAACCGCGGGAAACTGCTAGTGTTAATTTTATGACGTGCAAACTATCAGACGTTAGCTAGCTTAAAATACAGAGAGAACTGTACGGCCTTGCTTATGGTTTGAATAAAGAGGGTAGATTCCATTCGGCCCAAGGCGGTAGAGTGCGTCACACAGCAAGGACGGGCTGGCCTTACAGCCTACACTAAACATATTGAACACTATTTGAACATCAGCTATTTAGGCCATGAGGTAATGGCGTGCCCATTACGCTGTTAATGTCTGTTCTTGGGGTTTTGGTTTCGCTTTTCATGAAACGATTGGTTGATGGTAGGATAACATTCACCAGTTCGTTTATGAAAAACGTTATTTTTTTCTTTTTTCTATAGTATAAAGAGATGGGACGGACTAGACACGCGTTTGATGGTAAGCCATCTATATAAACCAATAGATGTGCCCTGAGCACAGAGTGAGTGTTTTACACACAATCAATCTATTTGACCCCTAGAATCGCTCTTGAGATCGTTGCTAGCTATGCGGTTTCAACCGCGTAGTTGCCAATCCCGTTATTTTCTTGTTATAGGTAAAAAATGTAATTACAGCTAGGAATATCACAAAAACTACTTTATATCACAAGAAAATAACGAACTGAACGCACGGAACTGCACGGGTGAAACCATGAAAAGCTGACAACACAAGAGTTGCTTGGTGAAAAATTAGATGTAAGTCTAAGAAGTTAGTTACGTATGCATATATACATTAGTTGCAATTTCTGTCCGGCTAAGAACAAAAAAATGCTCGCGAATAACTTAGTAATTAGCATCCATGTTAGGTATCACAGTTTTGCTATGTTAAATTACTTCCAATTAATAGAACACAAAGTCCAGTCAGTCTTCTTGTGACTACGGCGGTTGTAACGCTGCCCAACATCGAACATCGAGGTATTAAATAATAATTTTAGGTGATTAAGTCCTGTATAATATAAATAATATAGCAAGTCCATTATCTGAATTGGTATGGCAGCATGCGTCAGTGTGATGACAGGGGAGGATGCGCAGGGCGAACGGCTTCGATTAACAAGTCGGACAAGAATGAACGCGCGTCACCCGCGCTTCGATTCATGAATAGAGGCTGCAACCCTGGATGACCCAGTTTTTGACTCCATACCTAACACACTTAACTCGAAAACGACTTAAACAACAACACATCCGTCGTACCATTCCATTCTCTACTCTCTACGCTATAGATACCAGTTTAGCTTGCAATTTGAAATTGGGATAAGTCAGTTGTCGTTCCATGGTGAAGTATGACGTCAGTGAGTATGGAAGGGGATTGCAGCGCAGGAATTAGGTCAGTTTCATTCTGAAACAGGTTGGGCTGAGAGGGGGAGGAGGACAGAGGGCGCTCGATCGCGAATCAACACTGATAATAATTATTGCGAAGAAGGGCTAGAAATTTAGTTGGCACATCGAAGACAACAATGGACATCATGTTCGTTACGTTTGCTTGAAAGCACCAAGCTCATGTTTTATTCTTCCCAACATTCGATATTGTTAAAACACTAATATATAATCCTACTAATGCGAAACTTTGGATTTACTGATGTTTGGATGTTTGTCGCTCAATCACGCCGAAACGTCTGAACGGATCGGGTGAGATTTGAAACAAGGACAGACTATAGTCTGGTATACAAAGGTCGCTTTTCATCCTGGGACGACAATGGGAGCGGAAACCGCGTCGTGCTGCTAGTAATAATCTAATCCTACAATTATTTCTGACAAAGCCCCAATATCTGATAATAAATAATACATTTGTTTAAGAAGTTTGGGATTACTTATCGACCAGCAAGATGATGGAAACAAGGAAAGAATCTTTCTAGTAGAGATGGAATACATTTCTTCTAGCTAAAATATGCTTCATCGTAGCGTGCGTCGTGACCTTAGGGCATTTAGCCATAGTTTGTCTGACATCGGGTATCGTGGCTTAACATCGTGTGAAATGCTTATTTTTCATTTTAAATTTATCAACTACACAAACTCTGGGGTCCGTGACCGTTTCTTCTTTTTTTTTACATATATTTTGGATTAGGGGAAGAAAAGAAAGTAGGGAACATTTTCAACCCAACTCTAATGCTCCTTAGTTCGATTTAGCAATTTTCTGAGTCGCTTCCGCTCTCAGAGCCTTTACCACGGCCACATTTCTGTCCCTGCTGGCCTGTTTGTAATACAGATAGATTATAGTCTGGAATAAAATATAGGCCACTTTTCATTTCGGTAAAATATCAGGAATGGGAACTACGCGGTTGAAACCGTGGAATGCTGCTAGTATCTATTTGTGTTAATAAAATAAACATAATTTAAGAACTCAAAAAACCCGACTGCATAAAAAGTGAACCAAACTACATACTATAAAACTGAAAAGAATAAAACAAGCACTTAGATTTCTGGTGGTTTAGAATTCTATAATATGTTATTGAATTAATACTATTGAAGAAAATAAAATATATTCTAGTAAAGAAACATAACAACGGAACAGTCGGGATCCATTAAACAACTAGATTGGCTGTAGAATAATAATGGATAAGCCAAATCAAAAAACGATAAAAAAAAAAAAAAATTAAATACCTAACAACGATACTCCTCTTGACATAGTTTGTTGACTTTCATTTTTTTTATTTGGACAACATAGCGACTACCAGACGCCATATTGTCCATATTGAATTTACACTAATGTCATGTCTTTAGTGTCACTTGCGAGACTAAGAGGAATCGATTGTCGTGTGAATCATAAAAATCGGCCCAGGCGTTTGGTCTATGTAGTATTTCAAAGAATCATACATACATACATACATACATACATACATACATACATATATAGACTGATAAACACATTACCACTCCTTTGCGTCGCGCAGGCGGGTTAAAAAGTTACTTGTGTACTAACTGTGGCTATAAATAGGCCTGTGCGTCGTTCTTCCTAGTACGTATTGAGGTGAGTTATCACCTGAGTAGCCTCGACGTGGAGAGATTTCATCAAGTACCTACTGGTCTGCGTCTGACGACTAAATTGAATTTACAGCATTATAAACTCATTTACAGCGTTATAGCTCTAAAACATATAAAGATTATATATAGATACTAAGGGAAAAAGTTACTAATAAAATTTAAAGGTCATTTCATACGCTACAATTCTGTTATCATTATTTTTAATTTATAAACTAAACATTTAGTAAATACCATATTGTTAAAAGTGCGCTATAATTAAAAACCTATGCGTTATACAAAAAAAAATCAAATAAAAAAGATGACAAATATTATTATCTACACTAACGATCACTACAATTTTTATCGTACGATGCGCGGTTCGCCAGATATTCAATAAAACTTGTTTTCTAAGATGGCGGCTGAAGTGAACCTCCCCCCGCCGCGCCTACTTGGATTTACATTCAGAGGACACCCCTGAACATATAAAATAAAAAATACCAGGTCCTGTACGTTGCATTACAAAACTACTTTATTTGCTGCGGAGCTTGGACTTTTTTTTGATGATTTTCCTGGTTTTTTCCAAATAATTATTGATTATAATCAATTGAACAACTAGACACACACGACTGTAACGATATTTTATTGCATAGGTAAGCCAGAGTGGAGGCCTTGTTTGTATAGATTGAAGAGACAAGCAGGACATGTGCCTGATGGTAAGCAACACGCCTGCCCATAAAGTTCACATAATTTACTAGCACTCCACTACACTGTACAAGTATTTTAAATATGTTGTATATGTGCAATTAAACAATAAACAAAACAATAAACAATAAACATGCAATTAATTTGTATACACTGATTCGACAGGGTAGGGCACAATAGCACATAAGCAAACTTTCTGTATGGTTTGTCTGCTTCATTTATAACATAAAAATGGAACGTTTTAAGGGATATATAGATGTAGATACGAGTAGTAATTGAGCGGTTACAGTGACTAGTCCTTCAGGTTGCAACTCTTTTTTTGTAACATATCAACGATCTGCTGTACTCCGATGTATTTGGGCACGCAAATGATAGCACTGTTGCGGAGAATGTAATTTCTTCCGACTATATTTTTCAGAGTGCACCTGTAGTGGTAACTAACCATCCCGAGTTTTTGGGCGCCACTTACCATCTGCGTTTAACCAAAGCTAAATTAGCTGCCAAAAAACTGGTCGTTCTGTTGATGGTGGAGATGAAGTTAGGCGAATCCACTCTGGGCCAGCCGTAATCCCAGCTAGGGATTATGGTCTTTACTCTCTCATTCCACGAGAAGGCCCCGAGTCCCAGCGGTGGAAGCATTTCGTGGGTTCTTTGTGCTATGCTGTAAAAATTTTAAAATATAATATTTTTTACATATCAAAAATGTCGAAGTGCGAAAGCAACATAAAGATACTCATTGTGACCAATGATAATATGTTTAATCTAATCTCTAAGTTTATTCTTTCAATTCAAATAAAAACAAATATTTACAGTAAGTTGTATCATTCGAAAAGAGGTGACCCAGACAGAAATGCACGCAAGCAACACTGTGACGTCATACTTCTCCTTCCAGCGTGGTGCCCACCCCCTACAGCAACTAGGAAATTGCAATTTTTACTTCAATTACATTTCCTTTGATTTACTTTTTCTGACTGTATAAGGAGTGTTGATTTTTTATACTGTAGGTACTTGTTTGCGCCATAATATGGCAAAAAGTATGCAATACAACGCGGCGTAGTGCCACGCCTAAAACGGCAAAAAACCGATCGAGACTCGCGGAAACATGCGATCGAGAAGAGGCCCTTTATTGGTCGAGCCGCGGGTCCTTCCGTGTGATTGGTCCGCGCCGCGACTCGCGCCCGCGGATCACCCCATGACGCGGAGGCACTTTCGCCCGCAGTCCAAAAACAACCCTTGTCACGTGCGCACGCGTCGCGGTCGCCGCGCCCGCGCATCAAATATCGGCGGTATCGACCCTCGGCGCCGGCGTCATATCGGGCGCCTGAGCACACTTTGGACCCCGGACCACCTCGGATCCTCGGGAAAGCCGTATTGGGGTAAGTGGTGCACCCGTTGTCGTATTTGCTTACATATTGCAGTATTGGCGAACGGCCCCGGCTGAAACAAGTGGTCATTACGAACCGGATTATCGGTTTCTAGCCCTATAAATTCATTGTTACAGTCCACTATTACATAATATTGTAACTATTTGCAGTTCTCTGAACGATAGTTTCGTACATACATTACCTACTTACCGATTATATCTACAGAACACAATACCTACCGGTCTTATGTATTATGTGCATTTACGTATAATTGTGTCTATTTAACTTATATTTGTAAGGGAGGCCTACTACAGGCACAACTGTTTACTTGCATATTTTACATGGCCGTGGTTTGTTGATGGGTTCGAGTGTGTGATAATAAAAGTTCTTAATTTAAGCTATATAACGTCTGTGCCAGTGTCAGTGCTAGTAGCGTGTCTAACCTTCTAGAACATAGATTTCTGCCTACTTTAGTGGTTTAGGTTCGCGTGCCGCGCGGATTATAGGTCACGCCACGTGGCGTGTAAGTTACCTACAGGAGGTAGTTGTGAACCCCGCCCGACGTTCGGTTTACCTAGCGTGTGCGCCGCTCGCGCATAGCGGCTATTTTGCATCACCACGTGTCGTGTGGTCTGACTTGGACCCCGAAATTCGCGCGTATATAAATATTGCAGCCACTCGCGTATTAATACGGAATATATGCATCGCGTAACGATACTTTGTGTCAATACGTAATTTCATTTCGATCAAGTTGGAGCACAATTCGTAAAAGAAGCCAGTGTAAAAATATTACAGTAGGCATACCGAAGTAATGTTTTGTAGTTCGGTATTGGCCATATAAACAGTAGCTCAATATTGGTGTCGAATAAACAGTAGGTCAATGTTTGTGCCATATAAACAGTAGCTCAATTAGGAGAGTTTCCGCTAGGAACAGTAAACCAACATTTTATTAATAAATGAACATACAGTGCAAACGCCACACAATATCGTCACAGTGTAAAAACGTCACAGTGTAAAAAACGTCACAGTATAAAGAATATTTAGCAGTAAAATACTACAGTTATAAACAGTTAAAATCACGTTACGGATTGCAGAATTTATTTTGTGGTAATTAGTACTTAATCCAACGAAACAAAATGTCGAAGTCGGAAGATAATCGTAAAAAATTAAAAATTAAATTGGCCGAAGCTAGACTTAAGTCTTATTATGCTCGAATTCAAGGATTGCATGAAATGGCATCCAAACTTAATCCTTCTGACGGTAAAGAAGTGCAACATTTTCTAGACGCGTCGTCTAATTTGACTTTAATGCGCAGTGAGTTTAATAATGAGTTCGACGAACTTAGTTTAATAAAAATGGAATTATATCCAGAAACGGAACTGGACATGAAAGCGTTCGAATGTTTTGAAAGTATGTTTGTAATGGTACAGGGAAAGGTCAACTTCCTTGCTAAGGCTACAAAAACATCAACCGGTCCAGTCGAAAATTCTACGCTTAAAATGAAACTACCGCCAGTGGAGTTACCGAAGTTCAGCGGCGATGCAAAAGCATGGCGTATGTTTATTGAATGTTTTAATAGCATGGTTCATGACAACCCGCAAATATCAAATTCAGAAAAAGTGTACTATTTATGCGGGCAGTTGTCCGGCCGGGCGTTAGAATGCGTCGCGGGTATCACGCCTACCGCGGACAACTATGCGCTCATTTACGAGACGCTAACGTCCACATTTGAAGATATCAGATCCATGGCCACAGCTTATCTGGATGACTTGTTAAACGTAAAGAAATTGCAGCATCCTACCGTGGATGGGTTAACTGGATTTATCGATAAATTTTCAGTCTCAGTCGCAGCATTTCAAAGGCTAGACATTCCGGCAAAGCTGGATTTCATTTTTGCAGCCTAAAGCGAGTAGATGTGGAAACGGCCCGGCTATTCGAAAACTCCGTTCGGCACCAGACCATACCAAAATACGAAAATTTTGTAAAATTTGTTAAGGAACAAGTCAAAATTATAACAAGAACTGGAGAACATACTCCATGTCTGAACGTTAAAGGTGGATCCGCGTTTAATAAAATCCCGGTACCTAAAAACACGTCAGCTTCTGGAAGAGCTATCCGAGCATTGATGACGTCCAATACAGGGTGTCCGCTATGTAACCGAGAACATGTGAATTTCTCTCACTGTACCGAATTCTTAAATTTATCGGTAAAGGAGCGGTTTAATATGGTTAAACTAAATAGTGGTTGCGTCATATGTTTGAGTTGTCAGCATAAAACAAACGTATGCAAGATTAAAGGTAGCTGTAACACGTGTTCAGGTAAGAGTCACCACACTCTTTTGCATTTTGCTAAACCACAGGTTAGTACTTCGCTGCCGATTTCTAGCATAGAGGAAGAGTCAGGCGTAGAGATGGAGTATGAAAACGAAAGGACTGATGAAGACGTTGTGTTATGTTCGATACAAGACTCATTGCCGAAGGATTTAATGCCAGAAGGTCGGTTGACTACTGTTTTGCTAGGTACCGCTCGAGTGCGGGTATTAGATGCGTCGGGTACTGCCCATTCAGTAAGGTGTCTCATCGATAATGGGTCACAGAACCATTTCATCTCCAGAACGTGCTGTGAACGGTTGGCTTTGAAACCACAGAACCTCGGGTCTCCGATGGTGGTAAACGGCTTTGGAGGAAGCTCCAATCCTGTAATAGGAGTAACGGAGTTAGAGTTGTTTTCGCGGTTCGATAGGAGTAAGCCTTACAAGGTAAGGCCTTTAGTCGTAGAGGAAATTACCCATAGGCTACCTACGGCTACCATAGACAAGTCCATGTTGAGGTATCTTAGGGGTGCTCCGTTGGCAGATGACACTTTTGATTGTCCGGGAGAAATTGATATGCTCATTGGAGCCCAAATGTTTTCTAAACTTCTGTTACCTAAGCGCATATTGGGCCCCCCTGGGCGTCCCGATGCAATACAGACGACGTTAGGATTTGTTCTTATGGGAGATGCGCCAATCTTGAAACCAACGCCTCGACGTAGTACGGCGGCATTTTGCACTTTCACCGGGGCTCGGTTAGACGAAGTAGTTAAACGCTTTTGGGAATTAGAAGAAGTTCCTTCGTATTCCGCTTCCCGGCTAAGCCGAGAGGAACAAGAATGTGAGAAATATTATGCATCCACCACCACTCGAGATAATAATGGGAGATATACCGTAGCCCTGCCTTTTAAATCCGACGTGACTAATTTGGGGAACTCTATGTCAACGGCGGAAAAACGGTTTTTGGCTCTTGAAAAAGGATGAAAGTTTCCACTCAGCTTAAAAAAACGCTTATGATGAAATAATTAGAGAGTATTGTCAGAAAGATATTATAGTACCAGTACCAAGGTCATCATCGGGTTATATTATTCCTCATCACGGAGTCTTACGGAACGATAAAGTTACTACCAAATTACGCGTGGTGTTGGATGCTAGCGCCCTTACGGATAAAATGTCTCGCTGAACCAAATATTACACACAGGTCCAAACTTGCAAGGCGACATATTCCGAATTTTGCTTAATTTCCGACTGTTCCCGGTGGCATTTTGCGCGGATGTTAAACAAATGTACTTACAAATTAAGATGGCTGCACCGCATAGGAAATACTTGAGAATGTTGTATCGCTTTAATCCAGGTGAAGATTTGCAGCTGTATGAATTCAACAGACTTTGTTTTGGGCTGTCTGTGAGCCCTTATTTAGCCCTTCGCACAGTACGGCAGCTTTGTAAAGATGAAGGGAAAGTTTCCCTTAGCAAGCAAGGTGGCTAGCAGGGATTTATATATGGATGATATAGTCTCAAGTGAAAGCTCAGTATCGGTCGCTACACAAGCCTCAGTGGAGTTGATAAATTTATTTAAATCAGGCGGGTTCGATCTCACAAAATGGTCTAGTAATTCCAAGCAACTACTCGCACGGCTACCAGCAACTCATTTGCATCCCCAGGTAGTCAATTTCGAGGATGACGGCGGTCAAAATTCTGGGCGTTAAATGGGATCCTCGAGAGGATTCGTTTTCTTTCGATATATCCCTGGTAGAGACCTCTGCACTAAAGGAATATTCTTTCGGCTGTTGCGAAGTTATGGGATGTGCTAGGATTTGCAGCCCCGGTGATTCTATATGAAATTGATCATCCAAGAGATGTGGAGTTTAAAATTAGACTGGGATTCGGTTCCCCTAAAGCTATTTTCGATAAATGGAGGAAGTTCCAAGAAGAATTACCATTGTTGGCTCAGTTATCCATTCCGAGGCATGTAGGTGTTGTTGATGGAGCAGATGTCACCTTATTAGCCTTTTCCGATGCTAGCGAAAAGGCGTACGGAGCAGTTGTATACCTCCACATTCAGACTGAAAAGGGTACAGACGTGAATTTATTATGCGCAAAATCGCGGGTAGCCCTTTGAAATCGGTCACTTTGGCCCGTCTGGAACTCTGCGGAGCAGTATTGTTGGCCAAGTTAGTCAAGGTAGTGATTCATACGTACGAGTCGCGTTGGAAAATTCGGCGAGTTTTGCATTTACCGATTCTACAGTGGTATTGCATTGGATTCATTCTAGTCCTCACCGGTGGAAGGCTTTCGTGGCCAATAGAGTCGCGCAGATTCAAGAAAATCTAAGTTCGGATAGCTTCCATCATATTTCTGGAAAAGAAAACCCGAGCGATTGTCTGTCCCGTGGTCTTACTCCAGCACAGCTTTTAGAACACCCGCTGTGGTTCAAAGGTCCTTCCTGGATCGCACAACCGTTGGAAACGTGGCCAATACAGCCATTTAAACCAGCCGAGACCATTGTTGCCGAAGCTAAACCGGCCGTAGTGTTAACGACAACAAAAACAAATCCGCCTGTTCTATATCAATTAAGTCAACGGATATCCTCATGGTCAAAATTGGTTCGTATAGCAGCCTATGTGTTAAGGTTTGCAACCAAGGTTAAAGTTAGAGGTCCATTGGCAGTAGAAGAGTTAGACAGGGCCGAATTGGCTATTATTAGAGCGGTGCAAACGGTGTATTTTCGCGACATAATTGAAGCCATTCGGGAAAATAAGGTTTGTAGGAAGTCGGTGCAAAACCTGCGTCCGATTTTGGTAGCTAACGTCTTACGAGTTGGAGGTAGGTTAGAAAAAGCCAACATTACCTTTGATCACAAACATCCTATTCTATTGCCGAAAAAAGACCATGTGGTAAATCTTATTATCGATCATATGCATCGCAAAAATTGTCATACCGGTCCACATTTGTTATTGTCAATTCTTAGACAGACATTTTGGATATTATCTGGCCGCAGCATTGTACGATCTCGGGTGCACGCCTGTAATGTCTGTTTTCGAGTTCGTCCTCAACCTTTTAACGCTCCAGTCATGGCAAATTTACCAGAATGTAGATTACAAGTTACGAAGCCATTTGCTCAGACGGGGGTTGATTATTTTGGTCCAATAAATATAACATTATCTCGTGGGCGAGGTATAAAGACTCAAAAGGCATATGTGGCAGTTTTTTTGTGTCTCACGACAAGATGCACGCACGTTGAAATAGCTCCAGATTTAAGTACAAACTCATTCTTGAACGCTCTGAAAAGATTCCTGGCTAGACGTGGTCCAGTACAACAAATTATGTCAGATAACGGTACTAATTTCATTGGAGCCCGATCTTATCTTAAAGAACTATATGATTTTATTCGATCCGATGAGTACGTTAAGGTTTGGGGGGAGGAGCTGAATAGTCATCGCATAAAATGGCAAATGATTCCCCCGAATGGCCCACATTTTGGAGGAGGATGGGAAGCGACAGTGAAAGCCTTTAAATCGCATCTATTCCGAGTCCTCGGCGATCAAATATTAACCTACGAAGAACTTTTAACGGTACTGTGTCAGATAGAAGCCATTTTAAATTCGAGACCTTTGGGCATAACTCTTAGTTCTGATCCCTCAGAACCCGTAGCACTGACCCCAGCTCATTTTCTACACATGACCCCACTAAGCTCATTGCCAGCCGCCCCGGTTGAAGAAACCCGGACTTCCCTGTTGTCCAGGTATTTGCTCCTGGATCAAATAGTGCAATCTTATTGGCGCCGGTGGAGTCAGGAATATTTGCACACATTACAAGTTCGAGGAAAGTGGTTAACCGACACCGAACCCGTCAAGAAAGGCACGGTTGTGATAATAATGCAACGAAACACCGCTCCTTTGCATTGGCCGCTAGGTATCATTCAGAAAGTTTTCTCCGGAGAAGACAGTAGAACTAGGGTAGCATTAGTTCGTTCAAAATCTGGGACTATGATGCGGCCCATTGTGCGACTTTGTCCACTACCATCTCAGTAAATCCCTGTGGTTGGGAGTAAAACTTTGTAAATATTTATGTTAGTTGTTAATTGTATGTAAAGTATATTCAATCCTTTTGGTTAAATTGTTGTTGATCTCCTACCTGATAGTCTTATTATTCACCTATAACACTACACATAGTACACAACACATTACCTTTAGATCGGAACATTCATTATTCATTACACTAGTTTGATAGTTACAACTTTAATTGAAAGAGACCCTTTCAAGCCGGGGGCTGTTGTTTGCGCCATAATATGGCAAAAAGTATGCAATACAACGCGGCGTAGTGCCACGCCTAAAACGGCAAAAAACCGATCGAGACTCGCGGAAACATGCGATCGAGAAGAGGCCCTTTATTGGTCGAGCCGCGGGTCCTTCCGTGTGATTGGTCCGCGCCGCGACTCGCGCCCGCGGATCACCCCATGACGCGGAGGCACTTTCGCCCGCAGTCCAAAAACAACCCTTGTCACGTGCGCACGCGTCGCGGTCGCCGCGCCCGCGCATCCAAATATCGGCGGTATCGACCCTCGGCGCCGGCGTCATATCGGGCGCCTGAGCACACTTTGGACCCCGGACCACCTCGGATCCTCGGGAAAGCCGTATTGGGGTAAGTGGTGCACCCGTTGTCGTATTTGCTTACATATTGCAGTATTGGCGAACGGCCCCGGCTGAAACAGTACTAGTGGTAGCCGATTGGAAATTTGACCTTAAAAGCAATGGGTATTATTAATCTTTGAATAAGGAATATCACAATATATAATAAGGGTATTAATCTCTATATATAAAAATGTTATATTGGTTTGTGTACGCTTCAAAAACTCAAAAAGTTCTGCACCGATAGAGCTGAAATTTTACAATGATGTATAATCCGCATCAAGGATTGTTTTTATCTAATTTTTGCATCACAATGTGCCACAGCGAAGCGTGGGAGGGTACAGCTAGTAATTTATATAATGTAAGGGTATTAATCTATTCTTAATTTGACTATAGACTAACTAAAAGAGTTTTTTTATGAGTGTGTGTCGAATATTGTATGGAAGCGTGTTTAACCCTTTTATAGATTTAGTTAAAATATACATATTTTTTACTCGCGGTTTTGTCCGCAAAGTTCTCGTTCCTGTTATTTTGTGTTCTTCCAAACTGCAATCTGTGTTCCAAATTCCAGCCCGATCCTTTCATACGTTACGACGTTATTGAGTAACAAACATCCAAACATTGACATTTATTATATTAATAGGCAGTATGATAAACGTGCGAAATTATATACTCCTCCGTCTGCCTAATTTTTGTAAAGTTTCTAATTTTTTTAACTATAATAGGTTCGCACTTAACCGCCATCTCGCCTGATGTTAAGCGATGATGAGACCTACGATGTAGCATGTTTACCTAGAAGAAACCGATTCACTTTCGATTTGAAGACACCAAGATTATAACCATCGGGGAAAACCCACTCAGGCAACGCATTCCACAACCTAGACGTTCGTATCACAAACGTGGAGTCAAATCTCAAGATCAACCATGAAACGATGTCGCCTTTTTGTGGAACGAGAAGTCCGATAGAAGAAAGGGCAAGGTGGTATTAGATCATGCAGATCAGTTGCACACTCTCCGAAGTGTATCCGATAAAAAAACCGATAAGCTAGCGATTTTGCGACGATGATCAAGACTTTGAAGTATTTTACGCACAAGAGTGTCATTGCCTATGAGTCTTTTAGCACGTCTCTCAACTTTACGTGTCAAAGACATCTATCTGTGTTTTTAAGGATAATAGAGAGCAGATCGCGAGCTAGGGGGCTTAGTGACGAGAATGCCCGGTTCACAAACGTGAGGTCACAGATTCGAGTCCTGTCTTCATCTCCGAGTATTTATCCAAATATAAGTGTGTCATCACCATGAAGGAAAACATCGCGAGAAAACCAATATCTGCCAAGAAAGGCATCTTTTAACGGACATGCGTCATCCGCCACATGTACTTGACCAGTGTCGTAGGTTATATAATACAAGAGCGGATCCAGCTTTGGCGCCATGCGCCAGGGCGACCCAAATTTTGATTTCGATGGCACGTATGTAAACCTGTGTCAAATTGATAAAAAATGAACAAAAACATTTAAAAAAAAATGAATACGAACCTCTGTATCTTATCTCTGAACTCTGAATGAAGTCAGCACAAGAACAGTTAGAAATGTATCAAAATGTTTCACAGCGCCAGCTGGTTTTAATCATTGCAAGTTTTACAGTGTGGTGCTAAGAAGACTGGGAAAACTGGGGGAAAACGTGTTAAAATCTCTGAAAAGCTTCATGGAAAACTAACTAGATGGCGCGGAAAAAAAATCTGAGGTTTCGCTTCTTGAGCCTGTCACAGAATACCCAGTGACATATATTCTAAAAGAGGGTGCGTGGCTTGGCTGTGTGAAATTGCTTGTATCACAGGCTTGTATAGTAAATGGCGGTGGCATTAGTTTGAAGTAATAAGGAAAGATGGCGCTAGTAACATAAGTATACTGAAATAGTCACACATTATAAGCCAGAAATCTAAACTGAATGTACAACAATATTACACGTAGATTTAACATGTTGAGGATTTTTTTAGGTTAAAATAAAGAGTGTTAGGTATCAATTTTGATTTTCGCGCCAGTAGAGGTTGTCCGTCTACATTAGGTATATTATTTCTATGATAAAATGTACCTACGTTTTCTCAAAACGGCTTTAATTACGATAACCTTCTTTAAGCAGAGGTCGCATCGTTTATCGTCACGTCAGCAAATTTGAATGCAATTTCATTACAGCCCTTTGAGATTTTTAAGAGGAAATAAAAAAAAGCGAAATAACACGTTTTTCCTGCGGATTTTGTATGTTTTTTTCCTACGTGGTGCGGCCGCGTTATCAGAAAATTTTAGAATTTTTCAATTTGTCTTTTATCACGCGTTTCATCATTCGCTACGCTGCGCTTTCCGTCACCTAGCCATGCGACTGCGAATATACGAATAGTCTGTACTGAGTAGTACAAGAGTAGACTTAAATACGAACCACTGTTGTAATGTACTATTTTTATTTAAAAATATAATGGTGAACGACATTTGAACCGAATCTTGCTAGTTCGTCGTACATATAGATAGATTGGGATGCTATTGAACATGCACCACGATTCGAGGAATGTGACGAAAAAGTGGAACTACGCTATATGATACGTAAATGGGAAAACGGCGACACTTGTGATCGAACTTCAGTTACTCGGACTATGGCGAGGATAACTGGAGAGCAATATCTGTCGACACACGCCCCGGCTTATTCCTCTAATGAGCCCGTTGGTGTCGTTACCAGCTTATGACGTCGAAATAGATTGAGATTTGTAAATAAATCTTGACAATCTGTTGGAGTATTTTTATTTTCCGTCCCCAATTGGTAGGGTGGCGGAAAATGCAGTGTCAAATAAGCAATTAGTAAGGCGTTTTATAACCGAGTTCCAACGGGACGAGGTTATCAGTTCGATAGTTTTTTTTTAAAGAGCCGTTTAACTTTAACTAGCAGCGCCCTGTGGTTTTACTCGCGTAGTTTCCGTTCCCGTTATTTACACGGTTGCCTGGAAGAGATCGCTCTAAGCGATCAGGCCGCCAATAAAAATGTCTAGCATAAGTTTTTCTTAAGTTTTTTTGTTTTATTTTTGTATTTATGTGGCTTTTAATACAGAGTTTTCTTATCTTATCTTCTTACACGGGATAAAAAGTAGCATAATATGTGTTTTTCCAGTGTATAATTTGTGTTTTCAAATAGTAGTCCGATCAGTTCAGACGTTACGACGTGATTGAGCAACAACCATCCAAATATACCAATTGGCTATTGTTATTAAAGTAAAATAACGGGATTGGGTACAACGCGGATGAAACCGCGGGGCTCCTAGTTATATATAACTTTTACTAATAAAACCACGGTGGCCGAGTGATTAGAACGTCGGGTTTATAGCTGTGGGGTCGTAGGTTCGAATCCCGCTTACCTCTGAGTATTATTCCAAGTATAGTCCAAATTTATTTTGTCGTAGATCGTCAAAACTGAACACTTTCATCAAGTTACAACGATAAATGTGGAGTATCTAGGTAGAGGTAGGTACTTACATGTAGGTGTAATGATCGACATGAGGGAGGGAGACCGGGGCCTGCCGCGGATTATGTCGTCAATACGAGAATCCACTGTCGATGTATAGCCCTGGATTTGTTAGCGGATCCCATGGTCTCCAAATGTATATTTATTGGTTACACATATTTGGAATTGGTTATAACATAATATTAATGTATCTATACACATGTATCATAACATAATATTCACCAAATCCCACATGTATCTCTCATTTTTCCAAGTAGGTAATGATGTAGGTGCTAGTCTATGTCTATGTGATGATATCTTCACTTGATTTTCCAACAGGATTTTTTGAGGACATGCGTCATGCACAGAGCCAGCTTGGTGAATTACAATTTTGATTCTTTCCTTGTGAGAGTCAAGGCTATAATCTAGCATCCCAGCAGTAGGAATATCCGTAACAATGGTGCTAATGCCTTGTTAAAAATACTAAACTTACTAAAGGAAATTACAGTTTTTTTCATTTGTGTCGTAAGCAAAACACGTTTTCAGAGATTTTTACGCCCAAATTACTAGAAAACCACATTCATATTATCACATTTAAATCTGAAAACTTTACTGCGACTGCATCAAATTCAGTTTGATACTGCAAACTCTGCTTTAGCTGCTTATTTAGCATTAACTAGTCATACCAGATTTTGTTCGAGCAAACTTCGTAGATAGTCGACACAATCTCTTCAGCTAGCCATTCTCTGCACTTCATGTTCCGAGTGCTTGAACTCAAGCTTTAATCCAAGAATTCCCAGATTATCTGAAGCCGAAGTAATCTCTGCACGTTTGGATTTCACTCCGACTTTTAAAGCTTAGAATTTCCATTACTACATTACTACATTATTTCTACTACATGAAGTTCTCGTTATCTGATCCAACGAAAATTGCATATTTTACTCACATATTTGACGTACTTTGTAGCTATTTGTTACTCGCGTCGGGGTCACCGTATGTGATTGTCAGCACTCATCGGTGACTGAGAGCATCATCAATCTCTGCAGTTATCTTTCCATTTCTTTTTTATATGCTATCTGAGACGAGATGGAACGGAGACAGCATATCAATTCGTAGGGTACCCGGCCGCTGGAGGCAATCTGCGCATTGCAGAGAAAGCATTTGTCTTTGTGGATTATTCGACAACGTAATCTTAATGTTATTACATTCTTATTATTTACGCTTCTTTCTTTCCTTGATACAGACCTATATCATGAAGATCTAGAAGCATCTCTAGGTTTCACTCGCGATTTAATGCTCAAACGCGGATATTGCTGCGCGACAAACAAAATTAAGAATTCAAATTACTGCCTTATACTACGCAATTTGCCTAGATATAAGACGATATTTATGTATCTTTTAATTTTTCAATTTCTTTGTAAATTACCTAAAATTGATAAATAGAATAGTAATTTAACAAATTAAGCTATGTTTGGAGTGAATTATCACACATTTTGTATATCCTACCCGGATTATCGTAACTTCGTATAGTCCCACAATATCATAGGTACTTCTTTAGGCTTAAACACAAGAACCTTAGTGAGAACTTAGCTTTATGGGAAAGTTCTTAGGAAAGGAAAATATTTTCTCTGAATAACGCTGCTGAAAATTATGCTCTTAAATCAAAACCTCTCACTTAAGAAAACATTATTTGCTTATTACTTTCTCATTCGGCTATAATTCCCTTAGTTATGGAAGAGACTTTTTCATTAATTTACGTGACTTGACTTTTTTCTGGCAATTGTTATCCAGATTAGGAACATTTTATCGGTGTATTGTTAACGTGTTACTGGTAGTGAAATAAATTAGTTCCTTTCGATAATGTCTGGTTCAGTTCAAATATTTGAGAGTATGAGATTTTACTTTTATTGTATATACTTAGAACGAAACATAGTTTTAATTTTCTTTTAGAGAGTATTAATATAATAAGGAATATTTAAAATTTCATACTAACTAAATGTGTCTCGTATACTTCCACGTGATGTTGATGTTGTTGATTTGCAAAATACCTACTATTTAAAAAACTTGTTTATTATTACAAGCCTAAATCGTCCCACAACTGGGCAAAAGTCTTTCTTCGCTCTTTCCAGATATCCCAGATAGATTTTATAAGAAGCAATCACTATATCATCCAGGTATACGAAAGTAAACTTTAGTGTTTTGTTCATATTTCAAAAACCATCTCACCGATTCCAATAAAATTTATATGGGACCACCTCTGAAGTCGGAACTATGATCTACCAAACAAAAACAAAAACTGAGATTAGCGCGTAACAAAACACCTCTTCAGCTTTAAAATATTGGTATAGATAAGAGATATTTAGTAATCTGCGACAAGTGTTGCCATCTAGACTAGTTTTGAATATAAAGCAATTGTTATTATCGACTCTCGTTCATGATAACTGGTTGGTTTATCCTAATGCTTTGCCTAATTATGTCCTATAGCTGTTGGCATAACATGGTTTTACTGCCTAACAAAATTTGGGTGAACGTAGACGACGCAGGGCCCTACTAAACTAAATATACTAGTTACATCGGTATAAATAAATAAAAAATCTACGTCACTGTGTGTAGCGTGAGTGGTTTAAAACTAACAATCTACTTGCCCCCTAGAATCACTAGCGATGAGGTATGTTGCGGCTCTACTTATTTTGGTTGTTGAAAAAGAATAATGATAGGTATTAACGTCCGGCGTTCACCGCTTCCTACAACCGACTAAAGTGGAAAGAGTGAGCTCACTTTCCCAACGATAGAATAATTCCCTGGGCCTGAAGTTTGGGAGGGTACATCAATTGATTTATATCGATGACTATTTACACTGACGCATCCAAACTTTTAATTTAAAATATTAGTTATTTATTTTATTAGTAGGATACTGATCCGGCAACAATAGCTACATACCATTTTCTTACGTTCCCTTCAACGCCGTGACGTGGTCCTGAGGGAGAATGCTTGTATCTGGGCTATCTGTGTAACAATCCTGTCTATTATTGGGCCGACAAACACCCCGGGCCCGCCGCTTGATGACAGGCCCCCGGGAACGGCCGGGATCAAATTACTTTGTTTTTGTTTACCTTGTGAATCATTTATTGGTGATTTATTATACACCGTAATCGGGATGTATCTCGAAACTGATTGGTCGGAAAAATGTAGCAAAATAAATAGGTTTTCTATTAAAAGAAATATGATATTGCGACGTGTAGATAAGATGAATCTTTATTGAGTTCAAATATATTACTATCTTTACAAATACATATCTACATGTACTCGTATAAGACATATATACAATTCGCACAAATACATTCATATCTACATGTAATGTATGTATAATAATAATGTAAAATAAATGTATACATAATAATGTATGTATGTATAATGGGGTCCAAAAAAAATAACGTAATCCCTAAAGTATGCGTGTTTATTTTTTAGTATATGTCACTACATTTAACTGCTTTAATACTCTACTTAGTATCTACACCCCGCCTTTTAATACTTTTTAAAATCATTTGGAAGAGATTGCTCTAAGCAATAAGGCCGCCATTTGTGGTGCTAGTTCGTGAGTGTTCTACTGTAATATTTCTGTTTTTGTGTCACAATAAAGAGTTATCTATCTATCTTTTCATCCTAATGTTTCCTGGAAAAGATCACTACTAGCGATGAGGCCGCCGGTTGTAAAACTAGTTTTATTGATTTTCTTTTACTGTTTTGTTTTTCTTTGGTGTGTTTAGTAAAGAGTATCTATATTACAATCTTAACAATTTGCCAACAGGAGACCAGTGATGTATCGGTCTATTTTTCGGAAAAAGTTAAGGATGTGGACCAATGGAAACTGTGTTGCCAGATATATTGCATGCCTCTAGAAGAAGAGGCCGGTTTGTATAGTTCAACTTTTAAAATGTTTTGTATCACCTTATCTTACCTGCAAACAGCAATATAGATTTTTGTATTTGTATTCGTATTGTGAAATCAACAAAATGTTTTAACTTTAACTCGGCAGTCTTTGCTAAAAAAACGAAATTAGGTGTTTTCAGGTGATACAAAAACTAAAGCTTAACGTGTGTTAAACATATTCTATCAAAGGATCTGATAAAATCAGTTGGGTTGATACACATATGTTTTGACAACAGACATTTTGCAAATTTTGTAATAGATTCTCAATGTGTTTTTAACGAAGTTACTTAAGGCTGGGTTGGAGGAGATAGGAATTATGCTGCACTGCCGAAATGAAAAAAATGTGAGGCTAAACTGTATGAAAAATAATATATTATAGCCTGATATAGATATATGACGCGTGACAAGAACAAAATTAAAAATTTTGATTAACCCCCAACTACCTTAGATTTGCTATCTGTATAACATTCTACTAGTCAAGCCCTTTCATTTGATACCCATATTAAGGGAGAAATGTAATTCGCCGTTTTGTGGTAGCGGCCATCTTGGATTTGAAATTTGTCATTGTGCAAAGTATTCTACTTGTCAAGCCCTTTCGTTTGATACCCATATTGCGGTAGTAGTGATTTTTTTATAATTCGCCATTTTGTGGTGGCGGCCATCTTGGATTTGAAATTCGTATAGTACTTTGCTAGTCAAGTCCTTTCATTTGATACCCATATTGAGGTAGGTTGTGAAGAAATATTTTGTCCGCCATTTTGTGGAGGCGGCCATTTTGAATCGATATTAACCAAACATAGCTAAGAACACCCGCACGGATATTAACTTTCAAATAAAAAAACCCATCGAAATCGGCCCATCCGTTTCAGCTCTACGGTGCCACAGACAGACACACACACAGACAGACAGACAGACAGACAGACAGACTGACAGAAACAAGAACTAAAAATGTCTTAGCTTTGATATTGCTGTCTTTTTTATTTTTGCTTGAAATGATAGAGACAGCATTAGCAAAGCCATAGACGATTTCGCTAGGTGGTAGAGGGGCTGGTGTCCCATGATATTACATTCGTATTTTTTTCATCCCACCAGCTCGGAAAGAGTACTTTTGCTCCTCGATATCAGGGCGCAAAAGTCGTTTTTACCCTCTAGAGGTTAAAGTCAATTTGAATTTAGAACATCGTGTGTACTGAGGTTTTGAATTCAAATCATAATTCAACCTATTTATTTCTACCTCCTTGGTGCCGAATGCATCATACATTTTTTTTAATATGTTATAAACTCAGACTCGGAACTTCCTTGGTATACTTACTTTTTTTTAATTTGCTTAGCGCGAAAACGTTTAAAAATTTGCATTTAGTCATTTCCTCGCTGAGGTGGAATGAGAAGTTACGTGTTGCACTCGAGTGCAAAGATTTTTCACCTTGTGCTCTTTTGACTCCCTTGCTACGCGCAGGATTCTAATTTTGATTCACTCGCTGCGCTTGTGATTCAAATTTAGAATCCTTCGCTTGCTCGGTCATCAAAATTGAGCACGCGGTTAAAAATCAACTTTGCACTCTTGTATAACAAATAACTATTTCATAACATTAATCTTGAATACGATAAAGTCATTGAACAATCTGTTGTCCACGTGAGATTTATGTTTTTTTAAATAAATAATGAAGCAAAGTGTTGGCTGTACTCGTATTTTACGAGTATATAATATTTATAAAATATAGTTTGTAATTTGGAGTTATTTTTTCCTTCTGAACGATCATTCCTAATAGCACTTCACTCTATTTCTTATTTGTGTGTTTTCTGACACTAGTGGTTGTCTGAATAAATCACTATTAGCGATAAAGCCATTCCATTTGAGCATGGCACATTGTGGATTTTTTACTTTTCTGGAGTGCATAGAAATGTTTTCCTGTCTGTTTGTCTAATTAACTATTTTCATTAAGCACATCTGAGCTCAATACGAGTTGGGTGTGCAGTGCCCAGAATGTTGGCGGCATTCCCACGCTGAATGGCACAAATCATTCGTTATTCCAAATATTCACCAGCGTTTTGAGCCATTTATTAATAAACCTGTACTTTTAGTTTTTAGCGACAAGGCCGCCATTTATGGCACTATATATTATATTAAGTTATTGTTTAAGTGTGTGTAATTTACTGGTGTGCCTAATAAAGAGTTTGTGTCTGTCTGTACTTTGAATACAAAAAAACACTATTTCTTTTTGCAAAATACGTAGCTTAACTTAAAAGGAAAATCTTGTTGAAATTAAAATATTCATCACAATTGTTTGAGCTATAACCGAGATACATTAAAAAACCCAGTGAAGATTACGTAGAGTAGGTAAATAACGAATAAACTAACTAAAATCTAACCATAATCTATACCCCGAGTTACTAGAGGTAAATAGAGCTTAGAATTATCTAGCTATCTAGAGAGGTTGAATGTTGTACTCTAATTAATTGCAAAGAGTTGAGGATACCGCAATTACGAGTAGAATAAAGAGTACCCTTAGATAACTATAGATTGTATCCTACTATATTTTGTTTTTGTTTTTTAGTTTTGTTAATAAAGGCTCTGCCCAGATAAAAAAAATATAAATATTTGTAAATGTAATATGTTTTGATATGTTTAAAGCTATCATGGTAGTTACACAAGTTTTAGTTTTATGGGAAAATATCACTGTGTTCCGGTTTGAAGGGCAATGTTTCTAGAGAAATTATAGGGTATAGATGTAAATCATCTCGTCTCTGCGCGACGAGCACAGTGCAGAGCCCGGTAATGATTTGGACTCTTCATGTTACAATACCTGTATGATACTGAGCTGTGCTATTATGGTCAGATATGTTGCTTAGGTACCATCGGGCACAGGTCATAAGTGTCTCGTCACTCCTTATTGTAAAAAATATATATTACAGGATACTTACCATACAATTGTTAGAGCATTGTCATACAATTGGTAGAGCAATGTCTCGATATTTCGATAAAGTTTCACGCAACATGTTTACATAATAACAAAGAACAAAATTAAAAATTTTGACTAACCCCCAACTACCTCAGATTTGTTATCCGTACAACATTCTACTAGTCAAGCCCTTTCATTTGATACCCATATTAAGGGAGTTGTGAAAAAAGAAATGTAATTCGCCATTTTGTGATATCGGCCATCTTGAATTTGTAATTTGTCATAGTGCAAAGTATTTTACTAATCAAGCCCTTTCGTTTGATACCCATATTGAGGTAGTAGTGAAAAAAAAATGTAATTCGCCATTTTGTGGTGGCGGCCATCTTGGATTTGAAAATTGTTATAGTGTATAGTACTCTACTAGTTAAGCCCTTTCATTTGATACCCATATTGAAGTAGGTTGTGAAAAAATATTTTATCCGCCATTTTGTGGAGGCGGCCATTTTGAATCGATATTAACCAAACATAGCTAAGCACGGTAATTAACTTTCAAATAAAAAAACTGCATCGAAATCGGCTCATCCGTTTGAGCTCTACGGTGCCACAGACAGACACACACACAGACAGACAGACAGACAGACAGAAAGACAGACAGACAGACAGACATCGACGTCAAACTTAAAACACCCCTTTTTTTGGTCGGGGGTTAAAAATAGAGACAAGATAATTACCCACCACGCTAGCGTAGTGCGGTTTGCCTGACAACGCATGTCTTCTAAAGATGTCCTTGAATAACACACACACACACACACACACACTTTTTCACAATGTTTTCGGTTTAAACTGTTCATCCGTGATTATTGTGCATTAAATTGCATAGAAATATTGGGAATTGGAACCAATTTTTGAATTTTACTAATATTATAAATGCGAAAGTTTAGATGTTTGCATGTTTGTTGCTCAATCACGTCGTGACCTATGAACCGATCTGGCTGAAATTCGAACAGAGTTAGATTATAGAGGTAGAATACAACATGGGCTACTTTATATCCCGGGAAAAATAACGGAAACGGGAATAGCACAGGTAAAACCGCGGAGCGCTACAAGTACACCATAATTAATAATACTAGTGTAGGTAAATGATGTATTGATAACGTGTTAAAGCATTATGAAGACGAAGTAACGAGTGGCACAACTTCTTGGAAGGAAGCTACGCGTTTTGTTCCCGCCAAGTTTCTAATGAGTCTCGGAAGTTACCGCGAGATCGTGTGTTCTTCCTCTAACATCATCTCTGTCATGTTTCGGTAAACCAAATAACTCGATACTTGCTTATTTATCTTACTTTACCATGTTTCTTGTGAAAATTGATAGCTTGTATAGCACAATAATTGAAAGCAAAAGTATCAGAAAATATATGCTTTAAGCATCATAGGCGGCATACTTGTTCGAAAAAGACTTCAAAATCTGAACATCGCCATATTGCATATCGCAAATCGCAATATTGGTTTTCGGGTGTATGGATTACACTTCGGAGAGTATGCAACTGATTTACTTGATCTAATACCACCAAGGGCATGGTGGTTCTTGTATCGAACTGCTCAAATAAGCTTCATTTTTAGCGTTCCGTAGCCAAATGGCAAAACACGGGACCCTTATAGATTCGTCATGTCTGTCTGTCCCTCCGTATGTCACAGCCACTTTTCTCCGAAACTATAAGAGCTATGCTATTAAAACTTGGTAAATAGATGTATTCTGTGAACCGCATTAAGATTTTCATACAAAAAATAGAAAAAAACAATAAATTTTAGGGGTGTCCCATACTTAGAACTGAAACTCATTTTTTTATCAAAACCATACGACAATTCCCTGTAACTTCTAAAATAAGAGAATGACAAAAATTAAAAAAGTGCATTACCATGTAAACTATCAACGAAAATTGGTTTGAACGAGATCTAGTAAGTAGTTTTATTTTAATACGTCATAAATTGACTATTGTTATGACACTGATTAAAGTAACAACGAACTACAAGAACTTTTATAATATTGCACTTGACCACTTTTATTTCGTAGTTGGCATTCCAAAGACTGAGATGAAATGGTTTAACTATTGTTTGGTTTCTCTCGATTTTGGTTTAGCCGATACACGCTGGCCTAAGAGGAAACCAACAGATACCACTAAGTACATATATCTATATTATTATTATCATACGCTGCGGAAAGTACTAATGATAGACCAAAACAATAATCTACAATATTATAGAGCGTATTAAAATCTACAAAAAACCTCGCGCAACCATATGTCTAACTACAGTAGTTACGTCGCTACAACTACTTTTTTACATTTTAAAAGTAGATTAAAATGTCTATCAAATTCAGACCATGTTATCCACACATTTGTATGAATTCTTATCCAAATAAATTATTTCTTATTCAAGACTTTTAATACCTATTGATTACTTTTTGAATTATTGAAGTCGGACGTTCCATTCAAAAGGTATTATTATTATTAGTTAAAAATATCAAACCTATCAAAATACGGCGCGCGGCGCGTTGGACACCGAGGCATGGGAGAGAAGTGTTTGCAGCTATGAATTTGCAAGGCGCGCGTCTACTTCGCGCGGTCGTTTCGCTATGTAGTGGACGCAAATAATAATATCAAATATTAAACATTTTATCGTAACACTTTTTTTTTGTTCCAATCAAAAAGTTTTTTCCGAACTGCTTTTAAATAAGTTTATTCTACCTTTACTGTTATTGTTTAAGTTTTCTCGCACTTTCTACATAGTATTAGGTACATTAATTTTATTCCATTTCTGTTTCCTCACGATGTTTTCTTTCACCGTTTTAAATTAGAGGCATTACGCACATTACTTCGAAAAAACATCACTTAGAATAAATCATTAAGGACTACGTTGATGTGAGGATCAGACATCTGGCTGTGTCAATAGATACAATAAGCAGCCCACTAAATATTCCCACTACTGGGACTCGGAGCCCTCTCTCGCAAGGAGAGAGTCCATAATCCACCACGCTGACCCAGTGCGGGTCGGAGGATGACACATGACCTCAAAAGATTCTAAGTACATGGCGGTTTCCTCACGATGTTTTCCTTCACCTAAGGTAGCACCATTACTCACATGACTCGAAAATACAGTGGTGCACGTGGGATTTAAACCCGGGGCTCCGGATCGGCTGCCGCCGTTCTCCCGACTAGATCAGCCGTAACTATTTAGCATGTATTTGGTACTAATAGAAACCACAATCTTTTATTAAAAGATACCCTAAACTACGTTGTAGGTGGCATTAGCGGAGTTTTAACACAAAATTACAACCATTAAATATTTACTGATTTGATTTGATGCGTACAAGTAAAAGGGGAATAAAAACGACGCTAGACACGCCTAAAATTAAAACGTGTGCATGTAGGCATAACGTTTTTAGGGCTAATGAAAATATACCATAACAACTAACGCGTAACTGTTTTCGCATAATTTTTGCTACCATAGCATACCATGTATGATAGCATAAACATAACTTAGCATAATGTTTAAAGGCACACATTGAGAGAAGCATAGCAATACCAAAACATAATGATCAAAGAAGAATTGGTCCTATTAGGGCTTCTATCACGAACGTACATTCCTGATCGAAGTATTAGGGCTTATCACTGAGATTCGACTCCGGGTGGGCTCCCGGAGCCAGAAGCTCTATGGCCATGCGTGTCACTTCTCCATACTTGACATACGCTCCGCTACGGAGGTCGCCGGCGTCTACGCTTGGCCTCGCTTGGCTCGCTCCTCTCAGGACCTTGAGATTCTGGCTCCCGCATTTTTTTCATAAAGTAAAGTAGGTAAAATATATGCGTTTTAAATGATAAACAGATGATTGGGATTGTTTGTTTTATTTTGGTCGTATGTTCTAAGCATGGCAAGTCTGCCAAGAGTGTGTTAATATATATATATATATATATATATTATAAGTCTAATAATTTTGTCTTATACTTATTTTCCACAATACCCGTGCGAAGCCGGGGCGGGCTGCTAGTGTATTATAATTGTGTACAAAAATTGTTTACAAAAATTCAAAACTCGATATGATAGATAGATAGATTGATAGATGGATAACTCTTTATTGTGACACAAAAACAGAAATATTACAGTGGAACACTTATGAACTTGCACCACAAATGGCGGCCTTATTGCTTAGAGCAATCTCTTCCAGGCAACCAGCCTAATTTTATACAGATATGAATTTACAGATATGATTGTATATTATACACGGATATATCCGTGATATTATACCTCTAGTTTTGTCTTGTACATCTCGATAATTTTTGTGATAATATGTTTTGATGAGGAAATTTTTTTTGGCGCACTACAGACAGATTTTTCCTGGGCTGTGAATTGAATTTTAGCGTCACGTTCGGGAATGATAACAAATCTTTGGCTAAATTCGAGACCATGGCCATTGGCCATTTAGAAATGCTCGAAATGTTGGAAATGTTGTAATGCTAGAAATGGGAAATGCAATGGCCGTGTTCAGCAGTAGGGATATTGGGCTGCTTATACTTATATGCTCATACATAGTAAGGCCGTACCCCGAGCAAAAAACCGTGAATATTTTTTACCTCATCGCACACCGCAAGAAAGACCAAGAGAGAAACAGTGGGATATGTCACTGTTTTACGCTCAAATTTTAGAAAAAACTCTTTATAAAAATTAGATTTTGGAAACAATATTTCTACCAAAATGTTCTTAATGGATACCCACCCGTTGGCTTAAGTACAAAACCCAAATAATGGCGGTTTTTCGAGTGGATGCATGATAATTACACTTATTTCAATTTTATTATGATTTCGTTGTGAGGAGATTATTTAAGCAATAAATTAATTAACAAAAAAGGCACTACCATTTTGAAGCCAAGATGTTTAAGAAATTTAATGTATTTTGTACCAGTTGATATTTGTTTTGGATAATGAGTAGGTAGATAGCTCTGAAAACTGGACAAAACTCGTTTTGCTGGGGGAACACCTTAAGGCCAGGTAGTTCTGTCAAATTAGGCATTTAACGCTGTTTTGTTCTCGCGACCGTCACCGGCCGCGGAATCGGTGCCACAGTGCAGAAATAACATTGAAATATTGGACTATGTAATTCAAACTCATTTTTTGTTCAAGATTTGTTTATACTAGTGATAACAATTTTGTGAATTGTGTAGTGATAAGATTTTTTTTGATATATAAACGAAGAAATATTAAATTTATCTATACTCGTAGATATACAAAACTCAACCTTTTCTTTTTGGTCACACTATAAGTTGAGAACGGCTTTTCCAATTTCATGCATCCTTTTAAAATGTTTCCTAATAATTCACAAGTTCGTCAAAAATTAAAAAAAATGTGCTGAAACGTAATGAAAGGCCAGTAAAAATAGAAGGTATTTTGGTCAACTATTGCACTAAATTTCTAAACCAATTTTTTTCTATGAGGTAAAGATCACCTACTGAGCATAAAATTACAAAATGCTCACAGATCCAGGTAGAGCTTCAAACGCCAATTGAAAAAACCTGTTTTAGCCGATATTTTGGAAACTATATATTTTGACAATAATTGTAGAAAATAAAATTTTGCATCTTTTGTTGCTAGTAAACTTTTTTGTAAAACTTACCGTTTACGATTTATAACCCATTTAATGATACGATTGCGATAATGCCGATAATAAAGGATGAAAATGATGTGGTCTACGATGGAACTTGTTTCTCTAATAGAAACAAGCACAGTGTACCTCGTAACCCCAAGTTTCGAACCTTCGACAAAAACCCACAAAATGCGTTTTACAGCTTAATTGTTTTTATTACAAAAGTGGAGACTAAACTCTTCGTTCAACTCTTCAATCATGATGATGAACGGTGCTGTTTATTCGAGTAACGAGCAAAATGATAGAATGACTTTAATTTAAAAACCCCGACTCCAAAAAATCTACACGAAAAAAAATTGGTTGCCTGTAAAGTCAGTATACGGGCGAAAGTTTTACGTGACAACGACTTTGAGTGGTAAAATAATTTTACGGAAGGGACGCGTGCCTTTCACTTTTTATGTCTCTTTCGCTCTTAGGCGGGCTAACCATGCCCGAGTGGAAGGGACTCTCACTCGCTCTCGTTGTGAGCGCATAACGTGAGCGGAGCGTAACGCAGTTTCTTGAAGTGTCACCCGGCAAACCAATTTATAAGACGTTGTCACGTCAAAAAATATTACCTACTATCTAAGGACACTTTGGCGAGTCAGACTAGTCTTAGAATATCTTAGTTACCAAAATCCATGCAGCCGTTTGGAAGATATGTGGAAATAAAAGATTTACAAACATAAAAGATACGCGCGAACAACATAACCCTCCTTCCATTCCAGTAAAAAGGGACATGTTTATGCTACTGGGAACAGAATTCACATCTTATTATTTCTACATTGTTATCATCAAATTTGACATAATAAATCGTAATCGGTAAGTTCGAAAAAAAAAGTTTACTGGCAACAAAAGATGGGAAATTTTATTTTCTACAATAATATCGGCCAAAAACGTTTTTTCGTGCTGGCGCTTGAAGCTCCTGGATTTGTTATTATTTTGTGATTTTATGCTCATGAAATGGTTCTAACCCTTATATAAAAAATACGAATCGGAAATTTAGTGCAGAGTTAAATTCTACGAGTAATTTTACTGCCTAAAAGGCTTCTTATCAAATTTGGACGAGTGTCTAAATTTCTATGAACAATATTAACATTTTCATACAAAAAAAAAGAAAAAACAATAAATTTTGGTGGTGTCACAAACTTGGAAAAGAAATAAAAAAATAAAAATTCTAACAAAACCATACGTGTATCTATGGAAAGGTGTTCAAAATTGTATTGAAGTTCCTAACATTTTTTTTCTAAACTGAATAGTTTGCGCGAAAGTCTCTTCCAAAGTGGTAAAATCTGTATGTGAGGACTTTTCTTCCAAGTACTAAGTACCTTACTACCAAAGAATTTACCTAAATGGCATATAAATGCAAGTTATCATTTATGATACCTAACTTGCATTCATATTAGGGGATTTACGCAGGGGATTTATCCCCTCTCATTATTTCCTCATACCGATCTCTGATTTAACGGACGAATATTTTACCGATACTTATCTATTTTCCATTGCATTGAATTTTTACTGATGTGTTATTGACGTCAGTTTTTTGAGACTCCCCTTTTGGTCAACATAAAGTAAACAGCGTACTAATTAGTATCATCGTCTATTTGCAATTCCAATGAAAACGGTATCAAAAATCAAGATTATAGCGTGCTTCACTAGTAATATCTACTGATATTGTTATACTGTGGCACTATGATCGTAATATTTAAAATTTATCGGTTGTCAAAATTGAAAAATCAAGCACAGGCCCGTCGTCCGTGAGCGCCGAAACGCGACTGATCAGGCTTGCCGAACGGCGCGCTATATATATGGTAGATACTAAAACATAGTGAATAACTGATACTTTTTATCAAGTCAAACCCTGCAATGCATCTATAACTTTTTAGTGGCTTTCGTTGAGTACAAATTTAGTAAAAAAAATCATTAGTTTAGTCATAAACTTGAAAAAACTTTTTGAAAAGGGGTAACTTTGGGATTTTTTTCTATCAAGTAAAATTCATTAAATCGTGTTACTGACTGCGAATTGCACTAGATTAGATCCTTAACTGTTACATATATTTTTTTCAGAGTTTAATACAATATTTTAAAGGTCTTAAAGTTGTTTTAAAAATTCAAAATTACGGCCCACACGCCCTTAATGAAATTTGGAGTATTTACGTTTGTATTAGTACGACTCTTTGCAGAGTCCGCTTGGAGAAATTCCACAGCTATGCCAGTTATTCTACCGTCAAATAGTTATGTCTAAACATCGCTGTGTTCTGGTTAGAAGGGCAATGTTTCCAGCGAAATCACAGAACATAGAGATAAATCTCTATTTGATATAGGTATATATAGATACAAGATGCTAAAGCATCTTGTATGTCTGGCTGACGAGCGCAGTGCAGTGCTGGGCTATGATTTGATTTTTCATGTTCCAATAGTTGCGTAACACTGTGCTGTCATGGGCAAGCGTGTTCTTAACCATCAGGCACGTATCATGCTCGTCTCGTCACTGTTTACTACTTAAAAAAAAACTTAATGTACCACAAAATGAATTGCTTTTTTACTGGCTAGTCTGACAAATGTATAATTCACAAGATAACATTGCTTTGATATAGTTGAATAACTTTCCAATAGTAAAAATAAATTTAAAAGCATCGATATAAATCAAAGGATGTGCCCTGCGCACCTTGAAATTGTTAACAAACTGCTTCTCTGTGTGTATCTTAAGTGGTTTACACACAACCAATCTAATTGACCCCTAGAATCGTGAAGGGTGAAGTATGTTGCGGTTCTACTTATTTTGACTACGAATAGTGATAGGATTAAACGTCCAGCGTTCACCGCTTCCTACAACCGACTAGAACGGAAAGAGTGAGCTCGCTCTTCCCAACAATAACATATTTCTTTTCGCCTGAAGTTTGAGAGGGCACATCCATTGATTTATATCGATGTTTAAAAGCATCAATTCAGTGTAAATCGGTCCTGCTGACCGTTATAAATATAACGCTTCTATTTTTAACCTCAAACAGAGCACGAGCACGTTGTAATAGATTGGATCACTGCTATAAGCAATTTCTAGGTTCGTAAAATTTATCTTAAATCATGATATAATTCGAGGAATTTACATACATTGTGTGTTGTAATTTAACATGGGTTTTGGTTAGTAGACAATAAATTATCTTTTTTCATAGTATTACAACGATAAAATGATACTTTTTAGTAAACTAGGTTTACTCGTATACTTAGCATACTTACATATGCATTGTAAATTGGATATTCCCAAGATTCCAAACGCTTCAAAATGTCATACCTACGTTTTGCAAAATGGAATACTGTTCCTGATTGTGTTTTTCCCGAGAGCCACATCTTTGATGTCTTCGAATGTAGGGCAAACAAGAATATTCTATGCAAACGTGTTAAACATCATCAACGACAGCCTACTAAATGTTCCCACTGCTGAGATTCGGGCTTCTCTCGCAAGGAGAGAGTCAAGGTCATAATCCACCACGCTGGCCCAGTGCGGGTTGGTGGATGATACATGACTTCTAAAGATTCTAGGTACATTTCGGTTTCCTCACGATGTTTTTCTTCACCGTTTTAAGTTAGCGACATTACGCACATGCCTTCGAAAAGACAGTGGTGCGTGTGGAGTTTGAACCCGGGGTCTCCGGATCGGCAGGCTCCGTTCTCCCGACTAGACCAGCCGTAACATTTAATGTGTTAAATACTCGTACTAAGCTTAAACATTGCATATTAGGTAAATCGTGGTCAAACTATTGACGTCTAAATAAATCTTCTAAGTATCACTATCTAGACTATTGTGTAATTGTAAAAATGGTAGCACGCCATGGACATCTAGAAATGAGTCAGCATTTCATGCGGCAATGTCATCGGCAATGGTCCCGAGTTTACGCGAAGATTTCTTCTATTTACAAGCGTGACGCTTGAGCTCAATTCACAGCCCACGAAAAATCTGTGTGTGGTGCGCCAAAATGAAGTTTTCACTTCAAAAAGATGCAAAGTGTCAGGATTTCTTGGGTATTTTTCAGATACGAAGAAACAATTGAATTCGCCACTCTGTAAAGGTGCAAGCTCGCGCTGAGACCGCGACAGGCACTTGACATTATGGAATTGTATGGGTGCCAGTTCGCGCTGAGACCTCGACAGGAGACCGAGACATGCACGTGTCACGGTCTCGGCGCGAACTGGCGCCTATACGATTCTATAGTGTCAAGTGCTTAGAGTATATATAAGTACTATAGTTGTAGATGTTTATACCGCGCTTACCCGCGTGCCCATCCCTAGTAATCTCCAACGTACATATCTATGTAGCTATAGATCATCTACCTAGGACGCGCACTGGGCGTCTAGTGTGGTGCTAGCGCTCTATACTTTAGTTATTTATCCTCTAAGGCAGGGGTCGGCAAGTAGTTTTAGGCGGGGTCCGGATGAAGTGCAGAAATTTAACGAGGTCCAGAAAAAAACTAGTGGTCAATTGCTTACACAGCCCACTAAATGTTCCCTGCTAAACTCGGGGTCGGGCTTTCCTCGAAAGGAGAGAGTTAAGACCATAATCCACCACGCTGGCCCAGTGCGGATTGGTGGATGACACATGACTTCGAAAGATTCTAGGTACATGTCGTTTTCCTCACGATGTTTTCCTTCACAGTTTTAAGTCAGCGGCATTATGAACATGACTTCGAAAAGACAGTGGTGTGCGTGGTTTTGAACCCAGAGTCTCCGGATCGGCAGTCGCCGTTCTCCCGATTAGGCCAGCCGTAAACTTGGTAATAATTAACTGGTACTTATTTATTGTACGGTATCAAACTCAATTTGTAATTATTAAAAACACAAGACCTAAAATCAATGCGACAAATTACACCGATCCTCTTGAACCTGCTCTTTATAGTTTGGTTCTCGAGAAGAATAGCAAATTCGACGTGTGTCTTCTACGAGTAGTTGGGCGATTAATATCGAAAATTATTTGTTTAAAAAAAATTGAGAAAGATGACCCATATACGTAAGTCGAATCAAACATAGTAGCCAAATTGATAGCTAGTTTTTTGCGATTTCCATATTTTTCTGAGATGTGTTTGGCCCAAAATTATTCAATGGATACAGTTTTATACATTTGCAAAGATATATATATATATTGGTGGACGAAGCTCTCATGAACCATTTTAGAGCCATTGTATATATTTATATATATATATATATATATCATCTTGAATATCAAATATTTCCATTTGAAGTGAAGCCTTTGATAAATTGAACAATTTGGCAGTCTGTCAGCTACAATGGCTCTAAAATGGTTCATGAGAGCTTCGTCCACCATAAAGCAACTAAAACTGAAAGCGTTCGAAGCCATTTACCAGAGCAGAAGCCATGGTTCGCACTTTGGTTTTACCGGAGATTTTTGGTTTTACGGGAGATGTTCAAAACTATTAACATATTAACAGTCCCTTCATTGTATATTTATGAATGTATAATGTATGTAAGAAAAAATCGAAGTCGTCTGCAGAAATTAACTGATCTGAATCCAAAAGCGCACCATAAACACAAAATTGTATTTCCTAAGTGCAGACTTCAGAAAACAAATAACTCTTTCAAATGTAATGGTATTCGCTTCTATAATGCAATCCCTGTACAAGTGGAAGGCCTCAATGAAACCAAGTTTAAAATGAAATAAAAAGCTACCTATTGAGCAAGGCATATTATAATATAGACGACTTTGTTAAAGATAGTAACGTATGGAAGAGAAATGTGTCGAAATTAGAATCTTGTAATAAGGTAAAATAATAGATTTTTAAGACTTTTGATGTTACATTGTTTGTACTAATGTAGTATCTGTATACTGTGTGTATTGATTATTTGTTATATTGTCTTCGACAAAGCCTTTTACAGCTGCATGTAATTGACTAGGCCCTTTACAGCTGCTTTATTCTTTTGACGTTGTTATTTTATCATATTATGTACACAGATTCTTTGCCTTTTGTAAATGACGTTACCAAGTGTTCTTATGAATTTATGGTATGAATAAATGAATTGAATTGAATTGAATTGAATTGAATCAGGTTTCCGATACGGTGCGATAGCTTTCTCTTAGATCTTTTGGTGCCTCAGTTGTTATGGTGATGATGGTGTCCTTTTCTACGTCGAAGTTTATAATCACCCATGTTGTCTTTCCACATCCTGGAACCCGTTGACCGACTGTATTCTCGGTATCTCCCAGTTTTCCTAATCAGATTTGTCGTTTGAGTTCTCTTCGATGGTCTTGGCCATCTCTAGGATTTTATCGTCCAGCATAATATTGGTGCATCGGGCAGTAACTACAATTGGGTCGTTTCGAGGTGTCGCATAAACAGGTCTTCCATGCGCTCCATCTCTTTTTGCTCAGTGTCACAAAACTATTTTCTGCACTCTTCCCTTTTCTCTTGATGACCCAGAAAGTGACATTATTGTAAATGACTGCTTCGTCTTGTTGCTGTCAGTGGGGCTATAAATTCTAAGAAGGTATAAAGTGCGTGACTCCGTGGCTCCGTCGTTGGTTGGCCGCGGCTGTCCTCTGCTGGGCTCTTTCGGAGCCGGTTTGGATGATCAAACCAGGAACAGGTGTCCCATATGTCAGTTGCATTTGTTTGATCGTGCAAAGGGGTCTGAGGAAGCTCAGATTTTTCCCTGTCTTCGTATATGACAACCTCATGATGTTTACCAGCACTTCTGCTCAAATGTCCGAGCAGCGCTCTTGCGTAAGAGCAAGGCGTTCGACCTTTCGAGTACTCTATTAATGCAATCGTTTTGTTTTACGATCGCACCTTCGCACCGAAATCGGTGGAAGTCTACCACGGACACATCACGTCGTAGGTTTCCCTCTTCATTGTGACTTTTGCGGTACTCCCATTGAGCAGGCGAGACAATCCCGGCGACAAACGGGCTCGTTTCCGTTCCCAGACGAAGTAAAAGTATTCCCAATCTTTCTTTGTTGCTGTCCATGAAGAGAGCCACTCTACGGATACGGATTTCTACCCTCTTCGGTCTGCGTTCTCTAGTAGTTACTGGACGGAAATGCTCTTCGAGGAGTTATCTTGGGCGGGGACCGCAATCCACGTTCGTGTCCACGGACAGCGAGCCAGCGTGTGGTGGTGAAGAGGAGCGTCTATTTGAAAGTGTGGAGTTTCGCTTAGTCTCTTTGTGGAAAATATTTAATAGAAAAATAATTTATTTACTAAGGTAGATTCTATGTGGCAAAAAAATATTATATAAATTAATAAAGGTACAGCGTACCTTATCTACATTTTAAAATGTATACTTGGCTTACAATACATTACAATATTTTTATTGGCGGTCCGAAGTTCGACCCTTCGCGGTCCGGATACGGACCGCGGTCCGCCTCTTGCTGACCCTTGCTCTAAGGTCAAGTGCCTGTCCTGCCTGTCGCGGTCTCCTGTCGCGGTCTCGTGTCGCGGTCTCAGCGCCAACTTGTACCTTAACCGTTATCGATACCTCTGTTTATAAGTATGTACAATTGTACATGTGTTTAATTGTATACTAGTTGTGCCCCACCCGCACAGTTCCCGATCTTGATATTTTCTCGGGATAAAAATAGCCTATGTGTTTTCCAGACTGTAATCTGTCTATGGACCAAATTTCGTCCAAATCCGTTCGGTAGTTTTTGCGTGAAAGAGTAACACACATGCATTCATATTTTCTTTCCACGTGTGCATTTATACTCGTAATATTAGTAGGTACATAGATGTACCTTTATTCACTACACGTGCAACTCATTTTTTTGTGATTGAGAAAAAAGGATTGGGTACTATTACCACACCCCGGACACTCCACTAAAACTCCATACAACCGCCGCTGTGGAGTTGCCTACTCTTCACACAACTACGCAGATGTCGTTCGTACACACGCGTGAATGTGTGCGTCAGCGCTAGGGCTACTGAATTGTTTTATTGAATAGTTGTGCCCCTTGAGTTCACCTGGTGACGTAGTCTATAAACTTGCTATAATGTTGAGTTACATAAATAGAATGGAGCCAAATTATACTATTCTAATTAAAAAGGGTGTTTGCACAGATTTCTAAATTGTTTCATAAATCTGTGGGTGTTTGTATTGCCGCGTAAAATGAAACGAAACCGATGATAGATTAGATCAGGTGCCTAGATATCTATTTCTGTTAGTAGGTACACATTCGCACTTTATTTTACACTTACCCATGAAGGAAACTTTACTCTGTCACTATAATTATTCCTACAGGCGTTATCAATCCGTGCTTGGGCACGTAAGTTACTGGCTGTGTAAGTTACGAACTTAGAGTTAAAAATTACTTCGTTATTATAAATACAAGTAAATAAATATTGGTAGACAATTCACACACAACACCATCTGACCCCAAACTAAGCAAAGCTTGTAATATTATAAAGCAACGTTATTGAAAAGTTTCTAATCTTACGTTATTTTATCATTAGGAAATTAAATAAAGCTTTTAATCTTGTGCCGTTTAGTTGACGGACAGCCGTAAACAGCAAAACAACCCACCATGATGATAATTCGTTAGGAATTAGATGTTCGATACCAGCCCTTCGTTGAGTGCTCCTAGAGTATCCGAAACGGCCTGAGGGGTGAGGAAGCTTGAAATTGGCGGAGGGTGGGAGTGTCCGTTCTATCTGTATTATCTATTCTATGCTGTTACTGTCATCAACACCTCTACGTATAATTATGTAGGTAGGTTACAGATATTGTGTTTTCAGTTGCGTTTCATTGTCTTGGAACTCAAAAGCACGGTAATATTATCTATCAGTAATTTAACTGAGCCGTTTCTTTGACATTCATACCTACAGCTGCGAGCACGTAAACAAACGATAAGGCTTATGCGACTTTTACGACTCGGCTACCTTATGTCATGCACGTTAAGAGATTACATTGGGAACACGTATCGAGCGCGCCCCGAGATCGAGGCGCGTAGGTACAGCCCGCGTTTCGTCCGTTTGTATAAGTCGAAATACTGGTAGTTAATATTACCGTGTCTAAAGGCAACTTTTTTGTTTTGCCTTATAATAGTTTTTCAAGAAAGTACCTACATTGACAGCAATCTAAAACAGACAAGCGTAGGTATGTTTGGCTATCATATTTTGGCACTGTGCTCCATGTGGCGTCTGGCATCTTGTTGAAATTAATGACGCTTGAAAACTCGGTATAAAATTATATTTTCTTCACGTAGACGAATATTTCTTAAGATATTTTTCTTTATCTTTAAGGTTTGATTTAAATACACAAAAAGAAAGTACCGTTTTGTAAATGAAATGAAAAAAACTGGTTCATTTGCACTACGTAATATGCATCTATTAGTAGTGTGATAGGACTCTTAGAAGAGTCCGCCTGGGGAAGTACCACACCTTTGCCAGTTATTCTACCGCCAAGCAATAAAGTGTGTAAACATTACTGTGTTCCGGTTCGAAGGGCAATGTTTCCAGTGAAATTACAGGGCTTAGAGATATAATATCTTAGATCTCTGGGTGACGAGCGCAGTGCAGTGCTAGGAAATGATTTGGACTCTTCATGATGCAATAGCTGCGTGTCACTGTGCTGTTATGTGGCAGGCATATTGCTTACCATCAGGCACATGTCCTGCTCGTCTGGTCACTCTAAACAATAAAAAAAACGTTATATTATAAGATAAGTAGGCGTATTTCGTCTCACTAATGCCACCCGTGAAAGCGGAAGAAATCAGATTTAAATCCTACCTAAGGGAATTCAAATATGCCTATTGAAAATTCTATCTAGACAAAGTGATTTGTATAGAGGTAAGCCGCTTTCCAGCAAGCGAAGCAATTTCCTCTCAAGTTTCCAGGACATTTTCCGTTCTTGTAAGCTTGCGTCGTAGATCTCGATTTGCATTTTATACTAAGGCTCAGTACTGTACTATACCTCATTTGCATTGTACTTAGCTAAGTGTATTGGTAAGTCTCCACTAAGTAGGTATTAGTCAAATTATGAAAGACCTGCGTCGCCAAATGGTCCACTAGCTTTATACATAACTAGCTGAACCCTGCCACGCTTTGCTGTGACACATTGTGATCCAAAAATTAGATAAAAACCATTCTTGACGCGGATTATATATCATTCTAAACTTTCAGCTCGATCGGTGCAGGACTTTTGGAGTTTTTGAAGCGTACACAAACCAACATAACGTTTTTATGGATAAAGACTAGCTGTACCCTGCCACGCTTCGCTGTGGCACATCGTGATGCAAAAATTAGATAAAAACAATCCTTGATGCGGGTTATAAATATATCATTGTAAATTTTCAGCTCGATCGGTGCAGAACTTTTTGAGTATTTGAAGCGTACACAAACCAACATAACATTTTTATATATAGAGATGTCAGCGTAAAGTTGTAAGCGCCATCAGTGTATGATCTAACGCGTTAGATTGTTATATATAATAGTTAAGGTTGGATTAGTTTTTAATCTGACGTTATTTGATTGTAATCTGACTTTATTTGCGGACTTTACGATGACATGTACAATGTACATTTACCTATCTACCGTTCGTTTGTAGAGAATATATATGCCTGATGGTAAGCAATAGGCTTTCCCATAAGAGCAGAGAGTCCTACCACAACGAATTTTTTTTTTGTAAAATGCAATGAATAAAAAATTTCATCAAAATGCGAGCCAAATAGCCGTAAAATTTTTAATAAAATAAAATCAGCATGATCTTTCTCGAGCGACGTTTGGGATGACAGTCATACTCAAAACAACACTGCTTACTAAAGTAGTATTTTTCAATATGGTCGTTAGTATTTTTGTACCGTTAATAATTAATATTTATTATTTTACTATGGTGTATATATTTTCCAAAGAAGAGCTAAGCCTTTAATAGTATGTATAATATTTAGATTATCTATACTAATATTATAAAGCTGAAGAGTTTGTTTGTTTGTTTGTTTGTTTGTTTGTTTGTTTGTTTGCTTGAACGCTAGGATCTCAGGAAATACTGGTCCGAATTGAAAGATTCTTTTCTATTGGATATCGGGAAAAAATATTCCCCTTTGAGAGTTTTCGTACGTTTCGTGCTTTGACATGACACATGACAGCATGTGTCAAAGATTGCGTCATTGAATTTCAGTAATCTGTGCCTCGAATATAAACCTTTGCTATTTTTTTTTCTAAATCTGAGTTGGTACGACCAATTTCCGACAGGTGGCGTAGCAGGTTGCTGAAGAGGTTTTTTGTTTGAAATCGATATTCTCAGGTACGAGTATGAGTGAACCGATTTCAGTCATTCTTTCACCGTTGGATATGTACGGGATCCCGATGAGTGCTATATAATATAATAGTTATTTTAAGGCTATAATTAAAAAGTTCCTTATTTTGAAAAAAGTGGACCACCTCGGAAAATACCTCTCCGTCTAACGATACTTGTTGACGTACAAAATGTAAAAACATGGCGTCTCCAGGATTTCCCTCGCGAAGTTGATTGCTCAATGAAGGGCTCTTGAGCAGAGAGAACCGTCGCCGTCGCGCTGAATTAGGTTGCTTTTGATTATACAAACAAAGAATGATGGAATGGAGGGAAAACAGCCCAGATAATTTTATCCCGGGCAGAATTAGCGTTCACGAGGTTTTTCACTTGGACAGTGTTACATTGGCTTAAAATGTTGGGTTGTAGACCGTTCTAAATTAATTATAGTATCTCTCTATGTACACAATTTCTGTTCTATTCTATCAGAACTAGTTTCAGTAATAAATGAATACTATTGGTAGGTATGTAAACAGAAAAGAAAATGAAAATGGTTTTCAAAAAAGTTGCGTGATTCGCGAAAATATACTTTTGTGATTTGAACCCTAATTGATATCGGGAGGTGATTAATAATAATTTACATTGCGACCAAGTCCGGTTCAATGTTTCCTATAAGATTATTCTATTATTGTTTGTTTCAAAAATAGTTAAATGCAAAGACTTCTTAAAATTCAGCTGTAATTTGAGGAATTAATAAAACACTTTCCCGCCGTTATGTTCTGAAACCGTAAGAAAAATATATAACGGAAGTGACACGTAAAACCACCAGTGAGGTGTGTTGCCAACTTTATTTTTCAGATGATCGTATCATAAATAATACAATTTAGTTTTTTTTTGTAGCTTCTATGTTATCAGAAGATAACGAAGGAACTTCGTTCCTACCTGGTGTCGCATGACACCACATCTTTTTAAATTATTTATGTACGACTTAGCGTTTTGAACATTTTTGTAATTATTTTTCATTTTGTCTTCTACCTTCCTACCTTAAAAAGCGTGAATACGAAAATTATTGAATATATTTTTATGAAGCAAAAGACCTTAGTCAACACCTTAGTTTTAGGTTAAAATATTGTGTTACGCACCGCACTAACTTGACTGCCCTAGTGGCTTAGTTGGTAGTAGCTCTGCCTGCGAAGCCGAGGGTCGTGGGTTCGATCCCGACCCAGTGCAAATATTTGTGTGATGAATTCAAATGTTTGCACTGTGTCTGGGTATTTCTATGTATAATAAGTATGTATTTAAAACTATATAAGTATTATATCAGCTATCTGGCTGCCATCACACAAGCTTTGCTTAGTTTGGGGTCAGATGGTGTTGTGTGTGAATTGTCCACCAATATAACTTTAACTATGTATCAAAACAATAGACAAAATAAAAACAAACAATGTTTTTGTAGGCAAACAATCTTGTTTTATACTACACCTGCTCGGAAAGTACCTTGATACTTTATCAAATTTACGGTAGAAAATACGTCATTGCATATCGAACAAATATGCGGCGAGAAAACGCATCTGAGCGGGAGAGAAAAGTGTATGAAAATCCATTTCTTACGTGGTTTTTCTTTTTTAATTTTGGGTAAGACTATGCGCTGGTAACCTAAATATCAAAAGCCAAAAAGTTTTTACAGTGAGTTTTTATCTCCAAGTTCGCAAAATGACACTGGCCACTAGCTGTGTGTTGGATGGTGTCAAACAATTTGAAAAAAGAACATGTGAAAATTGCAGACGCCATTGGCGCCATTTTCAATTTGTGTGTTGTTTGAGGATTCAGTTTTCGTAGAAAAGTAAAATAAAACCATCGAATTCTTAAAAACGGCAGAAGCGGCAAACGCGCTTCTACTATGGCGATGCAAAATCAGGTGACGTCACCTGATTTAGTCTCAGTCGCAACAAGGAGTTGTGTACGTTCGCTGACAATTCAATTTTCAAATTTTTCAAACAAATTTTCGCCACGTTATGTTGTCTTTAGATTAAAGCATACCTCATCTTCGTTTCTTTAATTATATCGATGAATAAAACTATCAAAATGATAAGTAGTGATAGTGATGATGAAGATTTTTTAACTCCGCCGCAGTTGAAGGAAACAGCAAAAATACTGATTGATAACCTTTTACCACAGATATCAATTAAAAAATATAATAAAACTTATGACGATTTTTTGCAATGGAAAAGTAAAAAAAATGCGGCATCTTTTTCTGAAACTGTTTTGCTAGCTTATTTCAGTGAAAAAGCGCAAAAATACAAACCAAGTACGTTATGGTCTATGTACTCAATGTTGAAAAGTACTATATTGACAAGAAACGACATAAATATTCAAGAATACAAAAAACTTACAGCATTTCTGAAAAGAAAGTCGGAGGGATTCCGTAGTAAGAAATCAAAAGTGCTTACTACAACGGATGTTTATTCCTTTTTGCAGATTGCTCCAGATGACAAATATTTGTTGATGACGGTAAGTTTATGAATGAAATGCACTGGTTTATGATTTATTACGTACCTATTTATGAGTAGAAATCTACTAGGTTTTCATGTTTGATATTTTTGTTTACAGGTTATTTTGATTTTAGGAGTAAATGGGGCCTGTCGTTCGCAAGAACTTGTGGATATGACAACAGACGATATCGAAATCCTCGAAAATGGAATAATCGTCAATATTCCTAACACAAAAACCAAAATTCAGCGATCATTTGTTATATCGGGCTTATTTTATGAGATAGTTAGGAAATATAACGAAATTCGCCCCAGTGACTCCAAAACCAATCGGTTTTTACTACAATATAAAAACAAAAAATGTATGAGACAAGTAATTGGGAAAAACAAAATAAGTAGGTACTGTGCCAAGAGAAATAGCTTCCTACCTTAATATACTCAATCCACTAGAATACACTGGCCACTGCTTTCGCAGAACTTCAGCGACTATTCTTGCCGATACTGGTGCTGATTTAACCACAATAAAACGTCACGGTGGTTGGAAATCGTCCGCTGTAGCAAAAAGCTACATAGAGAATTCCGTAGAAAACAAAACACGAATAAATAACCAAATATCGGGATCGATTAATGTGCATCAAGACTCATCTCCTCAACCATCAACGAGCGCGGCGATGCCAGATGCCCCTCAGCAGCCAGTTGCCCCTTTGGCACCACAGCCTTCTACGAACGCAGTCGCAACAGCACAGCCAGTTATTCCTCCTACATTGTCGCAAACATCTCAAACAAAAATTAATGGAAAAAGTGTTACATTAAGCTTCACTAACTGCAACAATTTCAATATAAATTTCAATTAGTAAAGATTTAGTTTTTTATTTTCCTCGTAGGTGTAGTATAAAGCACTATGTATCACTCGAGAGAAAGTGCGATTCCCGATCTCGGGTGTTTTAAAAAACGACACCCTCGACGGTAATCGGTCACTTTCTCCTCTCGGTGAACAATGTACTATTTCTTTGAATACAGCATTGTTCAGCTTCTACGAGTATAACCGTAAACACAGATTTCTAAAACAAAAGGCAGATGGAACGTTCGGAACACAGATCCTGAGGTCCAGAACCAAATATCAAACGCCAAAGCAAATACAAACTCCAGTCAGTACGAAACGGACTTCCGTCTCGTACGGGAGTCCCGTGTGATTGTAAGTTTTGTTTAAGATTATGCCGTCTTGTGTCTTCAAACATTGCAAACATTGTTCCCAAAAATAAGAAAAGGAAAGAGGAATAACATTTCATAGGAAAGCTTGAATATTTTTACTGCTTTTTATATAATTTAGGTGATTTTATTTCGATTGATCAATAGAAACACGACACCTCAACGAAAATTTGTTAGTGTTGCTATACTAAATTGAAATTATTTTCCCTAAAGTTAATGTAAAATATAGATTATGATTTCTTGATTGATACTCGTAGACCAAATTATTTATGTAGATTGTATTATTCTATTTTAAACCCTATTTTTATAATCGTATTTTTTAATTTAATGTGAATCGATGCCTAGAACAAATTTAATCCACGTCATTACTAGTGTTTATAAAAATACTAATAGTGTTGATGAAAACTATAGTTATGAAGGAAGTTTTAATACTTGTAAGTATCTAGGTATAGTGGAGCTTAAAAAGTAGGCGAGTTCTTTTGAGAGATCTAATCATTTTAATTAACCTCATGTTATCTGGTCGAATCAGTAGTGACATTGTCGAAGTTTTATTCGGTGCTAATGTGCGTACATACTTACCCAAAAAGATGTTGGGATCAGGCCAATCGCTGTTGGCACCACAAATGGCTTGGCCTTACTGCCAAGGTGGGTTGTAGGTGTAAAACGTTGCTCTTTCGAGCTCCCTGTCCCAACAAACTTGATTTTGGTTCTCTGGGTGGATGTGAAGCTGTTATGTATTCATTCTGTCCTGACTTTCTTTGTCCAAAATTTGGGAGAGAGCTGTTAAAGGTGGACGTCAAGAACGCCTTTAATTTGGTTGATCGTGGAACCCAGTTGTCCGAAGGGAAGAATAAAATTCTTGACCTCTACAATTTTCTTTGGCAATGTTATGGCGGACCCACAAAATTATCAAAACAATATTTTGCTATCTTCCGTTGGCTACCAACTTGGTGAACTTCGGCCATGCGACCTTCGCCCTGGCCATTCGCTCTATCATTTAACGTCTCCAGTCCAATTTAAGCGTTTGGTACTTGGACGACGTGCTGACGGACGACTTGGAGAGTGTGCGACTGATTTGCATGATCTGATACCTCCTTGCCCTTTATTCTATCGGAATGCTCGTAGCTCGAAAAAGCGACATCGTTTCATGGTTGATGTTCCAAAGACACGCACGAAGAGCTTTGACTCTACTTTTGTGATAAAAACATCTAGGCTGTGGATTACGTTGCCTGAGTGGGCTTTCCCCATCTTTGTGTCTTCAAAACGAGTGAATCGGTTTCTTCTAGGTAAACACGCTCCATCGTAGACCGCATCGTCGCTTAACATCAGGCGAGATGGCGGTCAAGTGTAAACCTTTAAAAGCTAAAAAAAAAAACAACGTCGGAACTTTGGGTGGCGATGTGAATAATGTTCAACTGATTTACAAAAACTCTTAGACGGTTTTCGTTGGTTTGTATCAACATTTTTGAAAAGGTGAACTTTTCGTTTGTGACACGCGTTTAGACAAAGATTGGATACTCGTAGTAAACAAATTGAATGATCTGGCCCCCAATATCAAATCAGTTGACAAAAATTCTCTGCACCTCTGTGTTCACCGATATTAAATAACTACTCATTTAACCACCTTTTGTCACGCATAATATTCAAAATTTCACTCCGATAGAATACTCTAAATAAAACACACATGACTTTTACTATTATGCGGCGTTGTCTTTTACTCCCAAATTTTCTGTACGAATATTCGAATTTTTAGTTGCATGCAAAATCAACATTCTTAACTTCATAGGATGGAAATAGTAATAACAAGAAAACCTTGCATAATATATAATCGGTGTTGTAATAAATTACTTTAACATTATAATATATATGTGTTTATTAAACGCGAAGATTTCCGAAGCTAAGACATCATAGTGGGATTTTTTTCTTAAGACTGGGAACATTACACGCACACCAACGTGAGTAATTTGACAACGTCGGTGAGAGCTGTCACGCATACATAACTAATGACTGGCCTCACAGTGTCGTTCACGAAGGTTTCATCTGTTTAGAAATCTGTGACCGTAAACTCAACTTTTGGTTTATGGAAAGAAAATCACAACAACGGGCACAAATTTGACACATTGACACTGACATTGCATCAGAGTTGCCATGTAAAGAGTTTGCAAAAGATTCCAATGCCAAGTTTCGGTAGCCAAACTCTGGATATGAGTATCAATGTGACACGAGAGTGTGCTAAGACAGAGCACAATACTTTAGCGATTACAAAGCAATGTTGTTTAATGCAAGCTAATTTTCGAAGCGCAGGTAGAGTTCCGCCCAGTTTGTTACAAATCGCGTTAAACTAAAGCCATCAGTGCAGTTGTAAAACTAACTTTACACTGTCTGCGTCATATATATCCTGAACTACAAGAGCACATCCATGAGAACAGATGCCGCAAACATTCATTACGAGTACCAGCAAAACAAAAAGGCGTGAATAAATACGCATGTTTTTATAGTGATGAGATGAGCAGGCTATGTGACTGATGGTAAGCAACACGCCTGCTCATAACAGCATAGTATTACGTAGCTTTTGGAGCTTGAAGAGCCTAAATCATTTCCTAGCTTTGTTCTCTGAAATTTCTCTGGAAACATTGCCCTTTAAACTTGAACGCAGTGATGTTAGCACATTGCTGCTTGGCAGTAGAATAAATATAAATATTGGTGGACAATTCATGTGCAAACATTACTGTGTTCCGGTTTGAAGGGAAATGTTTCCAGAGAAATTACAGGGCTTAGAGATATAAGATCTTAAATCTCTGGGTGACGAGCGCAGTGCAGTGCTAGGTAATGATTTGAACTCTTCATGTTCCAATAGCTGCGTGTCACTGTGCTGTTATGTGTCAGGCATGTTGCTTACCATCAGGCACATGTCCTGATCGTCTCGTCACTCTTTATTTAAAAATAAAATAAAAAAAAACAATTCACACACAAGACCATCTGACCCCAAACTAAGCAAAGCTTGTAATATGGCGGCCACATAGTTGATATAATACTTATATAATTTTAAATACATACTACATAGAAACACCCAGACACCTAGAGAAGTAGTACCACACATTGGTCGGTTATTTTGACTGGCCTCGTGGCTTAGTGGGCAGTAACTCTGCCTGCGAAGCCGAGAGTCGTAGGTTCGATTCCCACCCAGTGAAAATATGAATTCAAATATTTGCACTGGGTGGAATCGAACCCACGACTCTCGGCTTCGCAGGCAGAGTTACTGCCCACTAAGCCACGATGCCAGTCAAAATAACCGACCAATGTGTGGTACTTCTCTAGGAGGAAGACCGCAACCGGACTTTGCAAAGTATTTCTTCAGTAGTGTCTAGTTATTTATCTAGTCTCTGAGTTCCGAACCATATAATTATGTAGGTAGAAATTAGTGTCTACACTAAACTTTGTTCAACTTGACATAAGACAAGGAACAAGAAGCTCTGCTTTTTTAACCGACTTCAAAAAAGGAGGTTTCTCAATTCGACCGTATGTATGTTCCTTTTTTTTGCGATATTATTTTATTTTGTTTGTTATTATTTGTTTGCGGTATTATTTGTTGGTTTATGTATTATTCAAGACTATAATCTATCTGACTTTCAAATATCAGCCTTGACCCGTTCAGTTCTTACGGCGTGTTTCAGTTAGAAATTATCAATACATTCAAGTTCGAGTGAAAATCGGTTTCTTTTTAGTCCATGCGTCCATCGTAGACTGCATTTTTGCTTATACCATGTATGGCAGATATACGAAAACTCGGACGAAGCGGTTACGGCGACTGCACTTTAGTTGTGTTTACTGCTAAATATTGGAATATTTTACCTGAGGATTTTCTAAGAGAAATTATTCAGAAATTTTTAGACCATGCCGCGACTGGATTTTCTCCCTCAAGGTAAGCGCACTGCGTCTTAACAGGCTTGGTGGTGGTGAACCTCACCGATTCTTAAATTTGAAATGTAACAATTCGATACATAAATGTATCGAAAATGTGAAATTACATTGAAAAATACAGAGACTATATTTGTAGAAATTGTGTAAAAATTATGTATTTATTATAATGTGAATTATTTCTTTTTTGAATGTTTGGTGTTTCTTCTGATGGCAGAAAATGTACAACCTTAGTCAACAATTTAAAGTTAAGATTTTTTAGACTCCAAGTAACATCCTAAATTTGGCCATCGGATCACATGCATTCCCAAATATATAAAATGGCTGGAATAAATGAAAGATAACGGACGGAACTTTACTTTTACAAAATCACTACATTTTTTTTTAATAAATAGTGACGAGACGATCAGGACATGTGCCTGATGGTAAGCAACATGCCTGACACATAACAGCACAGTGACACGCAGCTATTGGAACATGAAGAGTCCAAATCATTACCCAGCACTGCACTGCGCTCGTCACCCAGAGATCTAAGATCTTATATCTCTAAGCCCTGTAATTTCTCTGGAAACATTGCCCCATTGACTTACGTTATAGTTTGGGTTAAAACGTATAACCACGTAGGTACCTTCAACAGCGTATGACGCCATCAAAAACCTAACTTGTGAGATCATAAAAATGTGCATCTTCTGCCAAATTGACATCAAAAGTGTGCATAAAATTGGCAGTGAACATAAATTTTATCACAACGATATGACAGTTAAGCACTGTTTTATGGAATACTTTGGAAGTGTGCATTGGTATGCACGCATTGAGCCAAGACAAATCTATATCCATAACACGGTTTGTCTTGTGTAGACGGGTTGGTTTGTAAGCATTTAATAGTCCACCTATATATTTTAAAACTTTTTAAAGAATTAATATATGACACTGTGTTGTAATCTGTTTACCATTACGCTCAAGTCCTATTCATCCCGTCGTAGCACAAAATTATGAAAAACTAATTGTTTTTTTTTTTAAATCCGCTTATTGGAAACTTTTAGGCACGGTTTTACTCATTATGCTCTGAATAAGAAATACATATGATTACAAATGATTTAAACTGATGACTTATTGAGTATTTAATTCAGCTTACTAATATAATACTGGTGAAAGTTTGTGAGTGTGTATTTTTGTTACTTCTTCATGGCTAAACGGCTGAAACAATTTTAATAAAATTTGGTATCAAATTAGCTAACACCCTGGATTCATTTTACGCTACTTTTATCCCGAAAAAATAACGGTAGCTACGGAACGGGAATTACGTAGATAAAACCGCGGGGCGCTAGTAAAAATAGTTTTCAATTCGATATAGAATACTTACCGCTTTCGGTGCTTCCTGAAAAATACTACTATAATACTAGCGTGAAAAGGTTCAACATGGATTAGAGCATGGTCTCTCCTAAATCATATTATTGTTTTTCAACAGATGAGCTGTGGTTAAATGCCCATTTTGTCAAAAAATACATCGGTGAATGTCTTTGCTTGACATTTGAAACATACCCTGAAATCGACGGAAAAAGAAAATAGAAATTGCGGCACGTGATTCCTGTTCATAGCGAATTAAGGGCGCGTTCCCTTCAAATATCAGCACCTCGTCAACGATGGCAAATGTTCGTATCTTCACCTTTATCTGTCTCGAGTCAGTGGCTCGAAGGACGCGTACTCAGGTGGAGCGTGCCGATCAAATTTATTAGTCTTTGAAATATCTTGTAGGGTTGATATTGTAAATTATACCGAAGGTATACTTCGATATGATAGGCAAATAACGTATTATTCTTAGTTATTTCCTACTTATTACGGTGTTGATAAGAGACTTTATTTATTCTATGTGTGTTTGTATTTAGTATTATAGATGCATATTTTTCTTATTGTGTCTCTTTCGAAAGTGTAATGAATATTTTTTATAGATTTAACATTATAATATTATATTATTTTTATTATATATAATTTTGCGTGCATTCCTCACATGTCTAGCATCAAACTAAGTAAATCATGTAGTGTGGTAACCAGCCAGCTTGGATAACACATTATATTTGTAAATATGTATCTACGTTCTTGTGGTAGGTCCATATAAACACTCGAGCGCAGAACAAATGTCAATAATTACACACATATATGCCCAGAGAATCAAATCCACTTACAATTCTGTGGCTAGACTCTCTACAAACTTAGCCAAAAAGTCATTTTTTTTTAAATCTGGAAAATAAACATGGTATCCACCTGGAAACTCATCTGGATCTCAAATAAAAAAGTTTACATTCATCTTGTTATTTGATACTGTCATGTACCTCTACTCAAACTCTTCTTCAATAGATAACTCGATTTTATTAAAATCTGTAGAAGTTAAGATTTTAATTTTAGAAGTTTGGTATAGTATTAGAAATTTGACGGCGTAAACATTTTACTAGCGGCCCGTTGTGGCTTCGCTCGGATATTGTTATATGAAGACTATCTTTCAAGTTGGGCCAAACTGCACACGGTGTCCAAATTTGGTTAAAATCGTGTACGTAAAAAACACTAATCATTCAAGCTGTTCCCGAGGAGTACGTACCTACAACCATAAACATCGTAATACTAGATTTTTTAACTTTAGAAGCAGGCTAGACTACAACATAAAATGAATTCCGCAAATACTATTTAAATTAAAAAAATATACGTCAGGTTTAAAAAATATGAATAATTGTTAAAATCCTGACGTTAAGTGACTAAACAGGCTACGACGGAGCGTTAAAATAAATCGCCTCTCTCTCGACTCCCACTCAGGCAACGCATTCCACAGATTAGACGTTTATATTAAGAAACAGAAGTTAAACCACGTACAAGTCTTTGGAACGTCAAATATGAAACGATGTCGCTTTTTTGAGATACGAGGAGTCTGATAAAATATTGGGAAAAAATCGTAAGAGATCTAGATCAGCTGCATATTATGAAATGTGTCCGATAAAAAACCGACAAGCGACTTTGCGGCGTTGTTCAAGACATTGATCTACAGTTTTCTAAGAGTTATTAATAACATTAACCTAAAAAAGAACTTTATAAAATAGCCACACAGACAAGAGCTTATTCGTTTATTTAACTTATATTATCAGCGTGTACAAAGACGGAAAACAACAAAATAATGTTAATAGCTAATGGTGCCAACTCCGTACCGGCGACTCCATTGAATCGACGTTTTAAATAGACGAGCTGTTGACGTACATTATTCTCGTAATATAAACATCTGTGCAGTGTCCACTGGACTGGAATGAAGTCATGAATTTAAAATGGCTTACATTATTCCAGTCAAGTGATCCAACGAGAATGCAGTCCAGTGTTATTAGCGTCTACATTATCCCAGTTATTTAGAAGCCATTCAAGTGTGAACACTACAATGACGATGATTTCAAGAACAGATCAGTTTAGAACACTAGTTTGGTCACACTAGATTCAAAAGTAGACTGCCAATCCAGTTACTGAACTAGAATGCTAACTGAATTCATTGCTTTCCAGTGCCGGTTTACATTTTTCAGTAAGCAATCCAGCGCTTGATTCGATTGCTGAACTGGAATAATGTAAACCGGGCATAAACTCTTTAATTTGACGTAATAGTTTACTTAAATCATCGTCCACAGCTTTCTTTATCTCACTGCTGGGTGTAGGCCTCAATTTTATCAAAGCGGTAAAACTATAAATGGTGAATATTACTAGACCGTTTCGAACAAGATTTAAAAGCAAAACGACCACATTTGGCGAAGAAAAAAGTGCTTTTCCACCAAGTCAATGCAACGTGCGTAGTCCCTACGTCGCTATGGCAAAATTTTACGAATTAAGATACGAAATGCTACTAAATGCTACTATAATACTATGCGTATTCTCCGCACTTAGCTCATAGCGACTACTTTCTGTTCCCAAACCAAGAAATGGTTCAGTGGAAAGATATTTGATTCGAATGAGGAAATTATCGCTGGAACAAATGCCTAGTTTGAAGGGATTTACCTCTTTTTGGAAGGGATTAAAAAACTCGAGAAACGTTGGGCAAAGTGCATAGCACTCAAAGGAGATTACGTCTAAAAATAAAACTGATTTTTTGGTCAATATATATGTTTTTCTACCAAAAGTCACGGACTTATTGATCTGCTCGTACTTGCTATTTACAGAAGACATGTATTTGAAGACATCTAAATTATAGCTTTCGAAATCACAAAATCGGGTAGTTATCTGTAGTTTTGCGGTGCAGCGCGCATTTAAAACATTTGTACGAATAGATTCCGACCACTTGGCGTGTATCTTGGAAATATTTATTTTATACCGACATTGTTTGCGTCTAGTTTGCCTGGGCGTCCGATAGTGTGACATTAAATTATGTAATTGTGTAAATACTTGAGCATGTTTACAAATTTGTTTGTGGTTAATAAACTGTAAACAATTATTATAATTAATACTGGAACAATAGGCGTGTCGACAGGTCCTGAAATTATATTAAATTATTTGATAAAATGACAGTATTTAAATAGAATAAAATGTGTACCAATTTTAATTTTGATATTTTTTAGTTTAACTTACTTTGTGATCATTCAAAGATGGATGGGCAAGTCCATTTTAAAAGTACGAAATTATTAGAAAATGTATTTACCATTGGATAACCCATTCAATATCAAGTAACTTTTGTTATGAAACCAGTTACCTAAACGCAATATTTAATATAGCTACCATACAAACTTTACGCGCGACGCATAGAAACTACAGCAATGTGACTTCACGTTTCTGTAGTGAATTCAAATATTTGTATGAAGCGTTTTTGGGATAAGTATGTATTTAAAATTGTTATTTTAAAATCATGATATCACGGGAAGTTTTTAAGATAACAAAGTCAATTCTTTCACCTATGTTTTAGTTATTGAGTAGCCTTTTGATGGCACATTAAATCAAAAATGAGTCGACAGGCCTATTAAAAAAAACGTTCTCTATAATGGCTAGATTATGATTGAGTAAGTTATACAATTTCGTTGTTCAACGATTACGCGAGTCACTGTGTTTTATTATGTTCTATAAAGTCCTTGTAGAACTTACCGTACCGTGGGAAACTAATATAACTAAAGACCACGCGATGAAACAAAATATCGGTAAATGGTAAACTCGGCGTATTTTACGACCACGACCCGCCCCTAAACGAATTAACAAAAAACGGCTATGTAGTTAGTTTATACGCTGTAGAAGTGTGACTACATACATTAAAACAGTAATTTGGAGGGCGGGAGGTATACCAGCAAAATCTCTCTATAACCTGCTGAAAGACGTTCCAATTTCGAATTTTGGCTACATTTTATCCAGAAGTGCAGTAAGTTCTATACATAGAACGAGTATCTAAAGCTGCACTAGATGGCATTATATCATATCAGATTTGGCTGGGCAGGGAGAGAAAAACGAGTGGTGAAGGTGAGTGTTGATGTACGTCAGTTAAAAAAAAAGGGCCCCATAAACCTACGCCCGAGTCACAAGTCTCGGGGTCTGTAACTCGGGTTTTTCTCTCTGCCACACGATGGACCCGGCACCCGCACGGTGAATCGTGTTATGTACATTCCACATTATTTTACTTTTATCATCATTTTATTGTAGAAGTTACGGGGTTGACATTCTATTTACAACTTTGGAATAGTCATGTTATTGGTAAACAGGCTTTATTTTTGCATGCCCGCAAAGGGTTAAACTATTGTTTCTAAGGATATCTCTTCTGTATAACATCTTTTTGTACACAGTTTACGCAATAAAAAAAATCTGATTCTGATCCGTCGGAAAAACTCATTGCATTGCTCTTCTCGCAGTGCAATTTTATACTTGGAGCGTTTCAACTGCTAAGAGTCCAAGTTTCGGTTCAGATTAATTCAACAAGTTTGAATATTACGTTTTTCTTAGTCCTAAACATAAGTTTCTCTCATGACAGGGCACTTAGTCTGGCCTCAGTTTAGTTCGCCAAGGCTAGAGAGAATAAGTAAATAAATAAAATAATTTCTTCTCACCAACAATAGAATGGAAACATTTCTCTCTGCGAATAGATTTTAAAATCTGGTAAGTCTTTTTTTTTATCGCGTATAGGTCCGCGTTTGACCACCAACTCGCCTGATGGTAAGCGACGGTGTGGTCGAAGATGACGCACGTTGACCTAGAAGGTACCTATTCACTCTGACCTTGAAAAGTTCTAGATTGTATCTCTCAGGGAACAAGGAGGCCGGCAACTTATTCCACTCCAAAGCTGTACGTACGAGAAAAGTGGATTCAACTTCTGGTGGAGTCTACTTTTACTAACACATTTTTTTACAATAAAGAATGACTGGACGAGCAAGATATGCACTCGATGGTAAGCAACATGCCTGCCCATGACATCAGAATGTTCCACAGTTATTTGGACTTGAAGAGTCCATCACACAGAGATCCAAGATGGTTTATCTCTTAGCCCCGTAATTTTTCCGGAAACGTTTCCCTTCAAACCTGCGAATAACCCTATTATAACTGGCAAAGGTGGTACTTTCCCAGGCGGACTCTACCAAGAGTCTTGTACTGCTATATTACAATAATTAAATTATATTTTAACTTGCGTTTCCGTAACTGTTCATTTCAACATTTAATTTTCCCAACGCAGTATTTGCAGTCTAGAACAATTAGAAAATGGAGTTCTTCTATTCCGCTGCGACAGTAACTCCTTGACATTTACTGCAAAATACGGTAACGAGATCTAGACGTTGTCGGAGTAACCTGTGTTTCAACTGTTGTATTAAAAAGCTGATAACTTTTAGTCTAGAGCGAATTGCTTTCTTCTAGACTATCCAAAAAAATGTAATAGGTAATTTTTTTTTTCCGTAAAAGAAACACTTCTATTTATAGGTAGTTAAATTCGGAAACTCAAAAATTTTCATATTTATTTTGGGAAATCATCTAAACTCGACACGATTACTTTGTCGATATTAAGGTAACAAAATTTTAGTTTTTTGTTGATATTTCAAAAACGGGCGATTACGATAAAATATACATCTGACCAAATGGCGGAGTTATCGCGTAAAATACATACAAATGAAAATAAAGAATAGTCATGTAAATCGGATAATAAATCTCGAAGATACATAAAAAAATAAATGGCCGAATCAAGAACCTTCTCTTTTTTGAAGTTGGTTAAAACAAAGAAACGTGGAGACACGACAGTTTCTGTACGATTTTGTTTGTGGCATCGTAGAACTAAAACAAATTTACACAATTTAAATATTATCAAAATTAACGTCCAGAGGGTTCCAAGCCATAATTTGTAAATGGCCAGATACTTTGTCATCCTTATGTACGAAAATATTCAGTCAAACTATGCTTCTTAAGATCTTGCTAGGTCAGCTTTGAGAGTTCTTGTCAAAGAGATAGGAAGTTACACGTTCTTGATCGTCCCTGTTTAAAATCAGATAAAAGTCACAAACCATTTATTACACGAGGAAGATTATACCAATCTCCTGTCATGGGGCAGTTAAAACTTTGCAAAAGTTCATTTTGATAAAAAATGTGACATAATGAAGTTTTTCTTGGCTCAGACGTTGTCGCCATGAGTTATGATCTAAATCATGATATTGGGTTTCTGTGTCTTAACTGACTTTTCATGTCTTGTTTGATGTACTTATTAGGGGTAATTGGAATGAACATAGTTTACACTAGTATATTATTTGTATTACCTAATTACGGGAAAGTTACCATTGTGAAACGAGTCTTCAATATTTTTATCCAGAGTTTACGGACAAACTGACGAATTTTATCAGTTTACCCATGAATATGGTTTATGAAATTGATTTGAAATGTCGAGGACTTGCTCCAACATATCACGATGGTGATTATCTTGTAATTAATATTTGTATACTGAACACATTTATACTAATATTATAAAGCTGAAGAGGTTTTTTGTCGGAACGCGATACTCTCAGGCACTACTAAACCGATTTCGAAAAATGTTCAACCATTGGATATGAACGTGGTCCTTCAGAGCTACTTGAAACAATTATCGCCCGAATTACATATCTCGGGCAAAGCTGGGGAAAGCCTTCGTGACCGAGTAAAAAGCTGCGAAGGCCTAGTGGTAGTGGTTAGAAAGTGTGATTTGCAATCAGGAGGTCATTCATAGGTTCAAATCCCGCCTGCATTCTTGAGTATTTTGCCAAGCGTGGATGTACAAGTTTGTCGTTACTACTGGCGTTAGCTGTGAAGGAAAACCACGTGAAAAGAGCGGTAATTTCCTACAATCATTTGAGGCTTTGGGTCGTCCGGCTATCTGCACTGGGCCAGTGTGAAGAAATATTCTATACTTAAATTAAAATAATACATTGGTGGACATTACAAAATACATAGTGTTTTTGTTTATCACGCACGATAAGTTCAGCTCGCAAGCACGCTCCATCGTAGACCGCATCGTGGTAGACTTACAATAGTTTCAAAACAACATATGTATATAATATATATAACTTAACTATAGCCAGTAATAAAGGAGATGGAAGCTCCATCGCGGATGCATTCACGATTCCAGATTAATTAAACCTGTAATGAAACTCCGGCAGATGCGATGCGCTGCCAACTTCTTGCATAGTAGTAGGACTTATTGGTGTTCTGGTCGAAGTTTTAATTCTACCGAAGAAATGTGCTTATCAAATACTAACAGTGATCTGCGGTTTTAATCGCGTAGTTACTAATCGTGTTAGGAAAACCATACTGCGTTTCAGGACTCAAATAGCCGATGTGACCCAAACATTTTTTTTTTTTAAATAAGGAGTGACGAGACGATCAGGACATGTGCCTGATGGTAAGCAACATGCCTGACACATAACAGCACAGTGACACGCAGCTATTGGAACACGAAGAGTCCAAATCATTACCTAGCACTGCACTGCGCTCGTGACCCAGAGATCTAAGATCTTATATCTCTAAGCCCTGTAATTTCTCTGGAAACATTGCATTTCTGGAAATTAAAAGTACTAAAGCTTTTGTGCTTTTCCAGATTATAAACTATCTGTGAATCTGTGTTCCATATTTAAACACGATCCGTTCAGTCGTTCCGACGTGGTTGAGTAGCAATTAGCAATTTTTTGCATTTATAATATCAGTAGGTTATTTGGCTCTAATCATTTATCTGCCACTGAACATGGGGTCTAATTTTTAAGTCTGTGTATCAATATACATAGATAGAGTTCTGGCCTACGAAAGTAGATACTGGTTTTTTTTGCAAACTTTTACATGACAACACTTAAGTGTTCCTACCAACGGGTATTTACCCTACTTTCGTTAGCCAGACTCTATGTTCGAGGGATTCACGAATATTATAGTGAGCTAAAATATTGACTTGCTATATAGCTTTGGTACGTCCTTGTAGTTTCTATAATAAGTTTAAATAAGTATTCGCCTTTCGTGACCCTGAAGGAAGTAACGCTGCAATCTTGCATTTCATTTTCATCGTCCTTTACAGATTCAGACCTAACAAATTGGAAAAGCTAACAAATTTTTCTAGGTAAACACGCTCCATCGTAGACCGCATCGTCGCTTAACATCAGGCGAGATGGCGGTCAAGTGTAAACCTATAAAAGTTAAAAAAAAAAAGCTAGAGCGTTTCCAATTTGTTAGGTCGTGAAACTAGAACAAAAGCATAAATATGAACAGCATATTTGTGAGAAGTTAGTTACAGATGATGTTATAAGAGTGAAGAAATTACACATTCAAAAATAGTTTTTAATGTACGTGACGATTAAAATCTTACAAACTTAACCTATTTCTGTAAAAGGTGAACGAATACTATTCTGGTCATTGAGCCGATGATCGAGAGTTCAATTTCAACCCAAAACGAACATTTGTGTGATGAATAAGTACGTTCCGACGTATCATAAGTGTGAATTTAAAATTATGTATGTAATACAGTGGCCATCTGGATTCCATAGCACAAGCTACGCTTAGTCTGGGACTAGATGTGTTGTGTGGAATAGTGGTGATCGACATCTACCTATTTGTTTACCACCTCCCCCGGTCTTACACGCGTGTTTCACCGTCCCGTTATTTCCCCGATATAAAAAGTTGCCTATGTGTTATTCCAGCCTATGTTCTAACTGTATACCAAATTTTGAGTCAATATGTGCAGATGTTCCGACGTGATTGAGTAACAAACATCCAAACTTTGGTGTTTATAATATTACTAGCAGCGGTTTCACGGTTTTACACGCGTGGGTCCCCGTTTTTTCGTTTCCGCTATTTTGCCGAAATACAAAGTAGCCTACGTGTTCTTCCACACTAAAATCTAACTGTGTTCCAAATTTCAGCCCGATCCGTTCATACGTTATGTCGTGATTGAGCAACAAACATTTATAATATTAGAAGAATAATAGGATAGGATATAGTAGGCAGTAGGATAGAATATTAGGATTAAATGTGAAAATATTCAAAGGATAAAATAGTGCACCTCAAAGGCATGATCACATGAACAGTTAACCAAACATTGGTGTAGCTTCTATACAAAACTACATTTAACTATATTTCAGCAACGTTTTCAAAGAGCCAATAGTAGCGAGGCGATGCAAATAAGGGAAGTTTGGACTTAGTTTCAGTTTTTCATATGATTATTCAAAGTTATGAAATCAAAATAAATGGGAGATTCGTGATCTTTGGGAAATGAAGTATTTGCTGTTAAAATAATTTGTTTCAAATCGTGTAATAGTCCAAGATCCCAGAGCCGCCAGACGTCACGTATTTTCTGATGGATGAAATGTGGACGATTGCGTAGAGTTAGTACGTACTAAGAATACATGCTTACCCGCTAACTTGCTTCGACGGCCAATTTTGAGATATGGGGTCCAGTAGATAAATTACTCACTTCACGTATTTTCTGATAACTGATTTTCACGTATGTTACAGACAGTATCTTTAAAAATAAGACCCCGATACTCCCAGACACTTTCTGTCAGCCGTTTTGCTAAACAGACTCTATTATTTTGGGAGTTTTAAAGCGTCTGTTAAGCAAAACGGCCGACGGAAAGTGTCTAGGAGTACCGAGTTCTCATTTTTAAATATACTGCCTATAACATACGTGAAAATCAGTTATCAGAAAATACGTGAAGTGAGTAATGTTTCTTCTGGACCCCATATCTCAAAATTGGCCGTCTTAGCAAATTAGCGGCTTAAAAATTGTTTACCCGCGTAAACATGTGTTCTTAGTACGTACTAACTCTACTCAATTGTCCACATTTCATTCATCAGAAAATACGTGACGTCTGGCGGCCCTGGAATCTTACTCTATAAGTATGTATGTCGATCATATTTGATGTATAGTTTCCATCGGATTTTTTGGTAAGTTATAAGTCACGACAGTTCTAAAAAAAACTCTGTTTTGAAATTCGAGGAAAGACCCTAGAATGTAACTTGAAACGAATTTGAAAGAACTAATAAAAAAATTGGTTGCCTGTAAAGTCGGTATACGGGCGAAAGTTTTACGTGACAACGACTTTGAGTGGTAAAATAATTTTACGGAAGGGACGCGTGCCTTTCACTTTTTATGTCTGTCTCTCTCGCTCTTAGGCGGGCTAACCATGCCCGAGTGGAAGGGACGCGTGCCTCTCATGTGAGCGCATAACGTGAGCGAATTAACGCAGTTTCTTGAAGTGTCACCCGGCAAACCAATTTATAAGACGTTGTCACGTCAATAATAATGATTAAATAGTGTTTTTAAAAACGTTTTTTATATTTTTGAGCATGTTTCTCAATATTTGAAGACTATAAATACATAGTGTGTGGTTTTGCTTCCATACTGATATTTTGGAGAAGACCCACCTCCACCAGATGCTACGCCAAATTAGCTTCGCTATAATAGCCGGGTGCTAAGCTGTATTTTCAACATGAAGATTTCAAATTTCTGTCTAGTTTTACCCTGAGTTTGTCGCCCCGAGCTATTCCGTGGCAAAAACATAGCGGCATTTCGGGAGTGCAAACAGAAGGGAAAATATGAACCATTATTACCAACATGCACAAAATGCACATACATATGTAGCCTATGTGTGTGTACTGTGTTAAATACATCCTTAGATACAGCGGTGTCGTCGGTAAGGGCTAGTGTCGCGAGTTCAATTGTTTTTTCTTAACTCAAAATACCCAAGGCGACTAAGTTAAAGTTTCTAAAAGTTTCCATTTTAATAAATCGTTGGTAAAGTCACCAAGAAAATTATTCTTCAAGTTGTAATACAGTAATGTTTGAACATCACTGATATATGTGATATATATGAGTAAATAAAAGTACGAGCAGAAATCATTTCCAAACCAGATCCAAAGAAGTATGTCTAAAACAGATATATTGAGACGATCTTCTTAGAATTCCATGGATTCACCGTGCGGGTACCGGGTCCATCGTGTGGCAGAGAGAGAAATCCCGAGTAGATCCCGAGACTTCTGACAAGTGTAGGTTTAAGGCCGTCACAGACGTAGCTATAATATATATTTTCATATTTCATAGCTGGACATATTTCCGTATATTTTCTATACAAATCCTCGAGTGTCCACACGCGCAGCTATAATATATATTTTCGTGACGTCACCCAACTATACCGTAATATATATTAAGGCATATTAATATAAATTATGGTATAGCAAGACATATTTCAAATGTATAGCGTGTTTCAACATTGTCCGAACATACATCACGAGTGGTTTTCCAAGCTTATATTTATTAGTTTCACCTATCCCGATATTCACCAAGATCTGATGATGGATCTTGAAGTGGGCCATAGGTATTCAGTAATGAAATGACGAAACTTCGTCAAATCTGGGATCGTTTTAGTTGTCTTGGTCTGATGAAATCGGTTCATCCGTTTGGGAGCTACGATGCTACAAACACAATTATGTCAAACTTATAACACCCCGTCGTTGTTGCTTCGGGGGTTAAAAACTTCAAAAGACTCGTGACGTGCGCTCAGACAATGTTGAAACATACTGTAAAGTCAAAATAAGTCTTGCTATGTTAATATGCCATAATATGAATATATTACGGTATATTTTGCTGACGTCACGAACAATGAAAATATATATTATAGCTATCTGTGACGACCTTAAAGGGTTAAATTCAGACTGAAATCCGCAAAATGTTTACGAATTGCACACGCACATGGCAGTTTTGTGCGGACGTTTTACGAGGCATCTGAGATGTTTCAAACTGGAGCCTAGCTGTTATTTCGGTGTTGGTGTCAAAACGACACTGCTCTAAAAATGTCTGAGAGAGGAGAAGCGGGGTATCTTGGGCGGGGGGGTGCGGGCGGGTGACGTGCGCCTACGCTCTGCCCGTCGCGTCTCGCCGCCCGCCGCGCGCCAGTCAGCAGCTGTGACTCGTGTTGGCTGAACCATCTATAGGGCCACCTTCTTTTCTTTACGTAGGTGAGTTCTAGTGTGCAAAATTCAAAAATCGAATTCTCCAGTGCAGCGTCCAGTGAAGTGATATCATAAGTGTAACGGAATACCGCGCATCGCGACGATGAAACTGTGTGGATTTTGAACTCGCTTAGATAAAGCTCGGAAAACGGTGCTGGAGCTTAGATAGTGCTTTCGACGGTTAACCATTAGTGCGGAAATTTCTCTAGCGTGAACGTCATTAGTAGGCAGATTTATGACGTCATTATGACCTAGTGGCATTGAACCGAGGGTCTAATGTGATCGGTAATCGATATCTGCATTCAAGTGTACCTCCGTTGCACATTGAGATCTTTTTGAAATAAGTTTGGACTCCAACAATTTTATTTACCTACGCATATTTAAATATAGCTTTATGCAAACAACCAATAAGTAATTACAGTGTAAAGTTTTTAAATATTAAATAATAAATGACTGAATGAAAGTAACGTAATATCGTCTATAGAATCTCATCATCGCGTTGTAGGAATTTTATTAATATTTTGGTAAGAGTACTTGGTCTCCGCCCAAAACTTTAGAATATCCGGTTACCGCGCGGGAGGTGCTGTTGCCCACACACGTTCGAAACCCGAGTAACAGCGGACGCGGCCGCGCGACCAAATTAGGATGAGCGCGAATACCAGCCGCACTATTTCAGGCGCGCGCGCACCCGAATACTCCCGAGCGCTCCCGAGCTCGTCCGAAACTAATTGTGGAATTTTCATTACGTTGACTTCGGTTTATTACATGAACGCAAACTTTAAAGATGTTCCCGATATACTCCCATGACCTAATTCCGGATTTTTTTCAAAAACGTATGGCCAAGTCAAGATCATGATCAAGTTTTTGTAACTGTAAGATAAGTCATTGGCTTCAATTAAGATCTTGGAGATAAAATACGTATTGAAATTAGGACAATAGCTCGGAAGATAACCGGATTTTAAGTATCGAATGACAGTTCAACACCTTGGATATTGGCAGTTTTCCAAACAGCTTCAGATGTCGGACTTGTTTCTTATTACAACGGCCAAATACGCTTTGTTTATGAACCATAAATTATTTGTTGCTTCCATAGCACCTTGTAATAAAAGGGCCTTGAATAATGATGGCTGATTGATGCTTTTGTTTCGTAATTAATTTGTCGATGAGAGAACAATAAGAAGACTTATAGCTTTTGCCAATATAAAATCGATTTATTGAAATTAAAGTCGGTACGTGTAAATAAAATCTTTTTGTAGATGAAAAGACATACAAATCATTTTAAAGTTCTAGACCGGTTGACTATTTTTAAATTTTTATTCAAATAAATCTAATTTAATTTGTAATTACTCAATAACAAATGTATTTGAAATAAGTTTAAAAAAAAAAAAACATTGAAACATTTTTTTTTTGTTTCTAGGACACCGAACTCAACAAAACCACAATGGCGGATGATGAAGTAAGGTAAGAAATAATTGTTTTATAGTCTTTTTCTTCATGAATCAGTTACGACTTTCAGGTGAAATTAATACGAGATGATGTGAGTACCTTAATTGCTATTTAATTATTTATTACAAGTTCTGGTTATCTTGCGGACCATAGAAACAACTTTAAAATAATTTTTAAAAATAGGCAGAAATATAGGATAAGATACGAGGGATCTAAAATGTAATGTCCGAAGATGTTAGAAAACAATTGTTAAAGAAAAAAATAACTTAATTTTGACATATCATCTACGTAGATGCATGTATGTATCTACTTATAGTTTTTTTTATCCCCTTAACTTAGCCATGTGGTATCATCAGCTACATTATAAATCCTATTTTGATGGCTACCAAAGTAATGGTAGGTTTTTCTTATTCTAACCTGGGAACATAGAAAACTATGCCAAGGCCTAAACCTAACAAAAAATGAAGGACAGAAAATTAGGTAAACAGGGAAACAGTCTATTATTTGTCAAGGTACGTAATTTATTAGTGCATAAAAAAGTATTTTTTTGTTCAAAATATACAGTCTACACATATGACGATAAAATAGGTAACATATAAACGTGTACTTTGGACTGTTTTTAATAGTTTTATTTACTACATGAATAAAAAACCGAAAATATAAATTTTAAGTCATTTTACTAATGTATTATTTTGGCACTTTTTCTGTTTCATTCGACACTGTCCGCTACCAACCAAAAATCTTCAATTGGACGATGGGGATGCTGCGTTGCTGGATTCTTCAACACAGTATTGAATGCCATAATTCCTCGAGACTTAGGTAATTATCTGCCATACTAACTCGCTTTTTATACACATTCTACACACACTACAACACACAAAAACACACTTACACACAAAAAGTTTCAATCCTTACAAGAAAAAGTCATCATTCTATTAAAGGTCAAACAACTTTTTGCAATTTTTGCACACACAAACAAATTACTTAATCAAACCGAAGTAATCCGAAAATACATATATGTATATGAACAAGGTAAAAACAGGAAAAAAATGTGTTCTCGAAAGTATTTCTATAAATTTGGTAACAGATACATATTTAAAAAATAAAGTCTTTCATAACTTTTCCCTGTTAATAAAATAACACAACCTGCGTTGACATTACTTTTATGTGTATTACAAGAGCAGCTGCCACTTACCATCAGTCAGCTGGTTTACCATTCTTTAGATATAAAAGATGGGATATTCGTTGAAGATTTTACAGACATATTTTGTTACAGCAGTTTCTTTTTTATTGATTTAGTACACAAGGTTGTAAGTTGATCACAAGTTCTAAAAGCTGCTTTAATCAAATGGCGGCAACAGATAACAGACTTATTTTCTTATAACATGACTACAAGATTCCTGATAAAAATCTGCTTTTAATAGAAATCTAATTATCACTTATTAAAAAAGAATTACACACTGATAATATAACATAACAGCGGATTTTCCCAACCACACGCTAGCCGACGCACTGTGTTACCTAACTATAGGCCTATAATGAATCAATAAATTGCTTATACTACCTACTACAAATATTTAAAATAAACAGAATAACAAATTACGTTGAGAACATAATTGACCCTTTGAGACCCTTTCAAATAAACATCTAACAAATAATAATGACGCAAACAGCAATATTTCTTACTTATAGCTTTAAATTTATAATTTATTGCTTCTAATTTCCTTACGAAGTTAGAGGTGACGTTGGACTAAGTTCATAATCTAGTAAATTCACTATGCACAGTTAGGTATAGGAGCACTTGCATTCGTAACATCAACTTAGCAAATTTACTCACTAAGTTATTAATATAGAACAGGCAAAACAAATGAAGTAAGCATAATATTAAAAAACCTTTTGATTTTTTCTCTTTCTGAAATACCTTAATTTTTTTAGACTTATTTAAGATTTTTTTCGTCATAAGACATTTGATTACTAGTTGACAAGAAAACAAGAATATCGAGTATTTAAGTGTTACTTTTTTGATATTTTTTTAATTTTGTAAGAAATCTTTTGTTTTGCTTGTTTGTTTAAAAATATGGCTTCCGAACAAAGTATATTAATCGGTTGTTATGGCTGAGATAATACTACTACGTATTAGCTTCAGTTCTTATATTTGAGTGTAATATGCATATGAGCATTTTTGTACATTTAATTTTCGAATTCCAAAAATGGTAGGCAAATTATACGGGAAGCCACATTTTAAAAAAAAATTATAATTACATTTTAAACATGTACTGATTTTATTAATTTTCTTTTTCAGAGGAAGCGTCTCGAGGAGGTAAAGTTGCGACGAGAAAAATACGACGTCGCAGATCACACAAACACACACATCTCACATAAAACATAAATACCATTTTCTTTAGAGATATATTCTTTTTTGAAAACTGTACACTTAATATTTTATGAAAAAAGTTAAGGGTTATCAAAACCTAATTTTTAATATTATTTGTCTGTTTGACGTCATAATATATCAAACATTTGTATACCAATTTGATTAGAGCAAAAAATCAATAATGTATTGGCTCGCATACACCTTAACTTAATGTTTGTGATACGGTGGCAATAATCAATCCCAATCACGCACATAACGTTATTAGCTGATATGTTTTTTAAACACTACACAAACACAATATAAAATGTTACTGTAAATAATTCACACTAAAATGGATACGTCTACAGTAGATTTATACATATACTCTCTTCAGCTCTTGTTCAACACAAACAGTAGTCTACACAGAACGTAGTAGGTACTAATCTTGCGACACACAATATACTATTAGATTTAGTACACAAAACAATAACCTGTACAACATGACGTAACATCATATTTATATTTACAATGTAGTATTCACATTAAATACACTTCTTACAAACATACTGTTTACTGTTAGAACAACTTTAGAAATCAAAATCACAACATATACTCTTTAAATTTGTTAAAACTGAATTTAAGATAGTCGTACACAAGACACTTATCCAATTACATTTTACAAAGTTGAATTTACGGAGCAGTGAAATAGTTTTCGTTAAAACATGTCTATATAATCAATAAAGTACAAAACAAACATAGCACTACCACGATCACGCTACGACATAATGCTAACCGCGCACTAATATAGTAATTCATTACAGATACGCTAGGTACACTTTAAGAGAGACTTCACTAGGCTGTAGCTATTTCAGTAAAGGAATAGGTACACCACAAACTATACCAACTAACCATGTAGGCACCCAATTACCATACTTTGATTGTTACCAGGCGAAGAAGGCCAAACAGGCCGAGATCGACCGCAAGCGCGCTGAGGTGCGCAAGCGCATGGAAGAAGCCTCCAAAGCCAAGAAGGCGAAGAAGGGTTTCATGACACCTGAAAGGAAGAAGAAGCTCAGGGTGAGTTGTCTTTGTTATTTATATTATGACATTTTAAATTAGGTGAACAATACAGGAAAATGACCATGTCGTGATATGAAATTTCTTTTTCGTCATTTAATGAGCTATGGAACAGAATATATTCCAACAAAGTAGATTGCTTATAGAGCCAGGGAGAGAGAACAGCTCAGAAAAAAAATAGAACCAAGCAAAGGTTTCGATTGCAAACAGTAAGTAACCAGTTTCGATGTCCCCTACAGTTGCTGCTCCGCAAAAAGGCCGCTGAGGAACTGAAGAAGGAACAGGAACGCAAAGCCGCCGAAAGGAGGCGCATCATTGAGGAGAGATGTGGTAAAGCCAAGAACATCGACGATGCAAACGAAGGTACATATTACTCCAATTATATAATGCTAATCTATAAAAATCCCGGAACAAAGATCTATTTGAACTCTATCAATGGCTAATGCTATTGATATTGTAGACTTATATAAATACTGTTTTTTTGTGTCACACACATCACAGACCGAACATATCCATGTTCATACATTGTATTGAAACACTGGCTACCCATGTACAATTGTGTTATGTCACGTTATACAGATGAAGTTAAGAGGACTTGCAAAACTTACCATGAGCGCATCGCCCAGCTCGAAGACCAAAAGTTCGATCTGGAGTACATCGTTAAAAGGAAAGATATGGAGGTAGTGAGCCGAGCTGCTCTGGAGCAACTCTCCTTTTACGAACTTACCAAACTTATAAATCTTATAATATTTCACCTTCATGATGTTTAACTCTCTTTGTGATATGTCCAATTGGCGTGTTCTACTTCGTCTGGTTTAACAGATTAAATGCTAAACGTTGGTGTGCGGGCGTCGGGCTCTATCCGACCCGAGCCCTTGTCTTTCTAACGCGTTAATTTTCTAAGCTCCATGTGAAGTCGTCGAGTTCACTTGACAATACTTACTACCTTCTATTTTTCTAATACCTAAACTTTCCGAGACTCATTCTTAGCTTCTGTCCGTCCATGGTACGCGTGCGAGAGGGGGGTAGTTCGATGGAGTAGGAGTAACCCCTGTTCATGTTGTAGCGGCTCTCACGAGCATCTGTACTGGCTACCACCAGCGAATCATCAAGCTGGAGGAGGAGAAGTACGACCACGAGATGGAGGTCGCCCGGAAGGCGCTCGAGGTCTGACTTGCTTTGGGCGCATCACGCTCGCGTTTGACTAGCTCGTGCCGATATTGTGACTAGACAACAGAAACATTGTTTTGTTTTCGCAGCGACTACATGTTACGAATTACGGAGCTAAAATAAACAAACCTAGGCTACTTTAACAGTGTGGATAACAACAAAACGTAAAAGCGCTAAAATAACAACGACCCGATAGAGACTCCGAGGTTTGATAGTGTAGATGTTCACCGAGTTCCGAACCGTATTTAACATAGACGTATGTACAATAGATCACCTGGAACGCCCATCTAAACGTAGCTTCGCTTCCGCTTGGTATCGCCAGTCGCGACCCACACGAACACCACACATGGCGCTCGACGCTCGACGATGCGTCGATACCATCCGACCTAAACCTTAAAATGTGATTGTTTTTCTTTAGCGGAACTGCAGACCGTATGTCAAATGTACTGGCACAGGATATACAACCTTGAGGGGGATAAATATGAAATAGAACGAGCGATCGAAATTAGGAAAATGGAGGTAAACTGCATAATAGGATTGGGAATGCATTCTGATTTGACTCTGATTTAGTTGTTACTACGAAGTGACTAGTTGTTCGGCTCACCGCACACATGCACTGAGGCTCCGTCGACAGACGCTGGTTACTCACACGATGCCCATGCTCATTCCGCTGGCTCAATAATCTGTCTTTCCTTTTTCTATAGCAATGCTCAAGAGAATAATACAGGAGTATTATGACCGCATGTATGTGTGTGAGGGCCAGAAGTGGGATTTGGAACATGAAGTCAGGAAAAGAGATTTTGAGGTATTGACCAATACTTTATAACCATTGTGAATACCACAATCATCGAATATATGTAACAGCCGTGCGCGTGTGACAATACGTGTTTCCACATTGTAACGCTTTCTAAGTTTTCGGTTGTTTGTTGTTGAATTGTAAATAACGCGGAGAGTCGTTTCGTTAGTGTTGTACTGTAGAGCGCGTGTGTGCGTGAGTAGACGTGCACGCGGGGTGCACGCGGCGTGCGGTGCAAAATCGATCGAGGACGCGTCATCTGACATGGGGCTTACACCATTAACTACACTAACTACAGTAACCGGCACCGAGCCATGCGCCCCGGGCGCGCATAACACACCAACCAGCGGGTCTCGCGCATGCTAACACTCATCACGCATCTCGCCGTCTTCTCATCGCTTCACCATCATTCTCCGTTTGCGCCATCCGATGCGGCCAAGTCCGCCCGGCGCAACCACTGCGGTCTCTTCATGATCGCTTCTCTGCTTTGCCTGTTGCATGTCTGTACAGTAAACCGTAACTATCAACGCTTTCATTTCCCCATTAATGATCCCTGGCATAGTATGGCACTTTAATACAACCTTACAAAGTGTGGTAAAATAAAATAATCGTTGAATAATCGCTGCACCCGCCAGTGTGACGCTTCATGTGTGGTGGCGAGCCAAGTGGCCTTACTGAATTTCTCTTTTTCACAAAATTCACTGTAGCTGTTGAGCTGTAATTGGACCGCTGGACGGGTTCCTCTATTGGCACACGCAAGTGCATAGTGTAAGTGAAACTTCTTGTTCCAAATCTCCAACTTTCATGTATGTGCCGTTATATACCGCGCGATATGTTTGCGTTTTCGGTTGTTGAGATACCCCAAAACCTTTTTGTATACCCGTATGGACACCGAGTGGTAATACAGAAGTGCCATGCTCTGGTCGATGTTGCCCGTTCCTCCCCCCGAGCCCCGCGGCTCGGCGACACCGTATCACTTCCCCGGACACGAAGTGATGACTATACTACGATCACTTGCGAGTCCAAGATACACACATAACCTACATAATATTTCTCTACCTATATACCACATTTGCAAGATTCTGGATCGATTTTGCACCGTCACTCCATGATACACAATGCAACGTGGTACTCAAGTAGACGTGTTTATAGTATTGTCTTGTTGTATGATATCCGATTACTTCGTAGCACTAAGTACCGACAGCGCTCGATGCGCTCCAACTTCGATCACTGGATGCCTTGGAGATGCACTGAGTTGATGTGGCGCATGTTGGATCGCAGCGTCGGAGGAGTGCGCTACTGCGGCCGCTCGTTTTCTTTGCACATGTATTATACTGCACTATATTTTGTGTACTTCTTGTGAATAGTATATAATGTGAAGAACCCAGGGGCTGCCAACGACCAGCTACCGTGCGCGGTATCTAGATGTGCACGACTGTAGAGAACGTTAATGTCAAAGAGCCTCGAGGGTAATCGTAGGCAAAGAGCACAGGCTAAAGATAAGGAGGCCACGGTATCATAGGGTACGGGACAGATCTTCAATCTTTCTCAGTGAAAACTCACAGACAGAAATATACCTGTTCTTGAAGCTCGCAAATAACACCGCCTAATCTTCGCTCAGCTCTATTATCTTGTTCTGTGCTTTTCTGATATATTTACTAATTGTTTTTTCATACTTTTGCGTTGTAAATGCTTAATTTGTGCTCTATTTTGCAGATCTTTGTGACGTTTCTGCTTTTCATGTGAATTTCTTCAAACGTTTTGCATGGAGGTGATATCCATTCGAGCACATTACGCAAGTTTATTCCATTGTAAATTTTAAATTAAATAAAAACTATAAAATTAAAAATAACTATATATAATATAATTGAACACTACTTGGCAGCAAACTTGTGAAGTGTGTTCCGTCGAGAACCAAAGCATCTTATGCTTTGGTTTTATTACAGACCAAATCACTTTACCCTTCATCTACAAATTCGTATAACATAAAAATATATCCCTACATATACTGTTGCTTAGTAGTTAGTACTCTGTTATTCCTAGAATTTCATAGACATTTTGTCATAAGCTTAACTACTATTTTCTTTTTAACTACCATACCAAAAATTTCTTCAAAAATTAAAATAACTTTATCTATATTTTATTTTCCTGTGTTTGTTTTCTCATGATCTCCATTCTTTTTAATTTGAATTTTCAAAACTTGATTAAAATCGAATTAAAAAAGTACTGTCTTGTGGATTGACGATTGTTTCAATTCTATTATATTTTACCAGATCGCCGACCTGAACTCCCAAGTAAACGACCTCAGAGGAAAATTGTAAGTACTTTTTATAAATTGACCATTTATGAATGATGTGTATACGCTACAAACGTACTTAGTATAATTAGTAGGACCCTGAGCATTTCACGCGGTCCCAAAGTTCGGTGGGCAGTAGAAGCTATCTAAGACCCATCGAAATATTTTTTCATACTAAAATAGCTTTATTTTCGATCTCTTCCACGGTAACTCCATGCAGAATATCCTCAAAGAATAAATAAACGAACCCTGAAAAGGGCACTGCACTACCCTTTGTTTTACGAGATGTATTGTTCCAAGCCATTAAATATGAAACTATTTTGTAACAAAAGACTACAAAACTTACGTCTTAATTTTTGAACGCGTTTTAATGCTTATATTCAACGTATTTATTTTATTAAGGTGTCATGTCAGTTTCTTTTCAAAGTTAATAAAAACCTTTTTTGCCGAGAGCATAAACAATGATATAAATACCTATTTACTACGTATAGTAGAAAATGTGCTCGCTAGAGTTAGGACCAGTAAGGATTTTTTTGTTAAATTGCTTTACCATTAACTGTATTTTGAACTCAAGGTGAGTTTTGATATTGAAAATACTTTAAACGATCTTAGATAACATTCTGGAATACAAAGTTTAAAAAAAAGTTTAATCTTAGAAAATAAACATAGCATAATAGGTAGATCTAAGTACCTATACCTACATAGAATTTATAAAATCAAGTTAAAAACATAGAATAGTAAATAAACAAAAAAGGAACATAGCTTCTTAGTAATAAAAAATTACATACACAGCGCAGATTCAAATTGTTTTTCATAACAAAATGATCAAAGCCTTTTAACCAAATTCAATAAATGAAAAAAATAACAAAATTATGATAACAAAATAAACATTTCGCATACACAGTGTCAAATAATAAAAAGTTCAAGTGTGAAAAACACTACGAAAAATATATTTTACAAAGCCGATAAAACATAGATCAAATTATTTATATAAAATAACATAAGGTTAACAGAAGTAGGAATCGGTTCAACATCTAATAAAACAGATTGTAATAGTAAAACTAAAAATAAAATAAAGTACCTACAGTTAATAATGTTTAAAATTCTATTTTTGTGGTTTCGTTCTGAGAAAATCGTCAAACTTGTCAAGAGCGTCCACGACAATGGAAGCATACGAGTATGTCAGTGTAAAGTTTTTTCTAATTTAATTACAATAATTCCAGCGTCAAACCCACACTAAAGAAGGTGTCCAAATACGAGAACAAATTCGCCAAGCTCCAGAAGAAGGCCGCCGAATTCAACTTCCGTAACCAATTGAAGGTTGTCAAAAAGAAGGAGTTCACCCTTGAAGAAGAAGACAAAGAGGTAATATCTCAATTCAAATTAGTAATATTTTAATTTTAAATTATAGTTCCTGGTTAGGATTGACGTTTGAGTCTCAAAGTTTTTCTTCGAAAATATTTTTTTTCTTTGGAAAAGCACGTACAATATTTGGTTGTCATAACTTTGACGAATGTTTGTTTATAATCATTTTTGGAGATGGCTGTTTTAAATAAGTTGTTAAAGAGTTACCAAACCGACATTTTTTTTAAAGTATAATAAAAGAAATGACAGTGAAAAAAGTTTAGATAAAATTTTTGACGGTTTGTTTTAATTAAAATGTATTTCAGACTATAAAAACTATTACACACAAAAACACATACAGATGTAACATTATAATCTCTTCTCTTCTTCTGATTACTCTAAATTCTATTCCAAATTTTTTGTATAACCTAACTTTATTTGTACTAATCTTAATGTGTATGTACATTAATTTACGTTACGTCTGAATACATTAATATTATAATCTTTCGAAACTTTCTTTTGAGTGACAAAGGTTAACAAAGTGCTTTCCAGTTAAAAGTAAAGATTACAGAACAACTTTACTTCTCGACCATTTTACATACCTACAGCATGATAATATCATACAACTCATGTTTCTACAGGCTAAGAAAGCAGAGAAAGCCGACTGGGCCATCGGAAAGAAGTAGACTCATAAACACAATGATTCCTCATTTAAGATCCATCAACCAACCGATGTTAAATTTATTCTTAATCTAATTTAAATAAACTCTTCTTTTTAACCCCACTTTTTAAATACCACTAAGACCCAAAAATTATCAAGGTGAGAACTATTTGGGTTCCGTGGCAATAGATGTGGCTTTATTGTATCACGGTATGGTTTTTGAACGTGTTAATAATTGAAATTTCCCAAAGGCTTTGCATTATTGCAATACAAAATTATTTCAGCATTATGCTTACCCCGCAACTTTGCAAATCCTCTGAAAAATGGGAACGCAAAGCCAAAAGCTATTTATATGTCCGTGACTAACATTTCTCGGTCAATCTGAGGTTTTAAAACTGACGAAACACTATATAACAACTGTACATAATTTTCCTACACACACTCATTACACACAAGCATGACAACACGACATTCCTCGTACAAAAATGTACTATATTTTACTGTTAGAGTATATGTAAGAAGTCATTAAGTGAATATTAATTAGGTAATTAACTAAATTGTTACAAAAGTACAATGATTCACAGGGCGGTGCCGGTGGAAAGGTAATTAGAATAAATTGTAGATACAACACTATTTTCACTAGACACACAGCATGATTTAATTTCAGCACAGCTTGCAAGTCAAGTTAGACTGGCTGTGAGTTCTTTAGAGGACAAACCTGTATTTTCGTAACGCTATATCTTAGTGATTAGATTTAGCGACCATACGATACACCAGCGACCTCATCCTGTCTCGTCATCTGTTATGGGTGTCTAAATTTAGTTCAGACACTTCTTTCATTAAAATCAGCTAAGTTTGCTATTGCACAGCTGTATTCATCCATCTGATTTAGTATCAATAAAAATATTAAGTCAGTTTCAAATCTTAATTTAAATCGTCGCTTACTATCTCAACTTTGGTTTTCATGGACCTTGCACGTATACCAACGTGCTTATGAAAAATAAGCAAAACAAAAAGTAGGCATTTATTTCATTCCATATTATATACGACATTTACATATACATTCTTTTGGCTTATTTTTTGAGCGCTTTGTAAATTTTTCAACAAATGAAAATGATATTTGAGTGGATTGTGATCTGCTTTTGTCTGAGCTGCATTCGTGTCATGAAAGCGATTCAGGCTTTACAAAACACTTTGTCTGAAAGTTATTGATTTTCTTCAGTAGAGTAGTAAATGAGGTTGATTTGATTTCAAGGATAGACAGGCACATAGGACTGCTAGATAAGTTTTCATTACGTATCTCTAATTTACAGGTTGTAATGTTATTTATTTACTTTTTCTTTTTAAGTTTAGTGAGAAACGTATTCTTATTTTATGATACAGAAAAAGGAAATCAAGTAACTGAATAGTATTACAGCTGTAAATCGAAAAAATATGGTATCCGACAATAGCAACACAGTAATTTGTCTGAAATACTGAATGATATTTAGTTGACTGGTGGGGACTTTCTGAACTCCGAACTAACCATTTCGTTATTTTATTTTAACGAAATAACTCTTTTAATTAATTACTCAGTCTTTCGTTCAAACTGTGGTATATTAAACACTTTTCTAAATTAATTTGCTACTTTGTTATGAACAGAAAAGAGAATGTAAATTTGATAAACAGTACAGTTTCAAGGATAAAACAAGAAGATATAAAACATGACATTAAAGTCACGAAAGAGTAGAAAAATAAACCAAAAAAATGTAAAAAAGGTTTTCAGACTTTACTTTTGTTACGACAAATCACTGTGTAGCTATGTCAAATACGTTCCCTCTTCTTTATAAATGCAAATACAAGTAAAATTGCTTGTCTTATTAGGCTTTATGAAAAAAGGGTTCGTTTACGCACAGGTATTAGCGATGAACAACAGTGTGATGTTTAACAGCCACACCACTTGTTTTGACGTTTCGGCACTTGTATATATACGAGAATAATTTGATTTTGTGAAGGCTTTATATTGTGCTATTGAAAAGTCGTCTGCGAGTCCAATAACGATCCGCGCTCGGCTTACGTTATCATCTATAAACTAATACGTTTTGTTTGTGTTCACAGAAAAAGCCAGACTGGTCCAAGGGCAAGCCCGGCGATCAGAAGGTAAAAGAGGAGGAGGTTGAGGCATGAAGTATTAATCCCCCCCTTTAAATTATAAGACCTTTGTACCATCTGACAAATGTAATTAACTTAATGTGAACATGTGATACGCCTGCCCTTCACGGCTACCAAAGCGACCTGTTTTGGTCCACCAGCCAAGTCGTTCCTCCATTATTTTATGTATTCTATCGACCAACCATTTTGAACGTGTCAGCATAATTTTATGATTATTTATTTATTAAATAATTTTTGTAAGATAAATAATAAAATAATTTTTGTGTAATATTTTATACGTCGTAGATGTTATTTGTTCTCCTTTTCCCCATACCTGTCTATCCTTTTGTGTTGTTTTTTTTATTTTGTCTGATTTCACTAAATAATAATTTTGAAATCATCAATACAAATATTTTCATTTCCCACTTGATTTTAACAGTAAAACATTTATTACAAAGTGATATCAGATAAAATAATATTGTTTATTGGAGCCATTGATGAAACGGATTAAGTTAAGAGTAAAATTATTAATATATGATTGATAGTCTAGTTAGCCAAGTAAGTTATAGTTATAACTAATAATAGCATTTGAAAAGAACATAATGAAAAACTTCATAAGACACATCCATCATGTATATTATATTGAATTGCAAACACGTTTTTCACATATAACTGTATATATACACTGAAAATATTAGTAGGTATCTTATTAAACAATATGAAACCATTCCTATAGTTAAAACAATGCAGAAAAACAAATGAATGATTTTAGAGTATTATAATTAGATTTGTAGGGTCCTATCCACAATACGAAGAAAATATTTGATAGCTGGTACCAAATTTTGGGTAGGTATTTAAGGCAAGCTGAAAACAGGTCACATAAGTCTCCTATTTGGCAGTTGAGTAGCGGGTTAAAAGTAACTAGTACATTTTGTATTTTTTTATCCAATAAATATGTTTGTGGCTATATATTTAGCTATATTTTTTGTATGTTGTAGTTTAATAATTAAACGATAAAAAATCCTATTTCAAAGAGTGTAAATAAAAATGAAATCAATTAATTTCCGTAATATTTTTTTATAATGTTTATAAGCATTTTAATATAATGCGAATAATAATACAGCTTCCGTTTTTAAAAGTATGAGACAAAAACATTATCACATGAACATCAAATTATTTGTCCTTCCATCACAACATGTAGCACGATTGACGTCATGGTTTAGTCGGGATATTCCAAGAGATGGCAGCAATTTTTTAATGGTAATGGTATTTGAGGCAAGCTGAAAACTTGTCTCAAAGCTCTCCACAACACGAAGGTGCCGACTTGGCTGGTGTACAGCGGGGTAAAATCCCTCAATTGAGATCACCTGGCAAGTAGAAAGTCCCACCAAAATAATCCTATTAATTTTGACATCGATTTTTTGTTGATCTATAAGTCTTGATTATTTCAATAGCAACTGAAGACAAAAGTAACGAATACACAAATTATACTCAAATAAAACTTCGGAAATGTGCTTAAATCGACAGTAAAAACGAACAGAAATTTCGCATTGCGGTTAGGATCTTACGAAGACAGGTTACACAATCAACCAAGTGTTACACACAACATAAGTACATAATCAACCGTAAAAATACAACATGAGTGTGCAATATTCAGAAAATTATGTTTATAGCAATGTAATTATATTTCTTGTGTCGAAAACATACGTATACAGTGTAAGTGTTACTCTGATTTGAGGGTAGGCCTAAAAGCACTCTAGAAAAGCATTTTCTACGAAGCAGATATCGGTAAGTCTGAGCGAAACCATCAAAATGTTTCTCTTCTAAAACAAGCTTTTTCACAACATTAACTTCATCACCGCAGCGCTTTCTGACAAAGAATTGAAATAGCTTTATCATTATAACCAAAAAAGTGTACCTAAATAAACGCTTTACTAAGAAATAAAATTGCTTAAATGTAAATTGACGGGGGTAATGAAATTTGTTTGCCCGTTGTTGTTTGTAAAATATTAAATATGTCTTTCACGATTCATTATAATCTCGCGGTAACCTTTTTCGCGGATTGATTGTATCAATAAATCATTAAAAGTTAAAATAATATTATTATTATTATAAATGTATTATTACACCGATTATATACTATGCAAGGATTTCTTGTTATTACTATTTCCATCCTATGAAGTTAAGAATTTTGATTTTGCATGCAACTAAAAATTCGAATATTCGTACAGAAAATTCGGAATAAAAAGACAACGCCGAATAATAGTAAAAGTCATGTGTGTGTTTATTTTGAGTATTCTATCGGAGCTTCTTGTGAAATCTTATGCTTGACAAAAGGTGGCAATTACTCGTTTAATATCGGTGAACACAGGAGGTGCAGAGAATTTTTGTCAACTGATTTGATGTTGGGGGGCTAGATCATTCAATTTGTTTACTATCCAATCTTTGTCTGGACGCGTGTCGCAAAGGAAAAGTTCACTTTTTCAAAAATGTTGATACAAACCAACAAAAACCGTCTAAGAGTTTTTGTAAATCAGTTGAACATTATTCAACACGTCCCACTCACGTCCACTCAGAGAACCAAAATCAAGTTTGTTGGGCCAGGGAGCTCAAAGGAGCAACGTTTTATACCTATTACACACCTTGTGGTGCCAACAGCAATTGGCCTGATCCCAACATCTTTTTGGGTAAGTATGTACGCACAAATTAGCACCGTATAAAACTTCGACAATGTCGCTACTGACTCGACCCGATAACATGATGTTAATTAAAAGGATTAGATCTCTCAAAAGAACTCGCCTACTTTTTTAAGCTCCACTATACCTACTTACAAGTATTAAAACTTGCTTCATAACTATAGTTTTCATCAACACTATTAGTATTTTTTATAAATACTAGTAATAACGTGGATTTGTGCTAGGTATCGTTTCACATCAAATTATAAAGTTACGATTTAAAAATAGAATAATACAATCTACATAAATAATTTGGTCTACGAGTATCTTCAAAAAATCATAATCTATATTTTACCTTAACTTTAGGGAAAATAATTTCAATTTAGTATAGCAACACTAACCAATTTTCGTTGAGGACACAAGACAGCATAATCTTAAACAAAACTTAAAATCACACGGGACTCCCGTACGCGACGGAAGTCCGTTTCGTACTGACTGGAGTTTGTATTTGCTTTGGCGTTTGATATTTGCTTTCTGGACCTTAGGATCTTTGTTCCGCACGTTCCATCTGCCTTTTGTTTTAGAAATCTGTGGTATCAATTAATTACTTTGACATACATCAGGACCTTAATTTGATCTAGTTGATTACGAGGTCGCGTCTTGTTCTATCTTTATAATGAAACAGGGATGTGAGTTATTTGAGAATATTTCGGGATGTTTTATCTTTGTACGAGTATACTGGGAAATAACTTAATTAACTAGACTATTATTAACATCTTGGGAAACAGATTTAATATATAATTTTTTTCCTTGAAACCTGTACGTAAAACTTGCGTTGTATTAAATCTCTTGCCATTTCATTTCGTTCTAGATCAATTAGAATAACTTATAAGTTTTCACTCCAAAAGAAATGTAAAATGGTTTTATGAACGTTATTTGTCAAAATATATCTTAATCAGCCCGAATCAAAATTGTAAATTTGGCAAAATTTACGCTAAGCCTCAGACTTTTCTGAATACATTTTTTCTCTTCTGGTAAAGTCTCATATGTAAGTAAAAGAAACGTATTTACAGCCGTACATATTACGAAATTCAACACAAGAACAAAATTAAAAATTTTGATTAACCCCGACTACCTTAGATTTGTTATCTGTAGAACATTCTACTAGTCAAGCCCTTTCATTTGATACCTATATTAGGGAATTGTGAAAAGGAAATGTAATTAGCCATTTTGTGGTAGCAGCCATCTTGGATTTGAAATTTGTCATATTTAATACCCATATTGAGGTAGGTTGTGAAGAAATATTTTGTCCGCCATTTTGTGGAGGCGGCCATTTTGAATCGATATTAACCAAACATAGCTAAGAACACCCGCACGGATATTAACTTTCAAATAAAAAAAAAACCGCATCGAAATCGGCCCATCCGTTTGAGCTCTACGGTGCCACAGACAGACACACACAGACAGACAGACAGACAGACAGACAGACAGACAGACAGACAGACAGACAGACAGACAGACAGACAGACAGACAGACAGACAGACAGACAGACAGACAGACAGACAGACAGACAGACAGACAGACAGACAGACAGACAGACAGACAGACAGACAGACAGACAGACAGACAAGACATCGACGTCAAACTTATAACACCCCTTTTTTTGTCGGGGGTTAAAAAAAAGCATCCGTCAACGCCAACCTCGATAGCTTCTTTTGTAAGCTTTTATATGGCTCGCAAAACCAAATTTAGTTTTGAAGGCTCTATTGCTTGGCACACAAAGCAAAAATCCATCAGCCTTCTACGAGTCTTTATTAACAAAGCACATCGGTGATAAAATTTTAATTTATTATTTAATACTATGCATTTTTCTTCAAAAAATTATTATGTTTCGATCTTCTGAAAATTATACATAGTCCACTACTTCTAAGTTTTACTCACAGTGCAAATACCACCTGAGCTTTCTAATTCCATCGTTTCAAAGTAACAGCTGCTTATTTTAATGCATTCTTACGTTGATCTAAGCTTAATTTAAAAGCGGAAAGTTAAAAACACAGCAATAACACTAGACAAGAATATAATAAATAGTGTTTATAAAAATAATTCACATGTTATAGCGGTATATGTTTTAATTTTTAAGTATGTAATCGTTAACTAGTCGATATTTTTATTGCATTTACCTACTCGTATTTAGTGCGCTTTTAAATTGAGTTAAGTAAGTTATAATATCTTTTTAGCTCGTCGGCATTTTCATTCACATGAATAAATTTAATAGGAAGGAGACCCCCAAGCAGCGCCAGCAGAAGGGGCGCCCCTTGCGGAAGGAGCGCCTCCTGCAGAGGGGGCACCCCCTGCGGAGGGAGCCCCGCCAGCAGAGGGTGCGCCCGCCGCGCCTCCCGCGGAAGGAGCGCCCGCGCCCTCTGTTGAGGGCGCACCACCCGCAGAAGGTGCCATTTTGTTAATTTAATAAACAAAACATGCTGTTATTGGACTACCGATAAAAGCAAAGACTTATTAAGAATCAATATTATAGTTGCCATTTACATCCTATCCTGTTCTGTCCGATACACCTATCATGCTACAGAAATACAGGTAGTATTATGTGTGTTGGTGACGCTTACTCACAATATTTCACTCATTTAAAAAGTGTTAAAGACGTTGACGCTTCGTTTGAAACTTCCGAGTACTGTTATTCGAACCCTTTAAAATGGTTAGTTAGTTAGTTAAACGGGGCCTTTTCCGCACTTAGACTCTCAATTGGGCCATTGTGCGTGGCTCATACTACCCTTCTACTCCAGCCATCCCAGGCTATCCCAGAAGGCAAGCAACCTATTCAGGTTGGTGAAGGCCTCGGGACTGCTGCTGGGGAGTGGAGGAATTCTGCCCGTTGATTTGCCACGGTCCTGCATTCCACAATCACATGCTGTGGCGTTTCTTCCTCCTCCATGAATGCATAGAGGGCTGTCTGTCACAACTAAATTGAATAGGTGCTTGTTTAGAGGACAGTGACCACCTAACAGAGTGACAGTCATAATACCTATATCTTTACGTACTTTGTCCCTGCTTAATCTGATAAGGTTGCGGGCAAGTTTTTTTGTTGCTACCGGAATAGCATTTTTGGTTTGCCTGCAACCTTCAGTGTTTCTCCATTCCATTGAATGTGCTTTCCCAGTATTTTCCTGCAGCCATGTTTTTATTTAGGCCTGAGGTATAGGCATCAATGGTTCCGGTCCATATACTACTGCCTTTGCTCCTCTTTTGGCCAGTTCATCAGCTGCGTCGTTACCTAGTGAGTCGCTGTGCCCTTTTATCCATTGGAGATTGGAGGGTTACTCTGTTCGTCCCTGCTATGGATTGGAGTGCATTGTGGCATTCCAATATAAGGACAGAGGTTATGGTATTATTTTTAGGGCTTGAAGCACTGACGCGCTGTCGGAGACAATTTTGATGTTTAGGTCCCCAACATCTCTGGCTGCGACCGCCTGTGCCGCCCTTGTGACACCGATACATTCGGCTTGGAAGATTGTGTTTAGGTTACTTAGTAATGTTGCTATTTTTATGTTTAAGTCATTTGAGAAGACGCCGGCTCTTGTACCTTGTGTGGTTATAGAGCCGTCTGTGTATATCCTCATTTCTCTGCTACCAGAGCTATCTTTTGATTCTGCATTGAGTTGGATATTGTATCTTCGATCAAAGACATGTTGACATATTGTTCTGCCCATAGGCGCCTCCAGAAACGATATTTCTTTCAGCACATGTTGCAGAACTTTTGAGTGTTGTGTTTCTATATTTTGTTTCCACAGTCCGTTTGCCCTTAGTCGCAGGGCGGCTACCGTAGCCTCCTCCTGTATGACTAAGTGTAGAGGTCTCAAACTTAGGAGATACTCCAGTGCGGCTGATGGTGTGGTCTTCATGCATCCAGTAGCTGCTACGCTTGCCAGGCGTTGCAGACTTTGGAGTTTAGCTTTTACTGTGGTCAGTTGTGTTCTGGGCCACCACACTACCGATCCGTAGGTCAGAGAGGGTCTGATCACTGAGGTATACCACCTCAGTGTGATTTTTGGATTGAGACCCCATTTTCTCCCAACGAGTCTCCGGCATTGCCAAAAAGTTAGGCAAGCCCTTTTAATTTTTGTGTCAATCTGACTCGCCCAGTTCAGTTTATTGTCAAGAATGACGCCCAGATATTTCACTTGAGTTGATAGGGAGAGTTTGTTTGGTATTAAATAGTTTTGGGAGTTGTAGTTCTGGTAACTTTCTTTTGTTGATGAAAATAATGAGTTCTGTTTTTTCGAATTTACTGACAGTTGATGTTCGCCACATCATTTTTCTACAATCTGAAGGGCTGAGCGCATGCACTTACAAAGGAGGACATTTTCAGCGCTTCGGCTTATCAGTATTGTAAAGTCATCTGCATAACCTATCGTAGTGTATCATCTGTCATTTAGGGTCTTTAAGAGGCTGTCCACCACTATGTTCCATAATAGGAATGGTGGTGGAGTCGCAAATCGGGACGTTAGCTCTGCTGGTAAATTAGCATATCCAATTGCTACTAAATTTTCTTATTTAAGTGGTTGTTTCTTAAGATTTTGTTTTTGTTATTTAGTACAATAAAGAGTTTATCTATCTATCTATCTATCATATCGGTGACGGGTACTCATAAGATGCCCAAAAAGTGATGAAAATGGCCAAAGAAATTTTCACTAACAACCTTTTGGATCATTTAAAACACTACTCGGAAGTTTCAAACTAAGCGTTAACGTCTCGACCAACCAGAACGATATTTAACTTCTAAAATGCTATCTCTTTTTCTATCACAAATAAAGGTTGGCCAAACAATATTATACGCTTTATTAGTTTTTAATTCTCAATTAAGATAAGTATGTACTAATTTATCTCTCTCTATCAGTAATAGTTTAGCATCTTATCGCACTTGCGCCTGAAGTTAAGTGATGATGCGGACTTAAACGCTCCACACACGAGTCCTAAAATCAGAGGAAATTTAGGGTTTTACTTATATAGTAAGCTGGTTATTCTGCTTGTTATTAAGGGCATTTCAAACAGCTGCTGTATGAATTTTGTCAGGCGCTCCTGCGGCAGCGGCCCCGCCGGCTGAGGGCGCGCCGGCTGCCCCCGCGCCAGCGGAGGGCGCCCCCCCGCCCGCACCCGCGGCGGAAGCGCCCCCCGCAGAAGCACCCGCCGCACCACCTGCCGAAGCCCCTGCCCCAGGTTAGAAATCATTTCACATTGTTTCATTTGTACATGGTAGTGGAAGTCTTTACAGAGTTTACATGAGGAAATACCACACCTTTGCCAGTTATTCTACCGCTAAGCAGTATTTTCCTAGAGAAATTGTTTTCAGTAGAGATGGGATTTGAACCTACAGACTGAAGAATATTAAAGCGGACGTTTTAATCACTGGCTGGTCTACTTGCCACTAATTGCATAAATTGACAAATAAAGATTATTCATTAAATAAATTATTCTTATTATTTGCAGCCCCGGCACCCGCCCCTGAAGCACCGGCACCAGCTCCAGTTGAAGGTACGTTTTTAGGACAGTCCCTTAGTGTAGGTAGTCTAATTACCCATAAATTTGGTAAAACACATTTTGACTACGAACTGAAAAGAGCTATACAAGGCAAGAGCGCGGAGAAATACAATCTAAATCGATCTGCATATACAATATATCTTTCTTTCATATAATATAAAGTGACAAGACGAGCAGGACATGAGCCTGATGGCTGAGTTCAAAGAAACAATTACCTAGCACTGCACTCGTCACCCATAAGAAGTAAGATGTTTTACCTCGATGCCCAGTAATTTCTGCAGAAACATTGCCCTTCACGCAGTACTGCTTTCGCATTATTGCTTGGCTGTGAAATAACTGGCAAACGTGGACTCTGGTATTTCCACAGGTGGGCTCTGCATAGTCCTACTACTACAAAGGTATCTAATAAAAAATCTTAAAACGTTAGTATTTGTGATTTTGTTCCTGATTCTCTAAGACTGTATTATTTTTGCAGCTTCAGCGTAAGGAGGAGGCAATGAAGACTCGGATAGGGTAAACAAATGCTCAAACGTCTACTCACGCTAATATGAGTAATTGTTATAAGGATATTTTTATAATTTTATCATCTTTTACACCATGCATAGTTATAACAACACAAACATTTTGTACGAACAAAAAATAAAATCAATTATAAGTTATATTTTGTTTATTTTATAATTTAGCCTCCCTTTACATTTACCCGGGACTTTGTCCGTGTAGTTGAAAAACAACATTTAAGTAAATGTAAGTAAACAAATGTTTTTGATTAAGATAACTTTAAATGTAAAACGTAATTCTGATAGAAAACATTAAATACACAATATAGTCGCAACTACATAAATTAGTCCCTAATACGTTTAATTCGGGAAATAGCCTTAATTAATTCAAATCTTTGTAGCCCTGATTGCGGAGCTAGGACACATGTTACCGGTATTTAACCCTGATATCCTACCCTCATTCCGATCCAACCCGGGCAAACTATTATAATCCGAATAACTCCCAGGGATCGCATTTTGTATAGACGATAGACCACCAGATAGAACTTTGTGTGTAAAATTGCTCCCTATTCTCTTAAAGCTTTGACCTATAAAATACTGGTGACATTACTTGCGGAGTGGTTCGCTAATCACTCCGTTTTCTCTGCCATTACGACAAACGCTAATGACTACTCATCTTTGACTAATGTTTTAAAACTATTACAATCATGAATATCGATCACTTTTATGCACGAATGATCGAATGCAAGTCGATAATATTGAAGTTCATTGGGCTCGCAGCCTAGTTGGTAGTAAGTTTGCCTGCGAAGCTACGGGTTGTGGTTCCATTCTTACCCACTGCAAATATTTGTGTGATGAATACAATTATTTGTACTTTGTCTTTTTTTTACATTTATAGGTTTACACTTGACCGCCATTTCGCCTGATGTTAAGCGACGACGCGGTCTACGATGGAGTGTGTTTACCTAGAAGAAACCGATTCACTCTCGATTTGAAGACACAAAGATTGTAACCATCGGGGAAAACCCAGTTAGGCAACATATTCCACACCCTAGACGTTTTAAATGTTTTTATGGATAAAACGCATTGTTAGTATGCATTTACAACTATGTGAGTATGAAATCAGCTATCTGGCATCCATAGGACTAACTTTGCTTAGTTTGGGGTCATGGGGTCAGATGGTGTAGTGCAATATTTATTTATTTCATAACTGTGACGTTTACACTTGATTATTCTACGAGGCAAGCGATAATCTCTACGTCGTATTACACGTTCGTGACGTTAGTTCAATCTGTGTGCATTACAAGCTGTTTGCATGCAACTGTTATATCCTCAGATCATGTCAGCTTTATAATCTGTCCACCATTTTCTTTTTAAATAAAGAGTGACGAGACGAGCTGGACATGTGATGGTAAGCAACATGCTTGCCACATAACAGCACAGTGACATGCAGCTATAGCATGAAGAGTCCAAATCATCACCTAGCACTGCACTGCGCTCGTCAGAGATCTTAGATGTTATATCTCTAAGCCCTTTAATTGCTCTGGAAACATTGCCCTCCAAACCGAAACACAGCAATGTTTGGACATTACTGCTTGGCGGTAGAGTAACTAGCAAAGATGTGGTGCTTCCCCAGGCGGACTCTGCCACTACAAAAATCACCAAAACATCTACGTCTATGAATTAAAGTTATGGTTTTCTCGATTTTAGTCGGACAAAGACTGAGATCTTAGAATTCATTGTTATATTGTCTTTTAGCTTTTTGTATTAATGAATAATATATCGCGAAACTGTGGAAGACATTAATGTAGGTATTAGGGTATTTATTGCAATTAAATTTGTATTATAAAATCGACAAATTCACCTAACTCAGTACTGACATACAACGTATGTTCATGAAAGCTGGATTACAAGTATAGCTAGCCTTGATCTTTGTGTTTGCATCCCCTAAGACAAAGGGAATTAAACGAGCTACTTACAATGTTCACGAAAGTAACAAATTCGCAATATTACTAAGTATGGTCAAATCTGGTCAAAATTTGAGCTTTGAGAATTGAGAATAAATAATTACTTAGTCCATCTCCCGTACATTACGCAGATCTATCCTGCATGTTACGAACAAATAACCACAAAATTGTAATACCAAGACAAAAATGACGATAATTCACATACACTTTTACAACAATTCACATCCTTAAAACAAATTTTTTTATATATATACAAATACAAAAATCTTTATTGGTGTTTGCAGGTAAGATAAGGTGATACAAAACATTTTAAAAGCTGACCCATAGAAACTGGCCTCTTCTTCTAGAAGCTTGCAATATGTCTGGCAACACAGTATCCATTGGTCTGAATTTATACAATGACTACATACACTGTTTTGTAAATAATTTTATTATTTGAAATGAAATGAAATGAAATGAAATGAAATATATTTATTTTGCTGAGAACATCACAAAAACATTTCATACAGATGTAATTGTAATTTTGTGTTGGTCCATGTAGAAGTGCATTGGTACCCAAACTAGGAAAACCTGTGAGATGGCGTACCAATACCCTCCGCCGAAAACAGAATGGATTGTTTACAATAATTTTCAACTTATGATATGATACTAAATAACCAGAAAATATTATGAACTGTAGAGAAATAACATATCGAACTCAGTTTTATTAATTACAAGAATAAAATAAGAAAAAACCAAAATTTTGATTCTGGATGACAATTACAACAAACAATTTAATTTAAAAATAAAAACCAAAAATAGAAACAAAAAAAAGGATACTAGTTTGTCAGGACATAATGATAAGCACCATTTCTGTGGACTCGTAGGTTTGTTTGAGCAACCAATTCTCCAAAGTAATTTTGCAATAATGTCGAGTCAACGGATAAAAATTTAGAATTTTGTTAAGCTTATTGTACACAAAAGCGCTGGAGAAGTATGACTGCCTTCTAGCAAAATAAGTCGAGGGTTTTTGGATGACACAGACGCTTTTTGTTGATCTGATAGTAGATTTAATTAAACCAGGTTCAACTTTGACTCTTTGGTGATGGTGGAGGACAAGGTGGAGAAGGTAGAGCTGACGAACCGTCAGAATTTTTGATTCAGAGTAGAGAAGTGTTGTAGGGTATCGGAATGGTTTATGTGTCATTACTTTGAGTACAGAACGTTGAGCTCTTTCGAGATTTATAATCTTGGTTTTACATGCTCCGCCCCAAACTGAGATACAATACCCAATAACAGACTGGCAAATGGCTTGATATACTGTTTTAAGCAAGTTAAATGGTATACTTCTTATTATCATTAAATAAAAATGAAACCAAAAGGTTCTAAATGCTCATGATCTAAGTCCATAAATGAACTTGAAATAAAATATATGGAAAATGAAAATATATTTCGTATCAAAGCGATAATCTCTATATATAAAAATGTTATGTGGGTTTGTGTACGCTTCAAAAACTCAAAAAGTTCTGCACCGATCAAGCTGAAATTTTAGAATGATATATAACCCGCACCAAGGATTGTTTTTATCTATTTTTTGCATCACAATTTGCCACAGCGAAGCGTGGCAGGGCACAGCTAGTGTTTTATATAATGGGTTACGTTTGACCGCACATATTATACTAGTCACAGATTTCTTAAACAAAAGGCAGATGGAACGTGCGGAACACAGATCCTGAGGTCCAGAAAGCAAATATCAAACGCCAAAGCAAATGCACTTGCACAAAATCCAATGTAATTCACGTACAACCATTTCTTTATTTTGGACTATCACCTGTGGTTCCTTATTTAGTCACTAGGTGGGCTGGGTGTTTATGCTTAGAATCACTGTTCTGTAGTATTAAGTGAACGCTAGGATAATGAATCTACCCTTCACTCACTGTACCGTATTTATGTTTTAAAAAGAAAGGGTCCCAAATATCCGTTGGAAATCTCCGGCACGGGATGGCCTTAATAATTATCTCCATTCGCTTTATCTTCAACCCTATGGCGGTAACGAATGGCTCACATTAACTTTAATTAAAATGACTACGCCATTACATTTTGGAGTTTTCTTTATTATTTTCATTTGGTCCTTTTGTACAGAGTGTTCGTGTAGATGACGTCCTGGGATCTGTATTCTGTAATTGGAGCGCTTGTCCAACATGTCTATCGGTCTACCTGTCTTGGGGATATCAAAAAGGATACTTTTCTTTTAATCGTATCGACTCGTTCGTATGCATGATGCATGCACATAAAAACGAGTAGGATGATATAACTTTTTGTGAGCAACAGTTAGTTTTATTGTAACACCTTGAAATTTCGAAAAAAAAAAAGAATTTCTGATGCCGTCTTCAAGGTTCAAAATGGAACGTTCCAGTTGTGTTGCAAATGTGTCTACTTTACAAGTTTCTGTATTAAAATGAGGGTCGCACAGACATCCATAAGTAGCCCAAAGTAATCTCAATCTAATCAACCCCCAAGTTTCGGCTTTAGTCACTTTAATCCCAAAATGATCCAAAGTTGGAACTTTGTTCGATCAGAGGAAATGTAACTGCATGTGATGTTGTATGAAATAGTTAGACACCTCATAGAATGAAATAAAAGTGTAAAACTAAAAATTAGTGGACATTTCACAAGCAACACCATCTGACCCCAAACTAAGCAAAGCTTGTACTATGGAACCCATTATAGCTGATATAATACTTATATATTTTTAAATACATACTTATTATACATAGAAAACTTCCAGACACAGTACAAACATTTGCATTGGGTGGGGATCGAACCCACGACCCACGGCTTCGCAGGCAAAATTACTACCAACAAAGCCACTGGGCCAAACGTTATACAAAAAAATTGGTTGTCTGTAAAGTCGGTTGGTTTACTGACGATGGTTTAACGTGACAACGTCATAACAAAACACTTTTTCGTGCATGCAGCCGGCGTTCATCGATTTATTAGACGTTGTCCTCAAACTGGACTCGAGAAAAATACGAAATGTCTGAAGTTTTTTCACTGATTACCTACATAATGTACCTACATGCTTGGTCCCATTTTAAAATATGCCGGTCATCATGGCTATGGCTAAGTATTATAATACGTCCTTTTATGATTAATTTACAATATGTTTGCGTTACTCTGTAAAAATATAAAAGTACCTGCATATATCTATACTAATATTTTAAAGAGGAAAGATTTGTATTTTTGTATGTTACGAATAAACTGAAAAACTATTGCACCGATTTCAAAAATTCTTTTGCCAAAGTTAAATGTCTTCTTTTCAATTTTCTTTTGTTAAAATTTATAAGTCTAATAATTTTGATTTATACTACTTATTTTTCATAATACCCGTGCGAAGCTGGGGCGGGCTGCTAGTGTACTAATATTTAAGAATAAATTTGTTACAAATTTTAATTTTACACCTATTCAAACACGAATAATTACCACAGAATTGACTCATTATTTCTTTAATACTTATAAAATGCGTAGTGAATGCTAATTACAGGTTTACAATGATTTATGTTATAAACAAAACGTATAATTAGATCTCTTTGTTTGTTAATTACATCAAAATGAAGAAAACTATTCGAGCTTCATAATTCAAGACAGGATTTTCGAATGCTCATAAATTTGACACGTCGGCGTCGGCAGAAGCGGTGGCAGAGTCGTCGGCAGTGGCGCAGAAATATCAGAGACCTGAATGAAATCTGACGGCTGATATACTGACGAACTTTTTATGGAGTTCCTGAAACAGAGTGAAAAAGTATTTCAGGATCCGAGCTAGGTCTTTGATAGCCAACGGTGCGGAAGGGAACAGGACAGGCGATAAATACAGCTATTGCGTTTCGTGCGGTGTAGGTCTGTAGGTACTCGTACCACGGTATTGGAAGCTTATAGCTCGTTGCTTTGGACAAATTCTCGTTGATTGATTTTCTGTGTTGAAATGGACTTTTGCAATGCTATGTGTAATTAACATAATGACCCTATAGTCCGTTACACGGTAAAGTTTTTCGATAAATTAAAATCATAAAATTCACCACACATATGTAAGTATATATATAAGACGTAGCTGTCTGTAATAAATTGTAAACTTAGATGTTTCTTTAACCCATTTACAGCCAAAATGAAAGAAGCGATGTTTTTTTTTACATCATGTTTATTTTGCTGTTATTTAGACACTAAATGAATACAAAAGTAAGGAAAAACCCTGAAAAAATAATTAGGGTTTCTTTCAGGAGGGTGTACTCAATTGGGTACAGCGGCGTATTATGAGTGAAATTTTTCCAAGCATTGTTTTTCGACACAAAGGTTTTGAGACACTTCTGGCATTATCAGCGAACTCTTGCGTGACACAAAACACATCGTAACGGCTTTTCCAGTTTTTGAGTATAGTGTCCTGTACCATCTTGAGGCTTGCCCGGGACCAAAAAGATGACGTTTGAGCCTTATATTGTGTTTTTCGCGTAAGTAGTACCTTGCAATGGAGCGCCAAAACAACAAATGATCCATGCTGTTACAGTGACATTACATGCAAACGCCAGGCATTTGCAATAGCCATATCGACCCTGTACGCAAATAAAACCCACCATAACTTTTTGCCATGGATTGCAATTCCGTAAACTGAAATTAATTGGTAACTTGTCTACGCCACCCATGTTTTAATTATAAGTTTGAAATAACTTTGGCATATTGATTTCAATCTTTTGATGTTGTACAGAAGACCACCTTTTTACAATTTTTAACGGTTCAATAGTGTTATAATTTGAGCACATCGAACAAATACTATTACATTTCCATCTAACTAATAGCGTTTGAGTTTGTAGAACCTATAATCATATGAGGCACGATCTTCTTTCTTCATCGGTTTAGCTTTCTGAATGGGTATTTTTTTGTTCTTTAATCTTTTTTCCACACATTCGATACGCGATATCCTTCTTTTTTGAAATCTACTAAAAGATTGTAATTTGTAAAAAAATATCAAGAAACACTTGACGGTTTGTTGGATCAGTCCCTAGTTTCTAAAGTTTTGAACTACTCATAAACCTAATAGATCAGTAGAAACTTTGCCGGTTTTTTGCAATAAATTACGAAAGTATAGCAGTATCCCGTAGAACTTGCTACTATCCAGTTTTTACAGCCAAACCGCACTGGTTTTCCTCTGATTAACTGCTTAGCAGGATGATGTCTAAAATTACTTAACCATCGATTGGGATTTGCTCGAGCATTACACCCCACTGCAGAACATTTTCATTACAAAAAAGACTAATGGGCGCACCTTGAATATTTGTCTGTAGTACTACTAAAGTCTTCAAGATGAAGATTCTTTTTTATGTCTCGAAATCTTTGCCTTGGCATGTATTTTGACACCATCACCCATAAATCTACATCATAGGTCCAATACAAAGCTTCTCTGGGTAACTCGTGATATCCAAAAAGAAACAATATACCAATGATTGTAATTGGTTATTGTTAGAAACGTTAAACAATTTTAAATTCATACCTAATAATAATTTGAAAAAGACATTACCACTGTTATATGGATTCGGCGGCTGTACCCAAATGGGCACACCGATGTTTCAGTCGCGATTATTTTGTAAATATAAGTTGGATAACATTTTTTATCATTTATTCAGTAAGGAAGGATGTAAACAACGACAAAAGTACACATGACAAAAAGTTGGTGTACAAAAATTAGAAAAAATAATAAAATGAAACACTTACTTGTCTACAAAAACAATATGCTAAGTTGAAATCTTCGTCAATGACAAATTTTCTAATTAAAACCTTCTATATTGCAATTGTTTCATTGGATTGTCTATCTACTACTAAGCAATGTCGAAAAAACAATCACAGTTTTAATAGGATTATTACTACCTTCAGTTATTTAGCTGTACTCAATCAGGTACAGCGGCGCCAAATGGGTTAAGATAATTTGACGTTACAAACGTAACAAATGTTTACACCAATTACTATCCTCGAACATTTTTTATAAGCATTGAGCTAGTGTATGAAATAGGCACAGATTTCTAAAACAAAAGGCAGATGGAACGTGCGGAACAAAGATCCTAAGGTCCAGAAAGCAAATATCAAACGCCAAAGCAAATACAAACTCCAGTCAGTACGAAACGGACTTCCGTCGCGTACGGGAGTCCCGTGTGATTTTAAGTTTTGTTTAAGATTATGCCGTCTTGTGTCTTCAAACATTGCAAACATTGATCCGAAAAATAAGAAAAGGAAAGAGGAATATCATTGCATAGGAAAGTTTGAATATTTTTACTGATATTTATAAAATTTAGGCGATTTCACTTCGATTGATGAATAGAAACACAACACCTCAACGAAAATTGGTTAGTGTTGCTATACTAAATTGAAATTATTTTCCCTAAAGTTAAGGTAAAATATAGATTATGATTTTTTTGAAGATACTCGTAGACCAAATTATTTATGTAGATTGTATTATTCTATTTTTAAAATCGTAATTTTTTAATTTGATGTGAAACGATACCTAGCACAAATTCCACGTTATTACTAGTATTTATAAAAAATACTAATAGTGTTGATGAAAACTATAGTTATGAAGCAAGTTTTTAATACTTGTAAGTAGGTATAGTGGAGCTTAAAAAAGTAGGCGAGTTCTTTTGAGAGATCTAATCCTTTTAATTAACATCATGTTATCGGGTCGAGTCAGTAGCGACATTGTCGAAGTTTTATACGGTGCTAATTTGTGCGTACATACTTACCCAAAAAAGATGTTGGGATCAGGCCAATTGCTGTTGGCACCACAAGGTGTGTAATAGGTATAAAACGTTGCTCCTTTGAGCTCCCTGGCCCAACAAACTTGATTTTGGTTCTCTGAGTGGACGTGAGTGGGACGTGTTGAATAATGTTCAACTGATTTACAAAAACTCTTAGACGGTTTTTGTTGGTTTGTATCAACATTTTTGAAAAAGTGAACTTTTCGTTTGCGACAAGCGTCCAGACAAAGATTGGATAGTAAACAAATTGAATGATCTAGCCCCCCCAACATCAAATCAGTTGACAAAAATTATCTGCACCTCCTGTGTTCACCGATATTAAACGAGTAATTGCCACCTTTTGTCAAGCATAAGATTTCACAAGAAGCTCCGATAGAATACTCAAAATAAACACACACATGACTTTTACTATTATTCGGCGTTGTCTTTTTTATTCCGAATTTTCTGTACGAATATTCGAATTTTTAGTTGCATGCAAAATCAAAATTCTTAACTTCATAGGATGGAAATAGTAATAACAAGAAATCCTTGCATAGTATATAATCGGTGTAATAATACATTTATAATAATAATAATATTATTTTAACTTTTAATGATTTAATTTATAATATATGTGTTTATTACACGCAAAGATTTCCGAAGCCAAGACAACAATAGTGGGATTTTTTTCTTAAGACTGGGAACATTACACGCACACCAACGTGAGTAATTTGACAACGTCGGTGAGAGCTGTCACGCATACATAACTAATTACTGGCCTCACAGAGTCGTTCACGAAGGTTTCATCTGTTTAGAAATCTGTGGAAATAGGGTGCTGTAGTTCAAATGATTTTGATTTACAGCATACTTACAAAATTGGGTTACTTGGATTAACTGTGAAACAAGCTAAACATTGTTTACCTGATATGTCATAGGAATGATAACACTTTTGCGAGATGAAATAAAATGTGTTACTCTGATGATATTAGGTCACGTTATAGTAGAATTTTATGCACGTAGTTGAAGTTTTTATGCGAAAAAGTCGTCGAATCGACAAGCTTTTGTTCATATAATTATTTTAACACGTTCTAGCTTTTATCTCAAAATCAAAATTATAATTATATCATTAAAACAGTGCCTTGAAATAGCTGTAGTAAAACTTGTGGGCGCAACTAGCTTATAAATGAGGTGTCAACATTCTACCAAAACGTGATCATTTTGTATAATGTTCGTATATTTTTCCACTTGCTTTGAAGATATATATACATTGACAGAGATAACAGTTCGATTTGTGACTGTGACGGGGGGAGTTTATAGGGAGTTTTGTTGAGTAAATCATCGAATACATTTGCGTTTTATTGTGTCAGCGGCAGCACTTAAGATGAGTGGAGTGTGTGTATTTGCAAACAGCGGTTGAACGCCAGTGATGGATTACAAGTGACTGCCGAAAATATTTAAAATAACTTCGCATTTGTTTTGATATCTGTATGTATTGAATGTGTTCATTATAATATTTGAAATATTCAGTCTACATTAGACTCCATCTTTATATATAAAAATGTTATGTTGGTTTGTGTAGGCTTCAAAAACTACTGCACCGCACGAGCTGAAATTGTAGAATGATATATAATCCGCATCAAGGATTGTTTTTATCTAATGTTTGCACCTGTCACATATGTGCCACAGCGAAGCGTGGCAGGGTACAGCTAGTTATTTATAATTTAAGTTACGGCTTGTCTAGTCAGGAGAACGGCGCCTGCCGATCCGGAGACCCCGGGTTCAAACCCCACACGCACCACTGTCCTTTCGAAGTCATGTGCGTAATGCCGCTAACTTATAAACGGTGAAGGAAAACATCGTGAGGAAACCGACATGTACCTGGAACCTTTCGAAGTCATGTTTTATCTACCAACCCGCACTGGGCCAGCGTGATGGATTATTAGCGCCCCAGCTTCGCCCGTGGTACATATATGGCACATCGGGATTCCGTACATATCCAACGGTGAAAGAATTTTTGAAATCGGTTCCGTCATTCATGAGAATATCGCTTTCAAACAAAAAACCTCTTTAGCTACCTGCTACGCCACCTGTCGGAAATTGGTCGTACCAACTTAAATTTAGAAACAAATTTGATTAGCAAAGGTTTAATGAAGCAATCTTAGACACATGCTGTCATGTCAAAACACAGAACGAGAACTCTCAAAAAGGAATATTTTTTCCCGTTTTTGTTACATTCTTGATTCATACTCCGCTTCTATTGATAGTAAGTAGCGTTATCTATAAGTATATATAAAAGTGAAAGGTCACACGAAATCTCTGAAACTACAACTGCTAGGCGTCTGAAATTTTGTGCTCGCTAAGACGGGGTTTTGCGAAATTCAACCCCTAAGAGGGTAAAATAGGAGGTGAAAGTTTTGTATAAACGCACTGGGCAAACTTTTAGGGCTAGAAACTTAAAATTTCGCACACGTCAATCGCACACGGTATGGTGTAGAGATCTAATAAGGAAGGATTTATCAAAATTCCATCCCCAAGGGGTGAAATAGGGGATACTTTTTATTCGTTGTACATTTAGGGGATTAAAATTTCATATTAACGCTTAGACCTTACGTCAACAACTTACAAAACGCGAGCGAAGCCGCGGGTAAAAGCTAGTGTTCTATAACCTATAGCCTTTGTCGATAAGTGAACTATCCAATAGAAAAATAATCTTTCGATTCGGATCAGTACTTCTCGAGAACTAGCGTTCAAATAAACAAACTCTTCAGCTTTATAATATTAGTATATACTTATTACACTAAATGCTTTAGATATTATAAGACTCACCATAGTTCCTTAGACAAGACGGATCGTATAGGTGGTCTTTCGATGCTTGAAAACTTGGTGACTAAAGACAGAGTATATGCCCCGTGGATCTCCACTACCAGCCAATCGTTGGTGTCGCATCTTGGCAACTTTACGCGGTAGTTCTGTACAACACAGTCAAGCGAGTCGCACGTCGGGCCCCAAAGTATGACGTCTTCTTCGGCTAAAGGTTCTTTTTCGGATAAATGCTGTAACCAATACAAATTAAAGTTCCCTATGCATAGAACACACCCATTTGTACTAATATTACAATTATTTTTTTCTCTGAGAAAAGAAATAGCAGACTTCAATTTAAAAATAAAACTCGCAAAGTTTACTAATTTTAATAGAATTGATGATAAGAATGAGTAATAATTTTAATTTTTTTGTGTTGATTTTAAAAATATCTCTCAAACTATTTCGATAAAATTTATATGGGACTAGATGTCCGCCCCGGCTTCGCCCGTGGAACTTCACTCATCGAGATCTCGCACATATCCAACGGTGAAAAAATTTAAGAAATCGGTTCAGTCATTCCTGAGAATTTCGCTTTCAAACAAAACACCTCTTCAGCTACCTGCTACGCCACCTGTCGGAAATTGGTCGTACCAACTCAGAGATTAGCAAAAAGGTTTTATATTCAAAAGGTATGTAATCTGTGATATTCAATGACGCAATCTTAGACTCATGCTTTCATGTGTCATGTCAAAGCACGAAACGTACGAAAACTCTCAAAAAGGATTTTTTTTTCCGATTTTGTTACATTCTTGATTCATGCTCCGCTTCTGTTAATAGTAGCGTAATTTTATAGCGTTATATTCTATAGTCTATAGCCTTCCTCGATAAATGGACTATCCAATAGAAAAAGAATCTTTCAATTCAGACCAGCACTTCCCGAGATCCTAGCGTTCAAACAAACAAACAAACAAAAAAACAAACAAACTCTTCCTACCCAACTTCTTCAACCATAAGGTCTATTCATTTAAGTTTATTTTCATGACGTACAATGTAATATCTGATTGTTATTACCGGGTGTATTGTGATTGGTAATACAGGCCTAGCCTAGTTTGGGACCCACCGGACAAACTGCCGAGCTACAATTGGGTTAAAATGTATATGTCGGCGCGTGGACAGAAATGGCAACACCGGGAAGTGACGATTTTCGACGTCACTAGCGAAGCGTCGTGGCTATGGTAGCGGGGCGGCCATTTTGAAAGAGGACTTTTTCCAAAATATTGGCGGCAAGCGCACCACGTTTGCGACGAATCGTTATAATTTTGTTTCATTCTTTGTAAACCCACACGCCCTAAGAAAATATGTATACTGATAAAGGCCCTCCTGCGCCTTTATCAGAAGTGGGATCGAACGAAATGCAAAATGAAGCGAGGCAACCAGAAATTACTACCGCTGAAAAACTTTTGGGTAACATGGAAGCGTTACTTAACCGAGTTCTATCAGCGCAACAGTTACCACCCGTGAGAGCAAACCAGCAAATAACCCTTCTAAAGTTTGACCCAGACGAGCAAGATTCGGATGTCGTTGGTTGGTGTAAAGTGACCGAAGTAATTGTAAAAAGTAAACATCTCGAAGGAGTGAATTTACTCGTGGCGTTGACGGAGGCGCTCAAAGGTCGTGCGGCCGCGTGTCTCACGAAATTAAACTTAGACCAAATCACATGGAGTTCGGTCAAAGAGATCCTAATTGCAAGATTTTCCACACCTAGACTCATTCAAGATTATTTTGACGAAGTACTTCGTTTTCAAGTAGGATCTAAGGAAACAGCGTCGGAATCTGCTCTGCGCTTATGGATTCTCATCGAACAAATTCCAAATTGTACGATGAGCGAAGAGGTCATAACTGGATTTGTTATATCTGTACTGTGTCAGAAAAATAATTTCATTCGCCGTGAGCTGAACACGCAAACCGTAACGACTCGAGCTCAGCTATTCCGGATTCTCGGCAGAGTAGCACATAAGCGACGACTGGATGACGAAGGACAAGAATTCGAAGTAAAACGAGCTCGTCCTATGGAACAATTTACTGACAAGTGTCACTATTGCGGACTGTTTGGACATCGTATAGCCGAATGTAGGAAGCGACGAGATGAAATTGGTATTAAGACGCAAAATATGTCAAGTTCGTCGCGTATTACGGAGAAATATACCAACGTTACTTGCTATGTATGTGGTCAGCCCGGACACGTGGCGACTATTTGTCCAGACAAGAAAAACGGTGGCAAAGCAGCGGTCAAGGAGGTGCACCAGTGTGAGCACCGCTCTTCTAGGGGTACCTTGCAGACGTCAACTGGTGAGTCAGTCTCTTTTCTGTTTGATAGCGGATCATCTTGTTCCCTTTTGAAAGAAGGTTTTTGTGAAATCGTTGCGGGTACTGTGCGTAAAAACCTCGTTTATTTAAGTGGTATAGGTGGTGAAGAAATACAATGTACTACTCAAATCGAAAGTAAAGTCGTAATAGATAATCTCCCAGTAAATTTAATGTTTCACGTTGTTCCTGATAGGTTTATATCCGATCCTATAATAGTTGGTAGAGATATTTTTGAGCAAGGACTTTGTGTGAAAATTAACAACAACAATCTCGTGTTTTACTTGAAGCAGGAAAGTAGTTTTTGCAGTTTAAAGTCAAATAAATTGGATTTTACTCAAATAAATACGGATTTACTCGGACGGGACAGAGAAAATCTAGTGTCAATTTTAGAAAAGTATTCTGATTATTTCACCGACGGCATACCGTCTCGTCGCGTCACAACAGGTGAATGTAAAATAAATTTAATTGATCCTCACAAGGTAGTACAAAGGTGCCCTTATAGGTTAGCGCCCGTAGAAAAACAAATAGTAAGGGAAAAAGTTCAGGAACTTCTGGATGCTGGGATAATTCGTGAAAGCTCTTCTCCTTTTGCCAGCCCAATACTTTTAGTCGAGAAAAAGAATAAATCTTACAGGATATGTGTAGACTATCGAGAATTGAATTCTAATACACAGCCTGAGCACTACCCTTTACCACGTATTGAAGACCAAATAGATCAGCTTTCGGGGGCAAATTACTACTCGTCTTTAGACATGGCATCTGGGTTTCACCAAATTTTGATGAATTCAGACTCTGTGGAGAAAACTGCATTTGTTACACCCGAGGGGCAGTGCGAATATCTCGCTATGCCTTTTGGATTGCGTAATGCTCCATCGGTTTATCAGAGGTGTATAACTAAGGCATTGAGTCATCTAAAGGACAAACCATTGATTTATATTGACGATGTGTTATGTTACTCATCTGAAATAAATGAAGGTCTACAACGTCTAGACGATGTATTAGGTGCACTGACAGAAGCTGGGTTTACCTTCACAATATCCGAAAATGTAAATTTATGACTCAGAAAATAGAATATCTAGGATATTCACTCCAGTCAGGTGAGATAAGACCAAACTCACGAAAAATACAAGCTTTGGTAGATTCTCCGCAACCGAAAACCGCTACTCAGGTCAGGCAATTTCTTGGCCTTGCTTCTTACTTCCGTAAATTCATACCCAATTTCACACGGATTGTGGGGCCATTATATCCACTTACGAAACTTAAGGGACCTATTGAGTGGACTCGAAAACACGAAGTAATACGAAACGACATAATACATATTCTCACGTCAGAACCAGTGCTTACTATTTTTGATCCAACTCTACGGAGCTATACTTATACAAAGGGTAAATGATGTACCACATGTTGTCGAGTATTATAGTCGTCGATCGTCGGAGGTTGAGTCACGCTACCACTCTTACGAACTAGAGACGTTAGCAGTCGTACGAGCGGTAGAACATTTCCGACACTACCTTTATGGTCGGTATTTTGAAGTTTTTACGGACTGCAACTCTTTAAAAGCGTCCAAATCAAAAAAAGACTTAACTCCTCGCGTACACAGATGGTGGGCTATCTTACAGGCGTACGACTATGACATCATTTATCGCGAAGGTCGCAAAATGGAACATGCAGACTACTTCTCGCGAAATCTTCTGCCTGAAAACCGTAGCGCTGAACCAACCTGTAAAGATTCACTCACAAAAAAGAAAATTCATTACGTTGAACTTCATCAGGATTGGCTATCCGTAGAACAAAAGCGAGACGAAGAAATACAAGACCTTATCTCAAAGCATCTTAATAATGGATTTCCTGAATCTGTAGCTGATACATATGATGTCAGGAACGGGATCTTATTCAGGAAAATCGTTCGGAACAAGGTTGTTTCGTGGTTGCCAGTAGTTCCACGGTCCCTCATTTGGACGTTGATTAATCATATACATAATGAGATACAACATTTAGGGCAAGATAAAACTTTAGATAAGCTTTATGAGCAATACTGGTTCCCTGAGATGTCAAAATGCGTGCGTAAATTCATTGGCTCTTGCATTGTTTGCAAATCATCAAAAGGTATATCGGGAGCTCAACCTGTTCAAATTCATCCCATTCCTAAAGTAGCAGTGCCATGGCACACCGTACACATTGATTTTACGGGTAAACTAAGTGGGAAGAGTGATCAGAAAGAATATTGCTCCGTCATTATTGACGGTTTTACTAAATATGTTTTGTTAGAACATACTTCTTCCCTTGATGCTAAGAGTGCCATTTATGCGTTACAAAAAGCAGTCTACCTTTTTGGAGCGCCTAAACGGATTATTGCCGATCAAGGGCGTTGCTATATAAGCTCAGATTTTAAGAATTTCTGTGCAGAACATAAGATTGAACTTCACTTCATCGCGACAGGATCTAGTAGGGCTAACGGACAGGTTGAGAGGATCATGAGAACACTTAAAAGTCTGCTGACTATTGTTGAAAACGACTCAAATAAAACATGGCGCGATGAATTAGGTAACATCCAACTCGCACTCAACAGTACTACATCGGCTGTAACAAAATATTCTCCTACAGAACTGATGTTAGGGATTCGTGCGCAATCGTTAGGCATGTCTAGAATAAATTCACACGTTTATGGTCAACAAGAACGTCTAGATCTTGATTTTGTGCGAAAAAATGCATCAGCGAATATTGAAAAGGTGAGTAAATCCGATGCTAAACGATTCAATCAGGGCCGTGCAAAAATAAAACCATTTTTAAAAGGCGATTTCGTTTTTATTAAAAATAGCGAGCGTAATCAAACTAAATTGGATAGGAAATTCAAAGGGCCTTTTGTTATAACGTCAGTATTACAAAACGATCGATATGAATTAAAGAGATTAGATAATTCTCATCGAATATATAAGTATGCTCACGAGAATTTGCGCCCAGTACCTCGAGGACACGAAGGTTTTCTTGAAATAACCGCTAATCTTTTGAATTATGATGAGACCGAGTCGGCGTCAGAAAGTAAAGATGATGAAACTCATAGAGATGACTTAGTTACACCTGATAATAACAGTGACACCTTGACCGCGTGCTCGGATACTATGTCCGCCGGATCTAGGACTGTTACCGCTGATTCAGACACTCTCAGCGCACATTCTGACCCTGGGATATGGGAAGTACAGAATGAGATTGAAATTTATGATGAGCAACATATTCCACAATAACAGGTATGTCAAGTTTTATGTCGTATCTACATTTATGTTTGTTAAGCTGTGACGACCCTGAATTAATCGGTGACTAATTAGATCCACGACCCGTAGTTCAGATGATGACGATGAGAGATGTTCTAGTAGTCTATCCTGGTCGACAGTGTCGTCCGTGCTACACCTGCAAGGGTTAGCTGAAGGGATGCACTTGGTCGATCCAGATGTGTTGTCAACCCTGATCGGAGAGTGTCGTCCGGGCCATATCGGTATGGATTGGTTGAAGGGATGCACTCGTCCGGTTCAGATGGTGTGTTGTCGATCCTGGTCGGGCAGTGTCGTCCGGGCCATATCTGAATAGATTGGTTGAAGGGATGCACTCGTCCGGTACAGATGATGTGTTGTCGATCCTGGTCGGGCAGTGTCGTCCGGGCCATATCCGTATGGATTGGTTGAAGGGATGCACTTGTCCGGTTCAGATGGTGTGTTGTCGATCCTGGTCGGCTAGTGTCATCCGGGCCATATCTGAATAGATTGGTTGGAGGGATGCACTTGTCCGGTACAGATGTAAATATGATTGAATGGACAGGACTGTGCGATATCAGACTTTTGCCGAGTTTGTTTTAGTGTTATATCTAAGTTGACGTGAATAACTTTATATCTGACGATGGTGACGATGTGCTCTACATTTTGACGACAAAAACTCATGGTATCAGGATGAACGAGCGGGTGTCCTACTGAATGGACAATGTTTGTTTCAGAAAATCATTAACGCCCGAGGACGGTCGTTTGTCAGATTGGCCGTGTCGGCGCGTGGACAGAAATGGCAACACCGGGAAGTGACGATTTTCGACGTCACTAGCGAAGCGTCGTGGCTATGGTAGCGGGCGGCCATTTTGAAAGAGGACTTTTTCAAAATATTGGCGGCAAGCGCACCACGTTTGCGACGAATCGTTATAATTTTGTTTCATTCTTTGTAAACCCACACGCCCTAAGAAAATATGTATACTGATAAAGGCCCTCCTGCGCCTTTATATAGAATGTGCTTTAACTTAAGGATAACAATAATGTAATCTTGTTTTTGGTAATAAATGACTTATCTTATCTCAGCTTAATAATATTAGTATAGATTATTAGAAAAGCTTATTCTTTCGAACAAAAACAATAATTCTCAAAATCGGTTTATCTAGGTGAAAGTGCTGAGGTAACACACGCAAAAAAATACAATCGAATTGAAAACCTTTTTCTTGATGTCGGATAAAAATACAGTTGAAATGCCGGCGATCTTTTTCAAGGAGAGATCTTTTTCAGGATTTGAAAAAGAACGCCGGACGCGCTCGAAACTTTAGTCGGACTAGATTGACTATATCAAACGTGAGTTACCCGTGTATTTACTTAAAATGTGTAATAATAACCTCATTAGTTTTCACACTAAAATGACAGAAAATCTTAGTAAAAAATGTACTTACCTGGTACTTTTTTACCACGTGCCAATTTTCATCGAATCTGAATGTTCCATGGGCTCCATTGTTTAAATATAGCATTTTCACTTGATTATTGTCCACAATAACCTGAAAGCAAACATTTTAAAAGCTTTTCATTGGTGAAAAACAGTTTTAATGTGTTAAAATCAAATCGTGTAAAAAACGTTGTTTTCGTATGAATAAGAAATAGAATGCTTAAAAAAGAAATATCGTTTCATGAATGGCGTTTCAAAGATACCAACTTAGAGATTTAGCATTTATATGTTTAATGTATTTTATTGCTTGATTGATATGATCTGGGTGTCTTCAAACGGAGAGTGAATTGGTTTTTCATAGTTAAGATCATTCATCGCTTAGCATCAGACAAGATGGCCCCGCAACCGCAACCATGTTATGGTTTAAATATGAAGCCAAACTATTATAATAATTTAGAAAATAACTTTATTTGAAAAAACCCGTCTGCAAAAAATAAACATATAAAACACATTATGTAATACAATATAGTATTTAAGAACACTTGGGTTATTGAGAGGAGTCTAAGGATATCTTAATTGTCAAAATCCATCCAGCCGTTTGGAAGCTCGTACATGGGAATAAAGAGGCCTCTGTGTATGTTCCGCGGCACCTGCTCGCAACATCCACATTCGAGCGCCTACAGTTATCGTCCCCACGTACCACTGCCGGCTGGGCGGAGTCCTCCCCCGTGGGAGTTGATTCCCCGCCGCAGTGCGCGCGCGCCGCCGATAACGTCGACCTGCGACTGTCTGGATTACGGGAGCTCCGTCCGCGTGTAGCTAGCCCGAATCCAGACCCCCACCGCCTCGTGTGCCTACGCACGCCCGGGCGCATCCGACGTGCTCAAACCGTTTCTTGAAGAAACGGAGGAAGCCGCCGGCCCGCTCGAGCACCCCCCTACCCCTCGCACCCCCCCTCATCCGCCTGCGAGCCCCGAACCAGGTAGCGCTTTGGAGTGACCGGCCGTGTCGCGATCGAGTAGCTGGACCTCTTTCGGTTCGCCGAAAGTCTCATCCGGCTAGCTCTGTATCGCCAGGCAGTCAAACTCCCGAGTGCTGGGCTCGCGACTCGGACGGTGCGAGGGCTAGCGAACTTCAACCTACTGCATTTGGACGTCCGTTCAGTCTACATACAGTGCTCTTCGCCAACCCACGGACTAAAGTGATCGGTGTTTTGTTGTACTAGTCTCTGGACGTTCGCGCGGACTAGTGCAACAACGGCATTGTACATGTACAATGTCGTAATAGTGACATGTACAGACATTATTTCCCTCAAAAAATGAGTGACCAAAACTCGGACCCGTCATCCTCGGCAGGGTCCGGATCAACCGCCACCTCCGGCTCCGGCTCAGGGAGCATGGAGATAGAGGAAGGATCGCAGGCGCGATCCCCCACTCACCCCCGCACCTGCGGGTTCTTCGACCGCCGTCGCAGAGCCGGGAACGCCGACAGGGCGCATCTCGGCCGCCGGCAACGTCGTCACCGTAACCGGACCTCAGGGAGAACCATCCCTGATCACCAGGCAGGAAGAGCAGGAGCGCATACGAGCGAAGCGTGAGGCGCACGAGCGATGGATGCGAAGCCTACCATCGCCGCGCGCTTACCGTTACATGCGCGTAGAAAAGCGCGCTCCGGGACGCGGTGCCGTACTCAAGCGCGGTGCCCAGCGCTTGATAGCGAAGCCGCTGATTGTCTCGCCGCCTACAATCCAATCGACCCTGCCGAAGAGTATGCCTTCGCCACCACCACCACCCCCTGCTCCTGTGAAGCGGTCTAACATCAGCAGGGAAGAATCATCAAACGACGATAAAAGAGGGCGTTACTACAGATCGCTCTCCCCCGCCTCGCCGCCCTCACCCCCGCAAGCGTCTACGTCGTATGCGGACAAGGTGACCACGCCCCCTCTGACGTCACAGACGACACAGAGGTCAGCCACCCCGGAGTCGATGCCCACTGCTGGGAGTCCGTTGCCCACTATTGGCGACAGGACCCCGCCTCAACCGCCGGCGCAGATAGCCGGCATTAGACAACCGGGAAGCAATAAACATCCCCCCATAGTGGTCGACCAGTTGAAAGATTGGCCGATGCACTTGGGAGAGCTGAAGAAGCTACTAGGCTTCACTCCGAACGTCAGGCCCTACCTCAAGGGTATGAGATTTCGTCCTAAGACTGATGAAGAATTCCGCACAGTTCAGCGCTACCTCGTGGACCTCAAAAAGAGATGTCCCGAGGTAGAATTCTACTGTTTCGCCCTGGAGCGAGAGAGGCCGCAGAAAGTGGCCTTATGGGGCCTCCCCGAGGGCACGGCTCCAGAAACAATCATCGGGGCGCTGCGAAAGCTGGGATTTCCCGCCAACTACGCGCGCCCCCTCCCAAGAAGACCGCGGGCCACCAAAACGGTGGTCCATATTCAACTCGACCCCATGTCGAGAGAGCAGCTTGGTCGCCTATACGAAACAACCGAGCTGCTAAACATGCCGCAGATTGTCATCGAGGCCTGGCGGGGCAAGACGACGGTGCCACAATGTCACCGTTGTCAGCTCTTCGGGCACTCGTCGGCGAACTGTCACCGCAACGCCAAGTGCGTTAAGTGCGGTGGCCCCCACATCGGCGCCGAGTGCCCCCGGGCCCCTGACGATCCACTACACTGCGCAAACTGCAAGGGCGCGCACGCGGCTAACAGCCGCCAGTGCGCTATCTTCCGGGGTGAGGCCAGACGTCGGAAGATCGCCCTTCCGGGCGCGCGCCCTCCCCCACCTCCGCAGAAGACACAAGCCGCTAAGCCTGCGCCGCCTCCGAAAGGGGGCCCGGCGCGGCTCAATCAAGGGTTCCGGGTGGACCGACAGGACGGTCCGCCGCGGGGCCCTGCTCCGCTACGAACATGGCCCGTCACAGCGCCACCCCTCGATTGGGGTTGGCACGTGGCGGGTCCCCCCCCATACATGTTCCCTGCCCCGACTACACTCGCTCCCCCGGCCAACCTACCTGGCCAGGGAGGGCGTAAGAAGAGGAAGAGGGGCAGGAGGAAGAGGCGCAGGAACTCTCCTGCGGCAGCCTCGACCTGCTGCCCGCAGTACGAGAGACCACCGCCTTCACACCCTTCAAGCCGGGGCCTCAGCCCCAGGCAGGGCGCAGCAGGGCGCGGCTAGGGGCCGCCCGGCTGACCCCCGCATCCGTCCCAGCACACCCGCCCCATGCCTATGACCTCAACGGCCAAGGGCAGGGGTGGGCAAGAGAGCAAGGCGCCGGCAGAGCAGTCTGTGGGGCCCGCTGCGGCTGGGCCGCAGCCTGGCCCCTCCACCGCCGCCGACACCGCACCACCGCCGGTCGCGACACCGGCGGTCACACTACCACCCACGAGCGCCGCGGAGGTCGCGCCGACATGCGCGGACCAGCGCCTGTCGCGCGCCCCGGACAGGCACCGCGAACAAGAAGAGCCCAGGCCGCGGCGGGGAGGCTACCAACCCTTCCCCGACCCGCGGCTGGGGCAACAGGCTCAGCAGCCGCCCGGTTTCGGGCCCCCGGGCTGGGGTCCCCCCAGCAACGAACAATTCTTCCCACGCCCACCCGTGGGACTACCACCATCGCACGGCCCACTCGGAACCCAGGTCATGTCCGTGATCTGGAGTATCCTGAGGGGCGCGTGCGCCTCCGCGGCAGCCGGCGAGGACGCCGAGCAAGCCGCGGCCCGAGCGTTGATCGCCGTCGTCCAAACACTTTATGGATAGACGGCGACCCGCAGGACGAGCTACATCACTGAAACCGAAAGCCTAGACGCGGCGCTCGCCGCGTCGGGCCCGACCGGGCCGCCAGTACGGCCCGCTACTACCCCTGCGGGCAGTGACCCCAGGAGCCCTACCCCGGTAAGGAGGGCACACCTCGAAGCCGGCACCTGACTTCCCCCAAGGGGAGGAAGAAGATTACTTAGTTAGTTAGGGAATAAAGAAATTTACAAACAAAAGATACGCGTGAAAAACATAACCTATCTTTCAGTCGGGTAAAAAAAACATTCTAATAACTTTTCTATTCTTCTACTGAAGAATGTACAACCTTTAAAATGTAACACCATAAATGAAATTCATAATTGACAATAGCGAGTTATGCAATAATTTAGAAATGATTAAATACAAGTATAACGTAGTTTACCTCTCGCGTCCCGACAACTCTGCAAAACATTTTGAAAGCTGAATCGCACAGATATCCGCCAGGTTCCGAAAAAAATTTGCACATTCTGATCAGGAAACAGTTCACTTAGTGCATCGTTGACCAGGGATGATGTCTGTTGGACAAACATGACAGTAAAATTTAGAATATTTTTATTACTACTTTGAAACAATAATATAACTTCATTAAATATAATAATCTACCTAATTCTGTTAGTAAATGGTATTGGCTGGTGGTACAAGTAAACGAAGTATTTTACACCACTTGTTTCTTAGACCGGACTTGCCATTTATATAATACTAGTAGCGCCCCGCGATTTTACCAGCGTGGTTTCCGTTCCCGATATTCCCCCGGGATAAACAGTAGCCTATGTGTTCCAGACTCTTGTTTTTTCCAATTTTCAACCCGATCATACGTTAAGACGTGATTGAGCTACAAACATCCAAACATTGACATATACAATATTAGGATCTTATTTTTTTCATAATTGACTAATCGGTGTCATTTTGTACAACAGTGGTACAATGCAGCCTGTTTGTTATGTTACCATTGTGATGGGCTAGCTATAGCTCGGAACTTAACACAAATAGATAACATGTTGGTCAGTCTGCCTATTGTTATCAGTGAATAAAACAATAGTTAATTTTAATTTACAACATGACGCCAGAATTAGGGAATGCAATACCGACTCGAGATCGGAAATTCGAGATCCGTCAATTCGCGAGATCCCAGAATTTTTACGATCACGTCTGGTTAAAAAAAAAAAAGTAAATTTCGGATGACTGAAAATGATGAAAACTGCTTGTTTGTGACAGTGAAAATATTACTAACTAAATTATTAACAGTTTTTTTAAGTATAACTCAAGGAGATTAGAAGGTAGTTACAGTAAACTGAAAATCTCCCTCTTTCTCGTCCGCATTCTAATAACTGACTGTAAATTGTCTAAGCTCGTGTAAAAGGACTGTAAATTTTAGACGTTCTCAAAGTTTCTTCTAATTCCTCTTGAAGTGATGTATTAGTTTGTGCAGCAATGCCATCATGTAAATTCAAATTCTCTGCAATCATAGAAAGAGGCAAGCCACCTTCGTTTAAAACTGTCGTATTTATCTCTGCTTGGCTTGCTTCTTTAGGATATAATCGTGTGATTATATTTTAAATTTCTTTCCTTAAGAGATATTTGCGTAGCAATTGAATAGTCTCGTTACTTTTCTAATCCTTCTTTTGATAATTATTCGAATTTTATAAATATAACAGCGCTGCAGTTGATTTTATGCAACGCTCGGGGGTACGATTGTTCATCGAAGAGACCAACTGTTCCGAAAGAGGAGTTCTTAGATCTCCTAGTTTTTAAATCATGAAACGCAATATATGTTCCGCATTTACTAAACCAGTATCTCGACCGCACTCACTTTCACAAACAAGTTACTTACCACTGCCACCCAATCCCGTCAATCTCGAACGGGATCTCGTCATGTTATGCTTCGGGATCGATCCCGAAAAATTACGCTGGATCTCGCGAGCTCGGGATTGCATTCCCTAGTCAGAATAGCTTGGATCAGTACCTCATTACTTCATGAATACATCGACTGTACTGGCGGCAATAGAAGTATCAAGTTGTCTGTCTAATATCCGAACTAAATACATCAAAATCCGCCAACAGTTGTCCACTGCTGGACATGGGCCTCTCCAATAACCCGCCACTTAGCGCGATCCTGAGCTTTACGTTTGCAACCGTAAAATACAATGAACTATGACTAGTAAAATGCTTTGTAACATTAATCAATCTCAATTTACCAACCTTATTAATTGAATCAGTTCTGTCACTTAAATATCCGCCTCCAATATCGACAATGTACATGCGTCTACCGTTAGCTGATTCGTGGTCAAACAGAGCTCTTGCTTGCTGTAGGCCCGTTACGTAGCTCTCGGGAGAGTAGCAGAGGCTACCAACGTGGAAAGCTACTCCTGCTACCTGAATAAAATAAATAAATAAATATTGGTGGGCAATTCACACACAACACCATCTGACTTCAAACTAAGCAAAGCTTGTACTAAGGAAGCCAGATAGCTAATATAATACTTGTATAGTTTTAAATACATACTTATTATACATAGAACACATCCAGACACAGTACAAATATTTGAATTCATCACACAAATATTTGCACTGGGTGGGAATCGAACCCACGGCCCTCGGCTTAACAGGCAGAGTTACTAACCACTAAGCCATGAGGCCAGTCATAAAATAAAATAAAACTTTAAATGTAGTAATCGCTAGAAATAAAAATACAGGGTTACTGGTAAGCAGCCTGCATGAATTTAAGAACATGCTCTGTGTGTATATTTAAAACAAACAATACTTGTGCTACATACAATATTTGTTAAAACTCAAAACGTATCACATTTTTTTTGTCTTCTCGATCACTCTTTGGATCTATTCGCGTCGGCACTTCTTTCATCGAGCGATAAATTTTGATTAGCAAATACACTTTTTTATCTTGTATGGGACGATATCGAATTTTTAAAAGCTGTAGAGCAAAAAATATATTAAACGTGCTTGACATAAAAACAAACAAACCTTACAAGGATAAACATTAAAAAGATGCAGGCTGATTACCAATAACCCTGTATAAGGTACCAAGATCAAATTAATGATTATCAATCATAATAAATCATGATTTCCTGACTAGGTATTTTGTATAAATCACTGTTATTGTATTTATCTGTTTATCGATCCCTTAAAATTAAACCGTTATGGTTTCACGAATCCCAAAGTATGGTAATCAGGTCTCTAGACTCCTAAGATGCAGGCTTAGCCAGTTTGGGGTCCACTGACAGAAGTTATTATGTGGAAATAAGTCTAACTACCACGTTTGCGTTCAAAATGGTAGGTATGTGTGTTATAAAATACATATCTTATTATGTTTAGGTGTGTGGTTCGGTTTGATTTGATATATTAGTTTATCAACGTATTTTAGTACAAGGTGACAACTGCGCAACTCGAAACAACCGAATTACTCGATATAATTTTAGATTAAATGCCCCGACTTCGCACAGGTGCAATGCTGATACTAAATATAAGTACTAATAAACATGGTTATTGTGGGTATTGCCTGAGAGATATACATATACTATTGCAGAATTTTTTGTAGACCTTTTGAAGGGGTACAATATTTCTGTACAAATTTTGATCTACTTAGCTGATAGGGTTCAGCCAGCGTTTGCAGTGTAAACGTATTTGTGTTTATTTTTAACATTTTAGTAGACAGCTCTAAAATTATCCGTATTTCGCTGTTATTTTATGCACGTATTATAATATTAAAACTGCTTGGTGGTTTTAAAAATCTAAGCATATATAAGGGCGGACAGATGCGGGAAGAAACTGTTTATAATTATGTACTATGTAGTGAAGTAGTAGGTATCACGAACTCTCGAGAAGTTAACGCTTGTCATGGGCACGATGATATATAATCCAGAAGATGTAACTTGGTCTATCTTTCTACGTGACATTGGCGAAATTGTGAGGCTAAACCACAATAAAAGCCATAAACCAAAAGTTGAAGTTGATGTACCTAACTACTTAAGTGCCTGTTTTTTAATTGAACTTCAGTTTTGGCTTAATAGCTAAACTTTTTATGACAAAAAAAATGGTGTACATGTCTCAAAAAGGAATAATGTAGATACCGTACGTTAGCGAAATTTGTTTTTAGATTAACTTTAGTATAGTTATCATTACTACATGTACTTATTTGTTACGTATTTTAATATGATAGAGGTAGGTATATATATACTCATATGTGTATGATGTTGATAAGTAGTATATTTTTATCTCGTATGAGGGCATTATTGTTGTTTTCTTCTTGCTGTTACTTTCGCTCTAATTTGTTTCTCACCTCATATTTTCGATGTTCATAGTTACCTGGAAAAATTGCTGTAAGCAACAAGACTGCTATTTATAGCATTAAGTTAAAGTATTTTTCTGTGTTATTTTTATTTGCTGTATTTAATTTCTGGTGTGCATGTACTGTCTCTGTCTGTCTCTCTATACTAAACACATTGATTCACCGTTAGTGATGAGTTAGAGACAATTAAATGTCAGCATTTGTAGACGATGTGTCGACAGATGTTTTAATTTTGAGGTCCACATAAAATGTACAGTACATAAAAGTCCAAGATCTCAGAGCCGCCAGACGTCACGTATTTTCTGATGAATAAAATGTGGACGATTGAGTAGAGTTAGTACGTACTAAGAATACATGCTTACCCGCTAACTTGTTTAGACGGCCAATTTTGAGATATGGGGTCCAGTCCAGGGTCCAATGGTACACATTTCGTTCATCAGAAAATACGTGACGTCTGGCGGCCCTGGATTTTACTCTATAAATATTGTCATGAGTACTTACTTTTAATCCAAAGCTTGCAGCTTGGTCTAGTAAGTCTATTGCCTCAGTATCAAAGTCACATCCAAACTTCATTCCCAATTTTATTAAAGCATCGCCATCCACTCTTATTCGAATTAATAACCTGCCGAAACACAATATGTTTTGGTATTATAAAAATCGATTTAAGTTTGAACTTTAGTGAATTATAAAAAAAAAGTTTTTCGCAGAGATGCGTGCTGGCACTGATGAGTTTGACCACGTACCTAATAAAATTTATTCTTGAATTTACACTACCGTTGATAAAATCTTTGGACTCCTAGCAGAGTTTTTCTGGGAAAGTACCAGGTATTATGCCAGCAAGCAATAATAGGCAAACATTACTGCAAATTGTTGGATAATGTTTCTCGAGAAATTACAAGGCAAGAGATAAATCACGCCATATCTCCGGGAGACGAGCGCAGTACAGTCCTAGGCAGTTATTTGGGCTCTCTATGTTTAGATAGCTGCTTGGGACTGGGTTGTTATGGGCAGTCGTATTTCTTTTCATCGCATGCCCTCGTCTCCTCACTCTATAAATTACAAATGGCTCGTTCCGGCTTCGCTCGGATAACAACCTAGATACCGACTGCAGCGCAGTGAATCTAAACCATCCAGGGCCCTACCCAAACGTATACTAAAAAAAAAATCATTCAAATCGGTCGAGAGTAGTTCCGCTTACAACGAAAAGTGGATTGATTTTTAAATATATAGATGAAATAAAACGTTGTCTAACGTTGTTACCTAACTGTTGTCTAAATTGTGTGTTTTTGAGAAGTCACCAGCTTTCAAAAGTTCTATTCCGATTTTAATAGTTTAAAAGCATATTGGCTTGCGTAAACCTTCAGAAAATATTTGAAAAATTGCGGTAAATGAATAAAACAAATCCATACATGACCACAGATTTCTAACTGTGTACATGCCATAAAACAAAAATCCACTTATCATTAGCGAACTAAATATCAGAAAGAACTTAAATTTGACATTTATTTTTTTTTTATTATTTAAATTTTTTTAAATTAAATTTCTTATTACGACACTTATAATATGATACAGTGCTCAGAAAAGAGAGCAGTCTTGTCTATTTCGTAAAAATCTGCATGTTTATGAGTTTAGTATGTTAAATTATCACATACTAAACTTACTTTTTCACTTACTTTGCATCAGGCCAAAATTTTCTTGTTTTCTGCAATTCGCACAAACTGTCAAATGTTGTGTATTGTACACCCATGTTCCGGGCATAATTCATTTCATCTGGGCTTTTACACGGCAAAGCAAAGATTATTTTACTGAAAAAACATAAAATTACTTTAAAACAAGTAAAGAAGAGAACAGCAGAAGTTTGTTATTTCCTGAATACAGAGGTCACACTGAATTTCAAAAAAAATCGTCTTGTGTTGTACGAACCTAATTTACTAGTTATAAGTAGTTGTAAAGCTTCTTTGTACTGTCTGTGCACTGTGCAGAGTCCACCTAGGGAAGTACCTACTATAGGGGTGCGTGGCTCGAGAACCTTCACGTGGTACACCCTGGGCATCACACAACAACTTGCCCCGGTGCCATCTTGTTGTGTGATGGCGAATCCCCGCCGGGGCTGGGAACTTCTACACACGCTCCTCACCCCTTTGAGCAGTGCGTGTAGAGGTTGGGGTGGGAGACTGGAAGACTTGGTAAGGTTTGTCGGCTTATATATCGACCAAGTAAAATTCCTGAGTCTTCCAGATGAGGGTCCTCCACGAGCACTCTGATTAGCAGAGTGGTCAGTGGAAGGACAAGGTCCGCGATGCAGCTACCGCACCGGAGGTTCTAATAATTACAATAATAATCTATCTAATAATTTCATTATAAAACGTATTATTTGACGAATGATTATTTTAATATTTTAGTTAACTAACAAATGTAACTAACAAACCAGAACCAACACTTGAATTTTTTTTATTTTATAACTTTTTGTTTGGAAAATAATTATTCAACAAACATTTATTAAATTTCCTACATAATAACATGATTGCAATTTTTGAATTTCTAAGTAACCAAATCGGACCGTTTAGGTTGCTTGGGACCCAGACTCCACTTAGTCTTATCGATACTACCCCTAGAGTGTTTATAAAAAATGCGGGAGCCAGAAACTTAAGGGAGGTCCTGGGTGGAGCAAGTCATGCGAGGCCAAGCGCAGCGAAAGGGGTAGGTGGCGAGCGAAGCGATCCGGCGAGCCGGCGACTTTCGTAGTGGAGCGCAGGCTGAGTATGGAGAAGCTACACTCAGGACTGACCGCAGAGCTTCCGGTGGGAGCCCACCCGTAGTCAAATCTCAGTGATAGACCCTAATCGAACCGGTTGTCAAAAGTCAATGACAAAAACAAATCGAAATCGATGGTCTAAAATGTCTAAATACACAAATTATCAAATATTCCAAAATATTTGTTCCATATTTCTTTTTGGTAAAATGGATGATTTATGAAATAAATGGGTTTTAAAATGAAACATTTTTGTATCGTAAACTTTTAGCAATGAATATTATTCGATTAGTTGGTTTTATAGTGATGTTTTGTCAAAAAATGCTTGTAAAACATTAGTGAGCCCAAAAGATGCTTTCGCTAGACGATTGGGCCAAGGCTCAGAGACAAAAGGCAGCCGTTCTGGAAAGGGCACGCATAGTCAGAAGGTTTTTCTCACTGCAGCCGTGGGTTCTGCCCCGCTGCAGGCGGGATTTTAGTTTTTAAGTTTTTTATTATCTTTGTTTAATGTTATATTTATTGTAAAAATACTTAAAAATAACTGAATATGTGAACAATATTAATAGATGATGTATTGTTGTTGGTCCCTTACCTTGGATGGACTCCAAGTTTCATAACTTTGTAAATTTCTCCTGGCGACGAGCAGTCGAACCCCAGACCCAGTGCAACAGCTAACTGGACCATTTCATCCGTGTCGTTTGACTTCATAGCTGTGAATTGCAAAGTTTTTTGTGTTCTTATATCTTCTGTAGTTTAGGGGTTACGTTGATTTGAAGTAATAAATAAAAAAATACCGAATTGTAGAACTTATATTTGTTTTGTAATTGATTTTAAATCGTAAAAGACATTTTCGAATTCAAAATATATGATGGTGACCTCAGTGGAAATGAAAGTCGAAAATTGAAGAAAATAAAATTTGTTTATGAAAGTGGACTGAAATAGCATATAGACATTTTAATCCCGAATAATGTGTTCATCAGGAAATAGCCTATTTGCGTCAATTAAGTCGTAGGCAGATGTAGTAAAAACATAGGGTTTCTTTCTTATAACTGCTTTAAATTGTGATAATAATATGGATAACTCAGAGTCTACGAAGACCGTCCAAAACTTGCTTTCATGAATAAACTCAGATACTGCCTTAAACATCTATTACTAATCATCAAATGACACAGAAAATTGGACCCATAGAGAGTATAAAACCTTTGAATAAATAGACGAATCATGATTATACGATATATGATATAGATATATACGACGATAGTTGTTAATTAATAGTAAACGTAACGTCTTAGTAATCTTATACCAAACCACAAGATTTACGCTTAAATAGTTTGTGATTTTTAGACTAACATATTTTATGTACAGTGCTATTTTTTAACTTATATAAATCGAGTAGCATAATCATAATTAGTTAGCCTGTCTGCATTGTATCTCTTTGGGTAATTAAATAATAATGTTTGTCTATAAAACGGAAAACCACGATTTGACTCAAACTTAAAAGAGTTCGTATAGAAATTTCATAACTGGAATCCACCTTGTCACTTTTACTATCTGACACTCAGACAGACAAAACCCAAGCCAATTGTTCGTGGTCAAACAAGCGTTTGCGTAGAATACTGCAAGTGTAGATAGTTAAAATGCTAAATTTAGTGTAAAATGGAAGTAAAAAATGTTTACCCGTTGTTAATATAATATGTTGAACAAAAAAGTTAAAGAATTAAAAACTAACCGTAAAATATATTCACTCTCGGCATCATCTTCTTAAAGTGCTGCATTCGGCAGTGCGCTTCATCCATATTGAAAAGATAGAAGGCCTGCGTTTGTCTTCCACTATTTATCATGGCTCTGGCTACGTCATCTGGACTATCTTCGTCCAGTATATAAGCTGAGGTAGAATATTTAAAACCTTGACAGTTATCACTCATTTCGACTTAATAGGTGACCAATATCTTGTCGTTAGTAATATAAAGTGTTGCTCTATAACCAACAACCTTGCTTAAATATTATTATATTCGAGACACAAATGCTAAATTTGTATGGGTAATATTTTTCTTTACACCGAGCCGAGGTTATACAGAGTCCGTAACGTGAAAATAACTTCAAGTATAACAATGTAAAAATCAGATTATGCTTGGCACTCTCCAAGCCAAATTGTTTGTAGGTAGTATACAATTGTTTGACTACAGTAAATCCATGCTACAATTGTAACCTGTTTACTGCTAGATGTAGAAGGTCTCGCATGTGACTCGCCACTTAGCTCGATCGGCTAATTGCTTCCAAATGGAACCGGCTGTCATCCTGTATTATCAAATCAAATCAAAATCAAATCATTTTCATCCAAAAGTAGTACATTTATGTTGTCATGTTACTTTACCACCAAACTGGGTGTTAAATCTCAATATCACCTCACCAGGGAGCCTTGGGCCGTCCTACACTACTAACCGTATTTGAAATACTTAAGTATTCATTAAAGATTCTATAGGCATACGCTTGACCGCTTTCTCGCCACTGTTGCTATGATGTTACGCGAACACGCGTTTCATATGGTGGCTTGCCAAAAAAACTACTTTTTAACATAGTTTGTTGTGTTAACAAACTCCAACAGATAAAATTAAGTAGAGTAGAATAGAAGGAGGTAGAATAGAGGTGAAATTAGGAGGTAGAAAGAATGGATTGAGACTTGCATGCATGATCGTTGCTATATAAATATCAGATCTGCAGAGATTCTAGCATCGCTATTTTTGGATCCTGTAGCCTCTATTGAAAAGAAGATACGACGTTGGCACTGAACTGTGCTTGTAAATCGATGGAAAAATGGCTTGCGTTTACTTTTGCGACTAAGATGGACGCCTGTATTACTATTTACTACTTATTATTACTAGTACTAAAATAGCAAAACTGAATCATAAGTTGTGTGATTCCAAACTTCTGTACCTAATGGCCAAAGAAGAAGAGAAGAAAAGCCACTTAGGAAATACATTTCTATGTATATGAGACGATTTCTGTTTGCTGATTAATACATTATAAGATTTTTGTGTATTTTAGTTTTTATTTGTGACGTTGTATTGTACGCGACCTTGCATTTTTATCTAAGTTACCCATTTTATTTGGAATGTGATTTGTTAAGATGGTGAAATTCTATTATTAGTTATCTTTTCTTGAAGGAAGATCCTGAATTCCCACGACAGAGGCCGCCCTAGTGTGCGATTCAGCGTTCACTGACTCAGTTCATTGTATGTCGGTCTGGAGGTGTTAAACAAGACTCGTAAAATTGTTAAAAGGTTTAATATTTCATTGTGGTCTTGGTATTATGTCCAATTTACAACTGGAACAAAATATTTGAATAATAAAGATTAATTGTATATTCCATAAAGAAAAATAACAGTTAAACACCGTAACAAATACGTTGGCAACTATTGTTTTGCTAATGCACACTTTTCGGTCATCAATTTGGGTCTCACTTTTCTTTACAGGAAAAGTACGAAGAGACTATTCTTGTAATACTTTGAATTTTATGAAATGTGAAATATATATAACACAATGAAGAAAAATTATAAGTGTAAATTTGACGAGTCAAATACTCGTAATACGTCTTCTAAATAATTTTTCAACATATGTAGGTATGTATTTTAAGAAATATAATATAATTGATTCAAATATTATGAATAATTATGTATAATCGTAGTAATCTGTGAATCTGGCTGTAATCTATCATACTAATATTATAAAGCTGAAGAATTTGTTTGTTTGGACGCTAGGATATCGGGAACTACTGGTCCGAATCGAAAGTCTGTTTTTGTATTGAATAGTCCATTTATTTTATCGACGAAGGATATAGGCTATACAACATCACGCTCCTATATGTTTTATGCTGCTATCAATAGGAGCTGAGCATGAATGAAGAATGTAACAAAAACAGGGCGTAACAAAATATTCCTTTTTGAGAGCTTTCGTACCGTGATGTGACAGCATGTGTCTACGATGGTTCACTAATGTTTCACAAACATTTTTTGACAAAACATCACTTTAAAACCAACTAATCGTATAATATTCATTACGAAAACTTTACACCACAAAAATGTTTCATTTTAAAAACAACGTTTTGCATAATATTTATTTCAAAAATGTCTTACATCAACAAATGTTTTATTTTACAAACCATCATTTTATAACCATTTATACGGCAAACGTTACATTTAGACAATGCATCGAATGATATTTTGTTATTTGTACATTTTTTGTTTCATATATTATTCATTTTACAAATTTAACATTTACCAAAAAAATCTTCCGTTGTGAAATTAGGTACAAAATCAAAAAATTACCCATTAAATTGTCCATAGGAGTTAACCGTTCTGATTAGGTCCTGTCACAGAGTTTTGACCTAACCTGTCCGATTAGGATCTATTACTAAGATTTGACTCCGGGTGGGCTCCCGCCAGAAGCTCTGCGGTCAGCCCTGAGTGTCGCTTCTCCATACTCGGCCTGCGCTCCACTACGGAGGTCGCCGGCTCGCTTCGCTCGCCACCTTAGCTGCGCTTGACCTCGCATGGCTCGCTCCACTCAGGATCTCCCTTGAGCTTCTGGCTCCCGCACTTTTTATATACACTCTAGGGGTAGTAGCGACAAGACTAGGTGAAGTCGGGGTGCTCTGAGTCGGATCTGGGTCCTAAGTTTCCTAACCGGTTGTGTAATAATCATTTGACGACCCGTGAGTTTGTCGAACGTTGGTTATCAGGTGTAGATTTGTGAAAAAAAGTTTTTCAAAAGAACGGATACCGTCTACGATTGCATCATTATGTAGGTATATGAAAACCTTTGCAATAATTTTATTGTACAAGGTTTATTTAGCTTTTGGATAACATTGTCAGGGGGGCATGGAGGGCAATCAAGGTTTCCTGACAACAAAATCTCCTTTGGTTTGGGGGAGCTTAAATAAACTCATACACTCATAAACTCAAACATGACAAAAACATATATGAGATTGCTAGGCGAATCCAGCTTGGATGGGCAGCTTTCAAAAAACTAGATGACATTCTTTAGTCACGCTCTATTCCACAATGTTTGAAAACTCGACTTTTTAACTAATGTGTTTTGCCCACTCTTACATACGGTGCAGAGACATGGACGCTTACACAGGAGGCTATACACGACATCAGAGTAGCACAGAGAGCGATGGAAAGGTCTATGCTTGGCAGCGTTAGTTCCCCATTTTGGCCACGAGCCAAAACATCCTTGTAGCACTATAATCAAATCAGTTCTGAGTTGGTACGACCAATTTTCAACAGGTGGCGCAGCAGGTAGCTGAAGAGGTTTTTTGTTTTAACGCAATATTCTCAAGAATTAGTTTTAGTTATCTAGTCTATACTAATATTATAAAGAGGAAAGATTTGTTTGTTTATTTGTAATGAATAGGCTCCGAAACTACTGGACCGATTTCAAAAATCCTTTACCTTTGGAAAGCTACATTATCCCCGAGTAACATAGGCTATATTATATTTAAAAAAAAATTAGGAATCCTTACTAAAACTCCAATAATGTAACATAAGGTGTAAAAAAAAGACCTGAAAAATTCCTTACGTCGCGTGCGCTGCGAAAACTATTGATGATAGAACAAAATCATTTACTACGACTTTGCAGAACTCATCATTATCTACAAAAAGTGTCGCGAGTCAATGTAATAAAATAAAGTGCCGCGCGGCTCACTCGCGCGATCGGCTCCCTACGCAGCGGTCGTGTGCGTGATCGTATGATTTTAGCTTGAAAATTTTTTTAATTCGCTTTAAATTCGTTTCGTAGGTAAATGAGTATCCATACTAATATTATAAATGCGAAAGTAACTCTGTCTGTCTGTCTGTCTGTCTGTCTGTCTGTCTGTCTGTCTGTCTGTCTGTCCGTCTTTACCGCCTAAACCAACCAACAGATTTTGATGAAATTTGATACATAGATAAAATAGATCCCGAGAAAGGACATAGGCTACTTTTTGTTCCGAAAAAGGGTTGAAAGGGTTAAAATAAGGGATGAAAGTTTATATGGAAAACTTCCTCATTGTTGAATAGTAATTCAAATTTCACCCTCTTCCTGTCAACCGATTAATCTGAAATTTTGTATACACTTTGGATTTTGGTGACAATACAATTATGTTTATTCATTATCATTATAAATTCAAGATGGCCGCCGCTACAAAATGGCGGATAATTTATGTTTTATTAATCCCATCAATATGGGTATCAAATGAAAGGGCTCAACAAGCAGAATACAATATACTATAAAAATTGAAATCCAAGATGGCGGCCGCTACAAAATGGCGGATAACGTAGGTTTTATCAATCCCATCAACATGGGTATCAAATGAAAGGGTTCAACAAGCAGAATACAATATACTATAAAAATTGAAATCCAAGATGGCGGCCGCTACACAATGGCGGATAACGTAGGTTTTATCAATCCCATCAATATGGGTATCAAATGAAAGTGCTCAACCAGTAGAATACAATGTATTATATAAAATTAAAATCCAAGATGGCGGCCTCTACACAATGGCGGATAACTTAGGTTTTATGAACCCCATTAACATGGGTATCAAATAAAAGGGCTTGACAAGAAGAATACAGTGCACTATACAACCTCAATACTTAAGATGGGCGCAGCCACTAAATGGCGTATCAGACTATCAGACAGAATTTTGATAGTCGACGAGATTTCCATGGTGTCTTATCAAATGTTATGCATGATGGACGCTCGATTAAGGCAAATTAAGAACTGTGAAAATGAGTTTTTTGGAGGAGTAAACGTATTACTTTTCGGTAATCTTTTACAACTGCCTCCTATAAAATGATCAGGAACACCTGTTTTCAATTCTAATATGAATATGAAATTATATATATGAAAGTAACTCTCTCTGTCCGTTACCGTCTAACGCCTAAGCCACTTAAAGAGTTTGTTACAATTTGGTGCACAGATAGACTAGACTTAGGAAAGGACAACGGCGACTTTTATCACAGAAAAGAGTGGAAATGAGGAGTAAAAGTGTGCATGGAAGGATCCTTGCACTCTTTGTATGCTATTTTAACCGACTTCAAAAAGGAGGAGGTTATCAATCCAGTTGTATTTCCAATTGTGAATCAATTTAGATGGTTATTTTTTGGTTGGTAGATTATAGTTCAGAGGTGGTTATATAAATTTTATCGAAATCAGTGCGGCGGTTTTTGAAATATGAACAACAAACTAAAATTTGCGTTCATGTAATCAGACGATATATCTACTAATATCTACTAATAGACTCTAATAAAATTTGGTGGACCGTCCCAATATGATTTTAAATTAAAGTCTGTTTTTGATTATTTTTTGAGATCATAGTTTTTTTGTAATTTGTCGTGTTAATTGTACATTTATTAAATATAAAACTTTGACTTAGACCGATTTTGATTACGAAACGTGAATTTGTGTGGTAGTAGACATACGAGTAGGTACTGCCTCAATTATTACTTTAATAAATATGTGGCGCGGACGAAGTCGCGGGTAAAAGCTAGTATGATAATAAATATTATATTTTAATGTAACTTTTCAAACTGCTTATATTAGTATTTTATGGGTATTCATTCCTGTTCAAAATTTAAGCAAAAATTTAGTAAAGGTAGTTTTCTACGCCCATATTTTTAATTTTCTTTCAATAAGTACCTACTACTTACCTGATAATAAATATTATATTTTAATTATTCAAACAGCTTAGTACTTCATATAGTTCAATAAGCAAAAATTTAGTAAAAGCCTGTTTAATTATTTATTTCCTTCTATTTTTTCATTTTATAATGCCCTAAAATGCCAAAAAGATCAAGATATCAACTTTCTAAACATAGTTCCCAGGCGAGGGCAATAAAAATACGGCGTAATGAGGAATCTTCATCAGAAACTGAAAATCGCCTTGCAAGTCGGAGAGAATACGCGTCGCAATCGCGTGCTTGAGAGTCAAGTATCGAGCGTTCGCAGCGGCTTGCTGAACAAAATTTTATCCCTGGCCCAGCAGCTGGTCAACTAGCTCATATGCCGAGGATACCGATGATTCCAACTGATCTGCCAATCCCTTTTAAACGACTTCAGTTTCCGGTGAAATCATCTTTTGCGTTAACTATTAACAAGTCCCAGGGCCAAACCTTCGAATTATTAGGGATCGACCTACGAAAAGAATGTTTCACTCATAGCCAACTGTATGTTGGCCCACGTGTCGGAGCTCCTGAAAATCAATTTATTTTGCTGCCACAAAATAAAACTACTTCAAATATCGTTTACAGGGAAGCTCTGACTCACTAAAACAATGGCTTTTTTTTTGTAAATAATATTATATATGTATAAAATTTTAAAATAAAAAATTCAAAAAAATATTAATAAAAAAAAATCATAAAAAAAATTCAAACTCCCTTTCTAATTTTTTTACTTTTTTAAAACCGATACAAAAAAAGGGTGTGTGTGTGTATGTACCCGTGCGAAGCCGGGGCGGGCCGATAGTTTTCAATAAAACACTATTTTTATTTGTTTTAAAACAAAAATATTTAATAAATTATTTGAAAAGAAAATACATTTTTGTTTTTAACATTTTAACAGGTAGATAACCTGTATTAACTAAGGCAAATAACAATGATAATTACGTACCTATCTAAATATTTACATTGAGCTGATAAATCACTCCAAGCCACTACCCGTTGGTAGTGTGACCTGTATTCAGGCGATATTACAATGGTTGCATAACATATAAATAGACACATAATTTGAGATCCATTGTCATAATTTTTAAAAGTGGGTTAAAAAATTTTACTAATCAAATAGGCTTATGTAACCAAAATAAACATTTGTTGAATAATATTGTCTGTGTGTTTTTGAAACATATGCTGGCTGAATTTCCACTATTGAAAGTGATTGAGGTTATTCTTTTTACACAATTAAAGAAGGAATTTGATGGTGATTATATACGTCATCGATGGGGGCTACGAGAGGCAAGGTGGACGGCAACGGAGACGAAATATCGGGACTTAGAGTGAAATCTGACGTATTATAAACTGGCGAGTTTTTTATGCAGGTCCTGAAACAAAAATAGTAAGGTAAAATTTGTTACTGTTAGGATTTGTGTATCGAAATTATTTCATAATACTTTAGCGTCGTATTTCATCCATCCAGTTGCCAATCCGCACTGGACCAGCGTGGTGGATTATGGCCTTGACTCTGTCTTTGCGAGAAAAGGCCCCGAGTCCCAGCTGTGGGAACATTTAGTGGGTTGCTTATGCCGTATTTCATTTTATTAATTGTAATTTCTCTAAAACCATTGCCTTCCTTCCACTTGACACCACCAAAACGACACCATCGGTGGTGTCGTATGGAATCACTAGTCTATACGACACCATCGACTAATAGTGAGGTTACCTACATACAAAGTTGTTTATATGAAAACTCCAATTAAGTTCAAGCAGTTTCATTAATGAGGTATGTCATTTGATGAAGTTTATATTTATCTAATAAATAAAATGGTCATCTTGACATTGTTCATTGCAATTTGCATATTATTGTCTATCCGTCCGAATATTTTAATTTTTCACAATGGACATGGATACTAATACTGACGACATAAAATACATAAAAACTAATGGCGGAACAGCACATCACTAGGGTGGTGTCGTATGGACTAGTGATTCCATACGACACCACCGATGGTGTCGTTTTGGTGGTGTCGAGTGGAAGGAAGGAACCATTGTCCTTTAAACCATAGCAGTAGAATACTAGTTAACGTGTGGTGCTTCTCAAAACCGGGTCTGCAATAACTCCTACCACCACACCATAAATGTATACGAACAATTTGGCAGTCATAAGGACTGCCGACAGAAGTGAACCCATATAACTTAGAATTTTAGGATTTATTAAAAGCACTCATGTTGGTAATACCTACATAGCAACATATATACTGCTATTTCACATATATGATTCATATATATATTTCGTTATTTGACGTTCGTTTCGTTTGTTCGTTATCATTATTTGACACAATAATAACATTTACCACATATCTACTGGATACACCTATCCAGAAAGCGTCTTAACGCGCACACCCCGGACCACTGTTCCAACACTGCTCCTATACTACACCGGTACACATACACTAGTATGCCAGTGATGCGAAATCCTCCTTTGCCTTGCCTTGCTTTTGATGCCTTTCCTCTTCTTATTACTAAGTATTCAACGTAGCCAAAGAAGAAAAAATATCAATATTACCACAAGTTCTTGGAGACGACTGTCCGTATAAGTGGCATCTGCAGGCTAGAAAAGCTCGTGGAGTGAACGATGGTATACGCTCCGTGGTTCTCGATCACCAGCCAGTCACCAGCAGTGCATTGCGGGAGTCTTATCTCGTATTCTTTCCTCACGCGGTCTACGCAGTCACATGATGGACCCCACAAAATTACCTCTGTGTCAAGGATCGGTTCGGGCTCCGCTGATCGCTGCAATACACCACAATAATTAATTGTTTCAAATGTCAGGTGTAGTTATCCATTAGTTAATTGGAGAATAATTTATTTTCGCCGAAACAACAAAAATACTTCAATTCAAAATGAATTCAGATATTCGGGCAAATTTCATAAGGATCTATCACTACGTCGCGTCGTCTACATACATTAAAGCAAATTTTAGTTTTTCGAATAAATTTTAAAACCTTTCGAAATATCTACCTCTGATTTACCAAACAGAAAAATAACCATTAAAATAAATTCACAGTTAGTAGATGGCGGCGCCAACGCGCAAGCGCGCAACTACATGCTAAAAAACATACAACCGAATCGAGAAGAAAATGCAGGGCATAAGAATAAAGCATCTTAAATCACTGGGTGACGAGCACAGAGCAGTGATAGGTAGACAGTGCGTATATATGGTGCAGTATCTTCGAATCACAATCGTGTGATCGTAGGTTCAGATTCCGCTTGCACCTCTGAACAGCTTTCCAATACAGATGTTTACAAATATATAATTATTACCACTGCCTCTAATAACAAAATCAAACATCGTGAGGAAATCGGCACGTCCACGAAATATGTATTCTCTAAGAATACGGACGTATGTCATCCGCTAACTTGACCTTTAGTGAGCGTAGTGCTTTATTGATCCTTGACTTGCTTTCAGAAGAGTGACCTTAGAGAGTCAGACCTTAGTGCTAGCAGTGGGAACAGCAAGTGAAAGTATATACGACGAGCCGTGCTGGTCTCGCAAGCAGCATTCGTTCACGAGTACGATGCATGTGCCAGTCATAGTTCTCTTCGACCATATTTTATTAACGAAGGTGACCTGATACTGTCACTCCCGCAACAAGAAGCCTTTAAAAAGTCCGAATACTCGAAGTGTACGCGTGTTACACTCCGCGAGGCATAAGCTGAGCTTTGCATTTGTGTGAGTGTACATGGATAATGTAGGTGTGACAACCGGCCTTAGGCGCGGCGCCATTCTGTCTCGCCGCGCTCCTGCCTGATTGGTGATCACTCACACTAATGCAAAGCTCAGCCTATACCTCGCGGACAAAATTTCAAGCTCCTGCCTGATTGGTGATCACTCACACTAATGCAAAGCTCAGCTTATACCTCGCGGAGTGTACAAGGGTTATTAGAAAGGGTAATCTTTCCAATAGTACAAGGGTTCGTGACTTGATACACACCTGGAATTTCTTCAGTGTATGCCAAGGTTCATCATATCGCATGGTACCGTAGACTCCGTCTTTCAAATAAATCATATTCACTGTCGCATTATTCCGTACAACCTAAAACATAAATAATATAAGAGTTTTATTAGCAACTAGATGTCCGCCCCGGCTATTGTATTGTATTCTATTCGCTTCTATTGATAGGTAGTAGCTAGTATTGATGTTCTATTATAGCCTTCCTCGATAAATGGACTATCCAATAGAAAGTCTTTCAATTTGGACTAGTACTTACCGAGATCCTAGCGTTCAAACAAACACTTCAGCTTTATAATATTAATATAGATAGTGTATAAAACTTTCGGTTCTTTCGTGCAAGCAAAATCGTGCTAAGAAAAAATGCTCAAATGTTGATAATAATTTAGCAGCTAAGACTTGTTTATTGTTATCTTATTACTTAAAAACGTTTCATAACTATTGACGTACGTACACATATATTTATAGGTACACATTCAAATAATGACAAAACCAACTACGTTCTAAAAATAAAGATTCGAGGACGCACTTGACCAACGTGGTGGATTATAGCCTTGACTTTCTACTTGTGAGAGACGACCCTTTGTAACAGCAATAGAAACATAAAAAGAGAATTTCTTAAGCTTGTCACAACTATAAAATGGTTACTTGCAAATATAACAATTCTTCAGTTCAGTTTAGTATTCCAGTTCTTACCTTACGTATGCCAATGAAGCTACAATACAACTTAAAGGCAGAATCGCACACGTATCTACCAGGTTCGGCGAAAATTTTCACTGTCGGATCAGGAAACAGTTCTTCTAGTGCGCTGTTTATAAGGTATGACACCTGGGTAAGGATAACAAAATAAAAGTAATATGTGATTTTTTTTAACTGTTATAGGTTTACACTTGTTATCTCGTCTGATGCTAAGTGCCGCGACGACGTTCTACGTGGGAGCGTGCTTACTTAGAAGATATCAATTGTGGGTACAGAAGGGAACGTGAATTGGGCTGCTATTGCTTATCACTAGAAACTAAAATAGGCTTTAAATAAATCGATAGTAATGCAAAATACATTGTGTAATTGCAGTCTCTCAAGAAAAACCTACGTCTAAACCACTTCACAAGGAAACCATGCCACCGCTATGTTGTGCTTTGGCATAGTGGCTTTAGTCCAAGTGGAAATATGAACATTTTTGAGACGCAATAAGAAATATGTGTATACTGGTATTCAAATGGTCTTCATTTGCACTAACAATAAAATTACTTTCTCTATTATTTAGATTTTAATTTATTAAGTTTTACTCTAAATATTTGTTTCAGGTTTAATAGATTAAAAAATTTTTGGTCACGGTCAAATCGAGACTTTTTCGTTTTTGTTTGACAATTTCGAGAAACAAGATTGAGCATAAGTTAATTTGGAATTTTTAATTTATAGTCCGTTCCACGGAGAGGCGTAGAAAATGTAAACAAAGGTGTTACCATAACATAAAAATCGTTTAACCTTAGTAGTTTTCTAAAACTGTCTTAAAATATTTTTCACAAATATGATTCGACTTTACTGTGATCTTAAATACAACATACTTGGATTTGTATTGATCAAATAATGATTTATTAACTTATCTTGAAAGTTATAAATAGTAATAGTAGAGTGTGGTAGATACGGTTTTAAACAGTGGAAATTTGATCTATGTTTCTCAAACTGCGAATCCTATCAAAACATAAATGTGTGAGTGAAAGACAAGTTCAATATTATGATATTAAAACCAGCCAAGTCAGACTGCTTTTAATAATCATCATAAATTATAAAAAACAAATCATATTTTAAGTGTTTAAAACTAGTCTATGTTATTATAAATAGATTTTAGAACTGACCATTTAAGACCATTTAGATCTCTATTCTTTAGTCGTTGAAGTCAACAAGCAAGGCATATTATATCATAATACTGAACATTGATCTCCCTTCACTTAAGTATACGCATGTTTCTGATGGGATACCATTACTTTTTGCACGTAAATTATAAGACGTTTACCTAATGAACCACTAAATAATGTCTATTTATCCGCAAGAAAATCTACTAATACTTATCATAAGTGCAAAAGTTTGGATGTACGTTGCTCTATCAAGTTGGAACAGCTAAACGGCTCGGGTTTAAACGCGGAACACGGTTAGATCATGGTTTGGAAAGCATAGGTATACGTTTATTTTTATGGAGGGAAAATTACAGAAAAGGAATCTAAGTGGGTAAATTTGCGGGATGCTGCTCACATAAGCAACCCACCAAAAAGTTCCTTGCTGGGGCTATAATTCTTCCGTGTTGGTGGTGGATGACAAACCTCTCTGACCTCGAAATTTTTTTAGGAACTTGACAGTTTGCTCAAGATATTTTCTTTTACCGTTATCAGCATTACGCTCATGAATTCGAAAAAGCAGAGGTGCGCGTGAGATTAGAACCAGGCACTGCATCTGCGTATTGGCGTGATAAGACCACCTGAGCCGAGCAATAACTTAATCTTAAAATAATAAATGTAATAATAATTTAATTGCATTTTTGAATGAATTACACCAACCACTATTATTAAAAAAATATCCAATAGGGCACTCAATATTAAAACTATTTGAATCTTCTCAGAACGGGTAGGAATAGTGCCACCAATTTCTTTTGTGTGCCACCATTTGTTTTGCCATTTTACTTACCTTATTTGTTTGTTACGGAATCAAGTATAAGGGCCACGTTAGCTATATACTCAGACTGGATTGCTTTTTTTAGTTCAAATATAAAACGTAGATCAATAATTATAGCAAGGAATAGTATATAGGTTACCACTTATATAGGTACACCACTTTTTATTAAGACAAAATAATAGCAATGGCAGCTACACTAGGTAGTAAGAACTACACTAGTGATGTGCTGTATTGTGAAAAAAGTACATCCACGGATACGAATCTGAATGTGGATTTATATACGAGTATCTAAAACTGCGGTAGTAGGCAGTAGGCTCATATCAGATTTGGCTAGGAAGGGAGAGAAAAACGAGTACTGAAGGTGAGTGTTGATGTATGTCAAAAAGGGCCCCTTAAACCTACGCCCGAGAACCAACCACCCAAGTTATTTTTGTATTAATGTTTTAAACTTATGCGCACCACATATTTAATAAACATATAATTATAAAATAATAGAAAAAAGACAAAAGATTGGAAACGGACTTATTGGAATATATTTAACCTTGTTATGTGACGAAAATCTAAAAGGGCAAACAGAGACGCTTACAACGAACTATCTTCTATCTTCTAAAACAAAGGTTGAGAAATGCTGGTCTGTCATATTGAGAGTGACATTGATTTGTTTACATTTTCTACACCTCTCCGTGGAACGGACTATAGTTTAACACTTATAAGTCAAGCCAACACGAACCTCATCGATGCTATTAGTATTGCCACTTAAAAATCCTCCGCCAATATCAACCATACTCATTTGTCTTCCATTTTCGACCTCGTAGTCAAACAAAGCTTTTGCACGATGCAATCCCTGTACGTAACTCTGAGGCGAGTAGGAAATACTGCTGATGTGGAAAGTTACTCCTACGACCTGAAAAAAAGCTTAAAATAATGTAGTTACGTATTGTGTTTCATAGTTTAGGATGACAAATTAATTTTCGGGATAAAAACGTGACACGTATTGCGAACTGCTGCACTTTCCTTTTTTATATCAAACTAGCAGCACGCCGAGGTTTTACCCGCGGTTTTAACTATGCTTGTTAATGCTTGTTATTCAGACATACATTATTAGAAACTTACGCGTTTATAATATTAGTAGGATAACATGACAGAACGAACAACATGTGCCAGGCGGAAAGGACTGCCTGTCTTTAACCGCACGGTACCACAGTAATTTAAACATGACGAATTCATTTCACTAGCTAGTACCGGTCTCATCTCGTCACCTTGACATACAAAAATATTTATCTCATTGCCCTGTAATTTCTCTGGAAACATTGAGTTTCGAATCGGTCAAAATAAATGTTTCATATTAATCTTGGGGAAAATAAAAATAGACAATGGTCTTCCCCTAGTTTCTGACTTTGTAAAGATTCCTATCACCACTAGACTTATTTTTGTAGGAAATTCAGACAAATAAATACTATTATTATTATTACGTACATTTAAATGAAGTCTGGCAGCTTCGTCTAATAATATTTTAGCGTCTATTATCGAATGACACCCAAATTTTGATTGCAGTCTATTTTTGGCTTCATCGTGTACTCCTATGCGAATTAGTAATCTGAAAAAAGTATCATTATTTTAAACAAGCAGTGCCCCGCGATTTTATTTTCGTAATTTCCGTTCCCGTCGTTCCCTTTTTTCAGGATAAAAAGTAGCCTATGTATTTTACCAGACTATCTATGTTCCAAATTTCAGCCCGATCTGTACAGTAGTTCTTACGTGAAAGAGTAACAAACATCCACCCATCCATATTTTTTTATAGTATAATTATAATATATAGTGACGGACGAGCAGGACATGTGCCTGATGGTAAGCAAAATACCTACCACATAACAGCACAGTAACGTGCAGCTATTGGAACATGAAGAGTCCAAATTATTACCTAGCATTGCACTGCGCTCGCCAGCCAGAGATATAAAAGGTTTTATCTCTATGCCCTATAAGTTTACTGGAAACATTGCCCTTCAAACCGGAACACACTAATGTTTGCATATTACTGCTTGGCTGTAGAATGAACTGGGAAAGGTGTGGTACTTCTCCAGACAGTATCTGCAAAGAGTCCTACTTAACATACTTACAAAATTTCGCATTTTTATATTATATTAGTAGGATTAAAATATATATATATATATATATATATATATAAAACATTGTCAAATTTTTTTCCAAGGTTACTAATTATGGATGGTAATTGTTTGGTCAATTACCAAATGGGGATTGGCTACGCATAATTAGCCATAAGCCAAATAGTTTCTGTAATAATAATCTTAGATATAGCAAAAGCATTTGACACGATACCGTCGGATATTCTTATCAAAAAGTTAGAATCCCTCGGCATTCGCGGTATGCAGCTACAGATATTTAGTGACTATCTTTCCAACCGAACTCAGTGTGTCATAATTGGGGATACTCTTAGTACCCCAGAAACCATAAGCTATGGTGTGCCACAAGGCAGCATCGTTGGACCTACTCTGTTTCTAGGATACATAAATGAACTCTGCAATCTGTCACTTATCAATGGAAAAATATTTACGTTCGCTGACGACACGGCTGTCATATTTCATGGATAAACATGGGATGAGGTTTTTTACCTTGCCCAAATAGGGTTCAATAAGATAAACCTACTGTTACATAAACACATATTAAGTCTCAACGCAGAAAAAACTAACATAATGACTTTTTCCATAAGAAATCACACTCAACCTCCTGCACATTTAAGTTTGATCGCCCACTCTTTTGAATCATATCTGTGTTTAGAAAACAATTGTAGGTGTAATAAATTAGAACGAGTAAGTAGGATTCGGTATTTAGGTGTTATTGTCGATAATAATCTTAGTTTCCAAGCGCACATAAGTGCACTGTCTGGTAGAATTCGTAAGCTAATCGCAGTTTTTAAGAACATAAGGCACGTAGCAGATAAAAATCTTTTAAAAACTGTTTACCTAACTCTCTGTCAGTCTCTTCTGATTTATTGTATCGAAGCTTGGGGAGGTGCCGCAAAAACTCATTTAGCTACTTTAGAGAAAGCTCAACGAGTAATTTTGAAGGTCAGCCACTTTTTACCTTTCAGATATCCAACCACAGAGCTCTACAGGGTTACGGGTGTACTTACAGTGAGACAGCTATTCATACTTCGTATTATTTTAAGACAACACAAGCACTCTCATCCTATTAATGAGCAGAACCTCGACAATAACCTTACAAAACGGCGTAGAGACATAGTAATTGTAGTACCCCGATGCAAAACTTACTTCAGGCAAAGATTTTCCCCCTTTGTCAGTCACTATTTGTACAACAAACTATCAGAAATCAAGGAACTGCACACACTTAATCTACACGAACTTAAAAAAACTGTAACTAATGTACTACTAAAATTAACATACTGCGAAACTGAGAATCTATTCTCAGTCATAAAACTAAGTTAGAGTAAAATGTCACACAAACGCATACTCGCGCACATACAAACACACCCTCACTTACAACACCCACTCTCACTTGCACACACACACAAACATACACACACATACACAAACATACACACACACACACACACACACACACATACACCCTCACACGCACACACAAACACCCACACACACACACACACACACACACACTCGTGTATCTTATTATTTTAATTTTTTCTCTATTTGATTGTTATACTTAAAAGTAACTACAAAACGTAAATTAATGTAAATAGTCAATTAGATTCAGCACATTGTTTAGGAATTAAACCGTTATCAGAGCTTATTTAGGGAGAGTGCAGACCTTTGAAGTACAAGCTACAAGCTTAGTTCGGAGGTCTGAAGCTCGTCAACTTAATGTTCAATGTTTATAAGTTGTTATTTTGTATTTACCAATGTACTTGTATAAGCTATTTAACGTTAAGTGCGATTGTATTCATTAATTTGTTGACAATAAATATTCTTATAATGGCTTCTGTTCGGTTATGACTTCTGACCAGATGTTTCTAGATGTTATGTTACTTGTAACCTAAGAGTTTACATATTTATATGCTTCGTATAGAGTGAGAAAAAACACTTTACACGGAAAGCACGGGTCTGATCACTCTTGTCTTGTCGCTCTAATGGAAGTGTCATACTTTTGTCCCGGCACATCACTTTGTTGCCATAGCCAACATACACCTCATCTGCTTACGATTGTTACAAAGGAAACGTGCGGAAAAACCTGCTCTATTTACTTATTCTTTATCTAAGCTTGTTAGTTTTATGATAACTAATAAATTATACACAAACCTTGCATCGGGCCAAGCTTTTCGTAACTTTTCTAATTCAGAAATGTCATCAAAAGACGTATAAACTATTCTAGCGTCTCTTGCATACTCCATCTCTTCAGTGGTTTTAGAAGGCATGGTGTAAATAATATTTCTGGAAAAATAATAGAGACAATACACATTTATTATACATGTTGTAACACGATTACATGTAATTCGATCATCTCCGTTTATATTAATCTTGTGCTTCCATTGAAAAAAAAAACGTGAAGAGGCAACCGAGAAAAACATAGAGATAATAGAGCGCAGACCCGTGAACAAAATTTATGGGTCATATGATACAGCAGGAGACCTGTGTAGGATGATAGAAGGGTATAAAATAATAATATTCAGCACTATGCCGGCATTTGAAAGCTGTCCAACAGAGTGCAAATTGAAGAGGGGGGGTTCCCACTCTCGCTCTTTCCTTTTTGTCGCATGATTTTTGTACGGCATTGCGAAATAATGGATTAGAACAGGTATTGAAACTATAAAAATTGAAAATGTAATTTTTTTAATTATTAGTTTTGTCGGAAAAAGTCATGATTTTTCGACGTTGTTCAGGGTAAGTTTGGTCATTTGATTATGTACGGCATTGGTTTCATATAGTTTCAATACCTGTTCTAATCCATTATTCCGCAATGCCGTACAAAATCATGCGACACAAAGGAAAGAGCGAGGGTCGCAACCCCCCCCTTCTTCAATTTGCTTTCAGTTGGACAGCTTGCAAATGCCGGCATAGTGCTGAATCCTATTATTTTATACCCTTCTATCATCCTACATAGGTCTCCTGCTGCATCATATGCCCCATAAATTTTGTTCACGGGCCTGTAGTCTATAAGGATATACTTATTTGTGTGCGAAATAATTGTAAAAATATGTACCTACTCATAAATTATGTTGCTATCAACTGGATTTCCATGTGTCTCAGCTTTCAAAGACAGATATAAAGTGGTGTCATTTACAAGTTCATCTTGACTCTCAATTTGTAATTCTTTGTGATTAAAGATAAGATCCTAATTTCCAGGTATTTGAAAATAATTCAGGCTTTTATAAAAAAATTGATAAACTTACTCTGGATCAATATTTAATTTTTGAATCTTGTGTATTTCTCCGGGCGAAACGCAGCTGAATCCGAGCCCTAGCGCTGCGGCTAAGTGCAGCATTACTTCGGTATCATTGGACTTCATAGCTGTGAAATAGACATTATTTTTGTATTTATTGCACATTCTAACCACCTTCTTGAAGAGCTTGAGGCTTCCAATGACAACTCCCTGTACCAACAACTGTACGTGCACAGTATTATTATGTACCAACCATAAAACATCTTGACAGTTGGCATTTTATTTCTGAAGTGTTGCACTCGATGGTACACTTCATCCATATTGAATATATAGAAGGCCTGTGTCTGCTCACTGCCTTCTATCATAGCTTTGGCTACGTCATTTGGGGTGTCACCATCTAGCACGTATACCTTTCTCTTTTTATTATGAGTTCTTTGATCTTTTAAGTCGACTGTCAAGTCACTTTGGTTCTGAAAGAAAAAGTATAGTTTAGGGTTAGATAATGATTAATATTTGTGATATATTATAAATTATAGCAATGTTACGAAACGGAAAGTAAGTATATCTTTGTGGTTATTTATTTGCAACTCATCTACGTTCGAACGGTACAGGGTTCTATGAATGGTACTATGGACGAAGATTGGCATGGAAGACGGTTTTATCCAGAATAAACAACTTTTTTTCAGTTAGTGTTTGTTATACTGTTAATATAATGGTGAACGGTGATGAAGGAAAGGCAGAAACTACACTATTTGATGGAGGTTGACCTTTTTTAATTTGGCTTCTCCAATATTGGCAAAGGTTGATCTCTGGATACACTGAATAAGTAGGAAAGCTTAAAAACTAAATTTATAAATAATAATAAAATAGTAAACTTCAATAAATAATAACTAACAATAAGTTGGCAATAATTGTGACCCTTCTTGTAAAGAAATAAAGTACCTAAAAATTACAGAAAATTTTAGCATTATTACAAAAATAAAACATACGTATTTTTCATGGTTTTGTTGAACTGACGGCAAGTTAGAGGTTAAGATTGCAGGAATTGTGGAATCCATCACAAAGTCGCTTGATGAAAACACCGGATTATCTCTCAACTTGATCCTGCGTAGTGAAAATATAAAATTATTTAAAATGTTTTATGGTTGAAATTAAATAAAACAATTGACTAATAATTAAATTGGTTCAGGAAATAGTTGAATACATACAATAATTAAAACAGTTGATTATGTAGGTATAAATTACACAAACGATAATCATGACCTCAGCTCCCACTCATTGCTATGTTAGTTGCAACTCAACATGACGGGTGCAAGGGACGTTGTTGTGGTCAAATATTTATTGTTGTGGAGGTTCCTCTCACAACAGGACATTCAATTAGATTCGGGAGGAGTTTGCGACGGGCTATTTGTACGTTGATGTAATAAGTTACTGCAGTTTTTAACTGAAACTGAAGACTGTATTAAATCAAACATTAAAACGAAGATCTATTAACACGTTATCGGGTGACCTCGTGGTTGAGTTGGTAGTGAGTAGTCAATCTGCCACGGAGCCGTAAATCGTGGGTTTGAATCCTATTTACCAAGAACAAATATTTATGTAATGTACCTAATACAAATATTTGTTGTGCACCTGTGTGTTTCTATGAATAATGCCTATTTTTACAGGTAACACTAGTTATTTACTAAAATTCTATTCGTTCAGTATAAGTATCGTATCATTGGCGGTGGTGTGTGAATTGTTCACCAATATTCATTTATTATTTGTCTAGCTCCCATTTATAACAAACTTCGCTTACTTTTATTATTATTGTGTGAAGAAAGTCCACCGGTGTCTTTACCAACATCAAATCCGCAATGGCAATATAATATGAATATGTAAAAATTACCCCGGTTTTTTCATTTTTTTTAAAAGAAATGAAACGATAAGAAGGTAAGTACTATTATTTTAATATAATACGTACCCCAAGTCAAACTAATTGAGAGTCCCTGCGTTGTACATATATGTATGTAATCCCGGCTTTGTTTTCATCACACAAAGTTGTACTAATGGCAATGATATAATTTGAAGCTTAAAATGTAACTTACCACAAATCACTCGATATCACAGATCGAGCTAAAGTTTCCTTCATGCCGCAATAGTTATATTCTAAGACGTTGGTATATGCTCCTTGATTGTAAAAAACTAACCAGTCCTTCACTGAGCATCTGGTTAATTTAATTGGTCCCAAAAAATCTGTCTCGTCCGGAGTTGGTCCCCAGATGATTGTGTCTTGAGCACTGTCTTCAGATTCTTCACAGTCGTTTTTTCTCTGCAAAAGGTAGATTTTACTCGATGTTTTAATAATATAATCTACAGAAAGTTACGGCTGGTCTAGTCGGGAAAACAGCAACTGCCGATCCGGAGAGCCTCTAGCTCGAATTCCACGCGCACCACTGCCATTTTAAAGTCATGTGCGTAACGCCAACATAAAAAAAAAAACAATGAAGGTAACATGGAAACGCAAGGAAACTATATGTTCCCAGAATCTCTCGAGGTCATCCGCGAGATACGTAGTTTTCAACTACAGGTTTAATTTTTTTAAGTATTCCTCCATTTAAAATGACAAAAAAAAAGAAACTCATATTAAAAAAAACATGGATCCAAGAGTCCATGTAGATAAATTAAAAAATGAGACGATTTTCTTAGCATTCCATGGATTCACCGTGCGGGTGCCGGGTCCATCGTGTGGCAGAGAGAGAAAAACTCGAGTAGTTCCCGAGACTTGTGACTCGGGCGTAGGTTTAAGGGGCCCCTTTCTGACGTACATCAACACTCACCTTCACCACTCGTTTTTCTCTCCCTGCCCAGCCAAATCTGATATGAGCCTACTAGTGCAGCTTTAGATACAGGTTCTAGTATAGAATTTACTGCACTTCTGGATAAGCCAAGGTATTTCAGTAGGTTATAGAGAGATTTTGCTGGTATACCTCTCGCTCCCACTTCTACAGCGTATAAACTAACTACATAGCCGTTTTTTGTTAATTCGTTTAGGAGGTCGTAATACTTATTTTGTTTCATCACGTGGTCTTTAGGTATATTAGTTTCCCACGGTACGGTAAGTTCTACAAGGACTATGCGTTTCGTAGCTCTAGAAAAAAGGAAAATGTCCGGTCTGGATGACGAAACACCCACATCCTCTGGGATTTTGTAGTGCTTTTCATACGTGTCCATTAAAATAGTCCAATCAGGTGCTGTACCCAGGATTGAGTAAGGCTTGTTCCTGGAGTTTGAAGTTGAGCCTTCTTTTACAAAGTTATTTTGTCTGTTGTTTGTCGTCAATCCCTTTTGGGCTCTAGCTACTGAAAATTATAATAATAAAAAAACGACGTAAGTCCAAACTCGCGAGCAAATTCTCAAATCCACGTAATGTCTATCCATTCCCACTGGCTTCAAAACTGAAGAATGTCCCGGATTCCAGCATGGCACTGCTAGTATATAATAAAGAAAATAACATTTACTTACTCGTATTTGGGCAAAACACTAGGGTAAATACAATAACAGCATTTTGTATAAGGTACCTGGGATCTCACACAATAATATAAACTAACGTATTATAAACGGACGATTTTTACAATTTTACAAAGACATAATACGGATATAACACTAGTGGAACGTTCGTAATCAAACAACTAATCTTTATGTTACTGGCTAACCCCGTAAACTTTATTCTGCCTGTTCTGATCACACTGTGCACAGTGTGCAGAAGTTGATTAAGATCGGTTTAGTAGTTTATGAGTTCATAGCGAACAGACAACGTGACAATATTTTTATAGTATACAGATACCTGAAATTTCTTCATAAAATGCCACTTTTCCAAAAACCTTAGAGTACCACTTATTCCGTTGTTTAAATACACCATGTTTACAGTTCCGCCTGCGTAAGAAATCTGATATATAAAAGAGTGTGTAGTATGTAGAGGAGTTGTAGCTACGTGCGCCAGAACTTACAAACACAAAGACACTTTATTGGCACCACAAACAAAGTTGACAATAATTAAAAAACAATAAAACAAAACAAGCTAAAAGCGATCTCTTCCAGACAAACTTTTGATTCTTAAGGGCGTACCCTGAGCAAATGACCTTAAGTATTTCTTATCTCATCGTACACCGCAATAAAGAGCAAGAGAGAAACAGTAGGGCTTGTCGCTAAAAAATATTTCTACCTATCCGTTGGTGTAAGTACAAATCCCAAATAATGGCGGTTTTTCGAGAGTTTCGAGACCATAACAAATAGCAATAATTGTAATTATCATGCATCTGATAATTACAATTATTGCTATTTTTATGGTTTCGTTGAGAGGAGATTATTTAATCTCATATTATTTATATTATGATTATGGTTTTGACGTTATAAGTAATTTCAAGTATTTAAATGTATGATTAATTACAATTTATAAATATATATTTTTTTTATTTCAGACCCAAGATCCATATACAAAATGTCACTAATTAACATAAAATCTAAGTTCAATAATTATGTACATTATAATAAAATAAAACACACAAAAAGTAGTCTTTTAAGTGGCAATAGCCACCCATAGTCGGTACGTTCCACTCAGCAGCAATCTATCCGCTAGCCCTTTGACAATAGCGTTATTACATGCGCTCACTCTGGACATGAAAGACGAAATTCGCTTCCGTTGAATAGCGTTGAACGTGTCAACTCGCGCTTCAAAAAACATTCCTGACGCGCTACAGTAACGTTTTAGGCCCATCAGGTGCCTAAAGATGTTATTATAGGCTACTCTAATGGTGTCATGCGATTTCAACGAGTACTTCGTCCAAAGCTGACACGTGTAAAATGCGTACATTTATGCGTACTTGACGTCAAATCTTATCCTATCACCGTTGTTTTCTATTTAATGTTTCTATCCTTAATTCGGTTGTCTGGAACAGATCCCTCTTAGCAATAAGGTTGTCCTTTGTTATACCCGCTTTAGGAATGTGTTATTTTTTATGAACGTATAAAAAGTCGTATGTAGTCTCGCTAAAACAAAAACTGTGTCCATAGAGTCAGCCACATAATATGCATGTGTGCGCTGTCACATACAGGCTGACACTCACAATTCAGTAGTCATTACACGTCAAACTTGTGTATATGTGTGCGTGTCAGCCTATCAGTGGCAACCTGAACGCACACGTGCAAATGTGGCCGACTTTAGTGACACAGTTTTTGTTTTAGCGAGACTACGTCCGACTTTTTTTATACGCCCATGATCGCAGTATTATAACTCCGAAGTACTTACTGTTCGTGTAGCCCTGATGCTTGAGTATAACGTGAATGCTGATTCGCAAATATACCGGCCCGGCTCAGCAATAACCTGTACATCTGGTTCTGGAAACCATTTGTCTAGTCCTTCGGTTATCAAACTGGCTACCTGTGGAATCGGTTTACTCATAATTATTATAAACTAGACAGATTTTTACAAACTTTTATACCCTATTTCACTACCTTAAGGGTGAAATTTTGATAAATCCTTACTTAGTAGATTCCTACATCATTGGTGGAATACGTGAGCGAATTTGTTGAGTTCCTAGTCCCGAGGGTTTGCCCTGTGCGTTTGAGTAAAATCTTTCATCCCCTATATTACCCTCTTAGGGATTGAATTTCACAAAACCCCGTCTTAACGAGCGCCTACGTGCTAAAAGACACCACCATGCAAAAATTCATTTATAGTTTCTGCGATTTCGTGCTGAATGACCTTTCGCTTCTAGATATATACATAGATTATCAATTGTTAATATTACGCTAGTAAGTTTATACTATCAATATGGTTTTTTTTTCAATTTACAATTATATGATAATCTGGGAGAAGAGAGGCTACTTTTATCCTGAAAAAAATAATGGAAACAGAAGTTACGCGGGTAAAACGGAAGGGCGTTACTAATTGTTAAATAAAGCACATAAGTAGGTGAGTATTTTAAATGTTGTGACTAAATGGACGAGACACGTTTGTCAAATGACGTAGCAAAAGCACTGTCAAATTATTATTATTGATTCAAATCAAATTGGTTAGAAATTTTAACTGTTTGTGACGTCTAACTTAATCAAAATAAAAACATTGAAAAACAATCAGGGTTAGTTTTTTTTTAAATAAAGAGCGACCAGACGAGCAGGACATGTACCTGATGGTAAGAAACATGCCTGCCGCATAACAGCACAGTGACGCGCAGCTATTAGAACATGAAGAGTACAAATCATTACCTAGCACTACACAGCGCTCGTCACCCAGAGATCTAAGATGTTATATCTCTAAGCCCTGTAATTTATCTGGAAACATTGCCCTTCAAACCGGAACACAATAATACTTGCATAGAATAACTGGCAAAGGTGTAGTACTTCCCCAGGCGGACTTTGCTAAGAGTCCTACCACTACAAAGTTTTAGCTATGTTATAGTATGACATTAAGAATTTATAAAACTTTATGTGATTACCTGGTCGAACTTATCGGTTCCGTCATGAAAAAATCCTCCACCAATGTCAAGTATAGACATTTTTTCTGCCAGCCAGCATTTCTCGGTCAAACAAAGACCTTGCGATCTGAAGACCTTTAATGTAACTCTGTTCGGAGAAACATCCGCTACCAACATGGAACGCGACTCCTATCACCTTGGAACAGAAAGACCAAACAGAAAAACTAGACGCTAGTCTCGTATTTTAAGGTACCTAATCCATGTGTTTTTGTCGTTAATTATTTATCTTTCATTATAGCTACATTATGTTGAAGTTTGGAATTAATATTAACTATTATACATACCCTCAATTGTAGACTATGCCTTTAAAAAATGTTGCATTGGTTTAGCTAAATTATTTTCACCCGTAATATTTATGTTGATAAAATATAGGAAAACCGTATCTCAACAGATTCTAACTTTTACGTAGATACATGTACTCGTATGGGTTCGATTTTTAATTTCTTTTATTTTATATTATTTATTTATCATCAGATATCGTAGATTCACATTTCGTTGCTATCATAATTTGATAGGCGCTACAAATAAATATTTGTATTTAATTAATTTATTATTTTATAATCGTGCTGACTGTCACGGTTGTTCACTACACTATTATTATTATTATTTAGATATTTATTTCCTTTCATAGATATAAGTTTTAAAATATTTATATTTCAAAACAACACAAAAATCTAAACCTAGATCGCAGCCGCCAGCCGGGTAGTGCCCAAGCTACCGGTGATCAGGGCTGTAGAGTGAGGAACCTCCTCAGTATGCATACTGTGTCGAATATGACCGCCTTCTGCAACTGACCCTTGATCCAACATGCATTATTATTTACCTGTGCGAATCTTTATATGATGAATATAAAATAAATATTAAATTTGTTGTTCGTCTGTGTGTGTCTGTGTACCACAGCATGTATGTGTATAGAACTACATACGTATTAATTATAGCAGCTATCTGTCCCCATAGTAAAAACATTGTTTAGTTTGGGGCTTATTTATTTAACAAATTACGGGATTTTATGAGGGCTTATTGATAATACTACTTACCTAAAAATAAGTACTAATTACAAATAAATTTGATTATTTTTTTCATATTATGATTATCTTTCCGATTAATCCAAAACTGAAACCGAAAAAAAACTTGTGTCTTGGTTACACGCATATTATTCACGGTATATTATCTACACAGTATTTTAACTCGACCGTTTTTTTGTGATTTTACCAATATTATACTGTATATTTTATCAATGCCTACAGCAACGCGGTACGTAAATGTGCGATAGGGCTGCCCGCTTTATGTTGCTTACCAACAAGCCCTCATCATATCATAATATCATATATTTCTTGTCCGGTCACTCTATGTTATAAAAAGGTGTTACGAGCCATAGACCGCTGGTTGGAACGAAGTTTCTACACAACGGTAACTACGAGAACCAATAGCAAGAAGTGTCGAAAAAAAGTATTGGTACCAATGATATAAACCATGGATGTGCCTTCCCAAACTTCAGGCGCGCAGAATTGTTTCATGGTTGGGAAGAATGACTTTTCGTTCTAGTCGGTTGCAAAAAGCAGTGAACGCCGGACGTTATTACCCTGTTCACCATTCGTTGTCAACAACCAAAATTAGTAGATCCACAGCATACCGCACCACTTACGCAACAGACACAGACGCAGTTTATTACCAATTTCAACGAGCTCAAGGCATATCTATTGGTTTATATCGATGATTATTTCCCTTTTTTCGGTCTACCTTCCATCCGCTCAGAAGAAAAGTTAGAATCAGAAAAGTTCAGAAAAGTTAGAATCTGTTGATTATCTATCTACACGAGCTAATCTTGTAGGTAGATATATATATATATATATAGAATCTGAATCTCGGAAACGGCTCGAACGATTTTCATGAAATTATGTATACAGGGGGTTTCGGGGACGATAAATCGATCTAGATAGGTTTTATTTTTAAAAACATCATTTTATGCGTGTTTTTAGACAATTAAAAACTCCTACAATGTCATTAGAGTACGATAACTTATTTCGCCACTGTTCTTTAAGTCTAAATGGCTGAGACGGAATATGCTCGCCCATGGAGTCAACAGGCCCCGGTTCGAATCCTGATGATTACACTCGGGACTTTTCTTTTTGTTCTTTTTTTTCTGAGAACATCTTATACTTAGAGCCTTTTATAAACGGATTTAATTCGTATCTAAGTATGAGACGATTTTCTTAGCATTCCATGGATTCACCGTGCGGGTGCCGGGTCCATCGTGTGCCAGAGAGAGAAAAACTCGAGTAGTTCCCGAGACTTGTGACTCGGGCGTAGGTTTAAGGGGCCCCTTTCTGACGCACATCAACACTCACCTTCACCACTCGTTTTTCTCTCCCTGCCCAACCAAATCTGATATGAGCCTACTAGTGCAGCTTTAGATACACGTTCTAGTATAGAACTTACTGCACTTCTGGATAAGCCAAGGTCTTTCAGTAGGTTATAGAGAGATTTTGCTGGTATACCTCTCGCTCCCACTTCTACAGCGTATAAACTAACTACATAGCCGTTTTTTGTTAATTCGTTTAGGAGGTCGTAATACTTATTTTGTTTCATCGCGTGGTCTTTAGGTATATTAGTCTCCCACGGTACGGTAAGTTCTACAAGGACTATGCGTTTCGTAGCTCTAGAAAAAAGGAAAATGTCCGGTCTGGATGACGAAACACCCACATCCTCTGGGATTTTGTAGTGCTTTTCATACGTGTCCATTAAAATAGTCCAATCAGGTGCTGTACCCAGGATTGAGTAAGGCTTGTTCCTGGAGTTTGAAGTTGAGCCTTCTTTTACAAAGTTAATTTGTCTGTTGTTTGTCGTCAATCCTTTTGGGCTCTAGCTACTGAAAGGCTCATGGCTTCACGTATGATTTCAAGTACTCTGTCATGACGCCGTGAGTAATGACCCCATTAGGAGCACCTTGCATCCCACCAATATGTGCCTTGCTGTACATATCGCCTCTCCACAAGTATAGCAACATTTTTCAGAGGCTTTTCCCCACCTTACCAAGTTACTCTGGTCAGGAGGGTCATTTGGAATGCATTTAGATAAAATTTTAATAAGGCAGGGGACCAGTCATAGATCAAGGTGCGCCATTTTAGAGCTAATGGGATACAGAACTCACCTATGGTTAACCACTCACTTTGCATTTCTAAATTCATAGCGTGCACTTTGTAACCGTCATTTTCGTCTTGTTGTAGAAAGGTTTTACCATGTCTCGGTCTTCCTTTTTTTTCTCGCACCCAACCCAGCAGTATTTACTTGTGCACCTGCCATAAATTGTTTATGGAATTGAAGTCTAGATTCCAGGTCTGAAGCAGTTTTGTCTTTTGGGAGAGATGTAATTAATTCGTCTTGCGACTTTCCCAAAACATGCGTTTTTGTAACTCTTAGGTGTTTGTAAAGTTCAGACGGTTTCTTTAGTTTCAGCCCAAAACTATTGTGATCCCTAAAAGAGTAGAGGATCAGCCGGATGTGCCAATCCGAACCATGACTTCAATATCTTTATGACATTGGCATCTAGCTTTGCCAGGAGAGTTTTACCGATGTCATATACTAGGAAAGGCCAAGTGAGACGTGATGTGAGGTAGTTGTCATATATCCATGCTTTTTTGATATTGCTGATAGGCAGCTGGTCTACCTTATTGAGGTTGTTCATGAAATTTCCAACAACCACCTCTAATGATGGTGTACGTCCTTTGTGATCTATCTTTCTACCAAGAAATTTGAAAGGCACTGCCTCTGCAATTGTGGCAACTCCTTGGCCACTTATGGAGAGTCCCGGATCGTAAGACGTATATTTGGTATTTCTTCTACCCAGACAAAGACAATGACATTTAGATGGTTTTGTCCTCATTCCTCCGTCCATGTACAGAACTCATCGACTTCGTTCAACAATTCTTGACACTGTTTGGGATTACGTGTAAGTATTGCAAGGTCGTCCGCAAAGGCCAAGATTGACTCAGTGTACTTATTGTTGATTTTAAACCGGTAGCCCCATTTCTTTTCACGGGATATTAATTTGTCTACTAAAATATTTATAACTATATTAAATGCTATTGGTGATAAGCAGCACCCTTGGAATAGTCCTACATTGTATTCAAGTGGTTTTGTGTATTCCTTGTTTACTGCTATGACGAATTTTAAGTGGCAATAATAAGAATTAATTATGTCAATAATTTCAGCAGGAAAGTTATACCATTTTAGGGCAAATATCATAAGTTCATGCTGGACAGAACCAAACGCATTCTCTAGGTCTATCCAGCAGACTGTAATTTGCCTCTCATGTGTTCTGGCATCTTTCAAACTTTCTGCTAGTAATGTATTGTGTTCCAGGCATCCAGAAATACCAGGCAAGAACCCTTTCTGGTGATTGGGCCTGAAATACCTATTGCTAGTCATAAATGTGGTCATTTTGTTTGCAAAATACTGAAAAGATTTTAGAAATTGTATTGGTTAGGGCTATCGGTCTGGTGTCTTTGGGATGAGTTACTTCCTGCTTTTTAGGGATGAGGACAAAATTGCTCTTCCAAATGCTACTGGGACTTGCTTTCTTGACCAGATCTTAATGAATATATTCAAGATATGTTTACGAACTGATGGACACTTTTATACACTATGTAAGGAATGCCATCTGGGCCAGGAGCTGATTTAGTAGTTTTCTTTTTAATTTGATAGTTTACTTCCTCTTCACTAGGTGGGGTGCCTTGAAAGCCTGTCAGAGGATCATTAGGTCTTTGGATGTTTGGTTCTACGTACGAGCTCCCGCGTTTAGGCACTTCGTATGTGCTTTTAAAGTGATCGTAAATTTGCGCGTTAGTCAAGATAAGCTTTCCATTTGCTCCCTGAAAATATTTTGGAGTATTGAAAAGGGTTTTTATCAAAGTCTACTTCGTGTTTAGCTCTGTTAAAATTATCACGATTTTTACTAATTTGAAGCGATATTCCTTGTATTAATTTAAGGATTGATCTTAGAGCTCTGGACAGTTGGTGACTTAGATGGTTGTCGCCCATGGTTTTAGCTACACGAAGACGTTTTATTAACTCTCTTTTCTTCCTCCGCAATTTCATTTTGAACATATTTTCCTTGCTATTTTGAGCATAACAAGTTGATGGTGGGTAATGTTCCGAGAAGTATGTATATATGGTGTTCTGGAAAGTTTCTACTTGGCTGTTTAGGTCTTGTTTTGGCCCAGGATGTTCTAACAAGATCGCCAAGTTTTCGTCATGAACTTTCCAGGTCGAGTTTTTAGACTGGGAATGCCAAGACGTGTCCTGATGACAATGGACTCCTGGTAGTTTTCACTCGATGGTTCACCTTGGGATATATGAGGGTCAACTCTATCCATAGTGTTTGTCGAAGTACTGACCGACGGCTGTCGTGCTTCAACACCATCATGTGTCTTTAAATGCTTTTGGTACCAGGCTCGTCTCTTGTAAATTTTCCCGCACACTGGGCATCTCAAATCCGTATTCGCGCCAGGGTCGTCATTACTATCACACGGTGGACAGATCTTCCGCCCGCCTCTCGGACTGTCCCAGGGTATTACTCTTATTCGGACTTTTAGCGATTTAATTCCCGGCTTGGCTTGCTAGGCCTTCACCCTCGGCTGTCTTTCCAACAGTCAGATGTCTTTCCATCCGTCAGGTGTCTTTTCCACCAGCCATCTGTCTTTCCAGCGTCATCCCGTCTCTCCGGGCTGTCATTTTTGTATGAGACGATTTTCTTAGCATTCCATGGATTCACCGTGCGGGTGCCGGGTCCATCGTGTGCCAGAGAGAAAAACTCGAGTAGTTCCCGAGACTTGTGACTCGGGCGTAGGTTTAAGGGGCCCTTTCTGACGTACATCAACACTCACCTTCACCACTCGTTTTTCTCTCCCTGCCCAACCAAATCTGATATGAGCCTACTAGTGCAGCTTTAGATACACGTTCTAGTATAGAACTTACTGCACTTCTGGATAAGCCAAGGTCTTTCAGTAGGTTATAGAGAGATTTTGCTGGTATACCTCTCGCTCCCACTTCTACAGCGTATAAACTAACTACATAGCCGTTTTTGTTAATTCGTTTAGGAGGTCGTAATACTTATTTTGTTTCATCGCGTGGTCTTTAGGTATATTAGTCTCCCACGGTACGGTAAGTTCTACAAGGACTATGCGTTTCGTAGCTCTAGAAAAAAGGAAAATGTCCGGTCTGGATGACGAAACACCCACATCCTCTGGGATTTTGTAGTGCTTTTCATACGTGTCCATTAAAATAGTCCAATCAGGTGCTGTACCCAGGATTGAGTAAGGCTTGTTCCTGGAGTTTGAAGTTGAGCCTTCTTTACAAAGTTAATTTGTCTGTTGTTTGTCGTCAATCCCTTTTGGGCTCTAGCTACTGAAAGGCTCATGGCTTCACGTATGATTTCAAGTACTCTGTCATGACGCCGTGAGTAATGACCCCCATTAAGGAGCACCTTGCATCCCACCAATATGTGCCTTGCTGTACATATCGCCTCTCCACAAGTATAGCAACATTTTTCAGAGGCTTTTTCCCACCTTACCAAGTTACTCTGGTCAGGGAGGGTCATTTGGAATGCATTTAGATAAAATTTTAATAAGGCAGGGGACCAGTCATAGATCAAGGTGCGCCATTTTAGAGCTAATGGGATACAGAACTCACCTATGGTTAACCACTCACTTTGCATTTCTAAATTCATAGCGTGCACTTTGTAACCGTCATTTTCGTCTTGTTGTAAGTCATCACTACGTAATTCGTACCTGCCTAAATATCATTTAAAAAAACCGAGCAAAGCTCGGTCAACCAGGTACTATAGTTTTAAATACATTCTTATTATGCATAGAACACACCCAGACACAGTAAAAATATTTAAATTCATCACACAAATGTACTGGGTGGGAATCGAACCCACGACCCTCGGCTTCGCAGGCAAAGTTATTACCCACTAAGCAACAAGGCCAGCCACAATGAAGTAGTTCTTTAGTCTAACGCGAACAGATAGACAAACAGAAGCGACGGAGTACTTTGTTTTATAATATACCAGCCGAACTCGACGGTTTCACCCGCGTAGTTCTCGTTCTTGTTATTTTCCCGGGATAAAAATGCAATAGCAAAGTTATGTGTTCTTCCAGACTATAATCTAACTGTGTTCAAAAATTCAGCCAGATCCGTTCAGACGTTACGATGTGATTGAGCAACAAATATCAAAATATTGACATTTATAGTTTGTATTGGAATAGGATAGGTTGTGGACATGCTTTTAAATTGACGTCTACATTTCAGGTCCTTAATCCGGATAAAACTGGAAAGTAATAGTGTGTATCAACTGGGAAACAAATTTGGCTTAAATGAAGCTGAAGCTGAGCATCTTCTAGACGAAGCCGCTGACTTGGGTCTTACTGTAAGTTTTTAAACGTGATTCCTTATCGAGCGTTATAGTATCTGAGCGGATGGAAGGTAGACCGAAAAAAGGGAAATAATCATCGATATAAACCAATAGATATGCCTTGAGCTCGTTGAAATTGGTAATAAACTGCGTCTGTGTCTGTTGCGTAAGTGGTGCGGTATGCTGTGGATCTACTAATTTTGGTTGTTGACAACGAATGGTGAACAGGGTAATAACGTCCGGCGTTCACTGCTTTTTGCAACCGACTAGAACGAAAAGTCATTCTTCCCAACCATGAAACAATTCTGCGCGCCTGAAGTTTGAATGAAACAAAATAAGTATTACGACCTCCTAAACGAATTAACAAAAAACGGCTATGTAGTTAGTTTATACGCTGTAGAAGTGGGAGCGAGAGGTATACCAGCAAAATCTCTATAACCTACTGAAAGACCTTGGCTTATCCAGAAGTGCAGTAAATTCTATACTAGAACCTGTATCTAAAGCTGCACTAGTAGGCTCATATCAGATTTGGCTGGGCAGGGAGAGAAAAACGAGTGGTGAAGGTGAGTGTTGATGTACGTCAGAAAGGGCCCCTTAAACCTACGCCCGAGTCACAAGTCTCGGGAACTACTCGAGTTTTTCTCTCTGCCACACGATGGACCCGGCACCCGCACGGTGAATCCATGGAATGCTAAGAAAATCGTCTCATTTTTTAATTTATCTACATGGACTCTTGGATCCATGTTTTTTTTTTAATATGAGTTTTTTTTTGTCATTTTAAATGGAGGAATACTTAAAAAATTAAACCTGTAGTTGAAAACTACGTATCTCGCGGATGACCTCGAGAGATTCTGGGAACATATAGTTTCCTTGCGTTTCCATGTTACCTTCATTGTTTTTTTTTTATGTTGGCGTTACGCACATGACTTTAAAATGGCAGTGGTGCGCGTGGAATTCGAGCTAGAGGCTCTCCGGATCGGCAGTTGCTGTTTTCCCGACTAGACCAGCCGTAACTTTCTGTAGATTATATTATTAAAACATCGAGTAAAATCTACCTTTTGCAGAGAAAAAACGACTGTGAAGAATCTGAAGACAGTGCTCAAGACACAATCATCTGGGGACCAACTCCGGACGAGACAGATTTTTTGGGACCAATTAAATTAACCAGATGCTCAGTGAAGGACTGGTTAGTTTTTTACAATCAAGAAGCATATACCAACGTCTTAGAATATAACTATTGCGGCATGAAGGAAACTTTAGCTCGATCTGTGATATCGAGTGATTTGTGGTAAGTTACATTTTAAGCTTCAAATTATATCATTGCCATTAGTACAACTTTGTGTGATGAAAACAAAGCCGGGATTACATACATATATGTACAACGCAGGGACTCTCAATTAGTTTGACTTGGGGTACGTATTATATTAAAATAATAGTACTTACCTTCTTATCGTTTCATTTCTTTTAAAAAAATGAAAAACCGGGGTAATTTTACATATTCATATTATATTGCCATTGCGGATTTGATGTTGGTAAAGACACCGGTGGACTTTCTTCACACAATAATAATAAAAGTAAGCGAAGTTTGTTATAAATGGGAGCTAGACAAATAATAAATGAATATTGGTGAACAATTCACACACCACCGCCAATGATACGATACTTATACTGAACGAATAGAATTTTAGTAAATAACTAGTGTTACCTGTAAAAAAAGGCATTATTCATAGAAACGCACAGGTGCACAACAAATATTTGTATTAGGTACATTACATAAATATTTGTTCTTGGTAAATAGGATTCAAACCCACGATTTACGGCTCCGTGGCAGATTGACTACTCACTACCAACTAAACCACGAGGTCACCCGATAACGTGTTAATAGATCTTCGTTTTAATGTTTGATTTAATACCAGTTTCAGTTAAAAACTGCAGTAACTTATTACATCAACGTACAAATAGCCCGTCGCAAACTCCTCCCGAATCTAATTGAATGTCCTGTTGTGAGAGATATTGACATTTTGTTGATGTAGTATGATTATTTCTTTATATTTCAATTTATTGATGAGGTAACTAATTATATATATTATATTATTTTATATTTAAGTTTGGAATATATTAATAATATATTCCAAACTTAAATATAAAATCCAGTTCAGTTTACTAATATAGTCCCAAGATAAGGAATTGCAGATAATAAATTTGTAATAACTGTTGCTCCTCAAAATGATATTTGCCCTCAAGGTAAAACATAACCTATAAAAGCTGTTGCTATGAGTAAAAATAAAATAATTACCCCCACTATTCAAGTATATTTTAAATTAAAGGATTCATAATAAATTCCTCGTCCAATATGTAAATAAATACAAATAAAAAAAAATGATGCTCCGTTTGCGTGTAATGTCCGAATTAACCAACCATAATTTACATTTCGGCAAATATAATTCACTCTATAAAAGCTAATTCAATGTTTGCAGTATAATATATAGTTAAAAATAATCCTGTAATAATTTGAATAATTAAACATAAAGCTAATAGAGACCCAAAATTTCATCATGATGAAATATTTGAGGGGGATGGTAGATCAATAAGTGACCCATTAATGATTTTAATAATTGGGTGAGTTTTTCGCAATCTATTAAATTTTTTAGTTGTCATATGTAAAATAAATTTATAATAAATTAATTTATTGGTTTAAATTATATTGATCGTAAAGGACCATAAAAAATATTTGTAATTTTAACAATTGCTACTAATGAAATGAATAAGTAAATTACTATTAATATTATTAATATATAGTTATGGTTATTATATAATTTATTTAAGTTAATTTTATTTTCATTATTAAAAAATGATAAATTTATTAAATTATCATTATCATTGATATTATTTCTTAAATTTATTCAATTTAGATTTTCAAATATAAATGAATAAATTTGCATTAATATAATAAATAAAATTGAAATTATTATTATTATTTTAATATTATTAGATAAGTTAAATATTTCATTTGATGCCACACTTGATACATAAATAAATAAAACTAATAATCCTCCTAAAAATGTTAAGAATAGAATATATGAAAATCAGTAAGTTTTAATTAATATTCCTGAAAGTAAACATATTAAAAGTGTTTGCATTAAAATTATTAATCCAATTGACAATGGGTGATTTAAAAATATTATAATAATTGTTAATATTATTATTAATCTAGATAAAAATATTTTTGTTATACCAAAGAATAGTTTAATAAAAATTATAATTTTGGAGATTATTGATAAAGAATTTTCTTTTTCTTTGAAGTTTCAAAAAAGAAATTTCTTATTTTTGGTTTACAAGACCAATGTTTTAATTTAAACTATAAAACTTACTAATGATAATTAATTATATGTATATTATTATTATTTTATATTTATTGTTGGTAATTTGATTTTTATTTCAAAATATAAACATTTATTAATTATTTTATTAAGATTAGAATTTATAGTATTAAGTGTATTTTTTTTACTTTTAAGATATTTATTAATATTAAATTATGAAATATATATATTAATAGTTTTTTTAGTTTTTACAGTTTGTGAGGGGCATTAGGTTTATCTATTTTAGTTTCTATAATTCGTACTCATGGTAATGATTATTTTAAAAGATTTAATTTATTATAATGATAAAATTTTATTAATAATAATTTTATGATTCCTTTATGTTTTATAAAAAATATATTTTGAATGGTTCAAATAATAATATTTTTAATAATATTTTTATTTATAAATTTAAGTTTAAGTATTAATAATTATTCTAATTTCAGATATAACTATTCTTGTGATTTACTATCATTTGGTTTGATTTTATTAAGAATTTGAATTTGTGTTCTTATAATTATAGCTAGAGAAAATTTATTTAAAATAAGTTTTTATGTTGGATTTTTTTTATAATAAATAAATTTTTCGGGCTCAAAACAATAAATCCACGTTTTTGAGTTAGAATAGAATAGAATAAAAGAATAGAATTAGCATTAGAATGCCTGTGGTCGTACTTCAGTAGCATCTGTAAGCACCATTCCACGCAGGCCCGCTTCTGCTCAGCTGTCACACAACGAATTTTCCGTACTTTCAATTCTTCATAGAAAATTTTCTGAATTTGGCTCACACCGATCCCCAATAGTCCTCTTAGTCCCAATTGTATCATAGGTAATCCGCGGATTTTCTTGAATTAGCCGCTTAATAGTAGTCCATTTCCGTTATAGTCCGTCAACCATTGGCTAATGATTGCCAATTGTTTTTTTTATTACTAAGGTTGCAACGTTTAAAAAAATATAACATTCGAAATTCAAATAGTTCCGATTAACTAGAAGTGCAAAACTTTTAGTGAGCCCCATGTGCAACTGCAAGTAAGGGAGACCGTGCGAGAGAGGGAGGGTTGTGACAAATTTTACTTAGAACAGTATATCTCAATAAAGAAATATGCCATAATTATAAACATTATACCAAAAAGTACCCTAATTATTACTTTTTCGAAAATAGTCATCAAAGCCACTTATAATAATATAACTATAACTATGTAAATCCACAAAAACTGAAAGTATTTCTATTGTCACAACTCTCCTAACACCGAGGTAAGTTGTGACAGATACCAAGGTTAGTTGTGACAGCTATGTATTTAGACTATATTTGACAGATAAATAAATTTTTGTAATGTATTATAATCAAAACACGTTTTTTTACATAGAAGTACTTCAATGATCATTTCAAATAATAGTAAAAAACAATAACATGTTGTAAAAACATCATAATAACAAGTATTAATTATTGAACCACTAGGCATGGTTTCATGACAAGATCAAGACAATTGTTTATATTTTTGCGAATTTAAAAAGGTAAAAATGCAGACGTTCTTGTATTTTCTTCTCGATTACTTTAACATATTTAGAAGACATACGTTTAGCACTACTACTATACTATACTGCGAGTAGGTATTCTTTACGCGCTTACTACACCAGTACAGTAAGTAAGCATGAAATTTTTAAATACCTTTTACGAAACCTTAACAGTTACATTCTCAGACCTCTTTTTAATACCCTGTAGTGTTGTAATTTGTCACCAATTAATTACTGAATTTCACCAGTTGTGGTTCTGAAGTTAACCGAATACTTCGATCGCGAATCAGTGAATGGTGAATCTTTATTGCTCGTAATCCGTAATGCAAGTGCAAAATCGTAGATTCACTCAAACTCAAGAAACCATTCGAACCATATTGAAGTAAAAGCATGTGCCTGACCGTACGCCTAAAATTAGGGAGAAAATCAGGTATTTAGATACATATTTGACGCAGACGCTATTCAAAACCACGTGTATACCCCCACTGAATTCGTTGTTTATCACATATGCTTTTCTCCAAATTATAGTCAAACTAACGATCAACGGCGTCAGTAAGTATACTCGGTAAGTACAATCAACCAGACAGCAATGCGTTCATAATTAAAATCAAACAAAAACATGATAATTAGCTGAACCGTTCCGCTAAATTCGTTTCGTTTCGTTAGCACCAAACGCTGTGCATTGTCACTTGCCAAATAATAGTGCATACAAATAAAACTTGTATTATTGAACAGAGACGATGCACAGCACCTCATTGAGTGCTCCTAATGAGAGACCTTTATTTATTTATTTAATTTGGCTTTATGTTGATAAATTACAATATTACATTGCTTATTAAACTAATTGTTCTTTATCTGTTATTGCATGTTTATAGCAAGAGGACCACTGGAAGCGGTCATCTGGTACTATATTCATTTTGCCCCGCTACTCCTGGAAAATCCCAGGAGGAGTACCGCCTAACGAAAACTTCAAATCTGAACAATTGCTTTTGTTATATAAAGCACAGATTCGCTCTTGTATGGAGTACTGTTCGCACCTTTGGGATGGATCGGCTAAGTATCAGCTTGAGGCTCTGGAATCGATCGAGAGGCTTGCCAAAAGGCTCATAGGCAAAGACATTCTAGCGCGAAAAAGACTTCAAAGTCTTGAACATCGCCGCAAAATTGCTAGCTTATCGGTTTTTTATCGGATACACTTCGAAGAGTGTGCAACTGATCTGCACGATCTTATACCACCTTGCCCTTTTTACTATCGTACTTCTCGTAACTCGAAGAAGCGGCACCGTTTCATGGTGGATATTCCAAAGACACGGACAAAGAGGTTTGACTCTACGTTTGTGATAAGAACGTCTAGGCTTTGGAATGAGTTGCCTGAGTGGGTTTTTCCCGATAGTTATAATCTTGGTGTCTTCAAATCGAGAGTGAATCGGTTTCTTCTAGGTAAACACGCTCCATCGTAGACCGCATCGTCGCTTAACATCTTAACATCAGGCGAGATGGCGGTCAAGTGTAAACTTATTAAAGTTAAAAAAATAAATAAAAAACTGTCTTAGCTTTTATGTCGCCCTCTCATTTCTTTTCGCTTGAATAGATAGAGACAGCAAAGCTCAAGCCGATTTAGTTCGGCGGTAGAAGGGCAAGTCTGTACCTCCATGTTGGGGTATATTAGGACAGCTGTGTTACAAATTTTTAGCTTGCCTCACATACAATCCAAATTTGGTGCCAACTCTCGGAATATATCGGAAATACTATGTGATTGGATGAAATTAAAAGGAAGTAGTCAATACACTGTCACAAATGCTTCGACACTGCTTAGTAGGTAATAAAAGTTAGGTTTTTAAACTTTCACTACAAGTGTATATTAGAGTAGGTATTATGTTTAATGAAATATAAAAAAACATGTTACGTCCAAATTTATTTATTCACTTTGTTATAACAATATTTAAATTTAAGTTTAGATATATTTGTATACGTAATTACATATCAAACGTTTAAAGTGGGTATGTTTTTTTGAATGGCTTGTTCATTTTCCCAGCAAGGAATAACTGGTGGTATCGATGAAGGAAGCGAAGTCGAAATATCTGGATTTAGTATGAAGTCAGCTGGCTGATACATCACGGAGTTTTTTAAACGGTTCCTGTAACAATTAAAATTTAATTTGAACTTCGAGACCTGTGGTAAACAATCTTGGTGAGTTCAAATCAAGAGTAAATCGGTTTCTTATAGGGAAGCACGCTACGTTCTAGACCAAATCGTTGCTTAACATCAGATGAGATGGCGGTCAAGTACATATAAACCTATTACAATACAAAAAATAAACTGTACCAGTAGATAATACCTATTTAAAGTATTTGTGAAGTGTTATTTAAAACACAATACCAGACTTAATCGCGATAAGTATACAAAGGATGTTTGAATTATGTAGTGTTAGTGTAAGAGCCTGAAGAATTACTACAACTTTGCCAGTTATTCTACCACCAAGCAGTAAAGCAACCATTAGTGTGTTCCGGTTTGAAGGGCAATATTTCCAGATAAATTACAGGGATTAAAGATCTTAGATCTCTGGCATAGAATAGATATGTCTCTGGCTGACAAGCGCAGTGCAGTGCTAGGTAATCATTTGGACTCTTCATGTTCCAATAGCTGCGTGTCACTATGCTGTAATGTGGCAGGCATGTTGCTTACCATCAGGCACATGACAAACTCGTCTCGACACTCTTTATTAAAAAAAAACCTTACGTGTACCTATATTTAAATGGCAAATAAGTACTTCAATTCATAAATGATCCGCCAAGCTGAGCAAGTAGGGATTGGCTGTCACACGTTCTCGTCAAATGTCTTGCTTGTGGTGACAGAGGGGTTATCTTTATATTATCATATACATTTTCAGAGCGTGTGTTTGTCACTAAACTCCAACTGGCTGGATCGACTTTAATGAAATTTTTCTTAGTGTTCAAGTAGACTCAAGATTGCTTTGGATTAGCAATGTGATTTTGATGTAGTACAGAACATAACGTCGGCGTCGGTCAAGTCGGCTAGTTCATTATAAAAATGTAAATACATTTACCCATTACAAATTGTACTCATAGATTTAGTAGGTATATTGTACTAAATGTATTGTTTTCAGGACACACAATCATTAGTATGTTAACTAACATGGCTATTTATACGTTTTAAAAATATAACCTGAGTTAAGCCTGAGTCGGACTAGACTGACTATATCAAACGTGAGATACCCGTGTATTTATTTATAACAAAATCTTCTTACCACAAATGTTTCGAGATGATAGGCCGTATGAAAGGTATTTCGAAACAGGAGAACCTCGTGGAGAACGTGAAGGTATAAGCTCCATGGTTCTCTACCACCAGCCAGTCTCCGGTGGAGCACCGCGGCAGACTGGCCGCCTGTTCCTCCATCACGCGATCGAGCGAGTCGCATGTTGGACCCCATATTATAGTTTCCTCACGTTGCTCTGTCATCGGTTCAGGGTCCGACAATTGCTACAAATATTAATCTTATCAGTATACAAATACAATACAAAATCGAAGTAATCTTATCAGTATAGTTGTGTTGATGGAAATTCACTGTCTGAAAAACGGAGCTTACAATAGATAATGTTTTTTTATGAAAAGCGACGAGATGAGCAGGACATGTGCCTGAAAGTTAGCAACATGCCTGCCACATAACAGCACAGTGAGACGCAGCTATTGGAACATGAAGAGTCCTAATCATTACCTAACACTGCTCTGCACTCGTCACCTAAAGCTCTAAGATGTTATATCTCTAAGCCTTGTAATTTCTCTGGAAACATTGCCCTTCAAACCGGAACACCGTAATGTTTGCACATTACTGCTTGGCGGTAGAATAAGTGGCAAAAGTGTAGCACTTCCCCAGGCGGACTCTGCCAAGAGTCCTGCTACTACAGAAAATCTATCTATGTCAGTCGCAATAAAAACATTTTCGAACAGTCCACAGTGGAGGTGACCATTTTATGTTATTGTGAGAAACACAGAGTATTTTATTTTTTTCGGGAGAGCTACTTCTTGGCACATTACTTTTCCGGCCAAACTTGTTGCTTTCTATCAAACACAATCATTAAGCATATTTAAAAAACATACATACACAAGAAAACTACGTATAATCCCGCAAGCAGGTTTTTCAAATTCAATTAATTAATTTGAACACAAACAATGAGACTATACAAAAACAGGAGTCCACTGGTCACGAGCTAGTTATAAAACCCTCTACACACGAGCCTTAAAATCAGAGGAAATTATGTAAAAGTAGAGGGGAGGAGCCTACATCGCACCATATGATTGGAGATTTATGGTTCGATGCAGGGTCCTCCCCATTACTTTTACGTAATTTCCTCTGATTTTAGGGCTCGTGTGTAGTGTTTAACTGTGTTTTGAGATCAGTGGCATCTTTCAATTCACACATTAACAAAAGTTTAAAGCATTAGCTAATGATTTATTAGAAGATTTAAATGAACAGATAATAATTGATGGTTTGTTATTTTACCCGAAATTTGCGAAGTTTGTGATGTTTTTCACTGAATCTCATAGTTCCATAGTATCCGTTGTTTAAGTAAATCATATTCACAAGCACGTTATTGCGGGTAACCTGAAATAAAAAAGGGAAAGTAAATAACCTACGCTAATTTACAAATACTGATGCGTGATAGTTTGCACGCGCTAATTTCTAAATCTACGAATACTTTGACAGAAACTGTTATTTATACAGGGTTACCGGTAATCAGCCTGCATCCGTTTAAGAGCATGCTTTGTATATTATAAAGAACTCTTGTTCTACAACTTTTGCTAAAGCTCAATAGATAAATTTTCAAAAATATAAGCTTTTAGTTTTTGTAGTTCTCTCTAGCAGGGTTTCTATTCGCGTCAGCACTTTATTTACTGAGCGTTATAAGGAGTACGAACGCTTCTGTTACAAAGAGTTCGATGTTTTAAGACCGGGCAAATACGCTTTTTTATTTTGTATGAGGGAAAAATTGCCTGTTTTTTGAAGTGAAAACTTCTTTAGGCGCGTTGAGACAAAATTTTCGTAGGCTGTAAAATGAATTTATTCGTCACGCTCGGGTATGATAATAATTTCCGTATGAACTTGGGATGCTAGAGCGAGAAACAAGATACAGCGAACAAGCGCGTCAGAGCGAGAAAGATAATATAGTCCCTATGAACCTGTGTTTATTATATTTATATCTTTTTATACCGACATTAACTTCTAGGTACTTACCACACTAATGTCATTAAGTAATCTTGTCACGAAATATTAAATTTGCATTTCACATCCATTGCAAAAAAGTTTTTGTTGTAATATACTCGTATTACTGTTTTATCACAGCACTTACACTACGTAAACACATAAAATGATACCTATTTTCATCACAGCACTACCACATACACTTTAAACACAACATGTATATGCATTATACGAAATACCTATAAAATAAATAAAAAGCAAACAATAAAAAAAATGCTAGCCAAACGTCAAACACTATTTCCGAACCGCGTAATTTTTTTAAAATTTATTCTTGGCCATATATACTAATCATTTCGCCACATGTTATTCTCGTGTTGCTGTGCTTACTAGGTATATACTAATTTTCAATTTCTAAATAATTTGTATTTTTAATTATTCAAATTATTTAGTGGTTTTTAAATATAAGTATTTCTTATTTTAGTTTTCACTTCTGCCGTGCGATCTCCAGCGCACACAATTTTTTTTTATTTTTAACTTGGGAAGCAAAGTCTTCGAATGTAAACTATGCAATAGCTTAAAAAAATTGAAATCTATGTGTTTAATCTATGTTCGAAGTCTGCGGTGTATGTAATAATACGTAATTGACATACTTAATGAAATTAACGTGTCTTTAAAAGGATGCAGGCTGATTACCAGTAACCCTGTATACGCCAAAACATTAAAATTAACAGTTTAACACTTATATCTAATGCCGTAAATTACCAACTTATCAGTTGCAAAGACATCTTAGAATATATATGTATGTAACACGAAAAATATAGGTCTAAAGGGTAAGATAAATAAATATTGGTGAACAATTCACACACAACACCATCTGACCCCAAACTAAGCAAAGCTTGTACTATGGCGGCCAGATAGCTGATATAATACTTAAATAGTTTTAAAAACATACTTATTATAAATAGAAACACCCAGACACAGTGCAAACATTTGAATTCATCACACAAATATTTGAACTGGGTGGGAATCGAACTCAGGGCCCTCGGCTTCGCAGGCAGAGTTACTACCCACTAAGCCACGAGGCCAGTCTAAGATGTGAAGTGACAACATGCCATAGAGAATAACAGTAACGCCCCATTGTTTTAAGCAATAACGGTTGTTTGTGTGGAATTGAGCGCGCTCCCGATATTTCAATGCAGTTTCACGCACTATGTTCACTGGTAAACTGACTATTTAACTATTTTTTTTTAATCGACACATTTAAACGACGACATTTTATTTAAATATTACCTGTCGTACACCAATAACTCTGCAAAACATGGTGAAGGCAGATTCGCACACATATCTTCCTGGCTCAGCGATTATCTGTACTCTCGGATCGGGAAATAACTCTTCTAATGTTTCGTTTATGATACACGATACCTGGTTGAAGAAGAAACAAAACATTGTTTTTTAGCTTTCGCGATTTGAAATCATATTGAAAATATGACTTACACATGAATTAATCGGGTATCCAAATTATTATTTAAATACTTCGATCTTCAATGTTTCGAGTGTTAGATACGACTGCCTTGGTCACGAGAAGATCCGTTAAGGTAATTAATTAGGAATTTAGATCGAGATTAAGTCCTGTGTAATGTTTAAAAGTAAGTTTATTTTTAACGTTTCTTATATTTCTTGATTTGACGTTTAATACTCCGGATTTTAGTACCTAAAAGTGAACGGTATACCGATATACATACATTCCCGTTTTGATCGTAGTCCATCGGGTATACATTAAGAGAATGTACTCACGAGTACCAATAAGGGCACATTCACATGACAAGCGCTCAACGTTTACAACTATGTAGGTACATATATTTTATTCTGACCGTACACATGAACACACACATCGCTGACGCGCGCGGTGTATGCTACGCTAGCGCTCAACTGTTTTCAGCTTGCATCAACGCGCGCTTCGACATCGTTGGTTTTGTATTTTCTGTTCTGTTCAGTTGAGTGCGCGCATTCAATGTGGATTTGAATATGTAGGTATTTTAATGGTTCATCAGTGTCAGTTTGTCTAGAAATCGCCTGAAAACCCGCCCCTCTACTGCCTAGCTAAATCGGCTATTGCTTTGCTATTGCTATGCTATGCTATTGCTATCATTGCAAGTGAAAAGAAAAGAGAGAGAAACATCAAAGCTACATTTTTCGTTCGGCGGTAGACCCCCTGTTGTTAAAATTTGGATGTTTATTGCTCAACCACGTCGAAATGGCTTAACGGATCGGATTGAAACTTTAAACATAAATTACGATCTGGAATAACATATAGACTAAGTACCTACTTTCATCGCGAGAATATACCGGGAACGGCAATTACGGCTACAATCGCAAGCGCGACTTTGTTTATAGAAATGTCCAATAGCGTAAATGACACATAGCGATTATTCAGATAGCAATTTTACGTCCATCTTCGTCAAATAAAAGAACCCCACTGAACCTTAGCGGCAGCGGCAACGGCATGCGCTTGTTATGTGAACATTATACAAAAATATTGAGCTCGTTCAAAGCGCGTAGAATGTCATCTGAACTTACCCTAATTGAAACTCAAACACACGTAGGTATCTGTATTTCTTTAAATTACGATTTTGCATAACACCTAAGAGTCTCTCGCAAATCTTACTACTGTTATATATTATAGTGGTAGTCTTGTAACAGTATCCTGGTATGTACCTCTGCGAAACAACATAATATCAAAACAATAATATATTGTTTTCGTTAAAATCAGTCCAGCTTAAAGTGGGTAACAGTTGTTGACGCATTTGGGCTTGCAGAGGTAACAGTATAACTAACTACACCTTAATCTCTGGCCCTGCTTAAGTGTGGTTTTAGTCTCACGCCGACCGCACGCGCACCTTCGGCGCTGATAGCTCAGCGCGTAGTTCTCCGACCACCGCGAGCGCTGATAGCTGCGCGTCATTCAAAAACGCTTCCTAGAAGTTCATATATCTCGGCCATCGGCGCTGATGGTGCGCGTGCCGTCGGCGTAAGACTAAAACCACACTATAATGCGCAAGTAAGGCGCACGGCAGTCAGTGCCGACGTTTTTTAATGTAATGTTACATATGTGAAGTACAAAGACATAATCAAGGGTAATCTTTCTCAATCTCACTTATCATTGTATCATACGAGTATTTGTTGCCTTTGTATAGATCAAGATTATCCATAGCACTTCCAATGTGATATACTTGCGCTGCGTAATACTAACCTCATCAAGGCTATGATTAGTGTTTTCCAAAAACCCGCCTCCGATATTGACGACGTCCATTCGCCTTCCACGGGCTGCTTCGTGGTTGAACAATGCTCTTGCGCATCGGAGACCAAATACAAAGTCATGGGGAGAATTAAAACTACTGTTTTCTATATGAAATGCCACCCCTACTACCTAAAAAATGAATACACATACAATAATGTAATTTGATTAATTTACGGGTAACTCACGTGTAATATATTTGGTCCAGTCCTATTTAAGGGCATACCCCGCGCAAATGACCTTGAGTATTTCTTACCCCATCGCACACTGCAAAAAAGAGCAAGAGAGAAACAGTAGGATTTGTCGCTGTTTTACGCTCAAATTTTAGAATAAACTCTTTATTAAACAATTTTAACAAAACAAAAAGAACCGACTTCAAACAGAAAACTAAAAAGTACAAAATAAATTTATTTAGCACAAAGATATACGTATTTTGATTTATTTAAACAGAAATGATTGAATAAATATTTTACACTTCTGAAGTCGGTGTCAAGTAAAATGATTAGAGCCGAAGCTAATATTTTTGGTAAATTAATTATTGTAAAATATTTGTTCATCAATCAATCATTTCTGTTTAAATAAATCAAAATACGTAAATATTGCTTTGTGCTAAATTTTTTTTTTTTTTACTTTTTAGTTTTCTGTTTGAAGTCGGTTCTTTTTTTTGTTAAAATTATATTATTTTACGCTTTTAAGTGATGGGTAGATCTAACAAGAACACTTCTTGAATAAGAAGAAACTGAGTATTGAATGGGGTGAATAGCCTACACGATGCGCGAAAGAAACAACGCGATGAGGATACTTAAACGCAGTCTCAAATTGACGCATTGTCATAACGTGGTTGTCCTATGTAAGATTTTAATGTTAATTTGGTATTACAATTATTATTGAACTTTGATGCAAAAACGACGGGGTATTAGAGGCAAAGACACTTCTAACTTGACGTGTCTGTGTATCGCCGTATCTTGCTCTGGGTCCCAGCTCCAGATACTCTGTCTTCTTGTCTTTAAGTGTTTCTGTGTGTCTCTATGTCCGTCTCGTCTACCTGTCCTTCTGTTTCTCTGTCTCCCGTCCTCTTTGTCTCTCTGACTCGTTTTCACTTTTTCTCTTTGCGGGTACAGGCACGGGCATACAAAGGAACGGGCTTGATTAGTACAACACATCACGATGTGATACGTTTTAAATACAAAATGGCTGCCACCACAAAGTGATAAATTATGTGTTTTTTTCAAAACTCCCTGAAGAATGGTTGGTACCATTCAAAGAAAGAACTTGACGAGTAGAATATTGTTAATTATAAAAACATTCAAATCCATGATGGTAAGTTTATACAGACCTGTAATGACACTCAAAACACATATGGGTGCAAAGTTTTTATCATTATCCAGTATCATCATCATCAGCCTATCTTAGTCCACTGCTGGACATATACCTCTCCCACGGCTGAAAGTTCTCATCAATATAAACACTGGTTAGTTCCGGTAAACCGTTAAGAAATTCCCTTGACTGTATTTTGTCTTCATCATCAGACCCCTAATGTACCTATACAACCCATCTATGTAAAAAGTTCTCATCAATACAAATTCATCGAGCCCAAACACAAGGTAACTACTATGTGCCGTCGAGGAGTTCTCTCGACCGTCTTTCGGCTCCCTCATCAGATTGACTCCAGACCTTCTTTAAATTATACTGCTTTAAAATGCTCAAGGAAAAACTTAACTAACGCACTAGCCATCTTTACAATTTTCGAAAGTTTTCATCGATTTATCTAGGATGCCATCATCAGATCATTCCTTATCATGGTACCACCCTTTAAATATCTCCTTTACAACAAAAAAAAAATCATCAAAATCGGTTAATAGTAGATGAAGTTATCCGCAAACACACATAAAAAAAACAGACGGTTTTCGTCTCATTGGTCGTCTTCGTTTTCGTTTGCGACACATGTCCAGATAAAGATTCGATAATACAGAAATTTAATGATCTGGCCCCCAACATCAAATCAGTTGACAAATATTCCTTGCGCCTCCTGGGTTCACCGATATTAGATGAGTCGTTTACACCTTTTGTCGAGGAAAAAATTCAAAATTTTACGAGAGCCTCCGATAGGCTACTCAAAGTAAACGCCCATATGGCGTTTACAATTATTCGGCATTGTCTCTTTGTTCCGAAATTTATGTACGCTTTACGATGTAGTCCACTGTGGAAACATGGTGAGCTCCTTTGGAGCGTAGACAATGTCGTAAAGGAATCTTTAATATCGGTGCTGAATGTCGACCTGAGTGGGAGGGCATGGTCACAAGCCTCACTACCCATAAGGTTGGGAGGGCTAGGGGTCCGCCAAATTTCAAGTGTAGCTTTACCGGCATTCTTGTCCTCAGTTCATAGTACTCAAAATCTAATCGAAAAAATTCTCGCACCCTCATTAGGCCATTCGGAAGTAGTAGTAGCTAATTTGTGCGAGTCTAAGAATACTTGGAGGCTGGCTTGTCCAAACAACGATTTCCCCAGATGTCTGTCATCTCAGAGACAGTGGGATCGACCGATCTGCGATCTAGCACGGAACTCTCTTCTCGATACGTGTCTTAGTATCTCGGATCGTGCTCGTATCCTTGCTGTGTCTGTGTGGGAATCGGGCCTTTGGTTACAAGCTTTGCCATCTTTCAATACCGGTAGCCTATTAGATCCAACTGCATTTCATCTAGCTGTTCGCTTGCGCTTGGGTGCGAGGTGCTATGAAGCCCATCGCTACCATTGTGGTACTGCCGTCGACCAACTCGGTCACCATGGTCTCTCTTGCTCGAAAAGCGCGGGTCGTATTGGCCGCCACGCCTGCCTGAACGACATCATACGCCGGGCTTTTTCCACCGCCAATGTCCCAGCCATACTCGAACCGAGTGGTCTTGCGCGTGACGATGGCAAAAGACCTGACGGCATGACTGTTGTGCCTTGGAAGTTGGGTCGGCCCTTAGTATGGGACGCAACTTGCGTCGATACTCTGGCACCATCACATCTTCCAGAGACACATAGTAGGGCCGGTGCAGCGGCTAATTCAGCTGAGCGACTCAAACGGCGCAAATATGCAACCCTCGGAAGTGGTTACATATTTGAGCCCTTTGGGGTTGAGACATTGGGACCGTGGGGGGCCGGGAGTTCACCTCATCTTCAAAAGCCTATCCGAGCGCTTGGTCGACGCGACGCGTGACCAAAATGCTGGCGTTTATTTGGCCCAACGCATAAGCATTGCCATTCAGCGTGGTAATGCCGCCAGCATGCTGGGTACGCTTCCGATTGGTAGTGGGCTTGAACATCTTGATTATCTATAGACCTACAGTGGTCTATAGATAATTCAGGTGTGCTTAGTGTAAGTAGTTAGGTTTGTAGTGTAGTGTATGTAGTTCTCATTGTATTTTAGTTTTGTTAATAAAGGCTCTGCCCAGATAAAAAAAAAACATATATACGGTCGAATTGAGAAACCTCCTTTTTTGAAGTCGGTTAAAAATACGTATAATCTTTGTGCTAAATAAATTTATTTTCTACTTTTTAGTTTTCTGTTTGAAGGCACAGACACTTCAAACTTGACATATCTGTGTATCGCCGTGTCTCGGTCTGGGTCCCAGCCTCAGTTACTCTGTCTTCTTGTCTCTGTCTCTATGCCCCTCTATCTCGTCTCTTGACTCTTGACCCTCTGTTTCTCTGTCTCACAGCCTCTCTGTCTCTGTTCTCTCTGACTCGTTTTCACTTTGTCTCTTTGCGTAGGCACAGGCATACAAAGGGCAAGGGGGATAACTCGTACAATACTTCACAATGTGATACGTTTTAAATCCAAGATGGCTGCCACCACAATGTGATAAATTATATGTGTTATTTTCAAAACTCCCTCAATAATGGTACCAAAATAGAAATAGATAAATAGACCTGTAATGGCGCTCAAAACTCATATGGATGCAAAGTTTTTATCATTATCCAGCGTCATCATCATCATCATCATCATCATTAGCCTATCTTAGTCCACTGCTGGAACTATCTTCATAGGTCTATAGGTATATAGGTCTATACACAGAACACTGTTCTGTGGGTCTATACCTCTCCTACGGCTGAAAGTTCTCAATACATGAATTAAGCCCAGACACTGTGTAGTTCCTGTAAGCCTATAAGAAATTCCCTTGACTGTCCTTTGTCTTCATCATCAGACCCCTAATGACCGTCACAACCCATCTATGTAAAAAGTTCTCATCAATACAAATTAATCGAACCCAAACACAAGGTAACTACTATGTGCTGTCGAGGAGTTCCTTCGACCGTCTTTCGGTTCTCTCATCAGATCGACTCCAGACCTTATTATACTGCTTTAAAATGGTCAAGGAAAACCTAACTAACGCACTACTCATCTTTAGAATTTACCAAAGTAATCCTCGATTCCTCTAGGATGCCATCATCAGATTCTAGTTTCCTTATAATGGTACCACCCTTGGAATATCTACTTCACAACAAAAAAAGAATCATCAAAATCGGTTCATAAACGACGAAGTTATCCGCGAACACACAAAAAAATACCTTTTTTCTTTCGGTCAATTCGACCGAAATAAAATCAGACTCGGTTAATAAAATCAGATTTTGGTCTTGTGTAATGGAATTGCCTATCTGTTGGTGTAAGTAGAAAATCATTTATATATTGATGTAAGTAATGTATTTTTTACCAGTTGATATTTGTTTTGGCATTAGCCAAACTATCTACTCAATATTATCTACTCATTAGAGTAGATAGCTCTGAAAACTGGACAAAAAACTCGTTTTGCTGGGGGACGCACCTTAAGCTTCAGCGGCGTCCAGCGGCTTTCTTCAAGGAGAGTGTACGCATGTGACATTGCCCAATTAGCATAGTACAAACTCCAGTGCCAAATGGGCAGTAACAGTCATGTGCATTCACTCTCCGGCCGCCGGTCGGCACTGAAACTGATGTCGGATAACTCACGAAAGTCACTCATGTGAATTAACTGAGTATGTCTAAGGCCTGATTTATAAAAAAAGAACATACATACGGTCGAATTGAGAAACCTCCTTTTTGAAGTCGGTTAAAAAATGGCGTGATGACGAAGCGGCGCAGGCAAACCGTAAGGCACGATGCCGTTTCAAAAAGTTTAGCAAAATAAGTCAGTTTAGGCGTTTTCTTCGGCTGTGCCGCGTCGCTACCAGACATGACTGGAACGACGCATAAGCACCACGTTGCCTGTACGAGTCATACAAAAATAAAATGCTGTCAAGAAGAGGAAGTCATGCTATTGTAACAATATCAGCCTGTATAATGACGCATTCCTACTCGTAGTAACGGTGCATGGACTTTTCTATATAATTTAAATCGCATTCGTCCCTCATCTGTCCCACGCCTGCGCAGCGCCTGCGCCGCGCCTTCACCTTACGCAGTTTCTAAATAATTCAGGCCTTACATTCTTGTTAGTTTTCGTACAAAACAAGCACATTGAAATGTACTGTCTTAGTACAAGCTTCGCTGAGTATGGTGGTAGATTTGGGTACGTGGTGACCGGGAGCTCATCTCACTTTCAAAAGGCTTTAAGGCTTTCCGAGCGATTGGTTGACGCGACGTGTGAGCAAAATGCTGGCGTTTATTTGGTCCAACGTATAGGCATTGCCATTCAGTGTGGTAATGCTGCCAGCACGGTGGTCACGTTTCCTACTGGTAGTGAGCTTGAGCAACTTGATTTACACCATCATTGTTCTATAGATAATTCAGATGTCCTTAGTGAAAGTAGTTAGAAATGTAGCGTAGTGTATTTGTCATTTCGTTTTAGTTTCGCAAATAAAAAAGGTCTGCTTGAAAAATCATAGGTATTTTTTTTTATAACGTGATAATATAATACATTGCGAGTATTATTTTCGGGCTAAAGTTTTGGTGGGATGCAATTTGTAATTATTTCGAAAGGTCTTAAATAACTTATCAGTATTTTTAATACTAGTGTTGTGAAGTTGCACGGTGAACTTTCGTTTGTTTGAAGATTTTTTTCTGCTAGGTCTGTGTTTGTAAGAGCCAAAGTCAACATGTTAAACAAGGTACTGTTTACTCTTTTATGTTGAACATTGATTTAACCATAATAGTTTGGACTCGATTTTGGAGTTTGTTGTTATATCGTACGAACTCTGCTTCAATATGACGAAAAGAAGACGTATAAACAAAAACTATCAAATTTAAGCTCCAAATAATAATAATAATTTAATAAATACATAATGAAGGACGGTACGGTCGACATTTATCGGGCATGCCGCCGTCCAGGCGAATCTCTTCGTCATGTTATTTCCGGTTTTTCGCATCTTGCTAACGACGAGTACTTGCACAGACATAACCTAGTAGCCAGGATCATCCATCAGCAACTTGCTCTTCAACACGGCCTTGTCGAGTCCGAGGTGCCGTACTATAAGTATGCACCTCTGCCAGTTCTCCAGAATGGTCGTGCGTTGCTCTACTACTGGGACCGCTCTATCATCACGGACAGGACTATTGTCGCCAATAAGCCTGATATCGTGCTGGTAGACCGGTCGCAGCGCCAAGCTGTGATCGTCGATATCACCGTACCACATAACGAGAACCTCGTGAAAGCCTAGAAGGACAAGCTTACCAAGTACCTTGACTTGGCTCATGAGGTTACCGCCATGTGGGATGTTGATTCGACGATCATAGTCCCAATAGTCGTGTCGGCAAACGGCCTTATAGCGAAAAGTCTCGACCAACATCTCAAGAGACTTTCGCTAGACGGTTGGGTTAAGGGCCAGATACAGAAGGCAGTCATCCTCGACACAGCGCGGATCGTCAGGAGGTTCCTCTCTCTGCAGCCCTAACCACCGGTAGCTTGGGTCCTAGGCCCCGCTGCTGGCGGCACCCTAGTTTTTAAGTTTTTTATAATGTTTATATTTTTATACTTATTGTAAAAAACTTGGATATTAAGAAGGAAGAATAAATAACTGAATAATAATTTTCTAGTCATAAGTCAATAGTCAGGGAAGCAAAACAATTTCGAATCTTTTAAGACGTACAACTCATTCCCGCCAATTGGTTGTGAATTTAATCGAATACTTCGAACTCGAATTATGGCCTTCACTCCGTAATGCTCGCAACGCAATTTGCAATGGCAAATGCACTTGGAATTGGCAAAAAAACCATTCGAACCATCTTGAAGGAAAAGTATGGGCCTTCCGGTACTGAAGGCCCATACTTGTTTTACATAACACCTAAAAGGAAAGACAAGCCTGTAAAACGTATTGTGACGGATTTAACGTAGACGCTATTCGAAACCACGTGTATGTTCATTACTCAAGAAAAGAATAATCTGCTAATTTGTATATCTCTAGTGCTCAGTTTAAGAATGAAGCAAGATTTTCAAGAAAATACTGAGTGTTCGATAGGTTTTTTGATTTTATTCGTACAATTTTTAAATCCATTTCAAAGATAAGACAAGGGACAACTCAGACAAAAAACTTCCAAAATTATTTTGGTGTTAAGTTTTTGAAATGATTGAATTAAAAAAATAAAAAAAATATGTAGCCAAAACGCGCCTAGCTGACCGAGCTGGTTTACGTAAATTATGATGTTTTATATAATACCTATGCAAAATTAACATTTTTGTTGTGGCGATAACTATATTTTTCATTCTCTATTTACTTTTACGCACGCGATTGACGTAGTATTTATTGATATCATTATTTGCTACCTTAGTAGTAATCATTTTTTAAATTCATATCTTTATTTGCCACATATGGTTTTAAAATAAAATGAAATAGTATATTTTTAAACAAAAGAAAATACGCAATTAGTGGGTGTGACGATGTGGTACTTAAAAAAAACTGACTTAACTGACTACTGCCATCTAGTAGATACTCAGGTTGAATCTATTTTTTTTCTTCTATATAATTAAGTCTCAGTCTTAAAATTAAAATATGTTAAAATATTCAATTTTACAATTGCCAAATGTATAAATAAACGTACCTTTAAACCAAGACTAGCTGCTTCGTCTAATAGTTTTGTAGCGTCTTCATCAGCATCACATCCAAATTTTATTTCTGATTTTAATTTAGACGCATTATCAATTTTAATGCGAATTAATAACCTGAAATTAAAAACAAAAAATAACATTATGGGTGTAAACATTTGGGTTACGTAAAAGTTATCAACTTTAATGCGAATTAATAACCTGAAATTAAAACAAAAATAATATTATGGGTGTAAACATTTGGGTTACGTAAAGTTATAACATTGTAATCAGTGTAATAATAAATAATATGGGTGAACAATTCACACACAACACCATCTGACCCCAAACTAGACAAAGCTTGTACAATGGCGGCCAAATAGGTGATATAATACTTATATAGTTGTAAATACATGCTTATTGTAAATAGAACCACCCAAACACCGTACACATATTTAAATTAATTACACAAATATTTTCACTGGGTGAGAATCGAACCCACGACCCTCGGCTTCGCAGGCAGAGTTACTACCCACTAAGCCACGAGGCCACATTACCATCTATACTAATATTATAAAGCTGAAGAGTTTGTTTGTTCGTTTGCTTGAACGCTAGGATCTCGGGAAGTACTGGTCCGAATTGAAAGATTCTTTTTCTATTGGATACTCCATTTATCGAGGAAGGCTTTAGGCTATAGAAAATAACTCTACTATTAATTGAAGCGGAGCATGAAACAAGAATGTAACAAAATCGGGAAAAAATATTCCCCTTTTGAGAGTTTTCGTACGTTTCGTGGTTTGACATGACACATGGCAGCATGTGTCAAAGATTGCGTCATTGAATTTCAGTAATCTGTGCCTCGAATATAAACCTTTGCTATTTTTTTTTTCTAAATCTGAGTTGTTACGACCAATTTGCGACAGGTGGCGTAGCAGGTTGCTGAAGAGGTTTTTTGTTTGAAATCGATATTCTCAGGAATGAGTGAACCGATTTCAGTCATTCTTTCACCGTTGGATATGTACGGGATCCCGATGAGTGCTATATAATATACCACGGGCGAAGCCGGGGCGGGCATCTAGTATTAAATAATTTGACGTGTAAATCAACAATAAACAATTTCATATAACTAAAATATAAAACTTTAAAACATTACATTACAAAAGTCAACTTAAATTCATAAAAGTCTTTTTAACCCCCGACCAAAAAAAGGGGTGTTATAAGTTTGACGTCGATGTCTGTCTGTCTGTGTGTGTGTGTGTGTCTGTCTGTGGCACCGTAGAGCTCAAACGGATGGGCCGATTTCGATGCGGTTTTTTTTATTTGAAAGTTAATTAATATCCACGCGGATGTTCCTAGCTATGTTTGGTTAATATAGATTCAAGATGGCCGCCGCCACAAAATGGCGGAAAAAATATTTCTTCACAACCTACCTCAATATGGGTATCAAATGAAAGGGCTTGACTAATAAAATACTATACACTATAAAAAACCAAGATGGCCGCCACCACAAAATGGCGAATTATATTATTTTTTTCACGACTACCTCAACATGGGTATCAAACGAAAGCGCTTGATTAGTAGAATACATTGCACTATGACAAATTTCAAATCCAAGATGGCCGCTTCCACAAAATTTCTTCTTTCACAACTCCCTTAATATGGATATCAAATGAAAGGGCTTGACCAGTAGAATGTTGTACGGATAACAAATCTGAGGTAGTCGGGGGTTAGTCAAAATTTTTAATTTTGTTCTTGTTACACATTGATTTGTCTAAGCAAAAAGATCTTAGGTTTTTACTCGTAGCGTTAATTTTTGACGTGACAACGTCTTATAAATTGGTTTGCCGGGTGACAATTCAAGAAACTGCGTTACGCTCCGCTCACGTTATGCGCTCACAACGAGAGCGAGTGAGAGGCACGCGTCCCTTCCACTCGGGCATGGTTAGCCCGCCTAAGAGCGAGAGAGACAGAGATAAAAAGTGAAAGGCACGCGTCCCTTCCGTAAAATTATTTTACCACTCAAAGTCGTTGTCACGTAAAACTTTCGCCCGTATACCGACTTTACAGGCAACCAATTTATAATTATGAAAATAAAAGAACCAACCTCGTGTTGGGCCACGTTTGTTTTATCTTCTTCAATTCGTTCGAGGCATCAAACGTCATGGATGTTACGCCTACTCGCCTGGCGTAAGCAATTTCCTCGGTGGTTTTACACGGCATACCGTAAATAATATCCCTGTAACAATAAAAGTCACGTCTAATGCCTGGGCCACACTAACGCGAAATGTCATTAAATATCGCGTTAACGAACGTTAACCGTATTTGTAAAATAAACCTTCGGTACACGTCCATTTGTATTTTACACCTACGGTTAACGTCCGTTAACGCGATAATTAATGGCATTTCCAGTAAGTGTGGCCCCAGCAAGAGAGACATAAGAGACAATAAACATAACCATTCATAGCTTAGTTTGACCATGCTACGTACACGAGTTCAAATTGATTCGTATTAATGTTTTTTTACTGCTATATCTAAGAACAGAAAGTATACGCCTCACGATCTGAAAGTCTAAGTAGCACAACGTCAAACAAAGCGAAAAGTCTAGTGAGCAATCTGCCTAGTTAGCTAATCGCCCATGTAGCAAAACGTCTAACTATCATCAGGTCTATGTAACAAAACGTCTATTTAGGAAGTCGTTAGTTTTTCATTATGTACACTTAAGATCATAATTAGTAAAAGTCGTATAAAAACTTTTTTTTTTTTATTTGAAATAAACTAAAATAATCTTCTTCAACACAACAAACAAAAGTAAACAAACAAAAGATAAAGTCTTCCTAAACATATTTTTTTAAATTACGCACCTAATATTCTTTTGATATGGCCAATGTTTATCAAGAATTCAAATGGGCTAACTTTTTGACCTTCAAGCTTATGCAGTTCTCTTTTATATTTGGCGTTAAACATTATATCGATCTTTTCCTCTTATTTCCTTCAAATAAAATATTCTTGTATTTACGATCTTGCCAAAGGGCTTCTTTTCTAAGGGTTTTGAGGAATAGCAGAAAGGTTGGTTTTGATTTTATATTAGTATTCAGCCGCCTGTGCCATCCTTCGAGAGCGTTGTTTGTGCGAAAATTATAATAGCTAGGACAACTTATTATATCTGCCAATGATTGTAGCCATTGTCTTTCAAAGTAATGTAAAAAAATATTCATTTCCTCACTTTTGATGGCATTGTCAACCACAGATTTCTAAACAGATGAAACCTTCGTGAACGACACTGTGAGGCCAGTCATTAGTTATGTATGCGTGACAGCTCTCACCGACGTTGTCAAATTACTCACGTTGGTGTGCGTGTAATGTTCCCAGTCTTAAGAAAAAAGTCCCACTATTGTTGTCTTAAGCTTTGGAAATTTTCACGTATAATAAACGCATAAAACATTATTTTAAAATAATTTATTATTACACCGATAATATATAATGCAAGGATTTCTTGTTAATAACTTGCTCCACAAAAAAGGAGACAGAAACGTAATTGAAAATAATAGACCTATTAGCCTCATGTCAAACATTTACAATTTTTTTTTAAAGCTGATCCTAAATAGAATATCAAGGACTATAGATGAAGAACAGCCCATTGAACAAGCTGGTTTTAGAGCAGGGTTTTCAACTATTGATCATATGCATGTATTAAAACAGTTAATAGAAAAATCTCAAGAGTATGGGAAAGACCTATAGGTACATTGCATTTGTCAACTACAATAAAGCTTTCGACTCAATCAAACACAATCTGCTCTGGGAGGTTCTAATTCAACAAGGAGTAAGAAAGAAATATGTTATATTTATATTATTTAAAATATATATATGCTAATAGCACTGCACAAATCAAGTTAGAATCCACAGGTCATAGACGAAACGTTTTATAACGGCGAGGATTTGTTCTTATCTATTTGTTTCATAACTATAGTTTTCATCAACACTATTAGTATTTTTATTAACCCTAGTAACGGCGACGATTTGTTCTTGGCATCGATTCACATTAAATAAATAAAAAATTGGTTGCCTGTAAAGTCGGTATAAGGGCGAAAGTTTTACGTGACAACGACTTTGAGTGGTAAAATAATTTTACGGAAGGGACGCGTGCCTTTCACTTTTTATGTCTGTCTCTCTCGCTCTTAGGCGGGCTAACCATGCCCGAGTGGAAGGGACGCGTGCCTCTCACTCGCTCTCGTTGTGAGCGCATAACGTGAACGGAGCGTAACGCAGTTTCTTGAAGTGTCACCCGGCAAACCAATTTATAAGACGTTGTCACGTCAATAACGATTATAAAATAGGGCTTAAAATTTAATTATACAATGTTCATCAATAATTTGGTCTACGAGTATCTTCAAAACAAAATTAGAATCTATATTTTACCTTAACTTCAGGGAAAATAATTTCAATTTAGTATAGCAACACTGACCTATTTTCGTTGAGGTGTTGTGTTTCTATTCATCAATCGAAATAAAATCGTCTAAATTATATGAATACCAGTAAAAATATTCTAACTTTCCTATGAAATTTCCTATTTTTATTTTTGGGAACAACGTTTGCAATGTTTGATGACACAAGACGGCATAATCTTAAATAAAACATAAAATCACACAGGACTCCCGTACGAGACGGAAGTCAGTTTCGTACTGACTGGAGTTTGTATTTGCTTTAGCGTTTGATATTTGCTTTCCGGACCTAAGGATCTGTGTTCCGCACGTTCCATCTGCCTTTTGTTTTAGAAATCTGTGTTGTCAACAATGCTTGTCCAACATTCTCTAATGTGTTGAGAAGGTAGCAGAGGTAAATTTGAACATACTCTGACAGTTTCTCGGCACTCTCTGTTTTCAGTAAGACCCAACGTTGAAGCTTTTTTCCAAACGGCCTTATTAAGATGATAGTAACAGCCAGTTATTTGAGTGTTCGGAAAAGCTTTTTTTATTCCATTGATAAGCGCCATCTCATAATCGCATTTAATGACCGACATGTCCATGTTAAAATGCTGCTTGATTAGGTCAAAGAGGCGTTCGTACGTATCTTGCGTTTTGTTAGGAAGCAATGCATATATAACTCCCATAATACAAGTTGTTTCATCACAACTATTAATATCAACGTGAATTGATAAGAGCTCATAGAATGGCTTGGGTGTAGCTTTGAATGTTGCATCAATAAAAACATTTTTCCTTTCAAAGTTTCAATGCATTTTCTACTTATAGGTGTTGAAAAATTAAGATTTTATTATTATTACAACCATCTTCACAAACAAGGAATTTATCGGCCAGAATTTCAGGAATTTTAACATCATTTAAGTTTTTGTACTCAGTTTTTGAAACATTGAAATATGTACGACGGGCCCTGAACAATGTATCTTTCTTTGAGTTAAAATCAGGTACCTGTTCAATTTCATCCACACAGATTTCTAAACAGATGAAACCTTCGTGAACGACACTGTGAGGCCAGTCATTAGTTATGTATGCGTGACAGCTCTCACAGACGTTGTCAAATTACTCACGTTGGTGTGCTTGTAATGTTCCCAGTCTTAAGAAAAAAGTCCCACTATTGTTGAGGATTTTCTTAGCATTCCATGGATTCACCGTGCGGGTGCCGGGTCCATCGTGTGGCAGAGAGAGAAAACCCGAGTAGTTCCCGAGACTTGTGACTCGGGCGTAGGTTTAAGGGGCCCCTTTCTGACGTACATCAACACTCACCTTCACTACTCGTCTTTCTTTCCCTGCCCAGTCAAATCTGATATGAGCCTACTAGTGCAGCTTTAGATACTCGTTCTAGTATAGAACTTACTGCACTTCTGGATAAGCCAAGGTCTTTCAGCAGGTTATAGAGAGATTTTGCTGGTATACCTCTCGCTCCCACTTCTACAGCGTATAAACTAACTACATAGCCGTTTTTGTTAATTCGTTTAAGAGGTCGTAATACTTATTTTGTTTCATCGCGTGGTCTTTAGGTATATTAGTTTCCCACGGTACGGTAAGTTCTACAAGGACTATGCGTTTCGTAGCTCTAGAAAAAAGGAAAATGTCCGGTCTGGATGACGAAACACCCACATCCTCTGGGATTTTGTAGTGCTTTTCATACGTGTCCATTAAAATAGTCCAATCAGGTGCTGTACCCAGGATTGAGTAAGGCTTGTTCCTGGAGTTTGATGTTGAGCCTTCTTTTTTACAAAGTTAATTTGTCTTTTGTTTGTCGTCAATCCTTTTGGGCTCTAGCTACTGAAAGGCTCATGGCTTCACGTATGATTTCAAGTACTCTGTCATGGCACCGTGAGTAATGACCCCATTAAGGAGCACCTTGCATCCCACCAATATGTGCCTTAATATGTGTTGTTAAGCTTTGGAAATTTTCACGTATAATAAACGCATAAAACATTATTTTTAAATAATTTATTATTACACCGATAATATATAATGCAAGGATTTCTTGTTAATAACTTGCTACACAAAAAGAGACAGAAACGTAATTGAAAATTATAGACCTATTAGCCTCATGTTAAACATTTACAAATTTTTTTCAAAGCTGATCCTAAATAGAATATCAAGGACTATAGATTAAGAACAACCTATTGAACAAGCTGGTTTTAGAGCAGGGTTTTCAACTATTGATCATATGCATGTATTAAAACAGTTAATAGAAAATCTCAAGAGTATGGGAAAGACCTATACATTGCATTTGTCGACTACAATAAAGCTTTCGACTCAATCAAACACAATCTGCTCTGGGAGGCTCTAATTCAACAAGGAGTAAGAAATAAATATGTTCGAATTATTAAAATATATATGCTAACAGCACTGCACAGATCAAGTTAGAATCCACGGGTCATAGACGAGACGTTTTACAACGGCGAGGATTTGTTCTTATCTATTCGTTTCATAACTATAGTTTTCATCAACACTATTATTAGTATTTTTATTAACCCTAGTAACGGCGAGGATTTGTTCTAGGCATCGATTCACATTAAATAAAAAAAAAAAATAACGATTATAAAAATAGGGCTTAAAATTGAATTATACAATGTTCATCAATAATTTGGTCTACGAGTATCGTCAAAACAAAATTAGAATCTATATTTTACCTTAACTTCAGGGAAAATAATTTCAATTTAGTATAGCAACACTGACCTATTTTCGTTGAGGTGTTGTGTTTCTATTCATCAATCGAAATAAAATCCTCTAAATTATATAAATACCAGTAAAAATATTCAAACTTTCCTATGAAATTTCCTTTTTTTATTTTTGGGAACAATGTTTGCAATGTTTGATGACACAAGACGGCATAATCTTAAACAAAACATAAAATCACACGGGACTCCCGTACGAGACGGAAGTCAGTTTCGTACTGACTGGAGTTTGTATTTGCTTTGGCGTTTGATATTTGCTTTCCGGACCTAAGGATCTGTGTTCTGCACGTTCCATCTGCCTTTTGTTTTAGAAATCTGTGTTCATCCACTTTTCCGAATTCTTTTTCAAATATTTTCTGAACAGGCTTTGCGTGTTGGCAAACTAATTTCTTGCATTTATCCATTACTATGTCCGTTCTATTTTTATCAAAATTAGCTTTACAGGTATGTTCTTTCAACTGACGAATTATCTTATTTTCATCTTTATTAATAGTAACAGATGCACTACACTCGTTACGCTGGGAGCATCTCCATAGAGTCGACCCTCCTTTATTCGTTAAATTTAAATTGTACCTATGACCACTCAACAACAGCACACGCCTTTTCTTTTGACTTTCGATGAAAGTAAATGTTTGTTTTTCATCCATTTTAGAATTCGGAAGTCAGATCACCATATAATATTGAACACGATCACTTATATGTAGCCAGGTTATGAATGGCAGTAGTAATCGATACCGGAATCATGAGTACCTAATGTCAATCAAATATCACACTTGACAATAAGTGTCGCTACTAAAAAGATTACATGCCAACAGAAAACAAATCAAGGAGTTTGCATGTATGTAATACTTGCCCTCACATGGTATTATAATGATATTTATTTTTGTGGTTAAGTGTCCAGGCATTTTAAGAAATTGACGACTTCCTAAATAGACGTTTTGTTACATAGACCTGATGATAGTTAGACGTTTTGCTACATGGGCGATTAGCTAACTAGGCAAGTATACATGTATTAAACCTGGGCGCCCACCAATACCCACATAAGAAAAAAAAAACATGTCAAAACGCCGCGGAAAGGAGTATGATGTACAGCGCTCGTCACTGACACATATAAGGTGTTTTAAATACTTATTTCTTACTAACCGACTTAAAAAAGGAGGAAATTCTCACTTTGGTTGTATGTTTTTTTTGCATAGTATGTTACGCGATTACTCCGCCAACTGTGAATTAATTTTGATGATTATTTTTTTGTTTTATAGATCGTAGTTCAGAGGTGGTGGTCCCATATAAATTTTATTGAAATCGTTGTGGTGATTTTTGAAATATGAACAAAAAACTAAAATTTACTTTCATATTTATATACTTACTTTATTTTATTAGATCTCTGGGTGACGAGCGCAGTGCAGTGATTGAGTGAAATTAATGATTGGGACTCTTCATGTTCCAATAGATGCGTGTGACTGTGCTGTTATGTGGCAGGCATGTTGTTTACCATCAGGCACATGTCCTGATGTCCTGCTCGTCTCGTCACTTTTCATTAAAAATATGTTTATAATATATTTATGCCTCGATGACATAGTTATTGCTTCTTATGAAATTTTGTTGAGTGTCTGAATTGAATTTTAGATTGAAATTTTAAGTCTGTTTTTTTTTCGAAAATTATGTTATTGACTTCTGCCGTGCGGTCTTAAGCACACACTTTTTTTCCATGTATGTTCCGCGACAGCTCCGCTAATTGGGCATCCATTTTGATAATATTTTCTTTGTTTGGTAGATAATAGTTCAGAAATGGTCCCATAAATTTTATCGATATCAGTTCGGTGGCTTTTGAAAAATGAACAAAAAACTAAAATGTGCTTTCATATACCTAGACGACATAGTGATGGAATATATAGGCATAATTAGAAATTGAAACCAGCTTTTGTTTTTCAAAGAAATTAAATTATTACGGCAGTAATATAATGTTTAATAATAGAATATTATTAAAGGTTATTCTGAAAAGAAAAAAAGGTAACAACAAGTTAAGGTAACAAGTGCTTTCATAAAATTTAGATCAAACTTTCTACTTACTCTGCATTAACATTAAGTTCTTTAATCTTGTGGATTTCTCCTGGAGAAGCGCAGCTGAACCCAAGCCTCAATGCAACAGCTAAACGGAGCATCACCTCTGTGTCATTTGACTTCATTGCTGCGAAAAAATGTTTGCCAGTGGATACAATGTTAGTTTTCTATTCTCTTTTTTTTAGTTGCGCCACAATAGACTGCATTCACTCAAAACTAGGCAAGATGATCAATCGTAAACGTGACAATGAAAAAAATGTAGGCTTGTGGACAATTTTCTAAGTACCTTCTAATCCTACATATCATCAGCAAATAGCAGTAATCTAAAAATCGTACCAAAATATACGCGAGCCCTCGGCATCATCTGCTTGAAGTGCAGTATTCTCCTGTACGCTTCATCCATGTCGAATATGTAAAAGGACTGCGTCTGGCGACCGCTTTCTATCATAGCTTTAGCCACGTCATTCGGACTGTGATGATTCAATACATAGGCTGGTGTCAATGGACTCTTGAAATCTATCACGTAGTCACTTTTGTTCAGTTTCTGTACAAAAACAAGTAATAGATGTGACGTGTTATGGGGCACCAGATAAGCACAAAGTTGCATCGGACATAGAAACAATAAAATTTGTAATAAAAATGCTTGATTTATTATTATTTATGGTACGATTATCTGACACATAAAGTTGTCAACACTGGTCTCGGGAAGTTTTTTATGCGTCACTTACGTTATACACGTATATTTTTCTTACGATTTCAGTCTCACATTACTTTCAGTTCTGTGAAGCAGTGGAATCCCTAACTCCTCCAAGCCTACCGTAAAGGACTTTGTTCCAATACCTAGCATAAGCAGCCCAATGAATGTTCCTGTTGCTGAGAATATAATCCACCACGCTACCGCTGATCCATTGAGGGTTGGCGGATAACTTCGACAAATTCTTCGATCATCTTTTGTCACGATGGGCATATGTATAAGTTATGTGTCATCATCATTGACTTTAACGGTCAAGGGAAACATCTCGAGGAAACCGATATGTTCTAAGAACGACGCCTTTGGAGGGCATGCGTCATCCGCCACAGTGTGTATACATATTTTTTGTACTGTGTCTGGGTGTTTCTATGTATCAGCCCACTAAATGTTCCTACTGCTAGGACTCGGGCCTTCTCTCGCAAAGAGAGGGTTAAGACCCTATGGTCCCTAATAATAGTAAGTAAGTAGGCCCCTAATAGCAAGGCCCTATATGTTACCATTTCTATGTATAATAAGTATGTAGTTAAAACTATATTAGTATTCATCCACCAACCCGCACTTGGCCAGCGTGGTGGATTATGGCCTTAACTTTCTACTTGCGAGAGAAGGCCCCAAGTCCCAGCAGTGGGAACATTTAGTGGGCTGCTAATGTAATGCTTATGTATCTGGCTTCCATAGAACAAGCTTTGCTTAGTTTGGGGTGAGATGATGGTGTGTGGGAAATGTTCATCAATCTTTTTTTATTAATGGCCTGTTCCCTTTTTTGTGAGAAAAGGACCCGAGTCCCAGCGATAGGTAGAAACATAAAATTGAAGCTTCTTACGAATATTTTGAAAGATAAGAAATAGAAAAGATATTCTATCTCGCATATACATTAGTTGGGCCTATTTATCCAGTCGTTAGCATGAGTTCAAAATTATTCTACAAAATTAAAACAATATATACTAACGTGTTTCTTATTCTGGAAGTTAACTGGCAGTAAAGTGGAAGGAAGAAGAAGCGGTACTGCGCAATCAATTACAAAAGCACTCGAAGAAAATATCGGGTTTGCTCTCAGGCTGGTCCTGAAAAATAAATTATTTTTACTAAATCCATAATTTGGATATTAATTAAAGAAGATACATAATCAGAAAACCATTTATTGCGAGTTTTGAATGCAATATTAAATATTATTGTCGCCTTATCGCTTCAAAATTTCGCTTAAATATTTTACTTCTAGTACACAATTTATGTCTAAATTTACTCTTAATTATAATGGGTTTTGTTAGATTAAGAGTAAGTAAGATTTGGTGACGGTGATCAACTTTTTTATATTTCATGACATATTTCAAAGTCATGCATCATCCGCTAATTTGCACTTAACCAATCCTTTGATCTGTAGGCTTGATTCTCTCCCTGTGAGATAAAATCACATGTCCCAGCAGTATGGACTACTTATCCTTATATAATTACTAGCGGCCAGTTCCGGCTTCGCTCGGATATTGTCACATAAAACCCATTAATCGAAATAAAAACTATCCTATATTTTAAGTTGGATCTATCTACACACGGTGTTTAAATTTGATTAAAATCGGTTTAGTAGTTTAGGAGTCCATCGCGGACAAACATCGTGACAGGAGATTTATATATATTAAGATTTGTTACAACTCACATATCAATTTGTCTAATAGTCATCAAATCAACATAAATTGTTTCCAAATAGGTATTTGTCGAAAGTATACCTACATTTGCTTAACATACTAAATAAGCAGACGAAGCAAAAAAACAGCAATCACACTAGACTTAAAATCACACCGTGATGCCCATTTAACGTGCCAATGTGGAGTCATCAGTTTAGCTGTGATCAAAGTACAATTAATTATCATTATTTCCGTAAACTGAAGCAAATTTATTACCGCTAAAGCAAATGTTTCTTTTAAACCTGTTAAGGCGCTCTTTTTCTTTTGAAATTAAAATTGTTAAAATCATTGGCTTTTAAACTTGTGAATCGGATACGGTTACAAATATATCTTTAATTCGGATATTCGACAGTTTTGGTTACAGTTATGGCCCATAGCATCCCTGATCTCCCAAGGACTCTCTCAAGGACACGTCTATTCCAATGGTTTTCGTATCTGCGACTGAGATAATCGGCCCATTGCCACTTCAGTTTGCTAATACGTTGATCTATGCCGTTAACCATGGTTCTCTGACAGATCACTTTATTTCCAATACGACCCCTCAGAGAAACTCCAAGCATAACACTATAGCTCGCTGATAATTAAAATGCAACGTACCATAAATCACTAGATATCACAGCTCGAGTTAAAGTTTCTTCCATACAACAAAATTCAGATTTGAAAACGTTGCAATACGCTCCTTGCTGATAAAAAATCAACCAGTCATCCACCGAACATTGTGGTAATTTTATTGGGCCCAAGACATCTCGGTCGTCAGGAGTCGGGCCCCAGATGATGGTGTCTTGCGTGACAGCTGTAGCTCTACCGATATCTTTGGTCCTCTGCAATAAACGTAAATTTAATGACTTCTAATGAACACTAGCTATGCGGGTCGACAGTTAGGAGCTCGAAGCGAGAGTTGCAAACAACCACAAACCGTCGTTGAGCTGAGTATATGTGACCGCAAATATCACCTTAGAAACTGGAATTCGAAGTCGTTCATGACATTAAAACGTGTAATTATCACTGTTTAATTATATTTACAGTGGCAATAATACAATCTATACTAATATTATAAAGTTGAAGAGTTTGTTTGTTTGCACGCTAGGATCTCGGGAAGTACTGGTCCAAATTGAAAGATTATTTTTCTATTGGATAGTCAATTTATCGATAAAGGGTATAGGCTATAGAACATAACGCTACTATCAATAGAAGCGGAGCATGAATCAAGAATGTAACAAAAACGCGCAAAAAATATTCCTTTTTGAGAGTTTTCGTAGCGTGCTTTGACATGAAGCATGTATCTAAGATTACGTCATAGCATATAAACCTTTGCTAATGAAATTTGTTTCCAAATCTGAGTTGGTAAGACCATTTTCCAACAGGTGGCGTAGCAGGTAGCTGAAGAGGTTTTTTTGTTTGAAAGCGATATTCTCAGATTCTCAGAAACGACTGAACCGATTCCAGTAATTCTTTCACCGTTGTATATGTACGGGATCCCGATGAGTGCTATATAGTGTACCATGGGCGAAGCCGGGGAAGACATCTAGTATAATATAAGCATATTCATACGTTTGAAATTATTTCAACAAAAATTTTTGAAAGCGCTGAATGACCACTACTCAAACTCCAAACAAATTTTTTCAGCAAAAGTTTGCATCAGTCTGTCTTGTCTTCTGCAAGTTTTAAGATCAATTATTTCTTTTCTTTAAATATATAAAAAATCTCATTGAATATTTATTTTTTATATAGGTATTATTTATATAGTACATTTATATTTTGTTTATCTAGTATATTCTTATATAAAACACCCAGACGTAGAACTATTATTTGTAATCATTAAACAAATATTTGTCTTGTGAGGGAATCGAACCAATGACCTCCAAGTTCCATGGGCAGACTCTTAAGGGCGTGTGGGCCGTAATTTTGAATTTTTAAAACAACTTTAAGACCTTTAAAATAGTGTATTAAACTCTGAAAAAAATATATGTATTAGTTAAGGATCTAATCTAGTGCAATTCGCAGTCAATAACACGATCTATTAAATTTGACTTGATAGAAAAAAATCCCAAAGTTACCCCTTTTCAAAAAGTTTTTTCAAGTTTATGACTAAACTAATGAATTTTTTACTAAATTTTTGTACTCAACGAAAGCCACTAAAAAGTTATAGATGCATTCGCAGAGTTTGACTTGATAAAAAGTATCAGTTATTCACTATGTTTTAATATCTACCATATATACTATAGCGCGCCGTTCGGCAGGCCTGATCAGTCGCGTTTCGGCGCTCACGGACGACGGGCCTGTGCTTGATTTTGCAATTTTGACAACCGATAAATTTTAAATATTACGATCATAGTGCCACAGTATAACAATATCAGTAGATATTACTAGTGAAGCACGCTATGATCTTGATTTTGATACCGTTTTCATTGAATTGCAAATAGACGCTGATACTAATTAGTACGCTGTTTACTTTATGTTGTAGACCAAAAGAGGAGTCTCAAAAAACTGACGTCAATAACACATCAGTAGAAAATTCAATGCGGATGCAATGGAAATTAGATAAGTATCGATAAAATATTCGTCCGTTAAATCAGAGGTCGGGATAAGGAAATAATGAGAGGGGAGAAATCCCCTGCGTAAATCCCATGCAAGTTAGGTATCATAAACGATAACTTGCATTTATATGCCATTTAGGTAAATTCTTTGGTAGTAAGGTACTTAGTACTTGGAAGAAAAGTCCTCACATACAGATTTTACCACTTTGGAAGAGACTTTCGCGCAAACTATTCAGTTTAGAAAAAAAATGTTAGGAACTTTAATACAATCTTGAACACCTTTCCATAGATACACGTATGGTTTTGTTAGAATTTTTAATTTTTTTCCAAGTTTGTGACACCACCAAAATTTATTGTTTTTTTTTTTTTTTTAATGAAAATGTTAATATTGTTCATAGAAATTTAGACACTCGACCAAATTTGATAAGAAGCCTTTTAGGCAGTAAAATTACTCGTAGAATTTAACTCTGCACTAAATTTCCGATTCGTATTTTTATATAAGGTTTAGAATCATTTCCTGAGCATAAAATCACAAAATAATAACAAAGGAGCTTCAAGCGCCAGCTCGAAAAAACGTTTTTGGCCGATATTCTGAAAAAGTTATAATAGGTATAAAGCCTATTATTATTGTAGAAAATAAAATTTCCCATCTTTTGTTGCCAGTAAACTTTTGTTTCGAACTTACCGATTACGATTTGTTATGTCAAATTTGATGATAACAATGTAAAAATAATAACATGTGAATTCTGTTCCCAGTAGCATAAACATGTCCCTTTTTACCGGAATGGAAGAAGGGTTATGTTTTTCGCGCGTATCTTTTATGTTTGTAAATCTTTTATTTCCACATATCTTCCAAACGGCTGGATGGATTTTGGTAACTAAGATATTCTAAGACTAGTCTGACTCGCTAAAGTGTCCTTAGATAGTAGGTAATATTTTTTTACGTGTAGATTTTTTTGTAGTCGGGGTTTTTAAATTAAAGTTATTCTATCATTTTGCTCATTGCTCGAATAAACAGCACCGTTCATCATCATGATTGAAGAGTTGAACGAAGAGTTTGGTCTCCACTTTTGTAATAAGAACAACTAAGCTGTGAAACGCATTGCCAGAGTGGGTTTTTATCGAAGGTTCGAACCTTGGGGTTACGAGGTAGACTGTTCTTCCATCGTAGACCACATCATTTTCATCCACTATTATCGGCATCATCGCAATCGTATCATTAAATGGGTTATAAATCGTAAAAAAGTTTACTAGCAACAAAAGATGCAAAAATTTATTTTCTACAATTATTGTCAAAATATATAGTTTCCAAAATATCAGCTAAAACAGTTTTTTTCAATTGGCGTTTGAAGCTCTACCTGGATCTGTGAGCATTTTGTAATTTTAGGCTTAGTAAGTGATCTTTACCTCATAGAAAAAAAATGGATTAGGAATTTAGTGCTAAGTTGACCAAAAACCTTCTATTTTTACTGGCCTTTCATTACGTTTCAGCACATTTTTTTAAAATTTTTGAGAAAAGGTTGAGTTTTGTAAATCTACGAGTATAGATAAATTTGATATAGATGAGTTTAAATTACATAGTCCAATATTTTAATGTTATTTCTGCACTGTGGCACCGATTCCGCGGTCGGTGACGGTCGCGAGAACAAGATAGCGTTAAATGCCTAATTTGACAGAACTACCTGGCCTTAAGTCACGAGGCCAGGCAATAACTTCGATATTGTTTATATATTAAAATAGTTAATTTGGATTAAACCGTCAGTGACTCTGTTTAATTCATGACAGTGATTCTATTAGTACCTACGTTATAGTCTTTGGTTTAACCAATACAGAAATATTTAGTTTCTCGAGGGTGAAAAGTAATGCAGAAGTTGCAATAGGTACCTTCCATCTCTAAGTAGACAATATTAGGGAATTGTCCCTGCCAATGTCTGGTAGATAGTCTTCCCTGCTATCCGACGAATATGATGATGATGAGTTAATAGCAATACAGTAAATCTAAAATTTTGTAGGTAAAACTTGGTGTATTGCGTTATAGAGTATACACATACCTTGAATTTATTCATAGAATGCCACTTTTCCATGAACCGTAATGTACCATGCGTTCCGTTGTTTAAATAAATGACGTTTATCGTTTTATTTGTATCGAAAATCTGAAAATATTTACAATATGTACATTTACACTTTACTTACACGATTATTACAAAATGGAAATGTACCTACACAATGCTTTATTAACGTTTATTGTGAAATACTCTTAAGGCATGATGTTATAAATGAAAATGTTAAGTAACAATTTTTGACGTGACAACGTCTTATAAATTGGTTTGCCGGGTGACACTTCAAGAAACTGCGTTACGCTACGCTCACGTTATGCGCTCACAACGAGAGCGAGTGAGAGGCACGCGTCCCTTCCACTCGGGCATGGTTAGCCCGCCTAAGAGCGAGAGAGACAGACATAAAAAGTGAAAGGCACGCGTCCCTTCCGTAAAATTATTTTACCACTCAAAGTCGTTGTCACGTAAAACTTTCGCCCGTATACCGACTTTACAGGCAACCAATTTTTTATTAAGAACTTAAAAGTGAAAAGTTTTTTAGAGCAACGCATACAGACTTTTTTGTAGGCTGTAAGTGAGCTGATCCGTCAATGTTTGAGGTGAAAGGATCGATAGGGTGAACTCGGGATCACCGAGTGTCCCCGAGCGAGAAAGATCCAGTCAGCTCCTCTTCACTGATGTGTCGCTGTGTTTACTGTATTCAATTTATATATAGAAGGCCCTGGATCCCAGCAGTGAGAACATTTAGTGGGCTGCTTATGCTTATGAATGCCTGAAGTGGAGACTTTTAAATGTACTCAGAGTTACAGGATTGAGACTATTGTGAATTTGGACGTTCTAGCCAGTAAGACAACAAGGCCGATACGTAAACATGAGATCGCGATAGAGTTTGCTGTATTTTTTTTAAGATACATGACTTAACTTTAAAATTATAAATAACGTAGTTATTACACATTTTATTTAGAGAGTCCGCGCGCGTGTTTGTAGCTTGTTTAACATGATAAACACGCGCGCACTCTCCTTGACAAGAACAAAATTAAAAATTTTGACTAACCCCCGACTGCCTCGGATTTGTTATCTATACAACATTCTACTAGTCAAGCCCTTTCATTTGATACCCATATTAAGGGGGTTGTGAAAAAAGATATGTATTTCGCCATTTTGTGGTGGCGGCCATCTTGGATTTGAAATTTGTCATGGTGCAAAGTATTCTACTAGTCAAACCCTTTCGTTTGATACCCATATTTTTTTTCTTCTTTTTCCACCCTAAGGTTGCCTGGAAGAGATCGCTGTTAGCGATAAGGCCGCCAATTGTCGCACTAGCTTTAAGTTTGTAAATTGTTTCTAGTTTTAAATTATTCTTTTTTTTTTTGGTGTGTTCAATAAAGTGTATCTATCTATCTATCTATCTATCTATCTATATTGAGGTAGTAGTGAAAAAAAACTAATTCGCTATTCTGTGGTGGCGGCCATCTTGGATTAGATTTTTTATAGTGTATAGTATTTTACTAGTCAAGCCCTTTCATTTGATACCCATATTGAGGTAGGTTGTGAAGAAATATTTTGTCCGCCATTTTGTGGTGGCGGCCATCTTGAATCGATATTAACCAAACATAGCTAAGAACACCCGCATAGATATTAACCTTCAAATAAAAAAAACCGCATCGAAATCGGCCCGTCCGCTTGAGCTCTACGGTGCCACAGACAGACACACACACAGACAGACAGACAGACAGACAGACAGACAGACATCGACGTCAAACTTATAACACCCCTTTTTTGGTTGGGGGTTAAAAAAGATCGCCGGACGCGATCGAAACTTGAGTCGGACTGGACTGACTATATCAAACGTGAGTTACCCGTGTATTTATTTAAAACTTGAATAAAGTTTTCAATGCGGGCTAATAGTAGGATTGTTTTACACTTACTGTTCTTGTATCTCTGATACTAGAGTACAATGTGAATGCTGTCTCACAAATGTACCGGCCCGGCTCTGCAATAATTTGTACATCGGGTTCCGGAAACCATCTTGCCAATCCGTTGTTTATCAAATGAGCTACCTGAGAAAATAAATCATTAAAAATATTAAATTGACAATTCGTATTATGTATATGACGATCAAGTAAAATAAATTATGTTAGCTGAAAATTATTTACTATGTTGTAATTAATTTTAAATTTCAGTCTAATTTACCAATTAGTTACCATTTTATGGAACTTCCATGAACACTTTCTTTTCCACTCCACTTGCTATGGCAGTCTCAGCCTATTTATTGTATTTAAACAATAGTAACCAACTTGTTGAAAGAAATTGTGTAAAAGCACAGAGGCTCATAATTGTTTTTTCTTGTTAATTCATGTAAACAATCGTCCTCTTGTAACAAAAAAACAATACTTAATTCCGAAAAGGAATAGCTTGAACTAGACTGTGTTATTGGAATAACGTAAGCAGTTTCGTTCTGAATCCTATGATAAAGAAATGAATTAGATTCATTTTTTTTTTGCTTTAGCTACCACATCATTGTCTTTACTTCCAAAAATTGTCCTATTCCATTGCTAATGTGTTATTTGTGCCCAAAGTGGTTTTAATTTTTCAATTGATCACTGTTTTCTGTATTGTGTTTTTGTGGTACAATAATGATTTTTTAATAAATAGATAAAAATGTACTTATGATGGAAAAAAAATATTGTAAAGGACTTAACGAAAATAGTATTCATTTCATAGATTTATATTCATTTGGCGATCCCTTTGCCATGGCAAGATGACTTTGCCCAAAGAAAGATGTAAACTAATGGCCTCGTTTTATGCCCAACAAACTATAGGTATGGTGACGATAAAAACAAATCAGACCGTCAGTTTGAGTTTAAAAAAATACTGTGCCTGATTTTTTTTAGATTCACGTACAAAAAATGGCAAATGACAAAGTGCTTAGAAGTTATGAGCGCCGTCACGACCATATGCGATTTTTAAGTACATGGGACTTCACGACCCCCCATTTTGGAAGTTTCATGATCTATATCTTTGTCGATCTACGTCGATTTTAATAAAAAAAACTAAAAAAAAAGTGTTCCATTTTTCCATAATCTACCTGACGTACGAGTACTAATTAGAATGGCATAAAACAATAGGTAATTATTATTATGGAAGAGAAAATTATTTTTGTACTTAGAAATATAATAGAAATGTAATCACATCGACGTATGACTTTAAATCAGTTAAGTAAACTTTACGAACCTGGTCAAACTTTCTAGTCCCGTCATCAAAAAATCCTCCACCAACATCTAGCAATGTCATTTTTCTCCCAGCCTCCATTTCATGATCAAACAAAGCTCTTGCAATTCGAAGACCATCAGTGTAACTCTGTTCGGAAAAACATCCGCTACCAACGTGGAACGCGACTCCTATCACCTTGGAATAAAAACATCGAACATAAAGTTAGCATCATTAACTACCGCCTAAATAAACCGGATCTGACTTCGCTATTACTGTCTCTGTAATTACAAACGAGAAGAAAAGAAACAGCAGTATCAAAGCTAAGACAGTTTTAGTTAGGCGGTAGAAACTTTAGATTTTTCGGTGTCTTTTACATAAACTCTAATTTAGATTCTTGCTGAATTCCACAAATCGTCACTATGCTGAAATTATTTAAGTTAAGAACAAAGAAGTTTGAGCCCACTTTCGTAATTGGGTGCGAGAAATGCTTTGGCTGAGCGGTGTTTGCCGTAGGTCTACCGCTTACATAACTCTCCTGCTTTTCTTTTTGCTTCCGTTCTACTGCATACGGAAAGCAGATATACTCACTAGAAGAGGAGTAGAAAACCGTGCTGTGTTGAGGAATGTTAAGTGTGAGATTATCTGATTTTCTAAGGTTCCTAGTGAGAAGAGAGTGGCGAAACTGGAACCGCTCCCGAAGATAGTGAGGGGAAGGAGGATAGAATAGGATATTGTAAAGAAAGAAAAGGTATCCCGGCGACGACGAATCGGCAGCTACTTGAGCTTAGTGTGGAATTCAGAAACGTGGTCATACATTGCGCAAGCCAATTATTATAAACCTTGTACAAAAATGTTTTTCTTTATACAAAAAAGATTCCGTGATGCTTACAGTTAGACCGGCAAGAGCGGCTTCGTCTAGAAGTCGTACCGCTTCAGAGTGATCACAACCAAACTTATCACCTAATTTGTAGGCACTATCACTCTCCAGCTTTACTCGGATCAACAACCTGAAAAAGATTGTAAAATGTTGCTATAGGTTAATCTACAATCTTTTAATATGCTGTTTCAAGGTTTTATTTTCATTTGATTACAAGTTTTTTTTTGTTTTCATTATACGTATCTAGTAAGTATAACATAAGTAAATATAAATAAAGTTAAAAAAAAACACATCCGACCTAAAAAACAATTGTTCATGCGTCAAAATTTCAGAATTCATCAGTTTAGAATAATTTTAAATGCAAAAGGAAAATTAAAATCGGGTCACAAAAGCCTGCAACCTGCAACACCAATGGAAATTATATACAATGGAATGAAAATGAACATGAAATATATAAAATCCTCTTTTTCTAACGTTATTCCAGAAGAATTAAATCTCATAAAATAACGCATCAATACAGATAACTAAGATCTGTGCATATAAAATGCAGACGGACATAAAAACACAACACGGAAAACACACAATATTTATCGTTGCTTATTTTTAAAGTTACCTATTTTTAATTAGCCCAGTCATTAATTTGGAGCATTTTTTTTAATAGGACAGTCATTCTTATAATTTTGGTGACATTAATGTCGTGACCACGTATTAGATATTACAGAGCATGATCTCTTTTTCTTACAGTGGCAAGAAAACCATCCGTCCTATATAGACTTACAGGTCCATGAACAAAATTTATGGGTCATATATGAACCACCACGAGACCTATGTATCTACATACATAGAATAAAATAATAAGAAATAATAAGATTCAGCACTATGCCGTCACTTGAAAGTTGTCCAACTGAGTGCAGGTGAAGATAGAGGGTTGCAACTCTCGATCATTTCTCCTCCTCGCACGATTTTTGGACGGCGCGGCGTTGCGGAATGATGGGTCAGAAGAGGTATTGAAACTGTATGGAACCAATGCCGTACATAATCAGATGACCAAATTTACCCTGGAATCGTCGGAAAATCATGAATTTTTCTAGGGTTAAGCCAGCTTTGTATTGCACTTGTACCTACAACATTTTCAAATTTCTGTACTTAGGACACACATAGGCAGCTCAAGCAGAACGATTGGAACCTACATAATAAGATATGAATATTACCGGCTGTCTGGCCAATGTTCCTTTAGTTTCCTTAGTTCACATCTAGAATCAAAAGTTGTGTGTCTAACGCCAGAGTTGCGGGCAAATATCATTTGCTCTGGCGTTTTCACTGGCGCCGCGTAAATGATGCTTCTGAAAGTTTAAACCTACATATATTTGTGTTAAGACATATAATATGAATGTTTCCAAATACAGAGTCTATGAATATTTTCATGAAATTTCTGATTGTCATCTAGTTTTAGGTGGCCTAGTGGCTAGGACGTTCGACTTAAAGAAAGTTATTTGTTCTACAGCTTACAAAGAAGCTATTACTACTTTACTCGTATTTCATTTTAATCTAGGTGTAATAGTACATTATGGTACAAGTGTGTAATATTGGTGATTACCGTTGGCGATCGGGCGCTATTGAGGCCCGAGCATTGGTTAGGGTCTTAAGATAGCCGAAAACGGTAACCATCAATGCACACGTGTATCATACGACGTTTTTCAACACACTTGTATCACAAGTGTGTTACACAATAACACAAGTAATGGAAAAACATATTACACAATAACACAAGTAATATAAATAAATATCTAAAATATGTTAAGATTTTTACTTACCGTCTTATTGATATTTTTCTATATTTATAAATTTATTATAAACACTCTAACGGTTGGACACGCTGCATATTATTTCTAAAGTTTTGATTGATTACACTTACAATGGAAAAAAAACTAACGTTCCGATGAACGAAGAAATTATAGAAACGTTTTAATTTAACGTTAGTTGAGAAAGATTAAATAAATCGAAAGGAAAAACCTTACATGGGATTTTATGCGGTAAGATAGATAGATAAACTCTTTATTGCACTTTATTACAACACAAATAAACAAAAATATAAAACTTAAAAAAACCAAGTAGCAATTGGCGACCTTATCGCTAAAAGCGATCTCTTCCAGGCAACCGCAGGATGGAAAAGGAGGATTGAAGATTAAGAAGACGGGGGAAGTACAAATAACGAGTGTAAGATACTCACAGTGCTATAAATTTGCAAGTTAGATCTGATAATAATATTAAATAACAAATTAAAATTTCGGCGTATACTTTATATACATATAAACAATTATAGATTCACTAAAAACTAATATATATAAATTACTTAATCAGATATATAACTCCCCGTCTTTGAGAATAAAATATTCACCCACATTATTACTTTTTTTATATTAAAGTGGTTATTTTCCACAACTGGATCAGTTTTCAATAATTTGTAGACACACTTCACGCATCTTTTATTTACATTTTTTATAAATTATTATTATATTATTTACGTTTCAGAGATAATACATATTTTTTTGTTGGCTCAATAGCCAACTGTTTAGCAAACCTACGGGAAAGGTACTTACGTGGGACGGACGTTATATTTTCTTATTTTATCTATCTCTCCAGGCGAAGCACAGTCGAAGCCGAGCCCCAGTGCGATAGCGAGTTTCATCATCATGCTGTAGTCGTTTGATTTCATTGCTGTGAATAGATTTAAATTGCTGTACTTATTTAATCAAATATATGCCTTGTAATGCTTACAACAACCTCAATATTAGTATAAGTTAATGTTAGTTTCAATGGCCAATGAACCAGTCTAGCTGTAGGATTTTTTTGCTGAGTTTGCCTGGACAATTTATTATCACACTTTTGCCATATACTTATTCTACCTCGCAGGAGTGTGTATTGTAAAAGGGTAACATTTTCAAAGTACTATTGAGTAAAAAGGCGCACTATGTATTTTTGAGTGACGAGGGCGATATAATGTTAAGTAGTAATTCGTACCATAAATAAGGATCACACTATTATGTAAATAAAAGTTTGTCTGTCCGTAAGTGTGTTTGTTCAGACGTATCTCTGTAACGGTTGAATGAAATGAATACATAGAAAGTACACCACCTGGATTAACACATAGGGTACCTACTTTAATCCCGTTACAGTTAATAGTTGTTAAGCGGGGATAAGTGTTTAGTTGCATATAGAAAAGTTGTAACTGCAGCAAATATACTATTTGTTTTCAAAATAAAATATTCATAAGATAAACTAAAAATAAAACTACATATAAAAATTGAAAATCAAAGTCATTTCAAGCAATCACAATTAGAGAACCTAGAATCTAGAAATACATATACGCAGCTTTAAACTAAAGGTTATTTAGCCACTTCATTCTACCATCAGTGGATTTCACTAACTATAAACTTGGAAACGCGTTTTTTTTTAATTTATTTTGTTTCATTTGTACATGTTGTTTGTTGCCATTCAAAGTGGGAACGCGGCGAGCGTCATGGGCACCTTAGCGCCCGCCGGGAGCAGTTCAGGGTGGGGTATTCGAAGATTTAAAAAAAATAAATTATTATATTTTTTTACTTGTTGTTGGTTCAGTATAATAGAAAATAATCAAGAACATTCAGCGCAGATTTATAGATATAATATAGATAACTCATTATTGGTAAATCACTGGCTTAAAATAAATATATAGTCTATAACCGAAATTAAATTAATAAAAAAATCCGTGTTTTACATACTAAAGTCAGCATAATAAGCCCGCCGTACATTATTTAATTTGATATTTAAGATAAATATCTTTGTGAATATACAAATATAGGTATCATAAAAGAAATTAAATAAATTATTTTATTAATAAATAAATTAATTAAATATTAAATAGAAAAAAAATGTTTACCATAAAAAATCTGAACACGTGGTAGCTTCTCCCTGAATTTCTGCATGTTTTCATAAGCTGCATCAAAATCAAAGATATAGAATGGTTCTTTCTGCTGCCCGCTTTCAATCATGTCCCTAGCCACCTCCCCGGCGGATTTGTTTGTTACCACGGCAATCATGGATCCTGAAAATATTTTTTTTTTTTAAGTGACATCGTAACGCGCCTACGCGTAAAATACAAATGCTATATGAACTCAAGAGTGCTCAATTCATTCTCGACTTTGGCGTGGTTTTCTTATATAGTGTGGTGTAAGCAGATGTACAATGTATACCTACGTTTTGTGTTGTTTATGCTATCATCATAAGGTTGTACAAAACGGGTATATTAAACCACAAGGAGTGTGCTATACTCAACATTATTTTTGACTGACATTTGCGGTGACTTAGTTGGTAGTTTGTCAGAATTCAAAGTTGACGGTCGTTTGCATGATGGAAATGGGCCACGTAATTTTTTTGGATACATTGCTTTTCATACTTGTACCCAGAAATTATGTTAAATTAAGATTTAGTTTTTTAGGTAAATCTATTATAACGAATCTCCGATATTTCATTACAATTTCACGCTCCATTTTCACTAAATTAGATTTTTTAATATGTTTAGTTATAGGGCCGAGTCTGCCTAAGGAAGTCATTACAATTTTGTCACTTATTGCCCCCCTAAATAATTGCATATTTATGCGCAAGCATAATTGTGTTTCGGTTTGAATGGTAATGATTCTTGTTGTAATGTAACAGGGTAACATATTAATACTTTGGGCGAACAAAGGAATAAATCAGAAACGAATATTTTTAGTTACAAAAAAAGTAATCAAATATTTGAATCCAGACTTACAGCGCCTGTAAAAAGATAAAAAAAAGCAATCAAAATTGATACAAGGTATTTATGTAGGTTTAAGATGTGGTCATGTGAACCTATCTAACTAACGAGCGGAATACGAACTACGTGCGACCCATAGTTTTTGATGTGAAACATTTATAGCCGAGGGGCACAGATTACTGAAACAAAGTAATCTGTGCCGAGGGGGTAAAAAAATGGCAGTCAGGAACTGCCGGTAGAAGTGAACACTTATAACTTAGAATTTGATGGCTTAGTTACTTTGGAAACTACACCGAAGTGTGACCGGGTGGAATCGGAGGGCGTGGTCATGAGCATGACCATCAAAATGGCCATGAAGCTAAATAGCCAATGGGAAATTGGCTGATCAATTTTTCGATGGCCAATGGCCATCGAGCAACTCGATCTTCCGCACAAGCACGGAAAGGAGTAAGTGGTCTTAACTAAAAATATTGTTCAAATCTTTCTGTCATTTCTTGCGGGAGGGGAAAGTTGCACACTAGCGCAAAGCCGCACTATTTTTTACAAAACATACCTGTACCGATTCAATGCCGGTCATACTCACACAGTCAAATCACTAAAACATAAAAAATAAAGCACCATTAACAAATCTTGCCCCGCCCTCAGCCACAGTATATTATCAAACTCAATGGTCCACGCGGACTTGTCCTTTGACAGAGGGGAAACGCTGTGTATGCCCTTCCGTATTGCTCGCTGCCAATGACCATGGCCCCGAGTTTACCCGAAGTTTTTTTTTAAACTTTTATAGGTGTACACTTGACCGCCATCTCGCCATCTCTACGATGGAGCGTGTTTACCTAGAAAAACCCGATTCACTCTCGATTTGAAGACACAAAGATTGTAATCATCGGGGAAAACCCACTCAGGCAACGTATTCCACAGCCTAGACGTTCTTATCACAAAAGTAGAGTCAACTCTCTTCGTTCGTGTCTTTAGAACATCAACCATGAAACGATGTCACTTTTTCGAGCTGCGAGCATTCCGATAGAAAAAAGGGCAAGGTGGTATTAGATCATGCAAATCAAAAGCACACTTTCCGAAGTGTATCCGAAAAAAACCGATAGGCTAGAAATTTTTCGGCGATGTTCAAGACTTTGAAGTCTTTTTCGCACAAGAGTATCATGCCTATGAGCTTTTTGTCACGTCTCTCGATCGATTCCAGTGCCTCCAGCTGATACTTAGCTGATCCATCCCAAAGGTGCGAACAGTACTCCATACAGGAGCGAATCTGTGCTTGATATAAAGTGAACAACTGTTCAGACTTGAAATACCTTCGCACCTTTGAGAGGACACCTAGTTTTTTGGCAGCTAATTTGGCCTTGGACTCGATATACGAGCCAAAGTTGAGCGTAGATGTTAAAGTAACGCCCAAAAGCTTAAGACGGTCAGAAACCGGCACGGACACGCCTCGAAAAGTAGGAGTTAGTTGAAATGGACTCCTTATTATGGAAAACAGACACGCCTGCGTCTTACTCTCGTTGAATTTGACCAGATTGGCATCGCCTCATTCAGATACCGCCTGAATTTCTTATCGTTCCCTAGCGTGATGCTAGAATTCAATTCACGGCCCATGAAAAATCTGTATGTAGCGCGCCAAAAGAAGTTTTCACTTCAAAACCCCATCGTTGGCGTGGCGACGCTTGCCGCTATAACGTTTGACTACGTAATAATCTTAATCTTTAATCTAGCGCTTATTTGAATTATTTATATTGTACATAGGCAATCAAATTTGGGCTAGTTCAATCTGTCTTTACGAGTAAGTACATTGGTGCTAAATGGTAACTAGGGTCTGATAATGGATCTGGAAGGTGCTCATAGGCAGTCAGTTATTAAACGACATAGTCCCATCGAACTGGGTCTCGTTTGATTTTTCTTTACGCGTACTTTACTCAGGGTCTGATACTGGAGCTGGAAGAAGGTCATAGAAACTCAGTAATTATAATTTGAGATAGTTCGGTTTGTCTTGACGAGCACTTTGGCACCGGAGTCTGATGATGGAGCTGAAAGGCGGTTAAAGGAACTCTATAACTAAACGATATAGCCCCATCGAGTTTGGGCTCGTTTAATTTGCCTTGGCGTGTACTTTGGTGCTAAATAGTAATTGTGTTCAATAATTTCTGTACAAAAAAGAATGATATCAAAAAACATAAATGTGAAATAACAGCCAAGTTTAATAAATATTACGAAATATGGCTAAGTTGTTAAATTCAACAACAAAAGAAGAGTAATCTAAATGAGGGCCAAGTTCAAAGATCAAACCTGGAATTGATTCTCAACCCCCCAATTTTTATTGCGTTAATTAAATTTAGAACCCTGAGTTCGATGGCTAGTTTTTACGGGCAAATCAAATTAACGGAGGAATAAATTATGAACTTACAGCTTTAGATTTTTTTTAAATAAATATTTGAGAGACGAACACGACATTTGCCTGATGGGGAGTAACATGCCTGCCACATAACAGCACACAGTTACACGCAACTATTGGAACATGAAAAATCCAAATTGTTACCTAGGACTGCACTGCGCTCGTCACCCAGACAGAGATCTAAGATATTATATCACTAAGTCCAGTAATTTCTCTGGAAATATTGTCCTTCAAACCGGAGCACAGTCATGTTCGCACATTACTGCTTGACAGTTGAATAACTAGCAAACGTGTGGTACTTCCCCCCAGGCAGAATCTGCCAAGAGTCCTACCACTGCAAAAACAATTTGCGAATTTGCGAAGGCTTATCATATAATTTGCATATGAAAACTAGGCAAATCAGATCTTAGTCTTCAAATTATTTTTATTTGTTTTGCGCCCGGTATGTACTAATGTTGGGCAAAGAACTCCTTACCCTCTTTCCATTCCTCCTAAAATATATGAAAAAATTAAAAGTGGTTTTACTTAATTTCAGGATTGATTGTTGAACTGGGTGCCAAGTTTACATTTCATTTCTTTTGTTGTTGAAGTCAACCATCAAGCCATATAGCATGGTATTGAACTTGGTTTTCATTTCAAATTTATGTTTTTTGATGGGATATCATTACTTTTGTACTGGAATGATAAGTCATCATACTAAAATGAAAGGTCAGATGTTTGGGTGTCTGCTGCTCAACCACGTCGGATCAGCTCTATGATGAAGTTTCGGTTATAGTACTGCCGGAAATAGTTCAAAGCAGCTCACTAAATGTGTTCACTGCTGGGACTCGAGGCCTTTTCTCACAAAGATAGGATCAAGGCCATAATCCAGCTCATTGGCACAACTCTGGTCCAGTATAGGTTGGAAGATCACACAAGACCTAGAAAATGTCAGTTTTCTCACTGTTTTACCTTATTGTAAGTTAGTGGCATAAAGCAAATGACTCCGAAAAGACAATGGTTCACGCGTGGGATTCGAACCAAGAGCTCCGGATCGGCAGTCATCATTCTCCCGACTAGACCAGCTGTAACCTTAGCTTTTTTAACTTAACTTTAACTTTGGCATAGCTTAGAATAGCGCAGAGACTCTTTTTATGGTGGGAAAATAACGGGGGCAGAAACTATGCAGGTAAAATTACAGAGCACGTAAGTAAGTAATATTAACTTACACTTTCGATTTTACGGCTGATATAGATAGTTACGGCTGGTCTAACCAGGCGAATGGTGACTGCCGATTCGGAGCCCGAGCGGAAAATGGTGAAGGAAAACATCGTGAGGAAACCGACATATACCCATAATTTTTCGAAGTCATGTATCATTCACCGACCCGCACTGGGCCAGCGTCGAGGATTATGACCTTGACTCTCGAGAGAAAGGTCCAAGTCCCAACCAAGGTCCAACAGAAGGGACCATTTAGCGGGATCCTTTTTCTAGGTTTACTCACACTATTGCTGTACGATTAATATTGAAATAATAAAAATTAATCGCGTTCGATTGCATTCGCATTAAGAACTTCACAATTATAATCTAAAACTACGTTCACAATACGTTCAGATTCAAAATGTTTTTTTATTTTATTTTTATTTGTTTTACTACGATATAGAGTTTTATATGTATCTATCTATCTATAGAGATCAAGATTTACACGAGTACATACATTAAAGTTCAATACAAAGTCCGTCGGCCATCAATTATAATTGCTATTTTATTTTAAAAGGCACTATAAGTTCACTTCCAAATGAAAATACTATTTTTTTTTAAATACTACTTTATGACTTTTTGTTTTTGGGTGTCCTATGTGTGAACACATAGAACACCCAAATATCTATCTGGATGTCAAATTTGAACGTTCTATATCATCTGAAACTGGAAAATCTTTTATGTATTTATCTTAATCAGTGACTAAAACTATGATTTTTGGACGTTAATATCTAAACTAAATAACCCTTTGAGTTAGGTTTATGAAACTTAGAGCACATATTGACATTTTGCAAGTCTCATTGTGTGAGCAATTCCACAAGTTAATGTGTATTAGTTTTTAAGTTATGAGGAGGACAAAAGTAGCTTCAAATGGTTCATGTAACACATGGTGCGGCTCGCCATTTTACTTGAATGAACTTGGCTGGCCACACTGCCGTGTGTCTAGATCTGTCCACTACCTGTTAGACTTGGTTGGTACCGAGTTGTCGTACTTTTATTAAGTCGGCTTTGATTTAGCATACCGTTTACGAGTAGCCCCGTATTTACATTGACCTGGATGTAGGTACATCTGACATCTTTTGATGTAACGTTCTTATAATATTTACAGCTTGCGATTCGTCCTGGCTTCGGTCGGGTAAATATTTATCAAAAACAAACAAAGAACTCGTAAAAATAGAATTGATTTAAAATATAGTATAGCAATTAGCAATAATTTAACATAGTATTTGTTAAATACTTGATAACTTACCTGCTTACATCGGTCTTATAGACTAATATCGTGTACATTATGTAAATAAATATACCTATATTGTTAATATTTTACTTACCTGCTTATATTTTTAATTTTTTTATGTTATAAAACTGTCATACAATGCTACGGAATAGTATTATTATCTTTACTTGGAAAGTAATTTAAGAAAAAAATCATATAAAATAATTGTTGAAAAAAAACATGTTATTTTCATATATCTGCCCGCCTATTTTTTTAATGACCTATGTATTATGCATAATAATAAATTATTATAGTACGGTGCGGTGGTAGCATGCAAAAGAACTCGGGTGAAGAGGAAGCCGCACTACTTCCCGCCAAATTATTATGATGGCTCAAAACACATCCAGGTGAATTAAATCTGGATACAAAAAACTGTGAACGATCTTTATGCTAGACCTTATTCGTGACGTTCAGTGTCATTAATACATTTTGTGAGACCAAAGAAGATGGAAAATTAACGTGAGACGTAAATATTTACAGTGCTCGTCTGTCTTTAGGTTTTCATGAAATCACAAATCTGTTTACATTGAAACTTTATCAGGTCATGAAAAGAATTTTAAAAAGCAAGTGGAGAAATTCCCTACAAAATCACCAAACCAAACATTGAATATGAAAATTTCACATGAAGTAAAGCAGCCAGACGGTGATAGCACAGTACCTAATCTATTAAAATCATACGCGATTTAGATTCAGATGATTTATGCTTGATAAAGATTTTAACCCATCTGATTCTAATGATTTTAAGAACTATTTTCAAGAAGTCAAACCATCAAAGTCTAAAACTTTATAAACCACAACATTACAAATAAAAAAAAGAAAACTAGTGCAAGTACAGTACCATCTAACAAGAAAAAAATATTGTCAATGCCGTTGTTTCTAATACTGAAAAAGAAACCAAAGACTAAAAGACTGTAAAGAGCTGAAGAAGGTTGGATAAGCGTAGAAGCTCGTTCGATGAGCCTCAAAAACACTGTCTTTATTTCCATCACAGACTACGTAGAGAGATACTCTATTTCCATCTCTCTATCAAAAGCGGAGACCAAAGAGGAATACTTTATCTAAGGCGGAGACACATGAAAAAAGTTGGTGAGTATCAAAACCTGTTAACCGGTAATGTTTATGCACGAGTAATAGTAGTCAGATGGAGTCGGAAGGTGGCCATAGGAATTCCTAAGCTAAACAAGATAAATCCATCGAATTGTAACGCCTTTGAATAGTATATTTGGTTTACTTACGTAAATTCGGTGACAATGCAATAATACGGTACCATGAAGCTGATCTCAAGATGAAGTCGGAAGGCGACCATAGTAATTCCAAAAGAAACAAGATAAATCCGTAGAATTTCGACTCGTTTCAATAGTCTTGACAAGCACTTTCGTGCTGTGCACCAGGGTCCCAAGATGGCGTCGAAAATAGGCCATAGCAACTTGTCAAGCACTCTTGTGTTACGTGATATCCAGGATCTTAAGATATTAAGTTAAGTTAATGCTCTAAAACGTAGAAAATAAATGTTGAATGCAATCAAGCCCACCATTTTATAAAAATTATATTGATATAAATAAAAGCTTGTGGCGTGATTTCAAACAACATAATACATATCTACAAAGTACTATTTCATTCTAACAAAAGGTGTTCTCGCGACAAACTTTTATTTATATTAGTATACATTTTATAAAATGGTGGATTTGATTGCATTCAACATTTATTTTCTACGTTTTAGAGCATTTAAATAAAAGCTTGTTTTTAAAAATATTTTTTAATTAATATTTTATTACTGGCCTAACACCCGAGCTCTAAAAACATCGAAGCGCAAAACGTCATTGCAGGAAACATTTCATATGCATATATCATTATGTATTCTTAGAAACATCTGATTAAATAAAAATGCTAACCCTAATATATGCGCATAGAAATTAAGCAATACAGGAATGCATATCGGAACTGTAAAACGGTGCTAATTATTCTACCAGAAATGTGTGATTAAACTAAATAATGTACGTGTAAGGGGATTACGACACAGAAAGCTGAAAGATACAAAAATAAATAGCACAATTCTGGAACTGTAAGTCTATATGTAAAAGCTGGTGTACACAAAGACGTACGTACGTAATAGAATTGTGCAACGGTATGAGTTAGCATAGATATGTGAAGAAGCTGACTGGTACAAAGATGAACAACAGAATTATGAAACGTTATGAATAAGCGCACCATGGATGTGTGAATAGCTGAAATGTTCAAAGGCGTATAGCAGAATAATTGTAATGTGGTATGAAAAAGCCCACCATAGATGTGTGATAAGCTGAGATATACAAAGATGTGACGTGGTGTAAATTAGTCCAACATAGGTGTGTGACAAAAGCTAATCAATACAAAGATGAATAGCAGGATTGTGGATCGATATGAGTTAGTCGAGAGATATGTTAGAAGCTGAAAAATACATAGAAGTCCAGCAAAATTATGTAACAGAATGAATTAACTCACCATAGATATATGAAGAAGCTGAGTTATATAAAGATGTTCACCAAAATTATTGAACTTTATGAATAAGCCCACTATGGATGTGTGAAAAGCTGAAATATTCAAAGACATATAGCAGAATTGTGATGTGGTATGAATAAGCCCATCATGGGTGTGTGAAAAAGCTAAAAGATACAAAGATGAATAGCAGGATTGTAGATCGCTATGAGTTAGTCTAGAGATATGTTAGAAGCTGAGAAATACATAGATGTCCCGTAAAATTATGCAACATAATTAATTAACTCACCATAGATATGTGAAGAAGCTGAGATAGGTATATAAAGATGTACAGCGGATTTGAAGAGTGGTTTGAGCTAGCCCACCACAGAGGCATGATTGTGGATCGAAGGTGAAAAGGTACACTTTAGAGCAAAATTGTTAAAGGTAAACAGAGACAGGAAGTTGTAATGTGGATCGATATAAGTGAGCTCATCAAAGAAAAGTGAAAACTGAACGGTCAAGGCTTTAGAGCAAAATTGTTAAACGGTATAGGCTATTTTGCCAGAGACCTGAACCGACTTCAAATAGATGAGTTGTAATGACATACACTATTTGTGGTTTTGGATTTGTATGGAACCCATTTGATAACATTGTGAAAAAAGAAATGTAGCTAAACTTATTTTATCGATAATAGGTTTGCGTTTGCTCACCACCTCCATCTCATGTGAGGTTAAGAGATGAGGTTTACTATACGAGAAATCAGGTAACATACATAAAAAAACATAGGGGTCGAATTGATAACCTCCTCCTTTTTTGGAAGTCGGTTAATAAGCAAATTGACAATTGACTGCTATGGTATTAACCTTGAAATAAAAGAAAATCGGCCCATCTGTTTGAGTTCTCAACCAGGTAGCTAAGAACATCTGCTATGGTATTAACCTTGAAATAAAAAACCGCATCGAAATCGGCCCATAGCAGATAGAGAGACACACAGACAGACATCGACGTCACTGAAATTATAACGGCCCATCTTTTTGGTCGGGGATTAAAAACAAGTTTTTATTAAAGCATTTACACAATTTTGTATTGACAGGGTCGAGATTCATAACTTTTGTGAAATCTACAACGTCATCCAGATACGCAATTTTTCAGTTTTTGGTTCATATTTCAAAAACTACTTGACCGATTTCAAAAAGATTTATATGGGACCATTCGGGAAGCACACCCATCCGAACACAAAAAGAAATTTTAAAATCGGTTCAGAGGTTCTCGAGAAATCAGGTAACATACATAAAAAAAAAAAAAAAAAAAAAAAAAAGAATTGATAACCTCCTCCTTTTTTTGGAAGTCGGTTAATAAAAAAACATAGGGGTCGAATTGATAACCTCCTCCTTTTTTTGGAAGTCGGTTAATAAGCAAATTGACAATGACTTACATAAATATCAACGCAGGTCCTAAACTATATGAGGTTAGAAACTTGAAATGTTGTACAGGGTTTCTTTAACAACGTAGGCGAGCACCAAGATTTTTTATAATTCAACTAAACGGTTACTAAAATATTTAATTAAAAGTTCCTAAAAATTATGGTTGACGATAGATTTATAGCATACTAGCGGTCCGACCCGGCTTTACCCGTAGTACATTATATATAGTACTCGGGAATCACGTACATATCCAACGGTGAAAAAATTTTTCAAATCGGTCCAGTTTAAGCGCGTTCAAACAAAAATATTTTTGACATTTTACCGCTTAGTTATGTTTTTCTGTTTCCATGACGACGCCATCCGGCGAAACTGCGCGCTTCTCAGGCAACGTTGCGGTCGTCATTTAAGGACACTAAGATAATTTTTATTTATTTTTAGTTTTAGCCATAGTATGGCATCTTGCACCCCGGTTGGACGCAATGCGTTGTCTAAAATAGTGTCGTTGGAACCCATAATACAGTGCACAGAATGTTCTCAAGTGCGACTTTTTAAGGGACAAAAGGGGCTCGAAATTCATCGGGCTAAATGCCACAAAAATTTGCAAATTCCGCTTTCGGCTCCAATTGCGGGTCAGCAGACCCCAAGTGGCAGTTTCGTGAGCGCTGCTACGCCATTCCAACCTTTTTGGGAAGTGTTGAGCTCACTGAAAAAAATATTTCCGATCCTTAAGCGCATCCCGCGTGGTGCTCGGATTTCGGTGGCTCAAAGTTTATCCTTTGTTATCAAAACTGTTCTATCACAAAATTCGAAAGATGCTTGGGGACATTTACTCACTTTCCCATACAGTGTGCTTTATGTTTTTTGGGGACCGAGTCACCTTCGTCCGTGGGGAAGCACCTATATATATTGAAACCCCGCACGTGGTCCCTGGGTGGTGCTAATCAGGTGACAAACTACCGGTGGTAGGCCTCGGCCGTGGTTGGTTACCACCCACTAGATTAAGTCACGACGCCAAGCGGCCTAGCCGTGTTCCGTTGTGTAGTCTAGTGACACCATTAGGGAAAACGGGTCAGAACAGTTGCTGCATAACTACAAGACCGGTCTGTCACACACCAATACTGTACATCGGGAAGCTAGTCATGGAGGGTAGCGGGATCCGAGGCACGGTTGCCGCGACCGACCGCTGATAGTTGGGGGCCCAAGTAGTGAGCTAGCCACTCATGAAAGGCTGCCCCGCCATCTAGCGAAAAATCCCGGGATGCGCTATCCTGCCGGTTGGCGACCGGATGACAAGGCCAGATAGACATCCCCGGGGGGGCTCGGGCGTCCCCGCAGTCTCCAGGCTAGCTCCCCAATGGTGTATTTGTGTTGTGTGTTGTGACCAATGGTCAGTAGTGTGTGGCCTCGTTCTACTGCCGTTTTCCCACCGATCTTCTCTCAACAAATAAAACATGAAAATACAAACAAAAGAACAAAGTAAAGAGCGGCTGCACGCCTTGTCGATTAAAGTGCACCTCACGAATATCCGAGGTTTGAACTCAAATCTCACAGCAGTCCACCATCACCTCGAGACTGAGCAGCCGTCGCTCTTGTTTCTTACGGAGACGCAGATAGGTTGTCCGTCGGATGTGGCGTACCTAACGTATCCAGGTTACACCCTGGAGCACAAATTTCGGCCCCGTGCTGGAGTGTGCCTGTACGCCCGTGACGACATCTGCTGTCGGCGTCTCCGTAACTTAGAGGACACAAGATTCTCCGTCCTTTGGGTATTGATAGACACAGGCATAGACAAAATTCTCTACGCCTGTGTATATCGGTCGCACAGTGGTGACCAGGAGACAACTAGGCTTATGGATTATTTAAGTGAGGCGGCGGACGCGGCTCAACAGAAGTACCCTTCAGCCCAATTAGTGTTACTGGGGGATTTTAACGGCCATCATAAGGAATGGCTGTACCCATACCAGGACACTGACCACGCTGGGCAGGAAATGAGAAAGCTAGCTTTATCGTTAGACCTAACCCAGCTGGTCCAAGAGGCCACAAGAGTACCCGACGTTGAGTCGCATACACCTTATTGCTTAGACCTCCTGCTGACAACAGATCCAGACCGTTATTCCGTGGTGGTATCTTCGCCGTTAGGCAGCTCCGACCACTGTCTGGTGAAGTCAGTATCTGTCTACCATCCGCCAGATCTCAGCCCTAGAGGCAACCGGCGGATGTGGCGATACAAGTCAGCAGATTGGGACGAGATGCGCTTTTTCTTTGCATCTTACCCATGGCAGCCATTGTGCTTCACTTCTGGTAATCCTCAGTCTGCGCGGATGCTGTGACTAATGTAATACGAACGGCTATGGAATATTTCATTCCATACTCTGACGTCACATTATCCAGCAAAGCTCGCCCTTGGTTTGGTTCTCAATGTAAAAGTGCTGAAGCATTTAAACATGGGACCTACCTAGCTTGGGTTGATGCTCGACAGCGTAGGGCAAAGGATATACACCAGAAGAAGAAAGCGTTCAACAAGGCTGCTAAGGCATGCAAAAAGGTTCTTCAGAGGGCTCGTTTTGACCACATTAGTCGAATAGGGAACAAACTAGCTTCGTACCCTGCGGGCAGCAAAGCGTTTTGGTCCCTAGCTAAATTGGTCGAATCGAACTTCTGCCGCCCCTCACTGCCTCCAATGCTGAAACCTGATGGGACACTGGCTCACACCGCAATGGAGAAGGCAAACTTGTTTGCATCTCAGTTTGCGGAATCTTCGCGTCTAGATGCTGGTAGCGCGACATCTCCTACTTCACCTGGCTGTCCGACTTCTATGTCAGAAATACATATTCGCCAAATGGAGGTTCGCAAAGTGCTACGCAATCTGGACGTGAATAAGGCTAGTGGCCCAGATGGTATTCCTGCAGTAGTGTTGAAGGCTTGTGCGCCTGAGTTGTCTCCAATACTGACGCGCCTGTATAGACTCTCTCTCGAAACTGGGCAAGTACCGAAGTCTTGGAAGCTTGCCAACGTGCAACCAGTACCCAAGAAAGGTAGTCGTGCTGACCCTACCAACTACAGGCCAATCTCGGTCACGTCCATACTCTGCAAGACTATGGAACGTGTCTTAAACCACAGGCTCCTGGCGTACCTAGAATCGAACGATCTCCTCAGTGACCGACAATACGGGTTTCGCCGAAACCGGTCCACCGGGGATATTCTAGCGTACGTCACTCACATCTGGAGTGAAGCTATCGAGAAACACGGGGAAGCACTTGCAGTCTCCTGGATATCTCGAAGGCTTTCGATAGGGTTTGGCACGATGGCCTTTTAAGCAAGCTTTCAGCTTATGGTTTGTCTCCAGGTTTTATAACGTGGATATCGGACTTTTTGAGGGATCGATCCATACGAGTGGTCATTGATGGCTGCTCGTCGGATCAAATGGCTATTAATGCCGGAGCCCCTCAAGGGTCGGTGCTCTCTGCGACACTCTTTCTGCTACATATCAACGATCTGTTGAAGCCCGGTATCTTTGGGTACGCAGATGATAGCACCGTTGTAGAGAGCTACATATCGAGCGCGAGAGCCAATAGGCAACAAACTGAGGTACTGAGAGAGAGTTTGATCGAGCGTTTAAACTTGACCCTTGAGGCAGTCTCTAAATGGGGCGATGCCAATCTGGTCAAGTTTAACGAGGAAAGACGCAGGCGTGTCTGTTCTCCGCAAAAGAGTCCTTTCCAACAGACTCCTACTTTTCGCGGTGTATCCGTGCCGGTATCCGACCATCTCGAGCTGTTGGGTGTTACTTTGTCATCGACTCTCAATTTTGGCTCGTATATCGAATCTAAGGCTAAATTAGCTGCCAAAAAACTAGGTGTCCTCTCAAAGGTGCGAAGGTACTTCAAATCTGAACAGTTGCTCACGTTATACCAAGCACAGATTCGCTCCTGTATGGAGTACTGCTCGCACCTTTGGGATGGATCGGCTAAGTATCAGCTGGAAGCTCTGGAATCGATCGAGAGACGTGCCAAAAGGCTCATAGGCAATGGCATTCTCGTGCGAAAAAGACTGCAAAGTCTCGAACATCGCCGGAAAATTGCTAGCTTATCGGTTTTTTATCGGATCCACTTCGGAGAGTGTGCGACTGATTTGTACGATCTAATACCACCTTGCCCTTTTTTCTATCGGAATGCTCGTAGCTCGAAAAAGCGACATCGTTTCATGGTTGATGTTCCAAAGACACGAACGAAGAGATTTGACTCTACTTTTGTGATAAGAACGTCTAGGCTGTGGAATACGTTGCCTGAGAGGGTTTTTCCCGATAGTTACAATCTTTGTGTCTTCAAATCGAGAGTGAATCGGTTTCTTCTAGGTAAACACGCTTCATCGTAGACCGCATCATCGTTTAACATCAGGCGAGATGGCGGTCAAGTGTAAACCTATAAAAGTTAAAAAAAAAAAAAAAAATGTACCTTTAGAACCGTCGAAAAAAAAAGAAAACTGCATTAAGTACACTGCATCAGTGGAAAACTCTTTAGATTTGAATAGTTTTATTCCGCCTAAGCAGCGGAATAACCAAAATTCTAAAAAAAGTTATGATTCAGCTAGAGAACAAGAGAAGTAGAGAACAAAATTAGCAATGGCGACATCAAAGGCGCTGCACGTATTCTATTATTCAGTGACACTATTGCGCCAAATACAACACACACCATTGAGTCACTTCGTGACAAACATCCACCTGCGACAACTAATCTCCACCTCCCTGATCCACCACAATCAGATGACATCACTATTGATCACACATCGCAGGAGGTTACGGCTGCGATTACATCTTTTTTGAGTGGCTCAGCCGGAGGTCTAGATGGCCTGACATCTCAACATCTAAAAGGTCTTCTATATTTTAGCTCTGGTGAGGTCGGAGAGTCCCTCTTGAGAGATCTAACCTCTTTAGTTAATCTCATGTTATCTGGTCGAGTCAGTAGTGACATTGTCGAAGTTTTGTACGGCGCTAATCTGTGCGCACTTTCCAAAAAGATAGTGGGATCAGGCCAATCGCTGTCGGCACCACATGTCGTCGCCTTGCTGCCAAGGTGGGTTGTAGGAAAAAGGTCGCTCTTTTGAGCTCCCTTTTCCAACCAATACAACTTGGTTTTGGTTCGCGGGGTGGATGTAAGGCTGCCGTTCATTCTGTCCGGACCTTCCTTCACCAAAATTGGGGAGAGATGCTGTTAAAGGTGGACGTCAAAAACGCCTTTAATTTGGTTGATCGAGGAGCCCTGTTGGCCCAAATCAAGGATAAAATTCCTGATCTGTACAATTTTCTTTGGCATTGTTATTGCAAGCCCACAAAATTGACTTATCAAAACAATAATATGCTATCCTCCATTGGCTGTCAACAGGGTGATCCCTTCGGCCCTGCAACCGTCGCCCTGGCCACTCACCCTATCATTCAACGTCTCCAGTCCAAACTAAACGTTTGGTACTTGGACGACGGAACGTTAGGGGGCGATGTGAATACTGTTTTAACTGATTTACAAAAACTCATAGACGGTTTTCGTCTCATTGGTTTGGAACTAAATTTCTCAAAATGCGAACTTTTTGTTTGCGACACATGTCCAGATAAAGATTCAATAATACAGAAATTTAACAATCTGGCCCCAACATCAAATCAGTTGACAAGTGTTCCCTGCGCCTCCTGGGTTCACCGATATTAGACGTGTCGTTTACACCTTTTGTCGAGGAAAAAATTCGCGAGACGAGAGCCTCCGATAGGCTACTCAAAGTAAACGCCCATATGGCGTTTACAATTATTCAGCATTGTCTCTTTGTTCCAAAATTTATGTACGCTTTACGAGGAGGCCTAGGGGTCCGCCAAATTTCAAGTGTAGCTTTAACGGCATTCTTGTCCTCAGTACTCAAAATCTAATCGAAAAAATTCTTGCACCCTCATTAGGCCCTTCGGATGTAGTAGTAGCTAATTTGTGCGAGGCTAAGAATGCTTGGAGGCTGGCTTGTCCAAACAACGATTTCCCCAGATGTCTGTTATCTCAGAGACAGTGGGATCGACTGATCTGCGATCTAGCATGGAACTCTCTTCTCGATACGAGTCCTAGTATCGCGGATCGTGCTCGTATCCTTGCTGTGTCTGTGTGGGAATCGGGCCTTTGGTTACAAGCTTTGCCATCTTTCAATACCGGTAGCCTATTGGATCCAACTGCATTTCGTCTAGCTGTTAGCTTGCGCTTGGGTGCGAGGTGCTACGTAGCCCATCGCTGCCATTGTGGTACTGTCGTCGACCAATTCGGGCACCACGGTCTCTCTTGTTCGAAGAGCGCTGGTCGTATTGGCCGCCACGCCAGCCTGATCGACATCATACGCCGGGCTTTTTCCACCGCCAATATCCTCGAACATATAGCCATACTCGAACCGAGTGGTCTTGCGCGTGACGATGGCAAAAGACCTGACAGCATGACTGTTGTGCCTTGGAAGTTGGGTCGGCCCCTAGTGTGGAACTTGCGTCGATACTCTGGCACCATCACATCTTCCAGAAACACATAGTAGGGCCGGTGCAGGGGCTAATTCAGCTGAGCGACTCAAACGGCGCAATTATGCAACCCTCGGAAGTGGTTACATATTTGAGCCCTTTGGGGTTGAGACATTGGGCCCGTGCGGGCTCACCTCATCTTCAAAAGCCTATCCGAGCGCTTGGTCGACGCGACGCGTGACCAAAATGCTGGCGTTTATTTGGCCCAACGCATAAGCATTGCCTTCAGCGTGGTAATGCCGCTAGCATGCTGGGTACGCTTCCGATTGGTAGTGGGCTTGAACACCTTGATTATCTGTGGACCTACAGTGGTCAATAGATAATTCAAGTGTGCTTAGTGTAAGTAGTTAGTTAGGTAGGCTTGTAGTGTAGTGTAATTCTCATTGTATTTTAGTTATGTTAATAAAGGCTGTGTCCAGTAAAAAAAACAAAAATCGTTCGTCCACTGCTGGACATAAGCCTTTCTAATATTGTGCCACCGAATCCGGTCCTCGGCTCTCCTTATCCATCCGCTTCCGGCCACTTTCTTCAGGTCGTCGGTCCACCAAGCGGGAGGCCGTCCCACGGGACGACTTGAACGTGGTTTCCACTCCAGAACCCATCTCCCTCCACGTCCATCGGCTTTGCAACATATGTGCCCCGCCCACTGCCACTTCAACTTGCTTATTCTCAAGGCTATGTCGGTTGGCTTAGTTCTCCGTCGGATATCGTCGTTGCGGATTCTTTCCTTCAGAGAGACTCCCTCTCCATAGCTCGCTATGCAACTTGGAATTTGAGGAATTTGGAAAATATAATAATACTAGAAAACCCCTATACCTACCATTAGAAACATATCTAAAAACTTTCTAGATTTGGTAGGTATTTGAATTTTAAATCCGAACTTTGTCAGTTGTTATTGGCAGCTAGCAGCTGTTTCTATTGACGCAGTTTGCTACATAAATTAATATATAATAATATTTAATACATTGTTTGTTTTAGTATTTAGTTATCAATTTACTCCTATTTTTCTATTTGCTCTTTGTTTGTGAACGGTTACATACCACGGTTGCTATAAGGCCGCCAGTTGTTACTAAATGTTGTTTATTTTAGGTTGTTGTTTCCTAACATTATTTCTATTTTTTTTTTGTAAAGAGTTTATCTATCTATTAATTTATAAGGCCACCTAGAAAGTTTGGCAAAAAAAAGTTCACTGGCCACTTGTAATCTATACTAATATTATAAAGCTGAAGAGGTTGTTTGTTTCTTTATTTGTTTGTTTGTTTGTTTGAACGCTAGGATCTCGGGAAGTACTGGTCCGGATTGAAAGATTATTTTTCTATTGGATAGTCCATTTATCGAAGAAGGCTATAAGCTATAGAAAATAACGCTACTATTAATAGAAGCGGAGCATGAATCAAGAATGTAACAAAATCGGGAAAAAATATTCCTTATTGAGGGTTTTCGTACGTTTCGTGCTTTGACATGACACATGACAGCATGTGTCTACGATTGCGTCATTGAATATCACTTAGATAGATTACATACCTCTTGAATATAAAACCTTTGCTAATCATTTTTTCTTTCTAAATCTGAGTTGGTACAACCAATTTCCAACAGGTGGCGTAGCAGGTAGCTGAAGAGGTGTTTTGTTTGAAAACGATATTCTCAGGAATGGCTGAACCGATTTCAGTAATTCTTTCACCGTTGCATATGACGGGATCCTGATGAGTATGTACTACATAGTGTACCACGGGCAACGCCGGGGCGGACATCTAGTGACTTTAGAAGAACAAAATTAAAAGTTTTGACTAACCTCCCGACTACCTCGGATCTCTGTATAACGTTCTACTAGTCAAGCCCTTTCATTTGATACCCACGTTAAGGGAGTTGTGAAAAAAGAAATTTATTTCGTCATTTTGTGGTAGCGGCCATTTTGAATTTAAATTTGTCATAGTGCAAAGTATTCTACTAGTCAAGTCCTTTCACTTGATACCCATATTGAGGTAGTAGTGAAAAAAATGATATAATTCAGCATATTATGGTAGCGGCCATCTTGGATTTGAAATTTGTTAAAGTGTGTAGTATTCTACTGGTCAAGCTCTTTCATTTGATACCCATATTGAGGTAGGTTGTGAAGAAATATTTTGTCCTCCATTTTGTGGAGGCGGCCATTTTGAATCGATATTAACCAAACATAGCTAAGATACATGGATATTAAGCTACAATTATAAAAACCGCATCGAAATCGGCCCATCCGTTTGAGCTCTACGGTGCCACAGACAGACAGACATTGACGTCAAACTTAAACCACCCCTTTTTTGGTCGGGGGCTAAAAACTTCGATTATTTGAAAGTAAAACTACCTCTGTTCAATTTTCAAATTGCCTTCTGCTTTTTTTGAGAGCCAATTCTAATTTTCCTGTCTTATTAAAAAATGGATCTGCGTGGAGAACATTATCGTGCTTCTTTTATTTTAGTCAAATTTATTTTTAAGCTTTAAACATTTATCTGCAAAACTACCATAACTATATGCAATAAAACCGGTTAACTTAAAACATTTTTTACTATTTAATTCATTTATTGCCTCATTATTGCAAGGTTTCTTATGTCAATCCCTTTTATTTAATACCCATATTGATGGGATTGAAAAAAAAATTGTTATCCGCCATTTTGTAGCGGCGGCCACCTTAAATTTACAATAAATTTTAGTATACATAATTGTATTATCATCAAAACCAAAGTCGTGTACCAAATTTTAGATCAATCGGTTGTCAGAAAGAGAGTGAAATTTCAATTACAATTTAGTAATTAAAATTTCGACCCAAGAAAAAAACAAACGAAGTAAGCTAAATAAAATCTTTGGCGATTTTTTGTAATTTAATAAAACAAAAATACGTGTCCTATATTTTTTCATAATCTACTTGACCGACTAATTAGAATGGTATATTTTTGACCCAGTCACCATTCCCATTCGCCGCTGCACTAACCCGACATACAATGAGTCTCTGGAAGATACAACGGCACCACGCCATCAACGCAAGTTGCGTCTCACACTTAGGGGCCATTTTAATTTCCTTGCCATAACAGTCATACTGATGGGGGGGGTCTGTAAGTAAAACTGTCTTAGCTTTGATATTGCTGTCTCTTTTCTTTTCGCTTGAAATGATAGAGACAACAATAGCAAAGCCATAGCCGATTTAGTTAGGTGGTAGAAGGGCCGGTCTTTTACTATCGTCACGCGCAATGATGATGCGAGTACATATGTCTGAAAATTTTGCATGGAAAAAGACTCAGCGTATGATATCATATTATTCGATTGAAATATAAAAAATTGACATATGTCCGTAACAACTGCATACGCAAACAAAGTAGCAGGTTCGGCTTCAGTGCAAAAAGTAAGTAATCACTACTTCAGTGTTCGTGTTGACGTGGGTGGGGTATTTTCTTCTGGAATTGGTCTTTATTTTGACACAAACATTTTTAGATTATCGAAATTAAAGCAATGAAAATAAGCTAAATACAAGCAAACAAACACACCCTTACACACGTCCTCCTTCTCATACAAATACGCACAAACAGTTATGTCAAACTTATAATACCCCGTCGCTTTTTGCGTCGGGGGTTATAAAGATCAAAAGACTCGTGACTTGAGCTCAGACAATGTTGAAACATGGTGTACACGTGTACACTCAAAATACGTTTTCGGATATATTAATGCAATACTGCAATCATATGAATATAATACGGTATAGTTTGCTCACGCCACGAAAATACGAAAATATGTATTATAGCTACGTCTGTGACGGCCTTAGGTCGGACTGGACTGGCTAGGTATATCATATGTGGGTTATCCCAAGTTAAGTTATTGGGTGGGTGTATTCATTTAAAATAAGAATTTTTCACAATTTACAAATTCCAGATAGTGTAACAACCACTTTTGTTATCGTAGTAACACATTATTAATTTTAAAAGTTATGCATAGTAAGTAAGTATTCATTTGACGATCCCTACTTTTCAATTAAGAATTTGCGGAAAATGTATTTATTGAGTTCCCGTAATCCTTAGTGCTTTCCGACTATTGTTGTCAATAACAAGTCTAGGATGGGGATTCCAATGTAATCTTGGTGAATTCTAGAGACGCTCTCTATTGCAGAAAATGAGACTTACAACCATTGAAGACTTGTAAGCCCAATAGCTTTTGGCCTAATGGAAAGCTTATGAATAGTGGAGAATTAGGGTCACGGTGACTCCAAGTCACCTCTCAACATATAAACATAACTACTCAGCGTGGTAATACCGCCAACATATGGCTTGCTCATCTTCATTACCTTTAGGCTTTTGTCGGTATAAGGTCAATTTAGATCTGCATGTCTAATTATGTTATTTAGTTAGGTAAGTAGTTACTTAGTATAGTTGTCATTGTAATTTAGGTAGGAACATCTCTGTCCAGAAAAAAATGGTAAACAGTCTTTACATAACACTAATTAGCTCTACGAGTATATACCAATAATAATTTAATCGGACTCATTGTTTTACATGAAAAAAAACAAAGTTTATTCTCAGTTTATAGGTAGTCGTATTTTACTAATATATTTTGGTTTGCTAACTTTCTTATCTGTGTGTTCCTCCTATGAAATTAAATCTGGCTTTCAATGCGAAGTAGCTCGATTTGAAGGCAAACAAATCAAGGATTTTCCTCTTTCTTTGGCTTCCTTTTGCTTTAAATTACCTATTTACAATAGAATTTATGTTTGTGCTTTCTTGTGATACTTAAATAACTTATTTTTATAATTTAAATAATTGACACCAAGTGATTTATTAGATTGTTCAACCATTCACAGTCAAGAATATCGTGTGTATTTGAGATAACAATATGAGGAGTCTATGCGTTTTCAAAAACTAAGCTAAGCCTTTAAAAAAAAACTTGAAATAAACTATTTTTATTTAACAGACTTCAAAAAAGGAGTAGGCTCTCTATTCGGCTGTATGTTTTTTTGTTTGTATGTTCCTCGTTTCTATCAATTTTCGTTTATTCGTCACAAACTTTAATTATATCTAAAATAGCTTTGCTAAAAATTTAACAGTATTTTGGTTCGCGTAATTCTAAGTGCTAAAGCTATGTGGCGAAAACGCTGGATTTCGCAATGATGTGGTCGAACATGACAAGTGATGGCAAGTGTGATACGAGATTTTCATCATCACTGGCTTTGACGGTGGAAATCTTTGTGAGGAAACCGGCGTGTTCAAGTGATATCTTCTCCAAGAAGGACATGGCACCCACCAACACGCAATAGTCAAACATTGGATTATGTAGATTAAAAGTACCATTTGTGCTAGTCCAGAATATTATTCCAAATTTCAACCCAATCCGTCCAGTCATTCCAACGTAATTGAGCAACAAACATTCAAACCTTCACATTCATAATTTTAGCAGGAAGTAATCAAATCTTCAATCTCTAAATAATGTTCTTTGTCCACAGTTAAGTACGTTTATTTTTCTATTAAAAAGAAATAACCCATATCAGGCGTCGGCACTTACATAAGAACTCCGGCTTTCTAAACTCATTAGTCTTGGAACTTCAACAGGCAAAAGGTACGTAAAAGGTATGCAATAAAAACCTTGCCTATTCCTGGCCTGAGCTGGGAAATTCGCATCGCATGCATTCCTAGCGAAGTCGTTCGGCTAGAAACGTCGGAATGCATGCCTTTGAGTGACATTCCCTCGCAAGAGCACTCCGCTGATTTTAGGAATAAAATTTTATCTGCAAACTAGTATTACTTGTAAGAAGATTCAAACACAAATACAAATGTAAAATCTTGATATTTCTAAGAGCTGAACTTTTCGTTCGATTTCGACTCAACATTTTCAGCTGTCGATACCATTTATTATGTGCCTAAGATAGCCGATATTTTCGTGCCTAAAATATTATGTGTTGAGCGCGAGCATGCTGCCATACTCGGCATTTATGGACAACGCTATGGGTATGGATGACGATGGAACACAAGTTGATGCTTCCAAACCTGAACACCAAACATAATAAAGAACAAACGTTATAAGAGAGTCCATAAGTATTATATCAGCTCTCTGGCTGCCATCTTACAAGATTTGCTTAGTTAGGGGTCAGATGGTGTTATGTGTGAAATGTCCACCTATATTTATTTAATTTATTTAGTAATTTCAAAAAAAATTATCTATACAATTTTTTTTATTTGACATATCTGAGATTGTGTTTGATTTCTTTTGATATAGATCCGTCACCGGAAAATAACAAGAACCGTTAGTTGATCAATGCTCTAGGTAGTTGATTAACTTCCGGCAAATAGCAAACACAGTGACACGTACCTATTTGGAACATGAAAAGTCAAAATGATAACTTAGCACTGCACTGCGCTCGTCACCCAGAGATCTAAGATGTTATGTCACTAAGCTCTGTAATTAATCTGGAAACATTGCCCTGTATAATAATGTTTTACATGTTTATTTATGAATTAAAACTACATAATGCATTAAAATTAAAACTAGGAAGGATAGCAGTTAATCAAGCTCAACTTATACGAGTAGGTAGTTGACAATTTTGCCGGGCGGTGTAGACAATTAATTATTCGTCATCTCAATAGATAATAGTTATCTTCAACGCAAAAAGTATTAAGTGTGTAAAGTACATAAGTAGAACTATTTTCGCACAAAATATTAAACCGACTTCAAAACCACAAATTGGCACTCAAATGCGAAAAATAAATTAAAATCATTATTATAAGCGCTACTCACTCATCTATTTGAAGTCGGCGCCAGCCAAGTGTACGAGGGGTGATCCAAAAGTAATGATAATCAATAATAAACACAATGAATAAAATCAAAAACTAAATTTATTTCTCAACATAGTCTCCTAGCAAGTCTATACATTTAGTCCATCTCTTTTCTAAACCTAAAATTCCCTTAGAAAAAAAATCTTTATCTTGACTCTCAAAAAAGTCCTCAACCGCGGCCATCACGTCGCTATCATCGTCAAATTTCTTGCCCCGGAGGTGTTCCTTGAGTCGTGGAAAGAGATAGAAGTCACTGGGGGCTAGATCTGGTGAATAGGGGGGGTGTTCCACCAGCTCAAAGCCCGCTTCCTGAATGGCAGCCATGGCAATTGCAGCTTTGTGAACCGGTGCGTTGTCTTGATGGAACAGCACTCCAGCCCGCAGTTTGCCTCGCCTTTTCTCCTTAATAGCCTCCCGCAATCTTCTTATTTGTTCTGCATAGTAGGAGCCTGTAATAGTGGCCCCTTTTCCAAGTAATCCACCATGATTATTCCTTCAGCGTCCCAAAAACAGACGCCATAACCTTCCCTGCTGAGCTTGACACTTTGAATTTCTTCGGCGTCGGTTCATCGGATCGTTTCCATGTCATCGATTGTTGTTTTGTTTCAGGATCAAAATGGTGGATCCAGGTTTCGTCCATGGTCACAAAACGTGACAAAAAATTATCCTTGTCTGCCTGGAACTTTTCGAGATTTGCTCTTGACATGTCGACTCGTTTCTTCTTTTGCTCGTCGTTTAACATTTTCGGTACCCAACGCGCGGAGACCTTTCTCATATGCAATTCGTTCACAAGGATTCTTTGAATGCTGCCATATGAGATCCCTGTGACCTCAGCTACATGCCTGATAGTCACTCTTCGATCTTCAATACAACTTCTTCAACTTTTTCACATTTTCTCCAGTGAGGGACGTGGATGGGCGCCCTTCGCGGTGTTCGTCTTCCGTCGATGTTCTTCCCAGCTTAAACTCCATAGCCCAGCGTGCAACTGTGGAATATGGAGGAGAACAGTCCCCTAATGTTTCCACCAAGTCGCTGTGTATGTCTTTGGTAGACATTTTTTTCAAGGAGAGGTATTTAATGACAGCTCTGATTTCGTGTTTTTCCATTTTGATGTTCACTCCTTGACAGTCCGTATTCAAATGAATGTAGCTCCCGGGAATCGTGGCCTATTTATATGATTTTTTTTTCCTGAACTAGTGGGTAATTGAGCAAGTGACTGTAATTTTTTTGTATTTTTGTGTGCACTAGAAATAACTGATTATCATTACTTTTGGATCACCCCTCGTACTTTCTACGTGCCTACATAGTATCAATCTACTAACTTTATGACCTGACTGGCACCGACTTTAAATATATGAGTGAGTAGCGCTTATAATAATGATCTTAATACATAAAAAAACATACTGATCGAGTTGATAACCTCGTCTTTTTTGGAAGTCGGTTAAAAATGTTGACTAGCTCTCCTAGCTTTGGGGTGTCGGGTTTTCGTGACGGTGCGGTGCCGGTGTGCGTGTGTATCGTAATATTTGACTCTCAAAATAATATAAGTATCCCTAAAGGTACAACTTCGCGCTGAGACCGCGAGACAAGACCGCGACAGGAGACCGCGACAGGAGACTGCGACAGGAGACCGCGACCGGAGACCGCGACAGGCACTTGACTCTATAGAATTGTATGGGCGCCAGTTCTTGCCCAGACCACGCCACATGTCTCGCGACACCGCGGCATCGACATCGCGGCACCGAGACCGCGTGTCGGTCGGTCTCCTGTCCACAGAGTCAAGTGCCTGTCGCGGTCTCGTGTCGCGGTCTTCGGGTGAACTTGTACCTTTACGCACCAACAGAAGTACGAGTATTATAACAAAAAGCCTTAATGTACGTAGGTTTATTCTGTAAATAATAATAAGTGTTTGTCACCAACAGTGATGTCTTAAAATTACATTATGTTTACTATTACAAAATTATAAGGAAGTAATTTACCATCATAATAGAACATTTACTTACATAATCAGGTTTACGATAGGCATACACGTGTCCAACTTTTGAGGAAATAAGTAGGCACTAAAATGTTCGAGGGTTGTGACGTGTTTATACCCATACTTGTATGTATAATTGTATATAATCATTAGCATTGCACGTTATGTTCCTATTGTTGGATCTTATGGTATTCCCTCAAAAGGAGAGTGAAGTCCAAAATTCCCTACACGAGATCGCAATACCTATCAGCGAATCTGTCACTCTATTACATCCTTGAGGTGACCACGCAATTTATTACTCACTGTTGCTAATACTTGCGATTTGCGCTTGCACAATATCTTCTTCCAATGCTGGACTTTGCAAATGTCTGCTATCTTGATTTCGGAGCAGATCAGCTTGAAAAGTGTGAGCACCTCGAAAATTATTGTATTGGGCAAATCGGATTACGTGTATCAGTTTCGTATTCAGCTGTAATGGCTCCCCATTTGCTACTTTATTTAGTTTTAGTTCGAATAACTTTTGTTTATTTTAAATTAAGTTCAATATTGTATCTATCTGTCACTGCCCAAGCGTGAGTTGGCGTATGACATGTGTGAATCCTTGAAAGATAATTAATTATATTCCTTAGAACATGCCAGTTTCCTCATTTCATGTTTTCCTACACCGTTAAAGCTAGCGATGGGAACAAATTCGTATATCTTCTTGGAAAAAAAACTCAGAGGTACAGACGAGGTTTGAACCTATGACATCACGATTGACCGCAGGTTTTAATCACTAAGGTCCCTAGTACACGGCGCATTTTAAACGAGCAGACGATGCGAAGACGACGCATGTATACGGGCTTCAAACGAGATCCGAACACAACCGTGTAACCTAAGCACATGGACCAATCGTGACCCTAGTGCTCGTGCTAGTCTAGTGCTCGTATACTCGCAGACACAGCGATACAGTCACTCTGTAGTCGCTTGTAGCTTCCAGGCTTACATGTTTTATTAAAATACTCTTCGTAAGTTGTACAATGACCCGAATATGTGACAATGACCAATAGTGATCCCCTGTTCTCCGCTCCCTTTTACGCGCTTCAAACGAGTTTCGAACGCGCTTTACGCGCGCGTATTTGTATTGCGTTTTACGCGATTTTAAACCTATACAAACGCAAAAAATCGGCAGCAACGGCGCAGAAGGCAGAATACGTACGATCCTGAAACGCACGTCGTCTGCGCGTTAAAATATGCCGTGTACTCGGGCCCTTAGTAACCACGCTTAAATTAAGGTGCTGAAAATTACGATAAAGCAAACTGCGTCTGCGATGGTGATGCTGGTTAGCTGTAAGTAGAGTTTTCCAAGTTTTGGCGGTTATCCGGCTGCTTTAGAACTACTGTACCTATATCAATTCATCTAACACCATTAGACGTTGTTTCCATAAGGTTAACTATATTTTATGAGTACCTTTTAATTAAAATTAGGTGAAGTCAGAAATTAGATTGAAAAAAAAACTGGTATTATTCAAAGATTTTTTTTGAATTTTAGTAGTGGTAGGACTCTTGGCAGAGTCCGCCTGGGGAAGTACCACATCTTTGCCAGTTATTCTACCGCCAAGCAGTAATGTGCAAACATTACTGTGTTACGGTTTGAAGGGAAAAGTTTCCAGAGAAATTACAGGGCTTAGAGATTTAAGATCTTAGATATCTGGGTGACGAGCGCAGTGCAGTGCTAGGTAATGATTTGAACTCTTCATGTTCCAATAGCAGCGTGTCACTGTGGTGTTATGTGTCAGGCATGTTGCTTACCATCAGGCACATGTCCTGATCGTCTCGTCACTCTTTATTTAAAAGAAAAAAAAAGTTTTTTTACGACTTGAGAAAACTTTAAGCTAAGATTAACGTGAATATCCAAGAAAATTGCGGTTTCGTCGAGTATGTAATATATTTTATTTACTTGTCTTTGTTTGCAATAAGCAGACATTTTTAACCCCCGACCAAAAAAATGGGTGTTATAAGTTTGACGTCGATGTCTGTCTGTCTGTCTGTCTGTCTGTCTGTCTGTCTGTCTGTCTGTCTGTCTGTCTGTCTGTCTGTCTGTCTGTCTGTCTGTGTGTGTGTCTGTCTGTGGCACCGTAGAGCTCAAACGAATGGGCCGATTTCGATGCGGATTTTTTTATTTGAAAGTTAATATCCGTGCGGGTGTTCTTAGCTATGTTTGGTTTATATCGATTCAAAATGGCCGCCTCCACAAAATGGCGGACAAAATATTTCTTCACAACCTACCTCAATATGGGTATCAAATGAAAGGGCTTGACTAGCAGACTACTATACGCTATAACAATTTCACTACTACCGCAATATGGGTATCAAATGAAAGGGCTTGACTAGTAGAATGTTGTACAGATAACAAATCTAAGGTAGTCGGGGGTTAATCAAAATTTTTAATTTTGTTCTTGGACGTAATGCTGATAATGTTGTCACATAAATATTTATATTGTAGAGTAAGAATAAGAATTTAAATAAGAATGTAGTTAAGAGCTGTTTCAAATTAGCGTTTTATACGCGCCTATATAAACCCGTTTTTGGACTCGTATACGCACGCCTTTTCACAACACGCTCAACTCGTGTGATCGAGTGATGACGCACTTCTAAGCTCTCAGCTCTCGTATAAACGCACCGCCTAGTCTGCCATTTGTTGTTGTTGGATAATTGGAGGGATGGTGCAGCGCCATGAATTCGGCGAGTGGGTTTGATAACGACTAGCATTAAAGTGGGCGTCGCTTGATTCGGGTCTCTTGTCGCTATTGCTCTGGGTCTTGCTTATTCTTGGTCTTGTCTCTGTCTCTCGTATCCATCCGTCTAAGCAAATGGTTGATACTGAGCAAAGTTTAGTACCTATAACCATTACATTCAGTAATAATAAGTATTATAACTAACATATCTGTTTTTAATTGCGTACTGATTATGTATGCGATGGCGGAAAATTTTCTTGGCCACTTTCTTTCTCTGTCGTCTAGGGTTTTGCAAAAGTGCGAAAGTGGCATTAGAGTCTTGCAATGTGACGACAGTACCCTCTCGGGGTACATCAGAAATATAACAATAAACTAGGAATAAATAACATTTATATACCATATGTTGGATTTCGATTCATCCTACTAAATGCAGTTTAAACCTGAATGTACTGTTAATTACTAAATATATATTTTAAGTAATTAGCAGCACATTCAGGTTTAAACTCACACTATTAAAACTACGCTGACTTTATAGTTTAGGTTATAACAGCACAGAATTCAAAGCGATTCTTAAACGCGCGTGTAAGTGCGTATGACGAAACGCCCGTAGGTGCACTCGTAAAAAAATACGCTAATCTGAAACCGTAAGATGTCAACGAACTTGCCACTTGTCCATGCATATAATTACAATTAAACTGCAAAAGAGTCGTGTGTGTACTTGGAAATAAAGTAATTTAATAAAAGTGTCTGGACTATTTGGAATCTATAATTGTTTTTGCCTATCACGCTTCATCTCACTTGACAATATCATGATCATCATCTTAATGTCACTTTTGCTAGCTAATCCTCATGCCAGAGATCTTATTTCTTAAATGGAATTACCTCATTCATTACACATGCAATTCCTTCAAAGAAACACCCTTATTTATGTTATTATATTATGTATACGTTCAAACTTTCACGTTTATAATATTAGTGGGTCATCCATATTTATCATCAAACGTTACTCATCTATTGAATTCACGATCTGTACTTCCGAGATCAGACTTACTATCAACTGATTTACAATTTTAGTCATTGTATTATGTCAGTGAGTTATATTTCAGTTATTTTTCACTGTAGGCGGTTTGTTGCCAACACGTTGTAAGCAAAAGATCCGATATATTATTAACGTTCAAAAAATTCCATTTAGCAGAAGCTCTTACGAACCGCAGTCACTCAAATTTTATGATGACTTCAACGAAAATAAGACAACGGAAATGGAAAAAAATCCCAAGTTCGGCACAAGGTGGGCTTATTGAGAGAAAGCCCCGGTAAATTGAACAAATGAGGGTTGTGTCAGCATCTGAGCAGCCGTGGAGGTTTGTGATGAAACCCACCTCGTTGAACTGCGGTCGATCGTAACATAGATTGTTACGTGTTAGAACAATCTGTCGGTAAACATTGGGAAAGATTGAGGGCTCTAGCTGACAGGTACTGAACAAAATAAAACACCTCACGATAAACTACGAACTTTTCCAATAAGATTTCGTTATTTTTTAAACAATACATTTATATTTACTTTTTTGCGCTGCACAAGGATTTGGGTCTGTCAATTTCATCATTGACTAGCCAAAAAGCTTCGTTCGCATTAGCTGATGTTGTAAGTGTCCACTAAAGTTATAATGTTCAAGCACGTCTATTTACAAAGCAGCATATACATAAACATGTATACAATATTAGATTATAGATGTCCTGGAGCGAACATGAAAGTATTGGTGGTATTTTTGGAGTGCAAGAAATGAAAGTATTGGTCTGATGGTGCTATTAAATAAAATCATATAAACAAATAAATTAAAGAGCATATCCGCGGTGTCCAGTGTCAGTCCCTGGATTTGATTAAACACACGTCCCACATGTAGGGCCTTAGCTTTTGGTCGGCCTGCTACGAGTGTTCTCAAGATGATTTTGCCTAGCTTCAAAATTGTACTCCAGAACCGACGACTCCAATCAAAAAGCAATTTTCTCTCGTTGCAAATGTTGGCTAGTTGGTTTTTAGACACAAACAAAGCATTAAGTGTCTCCGATCACTGAAGTCAAGAAATTTTTAACACGAGTATTTGGATAAGTGACCGTTTGAAAACTGTGTTTGTTATTGGTTTTTTAAACTAAAACGTAAAAATAAGAATTTATTTGTTATTACACTATTTAATAAAGCTATCAAATTATCAAACTCACTAAAAAACTAGTTTGTTTCCCTAATTTTTTATTATTTTACTTTACTACTAATATAACATCACGTTTCTGTATTTTTTATACTATCTAATTCAAATGTGAAGGTTGTAATCCTAACTATGACTATGACTATGAGACACGACTAACAACTACGTATCTTAGAACACCAACTACGTAGTAATTGTAAAAAAACTGCCTCTCATTGAAAACTCAGTCTTAGTAAAAACAAAATATACGTATCTAGTGAGGATAAAGGCACCACGTGACCCAAGTGGTAGCTAAAACCTCAAACTGACATCCCACGATAATATTCTCGGTACCGAAATCTCTACATCTATAAGAGATGATGACGAATAACGCCGCAGATCTCCATGTTTTTTAACAGTTTTCATTTAAATAAGTGACGTTGGCATAAAATATTGAGTTTACATACAAAAGCTGTAGTGGCCTAGTGGCTAAAACGTGCGTTTCACAATCTTGAAGTTGTAGACTCAAATCACTCAGCGCTGAATCACAAAACTTAAATTATTTTCTTGAAACGTGCACATTTTTTTTTGTTTTTTTTTTTTTTTAAATATTCGAGCACGTTTGGCTTTACAATAGTTTAACATGTTTAAACAAACTAGGCTCCAATATTTGGCAGATTTTGGCTTGCATAAAATACAAACAAATTGAACTTGGTTTCAATATTTGACAGATTTTTGGCTTGACCCTAAATATTTGGACCATGACGGTCAATTCCTCAAATCAAAATGTAAATTCCTCTTATTTGTGTAAACATAGAATTTTTAATATTACTAAAGCGGCTCTTTCAACTTACATTTAACTATTTTTATCAAGTCGAACGACGCCGTGTAATATCAGCTTATTGCAAGCTCTGCACGTATCTTTTTAGGTCTGACTCAGCAGCCAGTATATTTTATTAGTGTTACAGATCTTTCAGATGAAATTCAATATTTAGAGATGAGATCTGGACTCTGCACTCATTCAATAAATTCGGCTTCAGGGATTAGTCTGTTTACTGTAAGTATTTCAAAATGTACGTAGAAACTATAGGTAGTTAGAATTTTAAAATTGACAATATGTTGTTTATAATTTTTTTTTGTGTGATGTGGAAATTATTACCAGGTAATTATTACCAGGAGGCCAGTTTGTATGGGTCAATTATTTAAATGTTTTGTATCAACTTATCTTACCTGCAAACAGCAATAAAGATTTTTGTATTTGTATTTGGTATCAACACTATTTTCCCAAAGGATTTCCGAATTTGAATCAAAAGAAAGCATGCGATAGGCTGATAAATCTTTAAATAAATCAGTCGCTTTAGTCAATTACCTACGGGCATTAGTTGATCTTAATGATTTGCTTTTGATTTATCAATGTGTCGTTTCCAGTGAATATGGATGTCAATTTCTATACCTAGTAAAATATCCGTGTTAACAAACGCTTTTGATTGCGAGAAAATCACGCGTTGTAGAGTTACGCACCAACTATTTTCTTATCTGTGGCTGGAGATACGCGGGTAAAACCGAGGAGCACTACTTATGACTAATATTCAAAACATATCACGACGTAAATCCATAACCTACAATAACAAAAACTCACTACAATAATCCGAATACAATAGATACGATGTCAATAATAAATAAACACTGGCGCCGAAAAACTTTTGGCCGATTCGAGAACATTTATGGTCAACCATTACTGTGATTAGTATGCTGTATGCTATCAAATAAGTCTACAGATATAGACATACATACTTTTTATTTTATTGGTGTCTACAAACCTATCAACATTTAGAAAGTTATATTCTTGCTAAGTAACTCTGAGTCGAGGGAACGAGGAAATGTAAAAATAAGTTTATTTAGACGAACGTCAAGTTTATAAGAAGAAATTAGCAATTGGTATACTTAAATATTCACCACTTAAAAAATTATGTAACCACAGTTTCAACTTCGGGTTTTATCTTTAGAAAGAGTCAAGACAAAAGTCACCACACTGGGCATTATTTTTCCCCACAAAAACAAGAATCGGCTTCAATGAAAATGTAATTGTTTTATCCTGTGAAATCTATAAGGAAAACGTAATAAAATTTTACTTTTATCACCGCACCGATTGCAATAAAATGTATTAAAGATTAGCGTTCAAACAAAAAACCTCTTCAACTTTATAATATTAGTATAGGCTACCTCTGAAATGGATAGATAGATAGGTAGATAACTCTTTATTGTGGCACAAAAACAGTAATATTACAGTAGAACACTTCTAAACTAGCATCATAAACGGCGGCCTTATTGCTTAGAGCAATCTCTTCTAGGTAACCGGAAATAATATCTACCGAACAAATAAAATTGTCAACATCAATTAATAATAATTGGCGGAGCTATATCGTAAAATAAAAATCACACAACGGAACTGAGAACATCCTTATTTGAAGTCGGTTAAAAGTTTAAAAATCAGTTTCTTTGTATGCAAATGAAGTTTAAAAAAATGGTCACTGGTTGCGAAGGAAGACATTGAGCGGCAACTTAAAAATCTTTCAAAGCTATGCGTCATCCGCCATATAAACTTTGGCAATATTTAGTGTGCTGCTAATGATGTTTATGTACTTGAATAAATGTTTAAAATAAAACGTCTAGTCCTTTTTTCATGTAGTGAAATTTCAGCATAGAGATAAATATAAATAATAAATATATATAAATATAAATATTGGTGGACAATTCACACAAAATACCATCTGACCCCAAACTAAGCAAAGCTTGTAAGATGGCAACCAGATAGCTGATATAATACTTATATAAAAATAAAACACCTCACGATAAATTACGAACTTTTCCAATAAGATTTCGTTATTTTTTAAACAATACATTTATATTTACTTTTTTGCGCTGCACAATGATCTGGGTCTGTCAATTTCATCATAGCTGAATATACATAAATATAAATATTGGTGGACAATTCACACAAAACACCATCTGACCCCAAACTAAGCAAAGCTTGTAAGATGGCAACCAGATAGCTGATATAATACTTATATAGTTCTAAATACATACTTATTATACATAGAAACATCCAGACACAGTACAAATACTTGAATTCATCACACAAATATTTGCACTGCACTCGACAAATCATCTTATACATCTGAGTGACGAGCGCAGTGCAGTGCTAGGCAGTGATTTGAACTCTACATATTCTAGTAGCAGCGTGTCAAAAGCTTCAGCCAATCTAACTAGCAGCCGAGGCACCAACACGGCGTTCGTGACTGCTTTCAACGCAGCAGCAAGGAGCGTACTCCGAATCACATCCCATTCATCGCCCCCCTCGACGTCAAAGACCCCCAAAGCAGCTTCACAGCAACAACCAGCCCGAACGAGAGCCGACATGGGACAGGTTGAACCGCCCCGCTATGTCACGGCTTCGGAGCCGCGGAGCCATGCACGCAACGCCTTCATCGAATTCATAGCCACACTGAGCGCGACACGACAAGTCAACCTCAAGACCTGCGAAAACATCATGCAGTCCTATAGGCTAGGAAGTGAAAGCCTTTTAAAGGCGAAACTCGAGGAGGCCGAAGCAGCCATTTACAATAATGTCACTTCCGGGTCATCAAGGGAACCATGACAGGACAGTATATGGCAGCTTACAGTGCAGAAAATGGCTTCGTGACACTGAACGAGAGAGAGACAGAGCGCGCGGGAGTGCCTGTTTATGCGACACCACCAAACGACCCAATTGTAGTTACTGCCCGATGCACCAAGATTATGCTGGACGATAAGATCCTAGAGATGGCCAAGACCATCGAAGGGAACGGAAACGTCAAAGCAGATTGGGAAAATTGGGAGGTACCGAGAATACAGTGGGTCAACGGAGTTCCAGGATGTGGAAAACAACATGGGTGATTAGACACTTCGACGTGGACAAGGACGCCATCATCACTACAACTACTGAGGCAGCAAAAGATCTAAGAGAAAAGCTATCGCACCGAATCGGAAACCTGGTCAAAACCAGAGTGCGAACCATGGCTTCTGCTCTGGTAAATGGTTTCGGTAGAGAAAGTTTCAGTCGCCTCATGGTGGACGAAGCTCTCATGAACCATTTTGGAGCCATTGTGATGGCTTCAAGGCTGTCTGGTGTTGGTGAAATTGTCCTCATTGGAGACGTCAATCAGTTGCCTTATATCGACAGGGAAAATCTCTTCGAAATGAGGTATCATCGCCCGAACCTGGTAACAAAGATCAGCCAGGAGTTGCTCTGCACACATCGAAACCCAATGGACGTCGCATATGCACTGAGGAAATATACTCCGGTATGTACTCTTCAGCGTCCCGTATAAAGTCCTTAGAACAGAGAAGATATAAGGAGCGCAAATACCCAACACCCTACCAAATACCCTCTTCTTAGTTCACACTCAAGAGGAGAAGGAGACCCTGACAAACCAAGGTTATGGATCAGGCACCGGGTCACGCATCCTTACTATCCATGAAGCTCAAGGACTAACATACGAGTCGGTAATCGTAATCAAAACCAAGGCAAACATGAAGCTGCACGAGAGCGTGCCCCATGCGGTAGTGGCAATCTCACGGCACACGGGGACCTTCACATATTACGCTGACGACACCGACGACGCCATCGGTCGGTTCGTGCGGCGAGCGTGGGCTGCATCACCGAAGACCATCCGCGATTTTAACCTACAGATGGCCATCAGGGACAGAAATGCGGCCGTTGTGGAGGCTCTGGGCCGGGAGGAGGCAGCTTAGGCAAATGACAAGGCAAACACTCGATGTCGAGTCGATTACTAGCGGAATCCCAACCGGTAGTGATCGGCTCTACAGACGAGCACTAGAATTAGATTTTAAATGTACCCAACTCCTCCTATTTTCCTCTTCTTCTCCTTATCCAAGATATGTGTAAAAACGATAATTGTAATGACAAAGATCACGGACCCCGGAGTCTGTGGGTGGCTAATTTAAAAAAAAAAAAAAAAAAAAAAAAGTAGCAGCGTGTTACTGTGCTGTTATGGGCAGACACGTCGTATACCATTAGGCACATGACCTGATCGTATCGTCACTCTACAAAAAAAAGAATTTAATAATCGCCGTTGGTTTTACATTTTTGTTTTTGTGGGGGCAATGCATCTACACATGTCGGTCATTTCAGAGACACGTGCAAGTATGTCGGGATTGTCACCATTTGGAGTGATTCCTTTACCTACTAAAATCGGTTTCTCACGACCCTGCCAGTGCCATTCACCCATCACATGGAGTTTCCTGAGCCTCACACCCTGGGTATCCTGAGTATCCCTGACTTTTATTCAATTTTGTCTTTTTAAGTACATTTGACGTTACGAGAACAAATCACCAAAACTTTAATTTCGTTCTGTACCTATTTACTAAAAAATTAGACAATATATTAAAATGTGGTAAGTAGATAAACGCAAATGTTTGAAATATGGCAACAATCTTTCCCAAATAAATATTTTTATTGAACTCCATTGTATGTTACAATGTACTCTGTCTAAAAGGAAACAATAACAAAGAGAACTCTTATCAATTTGTTTTTTATTGACAGTGAATGGCGCATCAACGATATCGTATTCCGTACACGCCTATCTTTGGCAAACAGAGACGCTAAAAGCAGACTACTTAATCCATCCTCTTTACGATACACCCAACATGGAAATGAAGCTATAAAACTTAACCGAAAATTGCATATCTCTCCATTTTAGATTTTGGCGAAGGCTATTCGATATGTAACAGATGTAGAAATAAAATTTCATAGCATAGCATCGTACAGACCAATATTGCCATGTCGATTTGTTAGGCAATATGTCAGAGTATGTGACAGTTATTTCGTCGTACAATAGTTTTTTTTTATATAATGGAGTGACGAGACGAGCAAGACACGTGCCTGTTAGTAAGCAACGTGCCTGCTACAAAACATCACAGTGACACGCAGCTATTGGAACATGAAGAGTACAAATCATTACCTATCACTGCATTGCGCTCGTCACCCAGATAAAATATATTATATCTCTAAGCCCTGTAATCCATCTGGAAACATTGCCCTTGAAACCGGAACACAGTTATATTTGCAGTTTATTGCTTGGCGGTAGTGCTATATACGTGTATACCTACTATGTACGTAGTTTACGCACAGAAGTGGAGTACCTCGGAGTCATACATAAGAACTCGCACCTTTTGGAGTTATCTTCCGTGAGTAAGCTGTGATATGTAAACATTGCTATGATGCTCCAGTTTCAAAGGTTCTAATAACTTCCAACAAAGTTACTCGTTCAATAGATAGATAGATACTCTTTATTGTACACACCAAAAACAAAACAAAAAACACTTATACAGGAGAGAAAACATTTTTTCTATCCAAACATTTTTTCTATCCAAACATGTTTTCTATCCAAATAACGGACTCTAAAATGTGCTAAGTAATAATGTTTAACTGTATTGTTCATGGCAAAATGCTACACGACCTATGATGTAACGTGCAGGCGTATTACTTGTATTTACGAAAAGAACGTATAAAAATATTGGCTTGCAGTGAGTACAAACAGGTCAAAGAAGTTTTGACTTTATCAAAATAATTATAAAGCTGAAATTTATTTGATTCTGCATAGCGAAAATTGTTTAAATATCACAAACATTTAGGTTTTAAAATAATTGTTACAAAGTTAAATTCATCTTGAGATAATTAACTCCTAAAATCTCATCTCAGACCTTTCGATTTTTTAATAATATAAAATGGTGATACGAGCAAACACGCCTACCGATAATACCACAGTACTAAGTAGCTATTTGAATACGAAGAGCCCAAATCACTGAACTGCGTTGGATCATCTTATATCGCCCATTGATATACTTAAAGTGATTCATTTCTTTGTCCCATAATTTCTCTAAATGGCTCATCACTGCTTGGCAATAGAATATTTGCTAAGAGACTTCTATACAAGCATAAGCATTCAGTAGTTATAAACTTGTACTGTACTGTAACTGTCTGTGAATCTTGCAATCAACAAAGACAGTACCATTTATGAGTATATTTCTACAACATACATAAAATGTTGTTTACAATTTATTAGTGATTTGACCTAACCAACAGGCGTAGGCACATTTTTATCCCGTCGTTAGCTTGGCTGTTCTTTATTTAGCAGTCGGAACAAGAGCCACCCACGCAGTTTCGTAACTTCGTTTGTCCATTACAGTTTGTCGAACCCAAACATGGAACGACTAAGTACGGAGCGTGGCTTTTATCTTCGGGTACGTATCGTAATGCCGATCTAAAATAATGTTGAGGTGAATTTTCTACGCAAGAGGCTTCTGTTCTCGGGGCTACGATCCAAGTTGTTGCTGATAAAGCCCTTTGCAATTTGTTATAAAAGTGGAGCGCTTTGACTATACTTTTCTAATTCGCTCTGCAACGCTGTGGACTCTACCTGAGTCTGTTTTCCCCCATAGATACGAGTACTTCTTGGTATTTTCAAATCCAGAAAAAACGAATTTCTCGGTTACCCACTCTACAGCTATTTTTTTAAAGGATTGTGTTACACTTGTGTTTTCAAACTCAGAATAAAAAAATCTCTTAAGCGAGCAACTCTACCTGAGTCTGTTTCCTTGTTGGGGTTTGTTGTTGTGTCTCTTTTTCCCTGGTAGCTTCAAATCCAGAATAAATAAATTCCCCTTAAGGTAGCCACTCTACCTGAGTCTCTTTATTTCTATAAGTATATTCTTGGTGCTTAAAATCCAGAGTAAACAGATCTTCTTAGGTTACCATGCTACATCCAACGGCACACCATTGCTTAATATCAGACAATATGCTAAGATCAAACGCATTCAATCTTATGTTAAGAAAAATTATACATTTTACATCTTTTTCACTTTAGTTTTACACGTTACAACAATGATAGCGTAGTGGCGAGAATGTCTGACTCAGAATTATGAGGATGTAGATTCAAATCTTGCTTGTACCTGTGAGTAGGTATGGTTCGGAGTTTGTACTGTTAGGTGTGTTGAGTTTGGTTGACTTGCAGAGTCCGCCTAAGGAAGTTCTATATCCTTTTCAGTTAATCTACCACCTAGTAGTATAGTGCAAGCATAACTGTGTTCCGGTTTGAAAAATATACCCAATGTTTCCAGAAAAACTGCAGGTCAAAGAAATCTAATCGTCTTAAATTTCTTGGTGTCGAATGCATTGCTTGGGGTGATTTAGATTTTGTGTGACTGTGGGCAGCGAGCGCTCTTGTTTAGTTTGCTTTATAACTCTATGCTTATTATAAAAAAAAGCATTGGTTTTATTAAATAGAACAAAGTTAGAACGTTTATTGCTATATCGGGCTATGTTACATATTCAAATAATCCCGTTTGAGACCTATTGAACATCAAGTGAGACTGACGCTGGGAACTGTCACAATCAACAATAGAGCGTTTGTTTGCCCAGCTCACTGTTGTAGAATATCGTGCTACGGACCATATTGTACCCATTTCATTGTGACGTTTCCAGACCGATGTATATAGATGTCGAAGACAATAGTTTGATAGCAATGTTTGTTAGTAATTTAACTTAAGAACGATATCATATACTATATAGACTAGGCTCGCAGAATATTCAAGTGAGGCTTGGGACGCGGCTCAGGAGAAATATTTTCCAGCCTAAAAAGAATTTTAACAGCAAGTTTTTCGGTTTTGCTAAGCACAGCAATCACGCTTGTGGTAGCAAACAGAAGCGCTAAGAAGTTATATTTTATTTATATTTGTTTCAACTCTATATATTTACATTTACAGATATATCGATGGTAAATTTAAAAAATAAACATGTACTAGTATATTCACACTTTGAGTAAAAATAAACATATACCCATGGATAATTTTTTTAAAACAGACAAATGTTACATTTATCAAATTTCATAGTAGTAGGACTCTTTGCAGAGTCCGCCTGGGGAGTATCACATTTTGCCAAGTGTAACTACAAACAGCAGTGTGCAATCGTTATTGTATTCCAGTTTGAAGGTCAAAGAGATAAATCAACTTATATCTCTTGTTGATATATAAGCGAATCCAAATGACTATTTAGCACTAAATAGTAATTTGTTTTCTTGTCCTAATAGCTACGTGAAACTGTGTTTTAACAAGTAGGTGTATTGTTTACCATCAGACAAATGTCTTGCTTGTTCCATGAGTAGATTTATATTTTACAAATAAAAACTGAATCATCAAATCACGAGAAGCTATTTAAAAAAAGTGTTTTAATTGTGAAAATGATAGTCTTGTGGGATAGTGGATAGTGATGTTCTATAAATGTGGATACCGGATCTACTAACTTTAGTAGGCGGTAGTAAGAATAGTGTTTACATTACTCAGCCGGTGTAGTCATATAAGTCCGTGACTCTGTGTTCCGGTCCCCTGAACTTTACGAGTCTTTAATTCTTAACCACGGTTTGAATCGGTTCATGGGTCATTAAGCTAGCGTACTTGTACCCTGAAGGCTAGTTTGTAACTGTTTGACGGTTTCCTCCTAATAAGTACGCCAGACAAGTTGCCGCTACTTGCATTAGTAAGTTACGAGGGACTTCTTGAAGTTTACTAGGGCAAGGACGTGGAATTTTGCGATTTGCTATTAGAGATAAATTCACATTGGGCCCGTGGGAGCCGGGAGCTCACCTCATCTTCAAAAGCCTTTCCGAGAGCTTGGTCGACGCGACGCGTGACCAAAATGCTGGCGTTTATTTGGCCCAACGCATAAGCATTGCCATTTAGCGTGGTAATGCTGCCAGCATGTTGGGTACGCTTCCGATTGGTAGTGGGTTTGAACATCTTGATTATCTTGATTATTAGTGGTAGGACTCTTGGCAGAGTCCGCCTGGGGAAGTACCACACCTTTGCCCGTTATTCTACCGCCAAGCAGTAATGTGCAAACATTACTATGTTCCGGTTTGAAGGGTAATGTTTCCAGAGAAATTACAGGGCTTAGAGATATAACATCTTAGATCTTTGGGTGACGATCGCAGTGCAGTGCTAGGTAATGATTTGGACTCTTCATGCTCCAATAGCTGCGTGTCACTGTGCTGCTATGTGGCAGGCATGTTGCTTAGCATCAGGCACACGTCATGCTCGTCTCGTTAATTTTTATTTAAAGAAACTGTAGACCTACAGTGGCTTATATATAATTCAGGTGTGCTTAGTGTAAGTAGTTAGCTAGGTAGGTTTGTAATGTAGTGTAGTTCTCATTGTATTTTAGTTTTGTTAATAAAGACTCTACCCACTCATGATATTTGAATGAAACCTATATCGTACTCATAACTTAAAGTTATTATGTGAAGAGCGGTAAAAAAAAAAGAAAAGTTCTAACATTTTTAACCGACTTCCAAACGGAGGAGTTTTGTATTTTGTATTTATGTTAGGCGATAACTCCATAAATACAAAATTATGAAGCGATTTGATGGGTTTTTTGTTTGGTAGATCATAAGCTCAGAAGTGGTCCAATATAAATTTTAAATCAGTGTAGCGACTTTGGAAATATGAACAAAAAACAGCTAAAATTTACTTCGATGACATTTTGACTACATGCCCGTGAACAAAATTTATGGGTCAAATGAACCACCAGGGGACCTCTGTAGGATGATAGAAGGGTATATAGTAATAAGATTCAGCACTTCTTGATAGCCATTTGATCTCACGAGCAGCCATCAATGATGGCTCGTATGAATCAATCCCTCAAGAAGTCCGATATCCACGCAATAAACCCAGGAGACAAACCATAAATTGAAAGCTTGCTTATAAGGCCATCATGCCAAACCCTGTCGAAAGCCTTCGACATATCCAGGGAGACTGCAAGTGCTTCCCCGTGTTTCTCAATAGCTTCACTCCAGATGTGAGTGACGTACGCTAGAATATTCCTGGTAGACCGGCCGGCGTCGGTGAAATCCGTATTGCCGGTCACTGAGGAAGTCGTTTGATTCTAGGTACGTCAGAAGCCTGTGGTTTAAGACACGTTCCATAGTCTTGCACATATACGTGGACGTGACGGAGATGGGCCTGTAGTTGACAGGGTCAGCATGACTACTCTTTTCTTATGTATCTTCTTCGCTCCAAGATTTATACGATATTGCTGTATATTTTAACATGTTGTTGAAATTGAAATAGGAACAGATATCTACCGTATCACAAAGTTTGTGTTTGCGTGTAAGCAATAATAACTAGACAAAATAGATTTGTGTGTTTCAATTACTCTTTTACGCTCAATACGTTCTAAACAAATATATCCATGAAACATTCCATACTCACATTATAAATGCAAAAGTAACTCTGTCCATCTGTTACGCTTACATGCCTAAAGCATTGAAATGAATCAAATGAAATTTGGTACGGAAATAGTCTAGAGTCTGAAAAAAAACAGACTACTCTTTCATCCGAAAAAAGGAATGCTTTGTGATTGTGTTGTGAGAAGTAAAATTATACTTACTTACTTGTAAATATATTACAAGGAAGTTTTGTCATATTTCAAGTTATTATAGAATAAGATCCCAGGGCCGCCAGACGTCACGTATTTTCTGATGGATGAAATGTGGACGATTGCGTAGAGTTAGTATGTACTAAGAATACATGCTTACCCGCTAACTTGCTTAGACGGCCAATTTTAAGAAATGGTGTCCAGAAGATACATTGCTTACTTCACGTATTTTCTGATAACTGATTTTCACGTATGTTATAGGCAATAACTTCTGTCGGCCGTTTTGCTTAACAGACGCTTTAAAACTCGGTGTTTTAAAGCTCTACTCAATCGTCCACATTTCATCCATCAGAAAATACATGACGTCTGGCGGCTCTGGGATCTTGGACTATTAGCTTAAAACTAATTTTGTCAAATTTCAGGTTCCAAATAAGCAAATTTGACAGTCAAAGTTTGTAACCCATAAACTTAACTAGTAAAGTACGTCCGTGGGCGCAACTTCTAAAATTATCTTTTTATTTTTTTTGTGACATTGTAATACCTCACTCGTATGAAGTCTCATCATTCTTAATTACATACCTAATAAAATGACAATGTAAGCTTTCTGCACTTTGATCTTAGCAAAGGCGGTTAGAAAATAATTTTCTGGGTTACATTTTAAGGATATTAAAATTACCCATATATTTTACAACCCCATCCTGTTCAAACATTGATTTAGGCATCGATATGAGGCAGATGGTTAAACAAGGTGTTCGGTTAACTGAGCGGTATAATGATGGACATATAAACCATTTTGATGCATATTGACACTTATTCAATGTTTGAAGTAATACAGGCAACATGGATATCGGGCATGTTAAGCCCATCTTCGATCTTTCCAACCAAAGGCAAAGAAAATTAATCATAAATCAAAAGTCTGCTTTCACAATTGTGAAGTTGTAGGTTTGAATATCGCTTTAAACGCAGTAGTGGTAGGACTCTTGGCAGAGTCCGCCTGGGGAAGTACACACCTTTGCCAGTTATTCTACCGCCAAGCAATGTTAGCCAAAAAATTTTTGCATACTGCAAACATTACTGTGTTCCGGTTTGAAAGGCAATGTTTTCAGATAAATTACAGGCCTTAGATATATAACATCTTAAATTTCTGGGTGACGAGTGCAGTTCAATGCTAGGTAATGATTTGGAATCCTCATGTTCCAATAGCTGCGTGTCACTGTGCTGTTGTGTGGCAGACATATAATATTGCTTATCATCCGGCACATGTACTGCTTGTTTCGTCACTCTTTATTAAAAAAAAACGTATAAACGAAACTCTAAGCATATTTATATGGGACCATTCGGGAAGCATACCCATCCGAACATAAAAATAAATTTTAAAATCGGTACGAGGGTTCTCGAGAAATCAGGTAACATACATAAAAAAACACATAGGGGTCGAATTGATAACCTCCTCCTTTTTGGAAGTCGGTTAAAATAGTTTGTGTTGTGTTGGTAATGTTTATGTCATAAAACTACTTTTAAAATAGGGATATTCTCGCTTTGACTGTTTTTTTAATGTGTGTAAATATACATTTCAATTAAACAATCGTTTCAGTTAAGCTGCTATTTATTGCACGTTAAACATGTGTGCTAGAAATTTTAAAATATTTTCTGATGGTGAGATAGGATAGTAGATAGTAGAAATACATATACGTCGTTACACAAACACCCGGTATTGTAGCTGTTTCACATTGAACCCACCGAAAGCGGAAGCGGGTACACACGAGTAATATTGTTTTTCACAAGCCTTGGTTTAATGGAATTTTGCAGATTGACTTTAATGTAATCTTCAGAAAGGAAATACAAGAATATTTCTCATTTTCCCTGGCGAATAAATTGAAATAAGCATGAAACATAATATCTTTCGAAATATTTTATTTATTTTTTTATCATCCTTATTTACAATGGAACTTTGATTATTCTATGAAACTTCCTGAGGATTTTGTTACTAGGCTTCTTTTCCAAACCAATGTATAAGTGAGTCACCAATCTGATACGTCATGAAATATGTATATATAATACGCTTAAATAAAGTGCACGTAAGATAATACGTCAGAATAAAAAAGTTGAGCCTGTATTATTTTGATGTATAGACAGACTAATTTGTTGCAAAAATCTTATTTATATCTAATACAGTAATCGAAGCGTTACAATCATATTACATACTAGCAGTGCCCCGCGGTGTTACCCGCGTTGTTCCCGTTTCCGTTATTTTTTCCGGAATAAATGTATGAAACTATGTTCCAAATGTCGGCTCAATCCGTTTTGTGCGTTACGGTGTGATTGAGTTTATAATATGAATTGAAGTATAATATTTTTTTAGTAATAGTTGACGAGACGAGCAGGAGATGTGACCCGATGGTTAGTAACATGCCTGCCACATAACAGCAGTGGCACGCAGCTGTTGGAACATGAAGAGTCCAAATCATTACCTAGTACTGCACTGCGCTCGTCGCCCAAAGATCTAAGATGTTATATCTCTAAGCCCTGTAATTTCTCTGGAAACATTGCCATTCAAACCGGAACACAGTAATGTTTGTACGTTACTGCTTGACGGTAGAATAACTGGCAAAGGTTTGGTACTACCCCAGGCGGACCCTGCTGAGAGTCCTACCACTACAAAATTTACACATATCTATAAATATAACATTCTCCATAGTATTCACATTTATAAGGATATTTTTACAATAAAACGTAGTTTTATACCTTAAATACTTACGTAAAACAATCGTAGTTTCCTTATCTCATTTGACCTACTTCGTTAAATTGTGTCTTCGCATTACATTTTTACAGCCTTACGTTTTATTACCTACTGAGTTTGTTTGCATCAGAGTTACCGATTCTTCAAAAAACTTGTTTTATTTAGTTTAAAAGTCCAAAAGTAGAGAAAAGATAAGATGTATCTTATTTACATTATCTTTGTTTGACTTTGTTTGTGGTCATATTTATTTGAAACGGCTCAATCTTTTTGAACAGTACCGTGCAAAACACAAATTCCGAAAAAAGGATTTGAAGGCGATTTGTAGTGGTAGGTATTTTTTTGTAACTTTTATAGGTTTACACTTGACCGCCATCTCGCCTGATGTTAAACGACGATGCAGTCTACGATGGAGCGTGTTTACCTAGAAAAAACCGATTCAGTCTCGATTTGACGACACCAAGATTATTACTATCGGGAGAAAACCCACTCAGGCAACTCATTCCACAGCCTAGACGTTCTTATCACAAACGTAGAGTCAAACCTCTTCGTCCGTGTCTTTGGAATATCCACCATGAAACGGTGCCAAATAAATTTTTTACTTAACGTAGTAATTTTGCAACTTGTCTTAGATAAAGCAGCTTAATTTTGACTAAACTACCAACTTCATTAACTAACTAGTAACCAAGAGTTAACACAATGTAATTTAAAGTTTCATCCGCTTGGTGGCTAACTTCTAGGACAAAATTAAATTAGCAGACTAACAGGGGATAGTTTCACAGTTTCTCACATTTTCGTAGCTTTGTCAAGCCTTTAGGCATGAGCTAGAATTAGCGAACCAAATGAATGAACCAAGCGGGACGTTCCACACATTTTCCCAGTGTTGACAAGTGGACATTTACCAAGCTCAAGCTTCAAGTTATAAGATTTTCTTAACGCTACTTATTGCTGGTCTTGTTCTTAAAAACGGCGGACTGAGTTTGGTTGATGCAGTAATGTAGCTGGAATAAATTGAAGAAGTCGTTTTTGCTCCTGTAAAGTGTATCTCGTGGTAGAGTCGATACGTAAAGTCAGTCTGGCGGTAACGCTTTCGGAGTGAGCACGCGTAACAGGATTCTGTGATGCGATGTTTATCCAGAACATCGAGCGCTGTGTTTACGTTCCGTGTTGATGACCCTTTCATGTGTTTCAGTTCAATAGTGCATCAGTAGATATTGTGGACAATCAGTGCAGTTGGTTACTTTTAGTGGACATAGTTTGTTAATTAGTTTCTTCAGTCTGAAATAATACCCCCTGCAGAATCAGGTTTGTTTTGCAACATTTTTAAACTTAATTTTGAAGAACGTAGTATTATTTCATAAGCTAAACATTCATGGCACAAGGAAATTAACTTGGAATTTCTTTTTTTTCTCAGTTAAATAAATTAAATACAATCTAACAGGTATTAACTTGCCGCTAATTTAAAACGATGAAGGAAAATATCGTGACGAAACCGACATATACCTGGCATCTTTCAAGGTCATGTATCATCCACAAACCCGTAGTGGGCCAACGTAGTTAATTATGGTCTTGACTCTCTCCTTGCGAGAAAAGATCCCAAGTCCCAGCAGTGGGAACATTTAGTGGGTACTGAACTATTTTAAACGTTTGCCGTCTCTCGATGATAAACAAACTGCAACATTCGCACATATAATAATTAAAATTATCGAGCAATGTGTTACCATGACCTCTTGACATTGCCCTGAATAATTTCTTATCTGACAATTCTGTATTGTTTTACTTTTGATTAAAAGAGAACGACAAGCGTATAGATTTTAGTACATAATAGTTAATTTTACCAAGAATAAGAACAAAAAAATGTGTTCACCGAAAAAAACATAATACAAAATCATTTAACTATAGGTGTCTAATGTTTCGAGTTCCACATTTTAAGGTATAAATAATTATTTTCATCCATTCTATCTGGAGCGAAAACTTCTGTTCCCTTCCTACACGGATCAGTAAAATTAAGCATATACAGTTGGAATTTGTATAGAATTTGGAAAACATATTTTATATTAGTTTTAATATTACCTATTCTATAGATGGTGCTAGTTCCGCTCTATTTCCTAAATATAAAACAACGTAATACAAGAGTTCTAAGGTTGTACATAACTACATAACACTGAACGTTTGAGTCAACTATGAATAGGATAAAATATACAAAATTAAGTATATGCATTTATAGCTGATTCCGTAAATCCTGTAAACTTTATTCTGTTATATAAATTATCAACGAAATGAAAAAAATATCAAGCTACGAGACACATACATGGCAATGAACGACGATTCAATTATTTGGACATAAAAATAAATAAATAAAAATATAAAGTGAGAGGAGGACCGGAAAATATAGTGTACGAATTATAGATTATAAAAATAGTGATTTATTTTTTGTTGATTATAGAAATAGTGTACGAAAAAAAGTTTAAAGTTACGGAGACCCCGGGTTCAAACCCCACACGCACCACTGTCTTTTCAAAGTCATGTGCGTAATGCCGCTAACTTAAAACGGTGAAGGAAAACATCGTGAGGAAACCGACATATACCTAGAACCTTTCAAAGTCATGTGTCATCCACCAACCCGCACTAGGCCAGCGTGGTGGATTACGGCCTTAACTCTCTCCTAGCGAGAGAAGACCCGATACCCAGCAGTGGGAACATTTAGTGGGCTACTGATGATGATTAGACATAAAAAACATTAAAATCGGTTGAACCATGTTTCTCTTTGATTAATTGTATCAGAGGAGGAGTACTAAACATTCAGGACGCGAGATATTTATATTTAGAATAGCAAAATTATTTTCCTATATACCTAGTTCATACCATTAGAACCATCCTTGAATTGGTTTTGATAAAATGAAAATAATGTTTCTGATTATTTTAGTACACGATTTACGTCTATGACGTCAAAACAATTATTATTATAAACATAAGCAGTTTTCACAATTCAATGCTAATCGCAATCCAAGGTTGTATAAAAAACTGGGAACTAAGATCGATCATTGCAAAAAGCAACATTTTGTTTAGTTAGCGACCGTCAAGAACGATGGTTAGAGGCGACCTTGAATTATTGTATCACCTTGCGAGTCTGCTAGCCATTTTAATTGTGCACTTGAAATACAATTATCATGATCATAATAAAAAAAAAAACAAATAATAAAAAAATTACGAACTACTTAAATATTTTTATAAATAGCCTATATAAAACGCCGTGATGGTAGCGTCACTCTGAGACTATAGCATCCCAGCCAGCCAACAGCCCACTAAACGTCCCAACTGCTGGGACTCGGGGCCTTCTCTCGCTAGGAGAGAGTCAAGGCCACGCTGGCCCAGTACGGGTTGGTGGATGACACATAACTTCGAAAGATTCTAGGTACATGTCGGTTTCCTCACGATGTTTTCCTTCGCCGTTAAGTTTAAGTTAGCGGCATAACGCAAATGACTTCGAAAATACAGTGGTGCGCGTAGTTTTGAACCCGGCGTCTCTGGATCGGCAATCGCCGTTCTCCCGACTAGACCAGCCCTAACTTCCCCTGAGATGTAAAATCTATGTAAATTCCAAATTTGAGCCTCGAATTTGAATTCGAAATGCTACGCGACGGCGACGAAGATCCAAACTGCAAATTGTATTTTTATCTTAATTGGTTAAATATATTTGTACGCAATTTGTCTTACGTATCGCCTAACAAATTAGTGTAAATTCTGCTGAATGCTGTAATAAACTAAATAGAAATCCACAAAAGCACCCGTTAAATGGGTAACTGGGTTTTCGTTTATTCGTTGTCATCTCATGTATTTTATGAGATTTTAAATCGATAATATGGTTTTAAGTTTTTGTATTTTTTTACTTAAATATTTAAATGTACGCTTTTCCCGTGGTGTTTTTTTTATCTCATTTTAATTGCGGACATTGTGTCACATTTGACTATGTCAGTCCCGTATTCCCGTGGTGCTGAAAACCAAATTAATTTTCTATATTCTTTTGCGTCGAATATTTTTCAATTGTTTTCTATTGAATTCATTAGTTTTGATACTTGAAACGGTATACATATATTATGTTCTAACAAATGAAGTGTGAAAAACATTGCACTATTAAGAGGAACCCATAAATCACAGAGCTGAGACTTATATAAAAATAACTGTATGACATCGCCATTCAGTTCATCGATCACTGTCCTCGACAGCTTTTCTATGTGAAAGTTGTTGCGTCCTATTACGTCTGTATCGTTACATTTTACTTTAAAAACAGAGTCTTTGAAGTGAAATACTTCTTAAAGTGCGTTGTAGTTTTTTGGAGACGTACAAAAACAATTATTGACCTATCGACACTTTAACTGGTATCGATATCGCTATGTATAAATATGTATCTACATATATTATAAATACTTAATAACTGTTCAAGTTCAATTTTTCATGGTTATTTTAGAAAACTACGTAACTGACTAGCTACTTGCCTGGAAGAGATCGCTTTTAGCAATAAGGTCGTCGGTTGTATCTCTAGTTTTTTTGTCACATCGTATTGTTTTTTTGTACAATATAGAGTATCTATTTATCTAATACAGCGGTTTACAGAATTTCGTCCGGTATACCGATTACTCATCTTCTACATCCTTTTCTTTAGTTTTACTTATTATCTATTAATTTAGATTAGGTTTAGAACAAGTAAAATGCGCATTAATCGCGTACGAGGATTAAATCAAGAGTTTTCCTTATACACCATTCAACTACATATTATAGTGTAGTTGTTTACATATGTTATCTAGGTGAGTCACAGAGCTCAGTATAAGCCACACGCATACTATAAATGGTGGTTCGAAGGCTCGCGGTCTAGCCAAACGTATACAATATATGTACATAGATTCTGTTGTTGTGTTTATTATGGTGTAATCATCGGAATGTAAATACGACGTGGCCTTCAAGTTACGTGCATCTTGTATACATTACTTGCTAAATACCAGATGTACATACGTGATATTAGTTATTTATATGCTAGACATCGTATAGTAATGCTTCTCAATTTTGATCTATATTCGATATTATATAGAGAGAGCGTTGTTTTTAGTTATGTTTTTTATTTTGACAGACGTAAGGTTTAGGTTTAAACGTAGCCTGCAGTCCTGAATAACTTTTTCAACACTGCCTTTAATGTTGAAGCTCTTTATGAATACTATATGTAGAGACCGTTTATATATTGTACGTAGACGAAATCTCAGTAAATACTAGTATTTAAACCTATATACTAGTAGTGTCCCACAGTTTTACTCATGCAGTTGTGGATCCCGTTTTCTTTTTCAGGATAAAAAGTAGCCTCTTATCTTCGTTATCTGAACATATGATCTTTTTTTTTAATTTAATTCACTCCACAGACTCTGGGGTCCGTGACCTTTGTCATTACCATTACATTCTATTTTACGTATTTCTTGGATTAGGAGAAGAAGGGGAAAACAGGGGGGATGTTGTGAACACCATTTGTTCTAGGGTTACACTACTCCAAAAGCGTATTTAAACGAATGAAAACTCTAATCGGTATAGAAAATTTCAACTTTCGTGAATTCAAACTCGAAGAGAATTGAGGTTTTGTCAAGTTTCGCAATACGGTGGTTACTGTCCAGCCTTCCGAACAAAGTTTCTTGTAATTAACGTCGAACAAAGCCTCAAGTGACCGCGATAATTCACTTTTCGCCTTGTTTTATCAACTAGTCACTTCACGTTCAAAAGGACAAGTAAATTTCTAAATCCATTATAAAGTTTAGCTTTCGTACATCCGAAGCGGAAGAAACTTCGCCGGTGCTTACAAAAGTCGCGTTCTGTTTGAGTGAGGGTCCTAATCCACTACGCCAACAACGTTCTCTCATAATTTAAAAACGAACCAGTGTAAGAACTAAAAATGTTAAACAGTTTTATTGAGAAAAAAAGAATGTATTGTCACAATGGGAACTGGTTAAATTATCAAGTACTAGATTTGCCCCAAACAAGCAGGTCAAGCTAAATAGAACTATTTAAAATTTATAAAGTTATGTCAGCAAAACGATTAGAAAAGACTTGGACAGGCTTTATACTTTATTAATAAGAATCTCTGTTGGTGTAATGTCTTGTTAATTTTTGTTTCATAAATATATTCTTTTAACGTCCGAATATTTTATATTTTTAACAAAATAAATTACAAAGGGAACTACACTACACATCTAGCTAATTACACTAAGCTGATCTAAAATATCCATAGACCAATCAAAGTGTAAAGATTATAGTGAGTACATTAATGTACTATTTAATTAACATTATATTTAATTAACATTTTATATTTTTTTATTATTATATGATAATATAATAAATAAAAATAAAATAAAGTGCACAACGATTTCATACTTACTGCTGTATTCCTTAATATTTGCTCCCAGGCTTAAGCCATAAGAACACTGTCTTTTTTGTTTATTTCAATATTTTATTTGAAAATATTTACGTGAGCTCAAGTTAGGATTTATAGTATGCCAGTTGGTATGTCTGGTTATTGTTTTCGAAATTAATTAAAATATTTTATTTGTAAGTTTTTTTTTCGAGAACAGGTTTTACATAATCGCCATCTCGCCTGATGTTAAAATGAGATGATTCATGCGACGAAATTACTAAAAATTCTCATCTTACCATTCTCATCTGCCGTAGTCACAGAAATTCATGGTTTAGTACCAACGGTTTTATGTTAAATTCAAAAAAGACTCACTTCATTCACTTTTGTCTATCGGGCCACCATACGAAACCGCTAAAAGTCTCGCTAAACGGTGTTAGGATTGAGCAGGTACAGACCACCACATTTTTGGGGTTCGAGATTGATCGCTGCATGACGTGGGAACACCACATCGACAAGATGTGTGCTAAAGTTAGCAGTGCGTGTTTTGCGCTAAGACGAGTATCCCGAGTGGTGTCTCCGGAAGTGTCACGTGCATGTTACTTCGCCACAGTGCATTCTCAGTTACAATACGGCGCCGAGCTATGCGCGCGCTGCTGACTGGGAGCGTGCGTTCCGCGCCCAAAACGTGCCGTACGTGCCATCATTGGCGTATCGCAATGTACATCCGTAAGACCATACTTCAAAGAGCTTGGGATACTTACGTTACCTGCTATCTTGATTTACCAAGTGGCTGTATATGTCAGAAATAATCTAGAATCGTACAGACATTCTCGTAACATACGCAACGCCGACAAGTTGGATGTTATACCACACTCTCTCACGAGGTCACAAAGTTGACTCACATTATGGGACCGGAAGTTTATAACACTCTTCCGAAAATAGTTATATCGGCCCCAAGTTTTGGCAGCTTCAAAAACAGATTGAAGTGCTGGCTTATCGATCAAACTTTTATAGTTATAGCGAATTTTTAGAGAGTGATGGCAAAGTTCCCATAAAAATGTAAAGAAATAAATTTGACATGGGTCATTACAATTGTATTAAAACCATATTATAATCGTATAATGTTTTCTGTACAATAATTATTATAATACAGAAAAGTAGTCATTTCAAACTTTGAAAATGTATACAATTTTGTATGCTCTTTCTTTTTTGGTTTTTATTAATTGACGTGTAAATTGTACATTTATGAATAAAGTACTTTGACTTACTTTGACTTTGACTTTGACTAACTATGTACATACCCGCCATTACAAACTTCGTTATACGATTCATATTCAAACTTAACATTGAGTGTGTTGTTATCTATTAATACTCCATACCTTTTCCATTTATTCTACGGCGAAACAACAATTGGCAAACGTCACTGTACGTACGGTTTGAAGGGTAATGTTTCCAGGGAAGTTAAATAAACCTTTTAAAAATAATCTATAAATGTTACATTAATTTTGTACTAGCTGCTCAATAATAATTTTAAGCAACGTGGTTTCACTAACAGACCACTAATATTATAATTAACTAATGAATCTGAAAATAAATTTTCAAAATTGACCCTAAATTTGGTAAAAAGTGACAATGCACTTTTATTACTCATTATGGTATTATTCATACAGTATACATATTATTCAGACATTTTTGTAAAAACTTGAAAAGTCGTTTATTTCTACCTCACGGTACCTATCGTATACATATATTTGCACGCTTACGAGTACAAAATTGCCGTGATTTGACTATTTGTTTGTAAATAGTTACCAACTTCCGTATTTACGAGTGCAATTCTCCTCGTGTGATTTTACCTTTAGGCAGCATAAACAATTCGACGTATGTTATGTTTACAACGGAGCACATTTTGGAAGTTATTCTATTGAATAGTGTGATACATGTTCATACTTCGAATTTTCATCATTTTCAAAGTCAAAGCCTGCATCGAGTATAATAAATCAGGAACATTATTTCCATATTACCACTGTTTATAAAACCTGATTTACTTTTTTGATCTACTTTTATATGTTTGAGTTGGTTGTACCTACATCACAAACATTACGTCAGAAAATATGCGTAATCCTTAATTTAATTGAAACGTGATGGTTAGATGTTATTCATAAATTTCGAGACAAACACTGACTATTTTTGTAAATTGTTTATTTATTTAAATTAAAATTTACTAAAACATCACATTTTTATGAAACCGAGAAGGTATAGTTTGTTATTTTTGAATTTTGATCTAAGCAATAATGACATATGATACCTATTAACTACGCAAAATCTCTGATAGACGTTTAATTTATATCACCCTTTTTAGGTCACGACTAGAAATATATTATCACGAGACCCTGGAAACTATAAGCTTTAAATGGATTGGCTATATTATTGCTTTTTCTTAATGTAGAGCAAATAATGTGATGACATGTTGGTACAACTGTAATCTAGTAGAGTTTGCCAATAGTCAATTCACTAAATTAGCATTAGTTACAATTCACAATAATAAATAAATATAAGTAAGCTTAGCAAGTATCTTAACTTGGCTCATGAGGTTACCGCTATGTGGGATGTTGATTCGACAATCATAGTCCCAGTTGTTGTGTCGGCAAACGGCCTTGTAGCGAAAAGTGTCGACCAACATCTTAAAGACTTTCGCTAGATGGTTGGATTAAGGGTCAGATACAGAAGGCGGTCATCCTCGGCACAGCGCGCATCGTCAGGAGGTTCCTCACTCTGCAGCCCGAACCACCGGTAGCTTAGTACCTGCCCTGCTGCTGGTGGCAAACTAGGTTTAGGTTTTTATAATGTTTTTATGTTGTTTTTTATACATTTATTTATATTGTTAAAACCTGAATTTAAGAACCATGTATAAATTACTGAATAAATAAATATTGGTGTACAATTTACACACAACACCATCTGACCCCAAACTAACCAAAGCTTGTAATATGGCGATCAGACCTGATATAATACCTAAATAGTTGTCATGCATACTTATTATACAATGCTTTCTAATGATAAACTACGTACTGACTAACGATGTATGTTTAAAAAAAAATACACCAATTTTTGTTAAGTTCTATTTTCCCAAATCAAAGCTAAGCTTAGAAAAGATTTGGCTAATATATAATGGCTGGCCTAGTGGCTTAGGTGGCAGTAAGTCTGCCTGCGAAATCGTGGGTCGTGGGTTCAATCCCCACCCAGTGCAAATATTTGTGTGATGAATTCAAATATTGCCTGGATGTTTTCTATGTATAATAAGTATGTATTTAAAAATATATAAGTATTATATCAGTTATCTGGTTTCCATAGTACAAGCTTTGCTTAGTTTGGTTTCAGATGGTGTTATGTGTGAAATGTTCACCAATATTTATTATTTATTTTATTTGTGATGTGATGTGATTATTTTATCAAATATTTCTACTATGTTTTCTATGTATAATAAGTATGTATTTAAAAATATATAAGTATTATGTCAGCTATCTGACTTCCATAGTACAAGCTTTGCTTAGTTTGGGGTCAGATGGTGTTGTGTGTGAAATGTCCACCAATATTTTTTATTTTTTTTTTTATCTACAAAGTTGAAAGTAGGTTCACACAACTAACGGTCAGTTGCTAATTTTTCTATAAGTCGTTTGATCAATAAGTACCAGCTATGTCATTTCATGAGATTGAACGCTAAGCTGACTGCTAATTTTAGCCAGTTTCATTTGAAATTTTCAATTTGTGAAATAATTTATTATCCTGCGAAAAAACGAAAACCGACTTCAATTTAAAATCAATTCGAATAGATTTCAAACTTTTTTGTGAAATCTACGAATACATCGTCCAGGTAACTGTAAGCAAATTTTAGTTTTTCGTTGGTATTTCAAAAGCTATCTATCTATCATCGTGCCCGTTGCAAAGCGACGATACGCCATAGGATAAAATGTGCTTATCTAGATAAATACTTAGTTAGTCTGGATTGGAAGACATCCTGATTGTATCCAAGTGATATCAGGTGATCCCATAATTTGGATATACATTTGTGAGTTACGTACAACGCAAGTGAAATCACACCGCTTTCTGCGTATTTTTGGTGTGCGTAGCTTAAATTAGTTATTGTAATTACGTTTAAAATAAATTATATTTCTAGCAATGTTTTTCTTCAAAATTGAAAATTCACCGCTAGCGAATCTTTACAGTCCAAAGTACAAATGAGACAGGTTTCTAGCCCAAGGCCGATTGCGGATTTAAAATAGGAGCACTGTGACATACTGGAAGCGATATGAAAATGTGCACAAAAATAAATGTTTATTACATTTTATAATTAGTTTTCCAAACTACGCAGAAAGAAGCGATTCAATTAAAATGCTCGTTTCCACGCCGGCTTGCAAACTACGAGTACTACGAGCATGCTTTATTTTGAGGAGTACATACAAGGTGTATGAATAGGGCATTTTAAAATACGTTTTGACGACACCAGCCAGGCTGTAAAACGACATCGTTTCATGATTTATATTCCAAAGACTCGAAGGAAGAGATTTGACTCCACTTATTAATAAGAATGTCTAAACTTTTGCATACGTTGCCTGAGTGTGGGTATTTCCTAATCCTAATAGATATAATCTGGTTGTCTTCAAGCTTAGAGTGAGTGGATTTCACCTATGTTAGTTCCATCATGGATGTATCATGGATGATGATCAATGCAAGACTTAACTCCAAGTTAATTATATTTTCTTCTAAAATATTGACTAGCTTTTAACTTCAGGGTAGCGGATTTTCGTGATGGTGTGCTCGCGCATCGTAAAAAATTACTGTCATATTTTTTCCTAATGAGCTACCTATATATTATTACTTCAAAAACTATTCATTAATAGCTACTAAACGGAGTAAATTTACAAAAGCAACCTAAGTTCTATTGAATGCAATCTCACAGCACCCGGGTGACACATACTACGCTGACGACACCGACGACGTCATCGGTCGGTTTGTGCGGCGAGCGTGGGCTGCATCACCGAAGACCATCCGTTCAAACTACAGATGGCCATCAGGGACAGAAATGCGGCCGTAGTGGAAGCTCTGGGCTGGGAGGAGGCCGCTTAGGCAAATGGCAAGAGGCAATTAGGCAAACCCTCGATGTCGAGTCGATTACTAGCGGAATCCCAACCGATAGTGATCAGTTCTACAGGCGAGCACTAAAATTAGATTTGAAATGTACCCATCTCCCCCCTATTTTCCTCTTCATTCTTTCCTTATCCAATAAATGTGAAAAAAAAGACAATTGTATTGACAAAGATCACGGACCCCGGACCGTGTCTGTGGAATGGCAATCTTAATTAAAAAAACCCACTACAAGCTAGATTCGCGACATCTACGATCTGCAGTAGACGACAACGGGCTAAGAATAAGTATAATGATTATAAATAAAGGAGTAAATCTTCTCACGTGTCTAAATACCCGTGGTTTTATTACAGCATCATAATATTGCCAGCTATGCATACGTTAGCAATTAGGGGTATCCTTAGGGATAAATGTGAATAAATATGAGCCCTGCCTACTAAATTATTAATGACATACAAATGTTTATGTTCCCTGCTACCCTTAATAAGTCTGTTTGTCGGTTCAGTTTTAATGGATTCATTACAATAATTATTTAGCGACGCGTCGGGATGTGCTATGGTTTACTGTGCGCTTTAACTGGTCTATTGACGATCACGTCCAGAGTAAGAATAGGCGTGACGACAGGTCCTGCAATTATATTTTTTTATATAATGACAGTATTATAAATATTATAATGACAGTACAAAAGTTTTTTTTTACTTTAATAGGTTTACACTTGACCGCCATCTCACCTGATGTTAAGCGACAATGCGGTCTACGATGGAGCGTGTTTACCTAGAAGAAATCGATTCACTCTCGATTTGAAGACTCAAGATTATAACTATCGGGAAAACCCCACTCAGGCAACTCATTCCACAGCCTAGACGTTCTTATCACAAACGTAGAGTCAAACCTCTTCGTCCGTGTCTTTGGAATATCTACTATGAAACGATGCCGCTTCTTTAAGCTACGAGAAGTACGATAGTAAAATGGGCAAGGTGGTATTAGATCATGCAGATCAGTTGCACTCTCTCCGAAGTGTATCCGATAAAAAACCGATAAGCTAGTAATTTTGCGGCGATGTTCAAGACTTTGAAGTCTTTTTCGCACTAGAATGTCTTTGCCTATGAGCCTTTTGGCACTCCTCTCGATCGATTCCAGAGCCTCAAGCTGATACTTAGCCGATCCATCCCACAGGTGCGAACAGACAATACTCCATACAAGAGCGAATCTGTGCTTTGTATAACAAAAGCAATTGTTCAGATTTGAAGTACTTAGATTAAAAGTACGAAATTATTAGAAAATGTATTTACCATTGGATAACACATTCAATTTCAAGTGACTTTTGTTATGAAACCAGTTTCCTAAACGCAATATTTAATATAGCTGCCATACAAACTTTACGCGCTACGCGTAGAAAATACGCCACAGTGACACCTCTGTAGTGTTATTGTATGAAGCGTTTTTGGGAGCATTCAAAATTGTGATTTTAAAATCGTGATATCACGGGAAGTTGTTAATATAACAAAGTCATTATTTCACTTAAGTATCAGTTATTGAGTAGCCTTTCGATGGCACATGAATTTGAATTAGTGCTGCAAATTTGGCTCACAGAACCAAATTTTGTTTCAAAACCCCAACGCGATATACATAATATACACTACAATACGGCATCTGACTCTTTTAATACGGCGTTATATCGCTTTGCCGATTTTATGAGCAGTGTCATTTTAGTACCACGCTTCCATTTTTTCTACGTCTGTGGAATCTTGTCTTCTCTTTATGTTGTTCAAACGGAAAATGAGACTCACATTTTCTTTGAAAAACTTCGCAACTTTCCGCCGAATTTTAAAATTGCTTTCTTTATAAAAAGTGAAAACAAGATATGAGCTAGATAACTCTTAATTGGACGGGGATTATCGTAAACTTTTTAGATTTCGGTTCACTTAGTTGAATCTGATTCTTGAAGTTCTTTTACATTGTGTATTGGAATATTCAGCTATGAGTAGCACAAACTTTTAATTAATATCATAAATGCGATAGTTTGGATGTTTGGATATTTGTTGTTCAATCACCCCAGAATCGAGTTCAGTGTTTGGAACACATATTTAAGTCCGGAATAGCACACAGACTACTTTCCATCGAGAAAATTTCGGCACGAAATCTACGGGAGTAAAACCAGTGTTAAAAATAAACAAAAGCACATAAAATGAATTCATATTGTTCAGGGATCGTCAAGTCCCAAAGCGCTCATCAAGCTTGTAGCGTTCCCACGCTGTATACCCAGGGAGATATTAGGTCCTTACATAATTTGAAATTGGTGTTCTGTAGTACTGGCCACTTTGACCTCAAAGATCTCCTCTTTGGTTAGGAATTCCAATTTCAAATTTATACAGCTATTTAATACTCATGCTTTTGTGTTTTGAAAACTATCCTCTGAACAGGTAGTCCTAATAGTTAGGTCCAAACACGATTCCTTTCCGTCAAGATTCAAGTCAACGTGGTGACTGAGGCTTTCGCCGACGAATTCCAACGGGACGAACTCCTAAGCAGACTTCAATATTTAAGATGTTTGCATAACATTTGATCTGAATAATGTGTTCAGTTTCTTTGAAAATTTGCATAAATTTAATGGTTTGCTAGTATTTTTGGGCTATGGTATTTTTAATTAATGTTACAGTAAATTCTTATAATTTTAACATATTAACTTTATTACAATATGTGGGCGGATTACGTTTCAAATGTTGTCTAGCCTTTTGACATACCTACTCGTACAAAAAATAAATCGTGAATAAAAAATAACAATTGAAACAACAGATTTCTACTGCGGGTACGACTAATAAAGCTAACCTTTCGTAAAGTTAAATGTATTGTCTCGTCAATATCATTCTCAAATAATAATATTACAATTCAAATCAAACATGTGAAATATACTAAATATTTAAAAGCAATGCTGCCAGCAAGTTGAGCACGAATCCGACTGGCGGTGAGCTTGATAGTCACGTCGTAACGCCTGTACGAATCAGGTCAAAATACGAAATATATAGGTAGTTTGATTATAATCTGGATAAGCACGTAGGCTACGTTTCATCACGGGAACGGTAAATACGCTAATAACAATACGGGGAATTGCTCGTATGTTATAAATGATAATAATAAAAACAAATTTTGTTTATTTAAAAGCAGTGGTGTTCTTTGAGTATGAAGTACCAATTAAAGTAAAACCACATTATCCAGTCCGAGTACTAGCGTAAAAGACATTGAACTTCGAATGAGATGAGGGTCCAAGAAACTAATTTTCTCTACAGAATATGCCAATAACGTTTATGCATAGGCACATCTATATGAATATATAAAATTGAATTGTCTATGTATAGAGATAGAAACGCATCACACATCTTCTAAATTGACAATATGGTTACAAACTCTAAATAAAAACACATCTTTTTCTTTATAAAATAAGATCGATTTCAAGTAGTACTTCTACTGGAACTTTGTAGAAGTAGTAGGACTCATTACAGAGTCTGCATGGCGAAGTACTTTTTTTTATTGAAATTAGCCACTCCACAGACTCCGGGGTCCGTGATCTTTGTCATTACAATTATCGTTTTTTACACATATCTTGGATAAGGAGAAGAAGAGGAAAATAGGAGGGAGTTGGGTACATTTAAAATATAATTCTAGTGCTCGTCTGTAGAGCCGGTTGGGATTCCGCTAGTAATCGACTCGACATCGAGTGGTTGCCTTGCCATTTGCCTAAGCTGCCTCCTCCCGGCCCAGAGCCTCCACAACGGCCGCATTTCTGTCCCTGATGGCCATCTGTAGGTTGAAATCGCGGATGGTCTTCGGTGATGCAGCCCACGCTCGCCGCACGAACCGACCGATGGCGTCGTCGGTGTCGTCAGCGTAGTATGTGAAGGTCCCCGTGTGCCGTGAAATTGCCACTACCGCATGGGGCACGCTCTCGTGCAGCTTCATGTTTACCTTGGTTTTGATTACGATTACCGACTCGTATGTTAGTCCCTGAGCTTCATGGATGGTAAGAATGCGTGACCCGGTGCCTAATCCATAACCCTGGTTTGTCAGGGTCTCCTTCTCCTCTTGAGTGTGAACTAAGAAGAGGGTGTTTGGTAGGGTGTTGGGTATTTGCGCTCCCTTATATCTTCTCTGTTCTAGGGACTTTATACGGGACGCTGAAGAGTACATACCGGAGTATATTTTCCTCAGTGCATATGCGACGTCCATTGGGTTTCGATGTGTGCAGAGCAACTCCTGGCTGATCTTTGTTACCAGGTTCGGGCGATGATACCTCATTTCGAAGAGATTTTCCCTGTCGATATAAGGCAACTGATTGACGTCTCCAATGAGGACAATTTCACCAACACCAGACAGCCTTGAAGCCATCACAATGGCGAAGTACTATACCTGTACCACTTATTGAACTGTGTTCCTATTTGAAGGAAATTAATACGTGTACAATACTGTACGGTACTGCGCAGTAATGAGTGCGCGTGATGCTTAGCTATTAGCCACCAGCCCAAACTGGGTCAGCGTAGTGGATTATGGCCTTGACTCTCTCCTTACGAGAGAAAGCCTCGAGTCCCAGCTGTGAGAACATTTAGTGAACTGTTTATGTGATGCTTAGCATCGCGCGCATTTCTTCTTTGTCCCGTCAGTATATTGTAAAATATATGGAATACCAAAAATATTAAATGAAAGGCGTTTTTGTAATCCGCTATGGGAATAGGACACAAAGTAATATTATAATCTAATCTTGAAGCAAGTAAAACGACTCCATCACCTAAACAATATTCTTTTCGTCACTGATTTGATGTAAACCAAGAAACACGCCAATTTTCTGCTTGAATGAACTCTCCGCTGCAGAAAAACAGAAAATGCCATATTTCTTTCGATACGACAGCGAGCCGACAGAGCACAGAGTGGCGGCCCCAAGATAAATAACTAAACTTTATCCAGGGTTTAAAATGTGGATTTCAATTAAAGTTTTGTTTGAGAGCAATGAAAAATTATTTCGTAAGTTTGTAGAGAGAGAGCTTGCTGGTTATTCTGCAAGCTGTTGTACGGCTCAATTTCTTTTAACTTAAGTGTCTTTAGTAATTATTTTGGGTTTAAAATTATAAATAACACAAATAAGTTTATTAGAACGAAGAACACTAGAAAATATAAAAAATATTTTGTATCTGTGTCGAATTTAGGTCTAAAGCCTAATTAGCAGTTAAATTTAAAAACGACCAATCATAATCGAGGTACAACACACTGCCATTTTTAATGATGCATGCTGTGAAAGGGGTGTGCTGGGAAAATGTTTGATAATGGATTCAAGACATATTTGTATGCAAGTGCGCACAAACTTTTAAATTACATAGTACCTGCTCGTATTACACTAATGAGAATTTAATAACATCACGTTTTACGTACTAAAAAATACTACTAAATATTATACCTACTCTGTGGTTATAAAAGTATATTTTCACATTGGCTACTTTTCACCCAAATATTGTAGCAATTCCTGCACAAACACGAGTAAAACCTCAATACGCAGTTAGTATCGTACAAAATGAGAAATTTTAAAAGGAAAGAACTGGTAGCAGTGACTTTGTAGTTTTATCTCTCTGTCCGAAGACTCCACTAGAACCGTGGAAGATACAGTGCGATGCTCATCAGTACTTTATGCTGCGGTTTATGTGTTCAGATTGAATCTTCGACGTGTCAGCATCGTAAATCCGGTGCACTAAAACCCCGCCATTTTATTTCCTCTGTTAGTTCTTGTCTCGGTGTCCTAAAGTTACGTGAAATGTGAGTGTGTGGTAAGGGATTTATTTGTGGGTTGTATTCTTTCGCAAGGACTTCGCTCTATGGTGTAGGATAGTACAAAATTTAAACAATCATACAAAGTCAATTTTGACGGAAGTGCTCGTAATTAGCTCCGCGAAGTAATATTTTTGCCGAATACATTTCGGAAAGTGTACAGCTAAAATGTGCCAAATTGCATTTCTGAAAATGTGCAGCTGATCAACATGATACAATACAATATAATAATTCTTTATTAAAAAGCCACAAAGCAAAAAAAAACATAAAAAATTACAAAACAAAGACTAATACTATAGCAATTTAATTGGCTAGCAAACTTTTTTCTTACAGACTGCGAAACAGCGACAGCGTTTCATGGTTGACACTTTGAACAGTAGAACTACAGTATAAATAACTTAATGAACTGTAATAGAATTAAGAGATCTGACTCAACTTTCGTAGTAAGAATATTCGAAATTCTAAGAATTTTCGTAATTTCGTCTAGGCTGTGGAATGAGTTGCTCGAGTGGATTTTTCCCGATGGAAACAATCTTGGGAGTTCAAGTCAAGACTGTAACTGTCTGAGTTTCCTTTATCGTAAACACAGCGCAGGTATTAATCACGATTTAAAATAAGTAAGTTTCTTCTAGGTAAGCACGCACCAATGTGGACCGCATTGTTGCTTAAGATCAGATAAGATGGTGGCCAAATGCAAACTTATGTATGTTAAAGAATATATTTTAAACTACGTTTTTCTTAAAGTAAAATTACTACTAAAAAAAATACAGCTGAATATTTTCCTTTTTATTTCTTTGTACTTAGGTTTAACGCGCTAATCTCGACGTAAATCACTCTGTCTGGACTAAAATGATCTATAACCTATAAGCCGGATTTAAATAAATGTTTTTATCTGATGGTGGAATTAATGATATCTGCTCTATAAACGTAAAAAAAATATTGGTGGTGGTATATTTAGTACACTCAAAATACAAATAAATGCCCTGATAATGGACATTATATTTGTCCTGGGTGGTAACTGAACCCACGACTTACGGGTTCACAGGCAGACTTACTACGAACAAGGCCACTAACTAGGCCAGCTAAAATAATAAACTTACGAATACATAACATCAACGAATGAAACCACAAAGCACAAAAGTATAATTTTATGGAGATTAATATCACATTTTTTGTTATCTATGTTGACCGTGTATTTATTTCCATTGACTCCATATTATAAGTAATTGTTGAATTCTGTAACACAACAAAACAAAAATAATTCCAATCTGAAGAAGTTAAATTCAGAATTATTTACTAAATAGGTAAGTACCTACTAGTATTTTCCCGCAAATTTGTCCCCATACAGTTTAGTGCGGCTTTTTCCTGTGATATTTGTACTTTTTGGGATTAAAGTAATATGTACGCTATTACAGACTATTTCTGAGTTTCAATTTCAGACTGATATCTGGAGTTCTTACAACGTGATTGAACAAATATCCAAACATTATCATTTACAATATTAGTAGAATAGGAGGTTGTAAGACAAATGTAAGGCGCACTTAATTTCCAACGAATCATAAGGATAAACCAATGTTCAAATATCTATTTTTATCGCTTTAAAATATATTTGTAAAGCTAAAAGCTAGTTTGAAAGAGAGTAATTTACCGAGTAAAAGGTCGCGTTGGCTGACCTTTGGATGCTTTGTAAAGTAATTCGATCTCATTCATTTCTAAGCTTGAATGGATTTCATAAGTTTTTTCTTACCAAAATAATACACATATCATAATATACATGTTTGGAAAAGCGGAAAGAGTAAATTATTTACGAGTAACATCTGCACGAGACTTTTTCCGCATAGAATTGATACAAAGGTGTTTTTCCCAAAAGAACTCAGAGTATTTTTCGGAATAAAATGCAGTCTACGCTATTCTACATTATAATCTTTCTAAATTCCAAGTTTCAGGTTGATCCGATCAGTCCTTACAACGTGATTGAGCAACAAATATCCGGTAATCCGAACACTCCGCACTTCCGCAATAGTATTTACTTCAATTTCTGAAGTTATGATAGGCTCTTCTCTCTCAGTTTAATTTTAGCTCCTTTAACATCATCATCAATTACCTACATCTTTCTCTCTCTATTCTTCCCTAGTGCTGAGTACAACCCTCTCGCATACTTTGACATCTGCTTCAGCCTCATAGCAATCGAGTTTACATTTCAGTCTTTACCACGTCGCGATCCAACAGTTAACAAAGCAATAATTTTTCACAACAAAACAAGACTTGGAATATTTTATCTATGACAAGATTGCATCTGGCAGGCCACGTGTGTTTTAAATATACGTACTGTTAGACTGGAAATCACTGATTCTATAAAAAAAAAACAATTTGTACTTATTCACTTTTTATTTGAGTTTAAACAAACACTTCACAAGTTTTTGGATTTAGTGAGGGGCCTTTCCTAGACCAACCGAAATAGAAACAGACGCGCGCGGCACTTCTCTAGGGGTATCTGAGGTCTCAGGTCCGGCGGGCATGAACCAGGTCCGTAGGCTGAGAGGCAGAGTAACCTTTCGAGAACTGACTGGAAGATTTATTCGACAATTCGACTTTATATAGCAAAATACTGCAGAATCGCCAATATCGACATCGAGGAATTGACTTCCTGCAGGATCAGCAGTTTTAAGGTTGTAACATCTCCCCTTAAGACGGAACATACTAATCGGTTAGTATGTGAGTAGGATTTTGGTCTAGCAAAGTTCACATGATTTAGAATTAGAAAAATTAAGTTAAGGATTACACAAAACAATAAATTCAATTAAAATTTTAAAATGAAAATAGAAAACGAATTAAAAGATTACATTAAAACAATATACTCAATTAAAGTTTAAAAATGGAAATAGTTAAAAATTACACAAAACAATGCACTAAATTAAAGTTTAGAAATGGAAATAAAACTAATTGAAAGATTACACAAAACAATATACTCAAGTAAATTTTAAAATGGAAATAGAAAACTAAGTTAGTAACACTGGAACGGACAAGGCTAAAACACAGTAAAATTGTTATTACTAGACATGATAATAAGGCTTAGCACTAAATTATGTAAACAATAATTAAGCAAAATTTGATAATAATATATTAGAAAAATAAATGATGTAAAAAGATTCAAAGAGTAAAAATAACAAAGTCGAGCTTTTAAATTTGAATGTTTCTTCTTGGGCTAGACATAGAAATATTTGATAAAGAAGTATCATCAGAATTGGAAGATTCAGTGATATCTCGTTCATTTAGTTCGATAGCCGTTCTAGATCGAATATTAGTATTAGGCCTTGAGTAACATTTGTTAAATATTTGTACACAGCAGTTAGAGTTAGTCAGTTTACGTTTTGGACATAGGCATGAATATAATTTGTAAAACATATAAGAAAATACAGAGAGTGATAACAGGGTCGTCAAGAAGCTGAAGTAGTATCCATACTTAATGTGATAGGGCTGGTTTTCGATTTTGTAAGATCATCGTTAAATTGATTTAACTTATGTGTTGCATATTGCAGTGAGTCTAAGTTAATGTCAGAAAGCTTTATCGGCGTTAAATATGGAATACTTTTGTTTACTTTAGATTTAGAACAACAGTCATCGTCAATAATATTAAAATTAGGTGACGGAATATACAGATTTGTATCGTATTCGTGCTGTGGAACAAATTGCAATAGTTTGTGATAGGCTTTACAATTTTTGGAAGGTAGAGTATACCAGTTCCGACTACATCATGATCGGTCATATGACTATCACTACATTTCACAGAAACTTTTGTTAGATCTGATTGGACATAGATCCATCTATTATTGGTGAGTTTCTGCCAAATGTCAATATCACCAAACATTATTTTAACATTACAAGATTGTGGAATACTAGTGACGTGTTCATGAAATAGTTGCACTTCACAGATTGGGTTTGACACACTGGATTGAACACTTTTCAATTGACACAGTTTGTTGTATCTAGATATCGATTTGCACTCACTTAAATCGTTTATCACGGAATAAGTTAATTTGTCCTCTGTTATTGCTAGATATCTTGATTCTCATTGACATAGGATTTCAAATATTCTTTGAGAGTGGCATGACTCCTTTCTAGAGCACCGTTTGTTTGTGGGTGATAAGGAGTTGAAAAAGATGTTTAATTTTAAAAGTTGAGCAACTTGTTTATATACATCGGCAATGAAATGTACTCCTTGGTCTGATAGGATACTTTTGGGATGCCAAAGTGACTTATAAATTTTATTAGACATTGGGTCGTTTTTTCGGCTGTAGATTCAGTGATAGGATAAGCCATGGAATATTTCGTTAAGTCGTCCTGGAATGTGACTATGTATTTGAAATTTTCACTACCAGAGTCTGGGAGAGGACCAACAATATCAGTATAAATTTTTGAAAGGGTTCAGAGGATGTAGTGGTAATCTCCATAGGAGCTTTGTTGATTCCTCGTAGAGCTTTGTTCTTTTGACAAGAGGAACAATTCTGGACATATCTCTCAATTTCACCTTTCATTCCTTTCCAATAGTATATGTCCTTAAGTTTGTTATACATTTGGATGCGCTAATATGACCACCTGTGGGACAGTCGTGGTTTTCGAGAAGTATAGTTGGCACTTCATTTGGTTTTGGATACTTCATTAAGTTATGATGAATGTGAATTTGAATGCCAGTGTTATGAAATAGAAAAGAAAGCATTTCATGGATTAGAATGAAATTGAGTTTGTCGAAGGATTGGTAAAGTCAGACATGGCAATCGATTTTACTTCGGGATATAATACAATAAGGTTATTCCGTAGATCTTTGAGGACTTTGAAAATTTCTTGGTATGTGACGGATTCAAAATGGTGAACTTTGGTAAACATGTGGAAGTATGTTTTATTGTTGACTTGAGATGCTCTGACGGTATAGAGTTCCTTTTCAGACATTTCGAATTCATTTTTATCTTGAAGAAGATTAAGAATGTTTTCAGAAAAAGGGTTAGAAGAATCTAAATCGATGGAAGTAGGGTATGCGATAATTGAACAATGTGAATCTAGGAGACTTTTGTTATGTTCTAGAATAATTGTATCATTCAAAATTGGGCTAGAGCGAGATTTCATAAATTGTTGGTATGTGAGTGTGTCGGTTTCGATGTTGTCTGTAATATTGTGAATAGGAGGACGTGACAAACCGTCGGCGTTTGAATTTATTCTGCCGGGCTTGTACTCAATTTTGTAATCATACTCTTCAAGTTTTAGTCTCCAGCGTACTAGTTTACTACTGGGATCTTTACAGTTGAAGAGCCAAGTTAAGGGGCGATGGTCAGTGACTAATTTAAATGTTCTGCCATACAAATAAGGCCTAAAAGTTTTTGTTCCAAAGATAATGGCTAAGAGTTCTTTTCTGTGGTACTATAATTACCTTCTGCGCTATTAAGCGTTCTAGAGGCATAAGCAATAGGTAGATCTTTGTTTGGTTTGCCTTGAGAAAGAACAGCACCTATAGCGTAATTAGAGGCATCGGTAGTGAGTGTAAATTCTTTAGAAATCTGGATATTGTAGGATCGGTGAATTAGTAAGCAAACTTTTGAGTGAGTTGAATGAGTTTTCTTGTGATTCTCCCCATATGAAATCAGCATCTTTTCTGAGAAGAGAAGTTAGAGGTTTGGTAACCTTGGCAAAATCTTTGATAAACTTTCGGTAGTATCCAACTAAACCAAGAAAACTCTTGATTTGTTTTGGATTCTTAGGAGCAGGGTAAGCAAGTACTGCTTTGACCTTCTCGGGATTAGGAGACACGCCTTTGTCAGTGATGACATGGCCAAGATAGGCGACTTCTTTCTTTAAAACTCGCATTTATCAGGCTGTAATTTAAGATTATGACGTCTGAGAGCATCGAATACTAGACTAAGTTTTTGGATATGATCTGGTAAATTATGGGAATATATGATGACGTCATCGAGATAGATAAAACAGTGTAAGCCTTGTAAGCCTGAAAGGACAGTGTTCATTAGTCTTTGAAAGGTTGCAGGAGCATTTTTAAGACCGAATGGCATTCTTGTGTATTCAAAATGTCCATTAGGGACAGAGAAAGCTGTCTTGGGTCCGTCTGCTTCACACATCTTTATTTGGTGGAAACCAGACGCCAAGTCAAGAGTTGAGAAGTATTTACTATGACCTAGTTGGTCTAGAATATCAGCAATGTTTGGAATAGGATAAGCATCACCAATCGTAACATCATTGAGCTTTCTATAGTCTACAACGATGCGCCATTTTTTCTGGCCTGATGCATCCTGTTTTTTAGGGACTACCCATATAGGGGATGACCATGGAGAATCAGAGGGCTTTATTATCTGTTGATCTAGCATTTTCTGGATTTGTTTGTTGACTTCTAATTTATGAATTTCAGGATATCGATAGGTTTTAGTTTGAATTGGTTGCGAGGAAGTAGTTTTTATTTCATGTTTTAGGGTGTTAGTACAGGTGAGAGTGTCACCTTCGAGATGGAACAGATCAGAGTATTCGGTGCATAGATCTAGAAGCTTACAGGACTCTTCAGTGTTGAGATGTGAGGTTCTAATTTGACCTTTTACCTCATCAATACGATTCCTTGGGACAGATGAATTGGAAATAGAAGGGTTAGAAGAGACAGTGTGAATCGGTTGCACATTTTTTGGAGGTCATGTAGGGTATCGCAAGGGTGAATTTCTACAGATAGAGCTTGAATGATAACATCTTCATTAGTAGTATTAAGAATAGAGACATTGGCATGTTTATTAGGTTTGACTTCGACTAGGCAGTTGGACAAAAACACCTCTTTGGACTTCCTGTTTTCTATTAGTCCGCATGAAATTTCAGGGTTAAGTATACCGCATTCGATCATCATTTCTGAGCGTGCAGGAATGGTATACTGAGGCTTAGTAAAATTAAGTTTGATGTTGTAGTTACCAACTGTGAGGAGATCTTTTCTATAGTCTATGTTGCAGTTATAGAGTTTCAATAAGTCATTACCTATTATGCCATCAAATTTAATGAAGACTGAGTCTGATATTAGATGAAATTTGGCATATAGTGTTTCTTTCTTGGAAATTTGGAGATCTAGTTGACAATATCCCAAGCTAGTTGAATATTCAGAGTCATTGTCGATACCCTTGAATTTAATTACCTCAGGGTCTACGAGAGGTAGCGTTTGGAGAGATGATTTTTTGATAAGAGACACAGAGGAGCCAGAGTCGACCAAAAATACTAGAATTTTATCTGAGTATTGGCTTTTAACATAAATGTGAGGCAGATGAGTTTTATTATTTATTTTTATCTCATAAGTTACCTCGCATTGATCTGAAGAGTTGAGAGATTTAGAAAATGTAACAATTTTACTCTTATTAGGTTTGGACTTAGTAGAGAGAGTCGGTTTGGTAGATTGAGACGATTGAGGCGATTGAGACGATTGGGTCGCTTGAGACGATTGAGACGATTGAGGCGATTGAGACGATTGAGACGATTGAGACGATTGAGACGATTGAGACGATTGAGACGATTGAGACAATTGAGACGATTGAGACGATTGAGACGATTGAGACGATTGAGACGATTGAGACGATTGAGACGATTGAGACGATTGAGACGATTGAGACGATTGAGACGATTGCGACGATTGAGACAATTGAGACGATTGAGACGATTGAGACGATTGAGACGATTGAGACGATTGAGACGATTGAGACGATTGAGACGATTGAGACGATTGCGACGATTGAGACGATTGAGACGATTGAGTCGGATTAGAACGAGACCTATTAGACTTAACCGGCAGGTCGTTATTGAAATAGAAACTTATGTCAAAGGCGTCGGTTTGTGTTGATGATTCCGTACGACGCGGGACCGGAACCAATTTTAGTTTAAATGCGACTGATCATAAAAATCATCTTCCTGGATGGTGTTGTCATCCTCATCTTGGGAAAGATGATGCATTTGTTTAGGGTTAGAAGAATTAGGAAGCTGGCGGCGAGAGTTGTTATATTGTCTTTTACGACATTCGTGAATTTCATGACCTATATTTTTACAATAGCGACAGGTCTTTATAATGTTTTGAGATACCGTAGGGGTCGCGGTGGAGATAGTGACGGGTTTATTGTATTTATTGAGCGCTCGCGGTAGTTAGGAGGGGTACGGTTGTAGCAGTTACGTTCAGAGTGACCGATTTTGCCACAGTTTTTACACTTTGGTCTCTCCTCAGGATGTTTTCTAGCTTGTGTAACATAATTGTACAATTTTTCCTCTTGTATAGCAAGGTTGACCGCTTCATTTAAATTGGAAGGATTCCGACATCTTATAATATTGGAAATATGGCCTGGCAATCCTAATATAAATGTATGGAGAGCGAGATCCTCCGTGTTGGCAATTCTACCTTTTAATTCGGAAGGATCTTTAGTAGAATGCGTAATATCAGTTTGTAGGCGAGTGAGGCAAGTTTCCAAACGTAGACTGTATTGGGTCACGCTTTCGTTATATTTTTGCCTACACTGCTGTAAATCTATAAATAGATGGTCTCTGTGCTTAGATTCCCCGAAGGTAACTCTTAAAAACGGTTTCAGTTCTAGCCAGTTATCAAATACCTTTAGAGAGCATGCTGAATCAGCTTTGCCTTCTAGTTGTGATAAAATATATTTGAACAAAAGGTCTTGTTGATTGTTTGTAGCTAAAGATAGCGCATTCTCGCAATTGCGCAAAAATGAGGATAATTTATTTTTATCACCATCGAATGGTTTTATAAATTTCGTGAGAACAGTAAAGTTTACTTCCTCTACCGTCAATAGAGAGCTAGTGGAAGTTGTTTTTTTGTCGGTTTTAATATCTTTAGCCATTTTCTTTTGTTATAAAAATTCAAATACAAGAAAAGCAAAACAGAGAAACAAAATTAAATTATTAAATAACTTACAGAGCGGCGATTATTAAGACACTTGTCATTGGAATTCGGCGCGGTGTCGGGTTGCGGTTCTCCGTAGTCGGGCAGCTGTCGTGTTGTGCAATACGCAAGTGAGGTTGCGCAGTTAAGCAGGTATCGGTGAAAGGGTAGCTCGGCAACAGACGGACAGAAAGCCCGCGTCGCAGGTGGAGCTGGTGAGGTTACGGCGAGGCAGCTCGGGAAGAGGCGGACAGAAAGCCCGTTTCGGAGCTGGAGCTGGCCGGAGTCAGTTCAGGGCGGCTCGGTGCACTGGGTTCCAGGGCACAGTGGAGCTGCACAAAGGTTCTCTACCTTGAGGCGAGCTGTGGTCAACAGAAGGGCGGTGCGGTGTACATACGGCACAGCGGCTGACGGCTCGGTACTTCTACGGCGATGGAGACAGTAGTGGCTGGTTGGCGGCTGGCTCTAGCTCAGAGCAGGGCAAGCCAACAGTTGAGTCACTGAGAGACCCGAAGTGGCGCGGCGCGTTGCGTGATAGGAATAGGCGACCAGGGATAATAGATCCCTTTTCTTCTGACACCAATAATGTTAGACTGAAATCACTGATTCTATAAAAAAAAAAAAACAATTTGTACTTATTCACTTTTATTTGAGTTTAAACAAACACTTCACAAGTTTTTGGATTTAGTGAGGGCCTTTCCTAGACCAACCGAAATAGAAACAGACGCGCGCGGCACTTCTCTAGGGGTATCTGAGGTCTCAGGTCCGGCGGGCATGAACCAGGTCCGTAGGCTGAGAGGCAGAGTAACCTTTCGAGAACTGACTGGAAGATTTATTCGACAATTCGACTTTATATAGCAAAATACTGCAGAATCGCCAATATCGACATCGAGGAATTGACTTCCTGCAGGATCAGCAGTTTTAAGGTTGTAACAGTACGCCTTGAATCATGCTCTTGAACCGTAACTGTTTCGTGTCATAAATAAACTTCAAAAAAACGCGCTTGTAATATCGTAAATCTATTTTTACGGTTCTAAGTGAACGATAAAGTCGAGTGTTTGGCTTTTGAAGGAGTGGGTAAGCTTTTATTTGAATCTTTGATTTAATTATATTTATAGTGGGTTTGTTGAAACATTCGACTCACTTGGCTCACCGGTGGTGTTAAGTATGCGACAGGTCCCGTGTTCGATTTCCGGGTTTTCACATTTTGTATAAGGATAGTACAATAATCTCACTGTTATTGTACTATCGTTATACAAAATGTGAAGTACATTATTTGCAAGCTCTAACTAATTTTGTTATGGCAGGTGTATTGCTTACCATCAGGCGCCCTACTTGCTCGTATCGTTACTCATTAAGGTGACTAAATAAGATAAGTAGCTAACATTTTACGTCATTTCTGAATTAATATAAAATGGGCATTTCTCACATAACACCATCTAGTCTCAAACTAACCAAACCTTGTACCTACTATGGGAGCTAGATAGCTGTTGTATTGCTTATATAGAATTGTAAATGCATACTTAATAAATATAAAATCCCCTAGACATAGAGCATTTATTTTATTCATCTGCACTGGGTGGGAATCGAATCCACGGCTTCGCAGGCAGGCTTATTATCAACTACCACAATTGGACTAAGCCAGCCTAAAAACTTTTAGATGAAAACTTTAGAATCAAAAACGTTTTACGAATGAGTGGATAATTATAATCCTAAAACGTATTTATCGGAATGTTCAGGAGCATAATATGAGAAAAAAAATAATTAAAAAAAAGATACAATGTTTTATCGTAATGAAAATCTCTTCAGCGTCATTGTTTCGCCGCCGATGTTATCTTTTCCCTTATTACGTTATTTCGAAATATTCATTCGACGATGTTGAGAACTGCTCGAGGCAATCTCAAATTAATTAAGATCGTTGTTTTGTGGCTTTCCGTAATGACACGTTTTTTCATCATGAAAATGTGTAGCGTTCATTCATTAGCCTTATGAAAACTGCAAAATCTACAAACGAAATGAGACATACGATTTTATTTCGCATAGGTTTTTTAATATAACTTTGTCAGCGACTTACAAACACACAACATTTTTACTGCAATTTCCCGGGTTACTGTAAAAAGATTTTTACTGATTTTTTTCATAAAAAATGCGGTGCCAGGACAGATAAGATGAATGTTGCATCTTTATTAGGTCTCTAACGGCTTTACAGCGGTGAGTTTTACTTACCACGCTACAGAGTAAAAGAACAAAATAAAATTCTATAGTCGGGGCAAATTTATTTAATCTCACATTTTATTCAGTATTATTTATAGTTCACTCATGTAACACAAAAATTTTTGGCGAAACATCACTTTAAAACAGACTATTGGTAAAGTTTACATTACAAAAACTTTACGATTTTATTAGTTTTTTTTACAAACATTTCGTATTTACTTTATTTTTTAAATATCCAAATATTTTGTTTTGCAAGCTATATCATTATGTCATATTTATCATTATACCCATTATGTCGCAAACGTTTGACTTAAACTTAGATAATACATAATTATATCGAATGGCATTTTGTTTTGTTATTTTAATTGACCCGGAGAACTTCGTTCCACCTTGTAAACCTTTCCTGAATTGATTTTGGGTATGAATTATTTGTAGGAACAAATAATTCAAAACCAAATTCAATCCGTTCTCTAGTTCTAGCGAATAGAAATTCAGTTTTATAGTGATAATATTTTTTTATGAATTTAAGATTTATATTTAGGATCTGTCACTGAGATTCGACTCCGGGTGGGCTTCGTTTTACTTTTATTTTACAAACCATATTTGTGTAACCCATTATGTGGCAAACGCTTGACTTAGACTTAGACAATTATATCGAATAGCATTTGGTTTTTGTTCTTTTTATTGCATACTAGCTGACCCGGCGCACTCTGTTCCACCATTTAAACCTTTCCTGGACTTTTTTAAGTAATTCAATAGCAAAATCAATTACCTACCTACGAGACTTAATCACGAATAATTAATTGTTTAAATACCCTGACGTTTCGCCAGCGTTACAACCGTCGTGGTCAAAAGAAGACTCATTTTGTATTCAAATCGCGAAAGTTTAAAAACAATAAAATCAATCCGTTCTTGTGTTCTAGCGAACAGCCATTCAGTTTAGTTTTATAGTGATATTTTTTTTCATAAATTTATCATTTATCTTTATTAAATTTTGCAGGAAATATTTTCATAGCACTCAATATTTACCTATGTGACCTAACAGTTCTCATTAGGTCCTGTCACTGACTTTTGACAACCGGTCCGATTAGGGTCTGTCACTGAGATTCGACTCCGGTTGGGCTTTCGCCAGAAACTCAGCGGTCAGCCCTGGGTGTTGCTTCTTCACTCAAGACCTCCCTTGAGCTTCTGGCTCCCCCACCTTTAATTAACACAAATAAGGGACAAGACAAAGTGGAGTCGGGGTGCTCTGAGTCGAATCTGGGTTCTAAGTATCCAAACCGGTCAAATTTTGTTACTTTGAAACGCACAAATTACAATCATTGTTTAAATTGAGTTGCTTGCCAAACAACACACTTTACACATAAATATGTAACGTGTTGATTTTTTAAAATTATGTACTATGTATTAGTTAAAAAATATAATATAGTAATCATTTGTCAAATAATACGTTACAGAATGAAAGTTCGTCAAACAATTTTTGATTTCAACTTTAAGATGTAACAAATTTTGTTTGTTTTAGTGATAATCATTAGACAATCCTTGAGTTATTATAAATTGTGAGGAAATTATTGGAGTTATTATCATTGTGTAATAGTAAAATACCTAATTAATACGAGTATAGCACGCTCTTATTAACAATAATCTGTTATAGACATAAATTGTTATTTACAAATAAATAACAGGGCATTTTAGCGATAATTATTTTACTAGGTTAGTTATATGTATTTATAGGCTGCTTCACCTTCTAGCATATCATCAAAATTAATCAGACACTTCTGATATAAGCGTAATAGACATCTATTGATATCGCGGCACAAAAGAGTAAAGGGTCCATTTATTCACCTCACTACAGCCCTATCAGACGGCGATGCCGCTTCAAGTGAAACCATCATAACAGTATCGTTGTAAAGTGGAGCTACCGTCGGTTTTTATTATATAATTCTTTCAGTGTCATGAGAAAAAGTAGTTTGTTGGTGGGCTGTTACAAAGTTGTATATCGAATTTCATTACATTTCTCGAGGTGCCTATATCTTCCCTCATAGCACGCAAGGAGGTAATTCAATTTCGTTTATTTCATAATTTGCGGTGAACGAGGAAAACCGTACCTGAGGTTTTTTTGCGAATTTAGGGCTAATTTTGAAAATTTGGTACGACCTCATTGACGCAAACGGAATCCTATTGCTTCTAATGAATGAATTGAAAATGCTATCAACGTTTCAAGAATATATTTATTTACTCACAGTTTAAACTGCAGCTTGACAAACGCTGACTTTAAAGCGATAAAAAAATAGTCTATACGCATTCTATAGGTACGTTCATAGACTAAGTAGTACACTTATTATATGCATGCCATAGGGTTGATTATGAAGTTTTTAATGTAAACATTTAAGATCTTATTGTACTTACCTACCCATTTTCGCAAATTAAGTAACTTATTTAATTTAATTCAATTCATTTAAACATCATCGGTTTAGGCATTATAAAGGTACCAACAATGTATGTATGAATATATGAAACAACCATACTTGTAAACTTTTCCCTTTACAATATTTGTGTTATTTAAAAGAGAATTAAATAAGTTTTTTTCCGAATTCCCCTGAGCATAGAGTTCAGACCAAATTTCATCTAATTAAGAGCAGCTTTTGTTAGTAACATTGAACTCTTTCTTATTAATAGTTCATAGTTCAAAGTTTTTAATTGATACCAAAACACAGATAAAAGTCAACAGATTAAAAAAATATAAAAATTGTCTTAATGTAATTAAAATTAAATCATAGCAAATAATGTCAAAGAAAGTAACAATATTAATGAATAAAAAAGACTATTGATGAGAAAATGGATTTTATGCACCATTTTCATATATCAATGGTTAGTAACTGATTTTTTATGAGCTGATTTTGCAGCGATATTTTCCTTCTTGAAGCTTATTTTTTTGATATCATAAACCATTTATTTACGCTCATAGCTTAGAAAATGCCAAAACCTGTATGAGAACCTGAGACCTCTCAACGAGAAGTATTATGAATACCAACTAAAAAAACCGTGTTACGGATGCAGATAAGTTGTTGTTTGTTGAACTTATTAATATAACGAGTTAAGAGTCGTTTTTTGATTCCAAACTGTTCACGCTTGTTTGATTGAGGCCACTTTAAACAATAGCCCCAATTTTAGGTTCATTGTTTACCAATGTTTTTCAACATTCTGTTCGTAAAATACTACACTGAAATATCGGGGACTCGTTCCTCCTTAAGTTATTCATAGAACTATTGTCCGTATTTTCGAATTTCGAATTTGGTTTTAAAACATAAAGGTTTATTTATTAAAAAATAAAAGTCAATGCCCACCGATAATTTGATTCAAATGTTTCGGTTGATGGTACGACAAAGCTTAAAACAAAAACCGCCCACACAAAATTCATATGCTATGTTTGTCTGGAGTACCTAACATCATTCATGCTTGAACACGTATCCACTAAAGCCCTCACTTACCGCTTGCCTTCATAACTACGTACAAACGACTCATAAAAGTCAAACGCAGTTATCTGTTACATAGACATGTCTGGCTCGCGATTGTGCCAGTTCCAGAGCCTTTGTTTACGACTGGCGCTTTCCTGACATCTTTTTCCACCTACATTACTGTAAATAAAAAGATAACATTACATTAGATATCGACATTTAGTCTTTACTGAAGTTATGATGCCGCCAATACGTCTAGCCACTAAAATTTTGAGGTCAAAATAGGAACTTCTTACTATAGTAATTATACTTGGCAAAGTTTGTATAAGATAAAGGGTGAATCTGTGTTGGCTTAGAGGTAGAATGTACGGTTCACAATAGTGAAGTTGTACGTTCGAATCCTGCTTGCACCTCTGAGTATTTTTCCAAATGCAGAGGTACAAGTTTGTCATCATCACAGACGTCGTGAGGAAACCGGCATATTAAAAAAATCTTTCGAGTTCATGCGTCATCACACAAACCCGAGCTGGGATTGGTGGTGGATTATGATGTTGATTCTCTCCTGGCGACATGGTGGATTATGATGTTGACTCTCTCCTGGTCCTGAGTCTCACCAGTGAGAACATTTAGTGGGCTACTTATCCTTATTAAATATGGGTGGATGTCAAAAGCTACTGGATAGAACCGAGTGAAAGATATCGAGACATATTTTAGTATAGATTAACTAAGATAAACAAGGAAAAAATATCTATTCTAAAATTATGGGAGAGATAATCACATTGAAAATTCCTCACTGATAAAATAGCGAGACGCAATAAATAAGATTGCTTCCAAAAATTTGTAATACGCTGTAAGCGAATACTCATTATTTTATCAGCGGGAGTTTTTAACAGAATCTGTTTGTTATTTTAGTATTAAAATTAACGTGGTTGTTACACATATTTAATTGGATAACGGGACACTCACGTATATACGGTCGGTCAATCCGACTCGAGTTTCGGCCGCGTCCGGCGGCCTTTTTCAAGGCGAGTGCACACGCGCGGTGGCAGCCCGTTTGGCAGCCGAAAAAGGCCGCCGGACGCGGCCGAAACTCGAGTAGGATTGACCGACCGTATATACGTGAGTGTACCGTTATCCAATTTAATATGTTTGTTATTTAATATTATTGAACTAGCTGCGTCCTACGGTGTAGGTCGCGGCTGCGGTGTACATTGCTGAATGCGTGAATTCTTTTTATAACGATAAATGATGTGACTAACACTACTTAAATCAAAATTAATTGTTAGATATTATTATCAAATTATCTTTCGTAAGTATCTACGTACTCCTAATTGTACTCCCCGTCTTCCATTATTAATTTATTTTTTACCATCCTACGGTTGCCTGGAAGAAATCGCTCTTAGCGATAAGGTCGCCAATTGCTACTTTATTTTATGTTTTTTTCTGTACTTATTATTGTTATTTTTCTTTGTAATTTAAGTGCAATAAAGAGTTTATCTATCTATCTACTTTCCTTTAATTTTTACTGATTTCATCTGTTCAGCCGTTACAGAAATAAGTGGGAATAAATCATATCAGTACATTTACACACTTCCAAACACATAATTTTGCCTTTATAATATTAGTAGAAATGATTCAGAATCACATTTGTTCAGAATCTCGAATGTCCTAACTAAACTGTACAAAGTGGGTTATAAGTATGATACAACGTCGCCGCCTGCTGCAATTTATAACTCTCGAGACTTGCACAGAAACTCTTCATATTGCCAACTTAAACACTGCCAGAGTTGGTTAAGAAGTTTGTAACTTTTTGTTAAATCTCGACTCAGATTTTTGTTAGAACCGTCGGATTACATTATGGTCGCCAAGTGGTCGAAACTTGATCATAAAACATTACTATCTACTAGCGGTCGGTCCCGGCGTCACCCGTAGTACACTGTATATCTGTAGTACTGTAGTAGTAACTGTATATCACGTAGGTATATATACAGTTGTGAAATATTTTTGAAAATGCGTTGAAACAAAAAAACATCTTTAACTTTATAACAGTAGGTAGTATAGATTCTCAATTTGCCCAGACTTTAACAATAAGCAAAAAAGTATTTATGAGAGGGTGTGTGTGTCTCAAATACACGGTAGCGTGTGTAAATTATTAATGTATTTTTAACGTTTGTGTATAATTTCAAAAACTAATTAACTTGCTCTACATAAACTAATGAAACACATTATAAGTGTGCGAAATTTAAAACTTCAACGTCTTCGTAATTTTTGCTTAATAATAAACAGATTCTTGTGCGGATATTAATTGAACATCCCAACTCTAAAAAATATAATAGTATACAGGTTCAAGACAAACAAGGGCTTCCATTGCTGAGATCCGGGATTCTCTCTCATAAGGATAAAGTCAAGGCCAAATGATCAGGCTGGCCAAGTGCGAGTCGACGGATGACATACGACTCGAAAGGTGTTTTTCTTGGAATATCTCGGTTTCCTTGCGATGCTCGTACGTTGTATAATGTATGTATTTGTACTTGGGAAAACAGTCAAGCGTTGATGGCATTCGAACCTATAACCTAAAAATTACCTATAACTGTGAAATCGAACGTTCTCTTTTAATATATCACCATGACTTACAAGCTTTACTTAATTTGGGTTCAGATGGTGTTGTGTGAGATTGTCCACCAATCTTCTATACTAATATTATAAAGCTGAAGAGTTTGTTTGTTTGTTTGAACGCTAGGATCTCGGGTCCTGGTCCGAATTGTAAGACTATTTTTCTATTAGATAGTCCATTTATCGAGGAAGGCTATAGGCTATAGAACATAACGCTACTATCAATAGAAGCGGAGCATGAATCAGGAATGTAATAAAAACGGGAAAAAATATTCCTTTTTGAGAGTTTTCGTGCTTTGACATGACAGCATGTGTCATGTGATTAAGATGGCGTCATTGAATATAAACCTTTGCTAATTGGTACGACCGATTACGATTATGAACGAATTACGATTGAGTTGGTACGACCAATTTCCGATAGGTGGCGCAGCAGGTAGCTAAAGAGGTTTTTTGTTCGAAAGCGATATTCTCAGGAATGACTGAACCGACTTTGAGTGGTAAAATATATTTATTTACGGAAGGGACGCGTGGTCAAGGTTGATTTCAATAAAAAATTGGTTGCCTGTAAAGTCGGTATACGGGCGAAACTGACAACGACTTTTGGTGTCTACGGAAGGGACGCGTGCCTTTCACTTTTATGTCTGTCTCTCTCTCGCTTAGGCGGGCTAACCATGCCCGAGTGGAAGGGACGCGTGCCTCTCACTCGCTCTCGTTGTGAGCGCATAACGTGAGCGGAGCGTAACGCAGTTTCTTGAAGTGTCACCCGGCAAACCAATTTATAAGACGTTTTCACGTCAAAAATCGAATTGAATATCGGCCTTAAAACGAGACTTACCTGAAAGAACCGGCCAAAATCATCACACAACTGGTTCAAACTTAAAAATGACGAACAAAACTTTCCCATACATTTGTTTATATGATGCAAATTATTATTTTTTCAATCTTTCAGACGTGATGAATAAGTGGTATGTAATGGCGATGTAAAAACTTGACTTTAGTAATTTATGAAATGAATATTTATTTACATGTTTTAGCGACAAAAATAAATTGAAAATGTAGCTATAGTATTTCAAAACTGGATTTAAACAGAATTTTATTAAAATTTTTAAGTTTGCTTGACACCAGGAACGATAGATAGCTTACTGAATGAAAAACATACAGGTTTTTGACTCGCGTAAATATTGATAAAATGTTTCAGATACGTCGATTAATGTATGAAACATTTCGTATTTGCATCGATATTTTAGAACGAGGAATCATAGTTTCAATTTGTCAAATATTCAAAAGAGAGCTACTAGCTGCCGGCTTCATTCGCAGATAAAAATAAACACAGACAGTCGCCCGCCGCCTCTTCCGAGCAAAAAAGGCACTTTTTCAGCATTACTTGATTAGAAAAGTCATCGTCGCAAAGCTCAACTCTTTGCTTCGTTTGTGACTTTACCTGTCTGTGGAATTAATTGCATATAAAACATGCTAGTGGGAGAAGGACTTTAATTATTTTTTTACTTAAAAAAGTAAATGTTTCCAATGTATTTTATGCTACTGATAACTCTGTTTCGAAACCAAATTGGTTCGTGAAAAATGCGTATGAAAATATCATACGCATTTTTTTATTGCCAGAGTTTGTGATACTCTGTAGTTTGTCCAATGAGAATGAAATCATTACGTTAAGTGGATACGTCTTATAAATATTCTAGATGTAATTGATATGCACTATAAATTTGAGTGATGTACCCGACCCATACTTCTGACGGAAAGTAATTACTATACATTCCTCAAATATAGTTTTTGGGTGAATATGTTACAAACTACAACACATACAATCTTTCGTATTAATAGCTAATGTTAGTAAAAGTACGAAATATTTTGTATACAAAAGAATGTACGAGTAGTATATTAGAAACGATGCCTCATTGCAGAAGTAGAATAAGATAACACAATCCAACGCCTACAAGGAGTCCAATCAAGGCGATAGTCAATTTTCCGCATACTCGGACGTCCAGTGACAGGCTATTACGGCAGTCCCGTGGACGCAAGGAGGCGCCAGCATGGACTGACATCTTGACGGCACTACAACTTCTCTATTGGCTGTGATTCTCGAAATATTTTCTTTCTACTTATACCTACATTATATTTTTTTAATTGGTTGGTCTTTGTTGTCGTTGAATCCAATCAGAAATCGGAAACTTAGCACCTTTTTAAGTCTTATGGGTTTATACTTGACTGCCACGTGGGCTGATGTTGGGAAAAACTCACTCAGACAGCAAATTCCACAGCCTAGATGTTATTATCACAAAAATATAATCAATTTTTTTGTTAGTCTACGCACTTCAACTACCTATGACACGATGTCGCTTTTTCAAACTACGAGTAGTCCGATAGAAATTAACAAGATTTTTATTAAAACCTTTTTTAAGTAATCCAAATAAATAAGATTTTTATTAAAACCTTTATTAACAAAACTATCAATGAAAAATACACTATATTGCATACCAAGCTAATGGTACTAACCACATACGCTAACTGAACTACAACGATAAGCACATCTGAATTACGAAAGACTATACATATTAAGATCGTGCTTAAGCAGGACTTAAGTCCTGTGTAACATTTTCAATATGAACTATATGATCATAAGTTTAAAAGCTAAAGCTAATTACTTAAAATTTATGTTAGTTTATCAAATGTTTGACTAAAGGCGGGTCAGTATAAACATTTTCGACGTCTGTTACATCAAACGAACTTAAATAGACAAGATTGTATAGAAGAAGATTGTAGTGAAAAAGATAGTTTCTAAATGTGGCGATCAAACTGTAATTGTGGCTATCTATGTTTTCATATTATAGAGAGATAGACACTTATTATTATACATTGTACACACCAAATCAAAAACAATGCAGTAGAAGAAAACAATAAAAAGTGTTACAATCGGCGACTTGCAAGAACTTGCTCGTTTATAAAAGTTATATAATTCTATTACAAAGTCCTTTAAATTTACGGTGCCTTATCTACTTTAGCTGTTTCACAAGTCGTAACTCAGGAGTAAATTTATACCGCATTTTTATTGGCAATACGAATTGATACTTCGGCAGAAGTAAATAGTAAACATTGAAAACACCTCTTACATCGATTTTAAATGGAAACAGAATATTGATTGCTGCTCGGGACTACGTACAAATTAAGGCGGGAATATACATGGCTGCAAAATATATTATTATATGATAGTAACTAGCTTGTTTTATTAGTAGTGGTAAGGACTCTTAGCAGAGTCCGCCTGGGGAAGTACCACTCCTTTGCCAGTTATTCTACCACCACGCAGTAAAGTGCGAATATTACTGTCTACATTCCCAGGATGTTAAATCATGCGACGCCTTGTCGTTTTTCCGGGGATCGCTTTCGTGGGAAGCCCAGAAGCTTATCCGCCCGTGAGTCTAAAGCTTAAGCCCTTTAATCGGCTCTTACGATAGGCATGCCTATACGGATGCTAAATTCTTGTCATGCCCCCGACTCCAGTTAGCTCTTAGATAGTCAATTAGAAAAGTCAGAACCGGAACCAACATAACTGCGAAAAAACAAAAAGACGCTTGATGAATTTAAAAATGTCATTCCAGTGACAGCTGCCACCAGGATCAATCGAACAAAATTCAGTTTCGCAACTTCATTTTTCAAACAAATGTATGTAGGCAGAATATATGTCACGTCAAATTTACGTGCGGAGTGTCACCAATCGGTTTGCTCTGTATAAATCACAGTGTCTATTGACATTCGGGAAATTCAGAGTATTTTTCGAGTACCTACCTTGTGAAATACGCAAAATGAAAATTATTTTCCTTTAAGTCATCATCATTCTAGCTATAAACTTTTATTCGTCTACAATTCGTTATGTCCGTTATAGTTTACCTCGGCAAAAATTTTTTAGAAAAAGTCTCAAACAGGGTTTTGCATACAATTATTTTTTTCAGTATAATTATGTGTAGTGTAATAAATGTGAAATGATTGACATACTGAAATAAAAGATTGATTGATTGATTCATTTGACGTAATATATTCGATCTTAATTAAAAAAGATTGTCACCACCAATTATGAAATTAGCAATAATAATTCTGAATAAGTTTTTGGTACTGTTCGAAATTTTCACAGATGGTCTAGTCGATCTGACACAGTGGTAACGGAAATGCCAATCACTGTACGTTCTAGGCATGCTAGCAACAATTAGAAAAAAGGTCAGCACGCTCCATTGTTGACTCACACAAAATTTAAATTATATTTATTCAATAGTCTTCGCATCATAAATGTTTGCGCAAAGGGCAGGGCATCAATTCCTGTGACACAAATAACCTAACATCATCGATATAAATCAAAAGATGTGCCTTCCCAAACTACAGGCGCACAGAATTATGTTATCGTTGGGAAGAATGAGCTCACTCTTTCCGTTTTAGTCAGTTGTATGAAGCGGTGAACGCCGGACGTTTATGCCTATAACTATTCGTTGTCAACAACCAAACTAATATGTAAGTAGAACCGCAACATATCTCGCTGCTAGTGATTCTAGGGGTCAAGTAGATTGGTAGTTGTAAACTACTCAGCCTACTCACAAAGACGTAGTTTGTTAACAATTGTAAGGTTCTCAGGGCCCATCTGTTGATTTATATTGATGACTAATATGTCATAACTTCAAAGTGTCATAAATATGAAGTTTGCCATCCATATATCACTTAGCAAGTTGTTTCGAGAAATTGTAATAGATTCCATGGAACTCCTTGTCCGTGTGTAATTTGTTGGAGACAAGTGCAGTAGTGCGGAACGTCCTCGGGGAAATCTTACGTGTACAACAGACGCCACTCGGGAAACTGGATTCTACAATAATACGTTGAAAGTAAATACTAAAAAGAGCACAAAAATGTTGTTTCTTCCGAGTTTCTACTCTAAGACTACCTCTGAATGTGGGATTTAAGTTCAATTTTCTGCATTTTATGTTGGACTATAAATCTTCTACAAGAAGTTGTAAATAATTTGAGTTGTATTTTTAATAGGATGATTTAAAAATCCAGTAGGACGCGTTGGAAGGTATTGATTGATTGATAGTGTCAAAATACACGATGCATTCCAAAGAAAAATATGTTCTACTAGCTGTACCCTGCCACGCTTCGCTGTGGCACATTGTGATGCAAAAATTAGATAAAAACAATTAAATAAATAAATATTATTGGTGAACAATGCACACACAACACTATCTGACTCCAAACTAAGCAAAGCTTGTGTGATGGCAGCCAGATAGCAAACGAATATCATGAAGAGAGAGAATATCCTTGATGCGGATATTCTCTTCATGTTCAAATGACAGCGTTACTGGGCTATCTTTTTTACAGACATCTTGTTTACGGTCACAGGGATATTGTTACTCTATCGTATCGTAATAAATGTAGGTACTTGAAATATGCTATTATTTTTAATGTTATACCACCATAAATAGAAAGATTTTACTTTTTAATGCACATTATTATAGCTAGCTACTACTACCTACTCGTACGAAATCATGAAAAAATTTTCCATTTTTTATTGCTTGTAATGATGTTACTTGCAAAGTATTTACTATTCACATCGATAGTAAATTATAGTCATCGTCTACAAACGCTACACCATCGATATTATTACTATACGAAATTATATTTCTTGCCTCCACCAAGGTAACGTGAACGTACAACGCGATCCAAACTGGCAAAGTTTCAAACTTATCAGACACCGAAATTCTTACATAATCAAAACACTCATGTGTGTCATTGTGTCATGTGTCATATATATGTGTCACATTTCATTGTAGACAATGACCGAATGTTTGATACCAACGTTTATTTTATTTCCCTAGCTCCAAAATTACATTTCCACAATTTACTCTAAGCACAAATTCCAAACAGAAAGATTTCTATCCTTGCAAGCAAAAGCAGCGTACAAAGGTAGAAATAATGAATACAATTCGTGTAAAATTATTTATTAACGAGCCGTCTCTTTGACTCCTAATTAGCGGAACCCTCGAGTCATTGTGTTTTTGTTCCTTGCCCGTGGCGAGAAGCGAGTAAAGCACACCCACTCTGTGTGATACAACATACTTTAGTTAGTCCCTGGCTTGTGTGTAAGTGTATGTTAGTTCGTACACGAAGATGACCACAGCCTTAGTCCTACTATCCTACTAAAATTATAACAACTAAGATCCAGTTTGGTGGTTTGAATAACATGACAACATACGTAAATGTACTATTTCTGGATGAATAAATGATTTGATTGAATAAAAAATGGCAAAGCTTAGACGTTTGTTGCTCAATCACGTCTGAACTTCGGAACAGATCGTGCTGAATTTGAAACATAGTTAGATATTAGTCTGAAATAGCACATAAGCTACGTTTTATTGCGGGAATATAATGAGAACGGGCTTTGACAGTTTTTGTCTTCTAAAACTGCAAAACAGCTTAATACTTTTTATTTTTACCCAAATAACTCTATTTTGTCAATCATGACCTATAAATTATTTGTTTTTTTGTGTGAATGAAACATCAGGCACCTGGGTTTCGAGACCCGTTGTGCATGAACGTTGCGGTTTTGTGGGATATAAAGGGCGTGACAGAGGACACTGCATGCTTCCTCCGCTGTTCCACTACATGACATCGTCCTTCAGGAGAAAATATCTTCTATCTCATATTATGTTTTCTGTATTATTGAAGCTTAAATGCGGAGACCAATTGGAGAAATAGAAATATCTCAGAATTGCCAGTTATTGAACCCAAAATACTGTTAAGACATTATAATGGTTTATTTAGAAGAGTGATGCGGCCTGTATTATTTTGATTGGGCCACAGCCATATAGCCATAGATGCTGTTAGAATCTGATGACCTTTACAGTACTGCCCGCCGCACTTCGGTCTAGCGCAGGAGACACAGGGCTCTATTAATATAAGGCAACTTTAGCTATACGTCCATGCATACGTAGAGCATACCTAAAAGCATCCATAAATCATACTCGTCTAGTACCATAAGTGCCTAATAGTCCAGAAGAACTTAAGTTTAGCCAGTCAACGGTTAAAATGTGGTGATCAAATATCGCGTTATACTCTGCTTTCACAAGTAGTAGTTTTTTTTCTGTTAAGAACTCTATAAATATATACTCTTCTCACTTAGTTAACTTTGACCAAAAAAAAAACAATTTTAGCTGTGTCAAAATACAATTACTAACGATACGAACTAGGTACGCTAACAAGAACAAAATTAAAAATTTTGATTAACCCCCGACTACCTTAGATTTGTTATCTGTACAACATTCTACTAGTCAAGCCCTTTCATTTGATACCCATATTAAGGAATTGTGAAAAAGGAAATGTAATTCGCCATTTTGTGGTAGCGGCCATCTTGGATTTCAAATTTGTCAGAGTGCAAAGTATTCTACTAATCAAGCCCTTTCATTTGATACCCATATTGAGGTAGTAGTGAAAAATATTATATAATTCGCCATTTTGTGGTGGCGGCCATCTTGAATTTGAAATTTGTTATAGCGTTTAGTACTCTGCTAGTCAAGCCCTTTCATTTGTGAAGAAATATTTTGTCCGCCATTTTGTGGAGGCGGCCATTTTGAATCGATATTAACCAAACATATAAGAACACCCGCACGGATATTAACTTTCAAATAAAAAAATCGCATCGAAATCGGCCCATCCGTTTGAGCTCTACGGTGCCACAGACAGACACACACACAGACAGACAGACAGACAGACAGACAGACAGACCGACAGACAGACAGACAGACAGACATCGACGTCAAACTTATAACACCCCTTTTTTTTGTCGGGGGTTAAAAACTAAAACCTTTAATCGTAATTATAACTGATGGCCTTTAATGCACATAACACCTCTGGCACACATGCATCCGGTCGGTCAACGGTCATCAACGTGGCTTTGCGCTGACACAATATAAATGAATAATTTCCCATTCGCGCAAACTTCATCAAACATCACATATGTAGGTAATTATTTAGAAACAAACTGATACACAAATTTATTACAAACTAGCTGTACTCTGCCACGCTTCGTTATGGCACATTGTAATGCAAAAATTACAAAACAACAATGCTTGATGCGGATTATATATCATTTTAAAATTTCAGCTCGATCGGTGCAGAACTTTTTGAGTTTTTGAAGCGTACAACAAACCAACATAACATTTTTATATATTTATAGATAGATAGATTATGTGACAGGAATGTGTCTTTTTAACCTCAAAAAATGAAGTAATTATCAATTCGGTTCTTTGTTTTTAGAGCTCCGTAAAACGTAAAAACGGAGCCCTTATGGATTCGTCATGTCTGTATATCTGTCTGTCCGTCTGTGTGTCACAACCACTTTTTTCCGAAACTATAAGAACTAGATACTATTGAAACTTGGTAAGTAGATACTCGTATATTCTGTGAAACCCATTAAGATATTAAACCAAGAAAAATTTTGTTTTTTAAGGGAACAGACAGGGTTTTTTTAAAACATACCTACTTAGAAAGCTAAAACGAACTACAAGAACTTATGTTTTATGTTACCTACTGGCTGGGTTTTATGCTACCCTTCATGGACGAGTCCGACTCGCACTTGGCCACTTTTATTTGTTGTATGCTTAGGTAAAGTATAATCTCTTTGGTTGTATGTATGTTACGCGATAGCTCCTCTAATTGTTAATCGATTTTGATCTTTTTGATTTCGATTTTCTTCTTTTGATCTTTTTTTTCATAGTTCCATAGTTCAGAGGTTGCCAACAAATTATCAAAATCGGTGTGGTGGTTTTAGATATATCAACGAAAATCTAAAATTGTATGTAGGTATTTGGATGTACGGATGTACTTATGTATGTACGTATTTATAGCCTTTTATGACATTTGGTCGATTGTCTGAATTTAATTTTAAATTGAGATCGATTTTTGTTTGTTCAAAGAAAATTAAATTACTGATTTTTTGTCACGAACACCGACAAAATTCTATACACATTCGATATAGGTATCTGTATATACCTAATTTAAACTCCCCGTCTTCCTATACTTTTATCTCCTTTTCCATCCTAGGATTTGGTGGAAAAGATCGATTTTAGCGATAATGTCGCCAATCGTAGGTTTATTTTATGAATTTTCTTATAGTAAAAAGAATTTATACATTTATATATCTTCCTATCTATCACCTGATTTTGCCCCCTGATTAAACAGCTTTTGTCTTTGTTTATAACACTATGGCTTGAGTGGATGTTGGTAACGACGAACATTTTATGTTCCATTAAAATGTTCCCAAACCCCCAAAAAATATTTTCCTTTTCGTCTCCTAAGCCAAGAAATATGTAAAAAAATTAGAACCGAAATGACAAAGGTCACTAACCACGGAGTCTGCAGAGTGGCTAAATCAAATTTAAAAAATACGACGATGACTAACCTCTTAAGTCCTTCTTACTGTGTAGACGCTAACTCCTTACGTTAGAGTCAATCTCACAAAGGCATTCCTCGATATTGAAGGACCCGTATAAAATATAATAAGAAAGTGCAGCATTCAATACCCAGCGTCTTGCAGCTGTTGGCTTTTATCTCATATTCTCTTGTTCAACAACGTTCCGACGGCGATTTTCAGCTTAGTATCAGTTTTCTTTGTCTGCGTCTAAGTTTGTTTTCGTAGTCAACATTGGTTCTTTTTGTTGTTTGAGAGAACACCAAATTTATCAGTTGTTTATGAGGAAAGTGTTCTTCATTATGAGTGCACCAATATTAAATGATTTGTTGCGCAATCACGTCATAACGTCTGAACGGAGCGGGCTGAAATCTGCAGGTCTACTACGAAGTCTGATAAACGATATATCGGCCGAAGTTATGGACGTTTTATACCACAAAACACAATCGGTCGGTTGATCTGATCGGGCGTTTCGTTCATCCCGACCGACGCTGATTCGACAGTTTTTGTGTCATCAACCGACCGATTGTGTTTCGTGGTATAAAACGTCCATAACTTCGGCCGATATATCGTTTATCGGACTTCGTAGTAGACCTGCAGGAACACAGATAGTCTGGAAGAATATATAAACTAGGTACAATATAGTCTTGATAATCAAAATTGCTAGCTTATCGGTCTTTTATCGGATACACTTCGGAGAGTGTGAACTGATCTGCATGATCTAATACCGCCTTGCCCTTTCTTCTATCGAACTTCTCGTTCCACAAAAGGGCGACATCGTTTCATGGTCGATGTTCCACGAACGAAGAGATTTGACTCCACGTTTGTGATAAGCACGTCTAGGTTGTGAAATGCGTTGGCTGAGGGGGTTTTCCCCGATAGTTACAATCTTGGTGTCTTCAAATAGAGAGCAAATGGGTTTCTTCTAGGTAAGCACGCTCCATCGTAAATCGCATCATCGCTTAACATCAGGCGAGATTGGCAGTCAAGTGCGAACCTATTATAGTTTAAAAAAAAGGTATTTTTTATCCCAGGAAAATAACGGAACGGAAACTACGGCGGTGAAACCACGGGGCGCTGCTAGTATTTCATAATTATGAAAACAAATGAGACAAAGTTATCTATACTAATAATACAAAGCTGAAGAGTTTGAACGCGCTAATCTCAAGAATTACTGGAGCGATTTCAAAATATATATTACCGTTAGATATGTACGTGATCCTTGAGTAGTAAAAGCTATGTTTTATATGTACCACGGGCGAAACCGGGGCGTATCGCTAGGGAAGATGTAATCAACCCGGACGTAGTCTTAGAAAAAATACGGGAACTGGAATAATTGGAATAAAAACAAGGGATACTTCTAGTTTGTTATAATTTCTATGTATAATAAGTATGTATTTAGAACTACGAGTGTATAAGTATTATATCAGCTATCTGGCTACAATCTTACATGCTTTGCTTAGTTTGGGGTCAGACGGTGTTGTGTGTAAATTGTCCACCAATATTTATTAAAATTACAGATAGACAGAAAGATAGAAAAGCCTTCATGATTCATCATCATTCATTTTAGTGTTATTTTTGACTTTTATCGATATAATATCTTGAGATTGTCAAGATTGTGGGCATCCATAACGACACGTCAAGATTTACGAGTCAAGTTCCACACTTACGGCCCTCTCACATGTTACATATTGCATTGCCGTATATTATGCGAACTTTTATGACACTTAGGGAATTTTATGCACGCGTTTTATGCCATCGGACAATAAAACTGTGACGACTTTCTTTACTTCTCATTTCCTCTATGATAGAGTTTTTATTGTGATTTATATTCATGACTCGTCTTATGCCAATAGGAAGGATTATGATTGAAGTACAACTTTTATGGGGAATCGATATTTTTATGGGAATCGACGTTTGACCACGGAATATTTGCTGTTGATTATGTTATCTGATGAAGGCCCGGTGGTCTAGTGAGGCGACAAATTTCACAAATATAAGGTCGGTGGTTCGAATGCCGTCTACACCAGTGAGTGTTCTTGCAATTGTAAATGTACTAGTTTGTCATCACCACTGGCTCTAGTGGTGACGGAAAACATAGTGAGAAAACCAGAAAGTTGCAAGAAAGATTTATAATATGTTTTTATTGTATAACACATAACAGCACAGTGACATGCAGCTATAGTAACAAAGATTCCAAATCATTACCTAGCACTGCGCTCGTCACCTATAGATCTAAGATGTTATATCTCTAAGCCCTGTAATTTCTCTAGAAACATTGTCCTTCAAACGGGAACACATTCCTTGCAACTACATAAAGATTGAAATATTTGCACATTATTTCTTGGCGGTATAATAACTGGCAAAGGTGTGGTACTTCTCCAGGCGGACTCTGCCATGAGTCCACCATGATATTTTTCGAGGACATCCGTCAAAGCGCACTTGTATTGTTTGGTAGGCCTTGTGAGAAAAAGTCCTGGATCCCAGCAGAAGGCACATAAAGTGGTCTATATGTGGTACTCTACGATTATCCGCAAACTGCAGTTTCGTTTCGCCATACATTATATTATTATAGTGTATGTAAGTACATATTAGCAGTTACATAAATAGGTATGGTAACACGTTTCAAGTTTTAAATTCAATTTACACTAATTGCACCTTTATTTAACTGCAATTAGTTACGTGGATCCAGTATCACGTTTTGATATACAAAAATAGTTTAAAAAAAAACAGGGTGGCATTTCTATGTAGTTGCAATTAAGTATGCAGTAGTATTATTTTGTTATAAGTTTTAAAATTACTATACAATAGTCACATTTAACTTCTGATGTAACGGAACGCTGATACGAATCGGTTTGAAATTTGGAACACACTAATATAAACAGCACTTAATATAATGCAGAATACAGCATATGTATGTATATGCTACTTTTAGTTATCGTAGAAAATCTAGTACTAATGTATAATAATAATACGTACATTTAGTTATCATCGGGCGCTGCTTGTAGAAAAAGTAAAATAAAGTGAATTAAAGATTTATTTTCGTAGCATGGGTACATTACCTAATTTTTTTAAATTACCTAATATAAATAAAGTTACGAAAAAGTAGAAAAACTGCCTTTCGGCAAGCAAAACATATATTATATACAGTCCATAGCCAAATTAATGAACACAATACAATCAATCAATACCATAAATACAAAAATTTGGAGGTGTTGATGTTTGTTGCTCAGTTACGTCGAAACGTCTGAATGGATCGGGTTGAAATTCAGAACACAGGTAGGTTATAGACTGAAAATACCCATAATCTACTTTTTATCCCGAAAAAAATAAGGAAAACAGAAACTATGAAGGTGAAACCGCAAAATTCCGTGACCAAAATCATTATCTCCTCCAAACCTGTCGCATAAGGAATTTCGCTCCAATAATAATTAAAAAATCACCAGTTCAAAGCATGCCCGCAAAATGCCGGAAAATTCTTAATACGAAAACTGTCTCGTAAAAATAAAATCTGGGTACTTTAACGTATCCCTAGGTTTTATCCATGATTTCCTAAATGTTATATGCCGATTAGGTGCTCGATTCAATTTGGGAAGGAAGGATGCGCCATTAACATGGCCCACTAGATCGCCCCGGGCAGGTTACCAGGAAACATTGTGAGGCTGAACTACCTAAGCTGTTACTATAAATTTTAGACGAAGGGTCTATTTTATGCCAGCAAAACATTATTCTTGGAAACCGTTTGCTGAATTTAGGACTTAATACGTTCGTGTGCGATTATGTGGGGAAGAAATAATCGAGAAAACCTTTATGTAACGACAAAAGGTTCTCAATCTTTACTATACACTTTTATTTTAAAAAACACAAGACAATATTCGAAAAACGTACGTGTGATGGTAAGCAATACGCCTACTCATAACAACACAGTGCCTGCCACGCAGTCATTGAACGTTCATAATCTGACTCATTGTTTTGGTCTGTACTGCCCTCATCACTCGGAAATTTTACATATTTATTTTATATTTATACATTTTTATTAACTAAAGAGTGTGAAACGAACAGAACGTGTGCCTAATGGTAAGCAACAAGCCTGCCATATAACAAACAGCACAGTGACACGCAGCTCATGCTGGAATGAAGAATGTCATGAAGAGTCTAAATCATTACCTAGCACTGGATTGCGCTCGTCACCCAGACATCTAAGATGTTATATCTCTAAGCTCTGTAATTTCTCTGGAAACATCTTCAAACATCTTCAAACAGGAACACATTAATGTTTGCACATTAGTGCTTGGCGGTAGAATAACTGGCAAAGGTGTGGTAAGCGGATTCTGCCAAGAGTCCTACCACTACGAAATCTCTTTGCTTTGTAATTTCTCTAGAAAAGTTGCGTTTCAGATTGAAAAATAGCAATGGTTGCACATCAATACTTAGCGGTAGAATGACTGGCAAAGGTGGTCCCCATGTGAATAGAATAACTGACAAAGGTGGACTCTGCCATGAAAACCATGACTTCAATAGTATATAGAAAAAATATAAGAAAACCATGACTTTAATAGTAGAGTAATAATTACAAATGATTTAAAAATAATACGTAACGTTGTTAGGTTGTTACTCGGTGAAAGGAGTGTGTGGTAAAACTGTAATGGCTTAAAACTTGTACAAAATAAATAACCAAATTCCAAAACATTTAACTTCTTTTCCACTTTTGTTATGTACTTTTTTTTATACTATTACGGTGATATTTATTTTCTTAGATTAGTTGTTTGAGAATCTAACAACAGCTTGATTATCTTTAGACCTTCATTGGTATATTAATATTTCAGATTTGCTCCGGGTAAGTAGTTAAGTAAGTATCTATAGTTATTGGAGTTCTCATTTTTATGTGGGTTCGATTCCCACCCAGTGTAAATATTTGTGTGATGGATTCAAATGTTTGCACTGTGGCTGGGTGTTTCTATTTATAATAAGTATGTATTTAAAACTATATATGTAATATATAACAGCTATTTGGCCACACCATATTACAAGCTTTGCTTAGTTTTAGGTCAGATGGTGTTGTGTGTGAATTGTCCACCAATATTTATTTATTTATTATCTTTAGACATTCATTGGTATATTAATAATGCAGATTTGCTCCGTGTAAGTAGTTAGGTAGGTAGGTGTAGTTCTCAATATAATTTAGTTTTGTTGATAAAGGCTCTTACGATATAATCTTCCAGCGGTATTCATAGAATAATATTCCAAAATCGTATTTTGTAACACCTCTCTGAGCTAGCAAACACCAATAACTTCTTGTTGCCCGTTCATGAATAGCAACTTCGTTTAGCGTCTATCCTGCTTCACTTATTGTGTACGGTACCTACTCTTTTTCTTAAATACATTCATAAAATGTACCGTATTTAGGGTTCCGTAGCCAAATGGTAAAATACGGGACCCTTATAGATTCATCATGTATGTATGTCACAGCCACTTTACTCCGAAACTATAAGAACTTTACAATTGAAACTTGGTAAGTAGGTGTATTCTGTGAACCGCATTATGATTTTCATCCAAAAATAGAAAAAAAATACAATACATTTTAGGGGTGTCCCATACTTAGAACTGAAACTCAATTTTTTTTCTATCCATACCATACGTGTATCTATGGATCTAGGGGTATCTATGGATAGGTCTTCAAAAATGATTTTGAGGTTTCTAACATATTTTTTTTCTAAACTGAATAGTTTGCGCGAGAGACTCTTCCAAAGTGGTAAATTGTGTTTGCCCCACCCCCCGTCCGTCCCCCTCTAATAACTTCTAAAATAAGAGAATGACAAAACTAAAATTAACTTTCAAAGAAATTGGTTTGAACAAGATCTAGTAAATAGTTTTATTTAAATATTTAAAAAAATAACTCGTATATCACGTAAAATTGCAAATATGAAATATATACAGAGAAGTACTAATAAAAATAAAGCCACTTGGGGTATCATTAAAGGTCACACATCTCAGACAAATTGTATTAAAACCTCTGTAGAAGCCTTAATGATTGATAACGTGGAAACAAAAGACCCCAAAAAAATCGCTTCATCTTTTATCGACTACTTTATTAACAAAGCAAAACAAATTGGCACTGATAAAACTCCACAGCACAAAACAGTCAATATCAGTTCTAAAAGTATATTTCTAAAGCCAGTTACCTGCCATGAAATTAAAAATATTGTAAAACAATTAAAAAATAAGCAGACAGCAGGATATGATGGCATTTCAGTCCAAGTTATAAAAAACAGTATTGATTATATTGTTGAACCATTGACGTTTATCATAAATTTAACTTTTGAAACCGGGTGCTTTCCCGATAACTTAAAAAAACATTAATCAAACCATTACATAAAAAGGGTTCAAAAGTAGAAATGGAAAACTATAGACCGATTGCTATTTTACCTAGTTTTTCAAAAGTTTTTGAGAAAGTACTCCATAACAGAATAGTTTCATTCTTAGAACTGAACAACATTTTAAACAGTAATCAATTTGGTTTCCGTAAAGGTAAAAATACAACTTCGGCTATTTTCAAAATGCTTAAGCTAGTTTGGGATGAATTAAATAATAAAAGTACTGGGATTGCTCTCTTTATAGATCTGTCAATGGCATTCGACAGCGTTGTGCACAAAACTCTTCTCACAAAATTAGAATCTGTAGGGATTAGAGGCAAACTTTTATCACTCACATTGAATCATATTTAAAAGACAGATGTCAATCGACAGCTATTAATTTTTATAACAAGAATAAAAAAACGATCGAACTAATTAAAACAGATTTCAAATATCTTCACCTAGGGGTACCACAAGGCAGTATCCTAGGGCCATTACTGTTTCTCATCTATATCAATGAGCTACCATCTGTCATAGGACACTTATGCGTGATGTATGCTGATGATGCAACAATTTTTATACCCCGAAACAACCTTACTCTAACAGCTTTTGAAACAGAAATTAATGAAACAATAAATAGGACGTCGTACTTTTTAGGTTCTGTCTTTCTAAAGTTAAATTCAAATAAAACAAACTATCTACAATTCCGAACCACCAAAAAAACACCAGTAAATTTAAATGTTATTCACAATAATCAAACAATTAATGAAGTTAATGAGACAAACTTCTTGGGTGTCACTCTAGACTGCCACCTTAACTGGAAGGCACATATCCATAAAATAAGTAACAAGATAAATGGTTCGTGCTATGCTTTATCTATTTTAAGTAGTATCACATCAAAGGAAGTTGCAATAAACGCTTATTATGGCTACGTTTACCCTCAGTTAAGTTACGGTATTATTTTTTACTGCAAAAAAGATGTTTGCGTAATATTTTCAGAATGAAAAGTACTGATAGCTTACGTGAAGTTTTTAAAAATAATAAATTCCTGACCCTCGTAAGCATATATATAATGGAGCTATGTCTGTTTGTCCAGAGCAGTAAACATTTATATTTCTGTGACAAGTCTAGTCGTGCAAATAATTTACGAACTAAATATAAGTATAACTTGTGTGTCCAGCAGTGTAATAATGCATTATTTCAAAAAAGTACATTTGCAAGTGCCATCAAAGTTTTTAATCATCTACCTTTGGAATTAAAAACTTTGAGTAGCCCTAAATTTAAACAAGCTCTCAAAAATTGGTTAGTATCTAATACATTTTATGATCTCCAAGAATATTTTAGTAAAGATACAAATTAATACATTCTCTCCATTTTTAATATAGTTCGTTGTGTATCTTAATGTAAGTTTAGTTATTATGTTATCTAATTGTTAACTATTTTAGTCTCTATTTTTCATTAAGTAAATGATAAATAAATATTGTACGTTCGTAATGGACAGAGCTGTTGGAACTACTTCAATTGTATCACCTATGCTATGTACACAGTTTTTTTACAATAAATATTATTCTATTCTATTCTATTCTATTCTATACGTCATAAATTCGTTATATAAAACACTGATTAAAGTAACAACGAACCACAAGAACTTTTATGTTATGTTACTTGCTGCCACGGAAGCCTTCATGAGCGAGTCCGACTCACATTTGACCACTTTTATTTCATTAAAAATACAGGAGTCTAAAAATATACCGTTTTTTCTTTTAAAAATACAAGTGTCTAAAAATGTATGTACCGCTTAACAAGCAATTTTCACAGACATTGTTGGCTGTAGAAACGAAAGCTTGCGCTTATTCCCGCAGATCCCCGACGTGGCCAGCTGTAAATATTGAATTGTGAATGTACGGGGCTTATCTGTAGCCCGCGGTGAAGCCCGAAGCCTTGGCCGTCATTAAATAGCACAGAGAGAAACCTACAAAAACTTACTGAGAATTGTATATTTAAGACAAATCTTAGAAATTCAATAACGTTGTCAACATGTCAACTGTATTTTTACCGTGGTTCTTTGGTGGAGCAAGTCTCAAATTCCTAGTCACCATCAACAAAAGAAGTTCGTTGATATACCACTTGGTTTGAGAATAGTTGGTTATAGACCTACTTGTGAACAAGTTTTTTGAAATGATAGGACTCTTTACAAAATCCGCCGAAGTACCACCCCTTGTCAGTTATTCTGCCGTATAGCAATAATGTGCAAACATCACTGTGTTCCGATTTGAAGAGCAATGTTTCCAGTGAAATTCTGAGACATAAAGGTAAACCATCTTATATTTCTATCTCTATCGGGTGACGAGCGCAGTGGAGTGCTATGTAATGTTTTGGCCTCCAAGAGCTGCTTCCATATTGTCGAGTAAGCTCAAAACGATTTTGAAATGTACGATATTGGAGACTTCAAACGAACTCAAAGAAACAATTCGTCGTATTCCAAATAGTCACGACAAGCTTACGTGACCATGACCTGTAATATTTTTGAGGAAAATCATTTTTTTTTTAATTTTTAAGGTGTATTACTTCGAATAAATTTAAAAAAAAACAGTTATAGGGACTGCCGATAAAAGTGAAAATGTATAACTTATATTGCAAAATATATAGCAACAGATAGATATACATACGGATTATATTATAAATTTATATGATGACTCACAATATTTCATATTTAAAGTGACTAACGTGCATGTCTAGCTACGCTGCTCCACCGCCACTCGGACGCTACGCGACTACCACCGCCGCCGTCGCTCCCCGAGATTAGCATGTCGGTGACACAAAATCATAAAGATTTTCCCCTATATATTTTTAAAAGTACTCAATACGGCTAAATAATTCACTTAAAAACAGAACCGTAAATACAAGTAATAATAACGCCTATTTTATTGGATAACGGAACACTCACGTATATACGCTCGGTCAATAAACGGGCAGCCGTCGCGCGCGTACACTCTCCTTGAAAAAGGGCCCCCAGACGCGGCCGAAACTCGAGTCGGATTGACCGACCGTATATACGTGAGTGTCCCGTTATCCAATTAAATATGTGTAACAACCACGTTAATTTTAATACTAAAATAATAACGCCTAACCGCCGCGCAAGAAAAGTGAGGCATATTAGCTCAGTCCGTTCGAAACTGCCATCAGTTGTCAAAGTTCAGCGCTTGTGCGTGCGTCTCCGACAATTAAAAACATTATGATGGTTTGTGTGGTCCTTTACCGTACATAATCCACGACAGTAAAGTTTTATTTGATGAACTTCAGTACATACTGATTACGCCGAAATCTATCTGCTTTTTGCCTCACTTAAAATTGAGGGTTTGTGTGAAGATTATCGATAGAGAACAAAAACAAACAAAATCTTTACGTCAAGTTTGCTATACCTACAGCGGAGTAGCATATCTGCCCGTCTCCATATTCAGTGTTCAGCCCACTTTGTTTTGCATGAAAATCCTCGTTCACCTACAATGCGGTGTGCGCTGACCATTTCTCAGCCGCCCCGTGATCCTCGTGAACTTTTAATTACCATGCTAAAATGGTAGTTAGAAGTTTAACTCAGTTTGCATAAACAGCGGACGAGACTGCTCATTGCAGTAGGTTAAGCCCGATAAATGCTTCCACAGTTCTTGGTGTAAAAGTTTCGGGAAAGTTAAATCTGTTTTGTAGACTCTTTGTTCTGATATGGGTCAAGTGATAGGCTGCAAAAAAGAACAGTACAATTAGATTGTATTTTTACAAAATGTTTAATGAACTAATTTAACTGGACTTCAATGTAATGTATCATCTCACGTTTCCTTACTCGCCTTTTTGATTTTGCTTAGGTGACGGCTGAACGACGGCCGAGCGTAATGCCGATAACTTAAAACGGTAAAGGAAAACATCGTGAGAAAACCGACATGTACCTAAAATCTTTCGAAGTCATGTACCATCCACCAACCCGCACTGGGCAAGAGTGGTGGATTACGGTGTCTGTATCTTTGCGAGAGAAGGCCCCGAGTCCCAGTTGTGGGAACATTTAGTGGGCGGTTGATGATGACGTAACGATAAACATAAAACTTGAACGAAGAGATTTTGCGATCAGAACTTCTAAACTGCGGAATGCGCCGTCTGAATGGGATTTCTCTGATAGTTACAATCTTGATGCTTTCAAATCCAGAATCAATCGCATTCTTCTTGGTTAGCACGCTACATCGTAGACTTTATTAGTAGGACTAGTAGAACCCCGCGGTTTCACCTGCGTATTTTCCGTTTCCGCTATGTTCCCGTGATGAGAAGTAGCCTACGTGTCATTACAGACTATAATAGGTATCTATGATTATCTGTGTTCCAAATTTCAACCAGATCCGTTCAAGCGTTCTGGCGTGATTGAGCAATAAACATCCAAACATATTTTAGGAATTAGATTAGATAAAGAAGAAGATAACGGGACAATATACGGTCGGTCATTCTAAGAATCAGCCTTTTTCAAGGCGAGTGCACACGCGCGGCGGCTGCCGTTTGGCGCTTTTCGGTGCCAAAAACGGGCAGCCGCTATCCAATTAAAGAAGAAGTCATTCAGACTCATTCCTTGCCTATTTTCACTGACCAGAGTTCTTAAAACCACGAATCACAGATGTGGAATTCCTATATCAACCACGTGACTCAAAGGGTAAAACACAGCTGGTCAATAGCAGTCAATACTAAAATAGCAGTTTAAAGACTCCGAGAAATAGTAACTGTAAGTTTATACAAACCATTTGTAAACATACACGGCTCTGTGTATTTATAGACTACGGAACCGAGAAAGGGACGTGACCAGATTTGTGTGAACTCAGTTCTCGACAGATACAGATTTGTGCACTCCGCTGGCTTATATGGACCTAACACGTCTACTAGATATACTACTTACTTGTTGTCGTTTTACTCTTTATTGCACACGTACTTTGAAGTTTTGTTTGAAGTAACTTGAAATGTGTGACCTACTTAGTAAACTAAGTACAATTTCAATAAAGTAATTGAATCGTTCACAATAACGGATTTGGTGAAAACAGAAAACATAATAAGCATTCAACTGTATGAGATAACATAGACTTATGTTTATCTGGGTATAAGTCTCATACCCAAATATTACCGATTAGTAAAAAATCCGACATTGTGTAAGTACTGTAAATACATAATTTTTTAGTTGTTAATGCAATAATTGCACTACCAGATATGATCCACAAATACCTTATAAATCGAAAAATATGTATTCCCGCATAAAGCTTGTAATCCCCTACAATGAAGACTTTAATCTTATACGACTGAGTTGATGTTCAAAATTGGTTTAAGAGTACAAGAAGAAAACTTCAGACAAAAATTATGGACCTTATCTAACATTTATTTAGGTGCTTTTTAAACTTTGAAATAAATATAGTGTTTTGATAACCGTTCACGCATTGTTTTAAGCTACGAGTAGCACTGTTGTTCACAGCTGATACTGATTACGGCATATTTAGCATAGTACCTATATGACGAGTTTCCCTGTAAACATAGTGCTCGAAGCTACATTAAAATATCGAGAACTATCTGCAACTAATAACTAATTCCGTTATTACAGTGACTAATAAGTTTTTTCCACCAATATTTATTTATTATATATTTATTTATTTACAATAAATTCTATATACATAATTATACATTCTCTATCAATCGTCACGTATAACTTATTCAGCTCGTTACATATTATACGCCTCGTTTCGCCCGTCATCTCATTTTGTAGTCTCAAGATAATTATAATTCATTCCTTGTCACAATAAAAACTACAGTTTTCGTCACAATGAAAATTAACAAACATTTTCGGGTATGTCCTCTGTGTTGGAAGCGTTGAATGCACTGAGAAATTCTGTACCACTGCACCATTATGTGAGATAACCCCACACTAGCTTCAGATTATGTAGATGTTTTGACCGTGCACGTTGCATAATAATACTGAGCAGGAGCATTATTACTCGAATTTGTCTTGTACCTTGATAGCAGTGAGAGAGTGCGAGGACGTGATTTGCGCTCTTAGTTTTATGATTTTACTAAGCGCTCCGCGGTTTTAAGCACGAAAGTTCCCGTTCCCGATTTTTTTTTTGTGGAAAATGTAGCTTATATAATCTATCATAATCATAATCATTTATTTCATAAAGCCAATTTACATGTCAGGATAATAATTGTAAGCATACACAAATTATAAAACAAAATTCGGTATAATAATGCACAATATAGTGGTAAATATTAATTATTAAGTCATACAATGTCGAATATAAAAATAATATAATAATTATTATAAATTTATAATTAAATGTCAATTAATTTAAATTACACAATTATAATTTACTGGGTTACAAAGGCAAAGCATAAAATTCCTCGTATCTATAAAACGCCTGCTCAACAAGCCAGCGTTGCAATCGAGATTTAAAACTACATAAGCTTGGTGCGGCTCTCACATGTTCGGGCAGGTTATTGTAAACATCTGGACCCATAACATGGGTCAATTTTCTGGCTTTGGACAGCTTACGCTTTACCACGCCGAGGCTGCCCGCGCTCCTCGTGGGGTAGCGATGGTTCGCATCACATACCTCGTAGGAGTCCAGGTTAGTTCTCACAAACATTGCTACTTGCATTATTACCACCGAAGGTAGTGTAAGAATGCCCAGACTCCTAAAATATGGTTTTACGGAAGTCTCATCGTCTACTCCGACGATAGCCTGGATGGCACGTTTTTGTAGCCGGAATATTCTTTGCCACTCCGCACACCTCCCCCACAGCTCGGCGCCGTACTGCACGAGCGAATGCACTGTAGCGAAGTAGCAAACTCGAGCCACGTCTACGGGCACAACCTGTGCTACTCGCCGCAGCGCAAAACACGCACCACCGAGTTTTCCTCTCAGTCTGTCCACATGACTCTCCCACGTTAATCCGGCGTCTACCTCAAAACCGAGGAAAGTGGTCGAGTACACCTGGTTCAATATTGTGGTCCCTATTTTTATGGTCAGAGGCCTTATCTTGTGACCTGAGAGGTTCACGTGGAGAAAGTGGGTCTTTTTTAAATTTAGAACCAATCCATTGTTATGAAACCAGAAAGAGAGTTGTGACGCGGCCTCATTAAGTTTTTCCTCTAGTTTCTCCACGCTCGGCGCGGTAACTATAGCCGCTACATCGTCAGCATACATCAGGATTTCGGCTGATGTTACCGCGTCGGGCAAATCGTTGAAGCGTTTTTAACGCCGTTTTGTAGTTACACCTTAGGCATCTTATTGTCCTCAGTTCGGTTAGGCTCGGGAATCTTCGAGGCAGCAGGAACTTCAGTGACAGTTAGTGCCCGCGTTTTAGCCGTAGTGGCTGTGTTTATTTTTCTAGTCCCGGTGCTTGAGTTTACCGAAGAAATCGCGTTCAACCGGGTCTGCCGAGGCGGACGCGATATTGCGGGGGAATTAGTGTCCGTAGTGTCGGGGCTATGTTTTGTCATGGAAGTACTTTCAACTAAGGATTTTAGTTGCTGGATCATGTCAAATTGTGTTGTGATTGTCTCACCTTGCCTCGAAATCTTCTCGTTCTGGTCGTTGATAATGGATTTCAACGACCTCACCTCGTCCAGTATATGGTCCATCGTCGTCTGCAGGCTAGTTACAGCAAGCTAGCGCTACTAGTGCTAGTTACTAGCATCGCTAGCGGCGCGATATGCTGTGGTTCTACTTATTTTGGTTGTTGCCAACAATTAGTGATAAGTAAAAACGTCCGGCGTTCACCATTACCTGCAATCGACTGGAACGGAATGAGTGAGCTCACTCTTCCCAACAATGACATGATTCCGTACGCCCTGAAGTTTGGGAGGGCACATCTGTGGATAACATCACATACATAAAGTACCACAATTTGAAAACATTACACAAGACTTAATAGCGATCAAAATTATTTTTAATTACCACCCGGCGTTTTGGTCGCTTTATGACGGTCGTGATCACGAGAAGCCTGAAGAAAATACGGATGCGGAATGGTTTTAGGTCTTATGGAATCTTTATAATATGAGTTCAATGGATAGCCTAAGTATCAGCTCGAGGCTCTGAAATTGATCGAGAAACGTGCCAATAGGCTCATAGGCAATGATACTCTTGTGCAAAAAAGACTTCTAAGCCTTGAACATCGCCGCAAAATTTCTAGCTTATCGGTTTTTTATCGGATACACTTCGGAGAGTGCGCGACTGATCTGCATAATTTAATACCACCTTGCCCCTTTTTCTATCGGACTGCTCGTAACTCGAGAAAGTGACATCGTTTCATGGTATCAAATTTCGGGCGTGCAATTTAAGTTTTACTTAAGAGTATAAATTATTGAAAGTTTCTATTTTACACACGAAAATTATTTAAAGTATTTACATATAAAATTAAAAACTAGAACGTTTTGTTAACAATGATCTATAAGCTGTTAAAGCGATGTTTCTTCGTGTATGACGTCAACGATCTCAGCAGAAGTAACTTCGTGAGATCTAAAGAGCTTGCTTCCCAGGAGCACACTCGAGAAGCGATACTGTACCGGTATACTCACTCCAAGGCACGCCGTAAGGACCACTTGAGCACCGAATGACCCAACCTGCCGCTCTCGGCATCTTGATGAGGTCACGCTTGATACAGGTGCTTCAGTATACGATAACAAATAACGAGCAAAATTCATTTCATCCTTAAAGCCGTGAAAATTCCATCATAATGACAAAATTTTAATACCAATAAGGCGTAAGTGAAACAATACTTCTTAAATCTTATAAGTACCTATTTGTTCTGGGAGGAAATAGAACTTACGACCTCCGGGTTCGCGGTTAGACTTAATATCAACTAAGCCACGAAGCCAGTCAGTATTTGTAAAGTAATCTTCGAAACTACCACACCAATTACAAAGCATATTTTTGAACTGGCAATTTAAATTCCCAAAACTAGCATCTACACTATTTACAATTTTTTTTTTATAGTTTAGGGTGACAAGACGAGCTGGACATGTGCCTGATGTTAAGCAACATACCTGCGACATAGCAGCACAGTGACACGCAACTATTGGAACATGAAAAGTCCAAATCGCCATCCAGATATATAAGATCTTTTATCTCTTAGCCCAGTAATTTCTCAGGAAACAAACCGGATTACAGTAATGTTTGCACATTACTGCTTGGCGACAGAATAACTGGCAAAGGTGTGGTACTTCCCCCACTATCAAATACCAATTTACAAATATACAAAAAGCAATGGAATACCAAAAAAAATATATACAAAATTTTAAATGTACTGGCTGCGATTTGCGGCTTCGCCGATATAATTCCCATTCCCATTATTTTCCGGTATGAAAAGTAGCTTAGTGTTTTTCCAGACTATAATTCCTAACACCTTCAAATTTCAACCTGATCCATTACCCTGATAATATATCGGGCTAAATAAAAATCGAGGATCAATGATCGGGAATCGGGAGCCTGTCGTTTTTTTTTTGTGCGGGCGAATTTGCATTAATACCAAATAATTATAAAAATATTAAAAGTGCAAAAGTTTAGATGTTTGTTGCTCAATCAGGTCTTCTTTTCTCTCTTTCTTTGATTCTTCTCGATTGTTTAATATTTCTCGGATTATCTGTATACAAATTTCCCCGCACAAAAAAAAACATGCTACTCGTAAATCTATAAAGCACGCTGAACGACAAAAAATAGCCACTATTTGGACTCTACAACCAATGCTAGAGTTGGCATCTGAAGCGACGCAATCTATATATATAAAAGAAAGTCGTATTAGTTACACCATTTATAACTCAAGAACGGCTGAACCGATTTGGCTGAAAATTTGTGAGGAGGTAGCTCGGGACCAGGAAAAGGACATAGGATTTTTATCACGTTCCCGTGGGACGTCAAAAAACGACAAACGACGAATATCCCGTTCGACCGCGTTCCCGTGTGACGTGACATAAAACGTAAACGACAGCTAAATGTCAAAAATTTGAAGTTGAAGAACCTTTGCTAATCTTTGTTTCTAAATTTGAATTGGTACGACCAATTTCCGACAGGTGGCGTAGCAGGTAGCTGAAGAGGGTTTTTTTGTTTGAAAGCTATATTCTCAGGAATGTCTGAACCGATTTCAGTCATTCTTTCTCCGTTAGATATTGTACGGGATCCGGATGAGTGCTATATAATCCACGGGCGAAGCCGGGGCGGACATCTAGTATTCCCATAAATTAATTATTATTTGTGCTCAAAACCTTCTGTACTTGACACTTACATCTCTTTTGTGGGACACTAATCTACAATCGTTTTGTTCAGTTTATTTGTTTGCTAATTGTCTCGCGCGAGATTATGTCTGGTATTCATAAACAATAATACCACTTTATTGTAATTACAGCTATCGTACAGAACGGTTAAATATTTTGGGTTCGGAATGGTTAAATATTTGTGAATGCTACCCAGCAGCAGCAATTCACAAACACTTTAAGCCCTAGCAATTTGTTGCGTTGAAGCCTGAAAGGGTGGGGAACAACCACGCGCTCACACACGTTTATTTTGTGTAGTAGTAGGACTCTCTGCAGCGTCCGAATGACTCCTGGGAAGTACTATATCTTTGTCAGATAGGCTAGTTCCAAGTAAGAATGTGCAAATTTTACTGTTTCAGTTGAAAGGTCAATGTTAACAGACATGTTACGTGTTTGATGCTGATAGGCAATGATTGGGACTCTGGATCCTCTTGAGGGTCCTGTTTTATGGGCAGCTGTGTTATTCACCATAAAGGCATCAGGCTGTCTTGCTCGACCGCATCGTCGCTTAACATCAGGCGAGATGGCGGTCAAGTGTAAGCCTATAAAAGGTAAAAAAAAGCTCTCTAAATTGTAAAAAAACACTGATTCAGATTACTGGTATTTACTATCCATAAAGATACCATACGGACTTTAAGAACATAGATAAAGACTTGCATACGAGACTTAAAACACAGCGTTAACCCATTGAATTTTATGAAAAGTCGTAAAACTAAAGTTAGTATGTTGTATGGAGAAGTTATATGGTTTAAAATTGAGAAGTTTACCTATGAAACGTTTTGATATTGCTTTGTTCATATGTATATTTTAACAGAGGTTATCTACAAGCATTTCATGAAAATATACTTCAAAATATTTGTTAGTTCAGAGGTCGGCAAAGAGTTTGAATTTACGAAGGATAAGATAAGGTTTGAGGATTTTCCTATTGTGGTTGTGTTTTATGTAAAATATTTACTCGTAAAAGAAATAATGCAAACCAAAATAACACTTTCCACTATATGTATATCATTATGAAATCGTATTAGTTACACCATTTATAACTCAAGAACGGCTGAACCGATTTGGCTGAAAATTTGTGAGGAGGTAGCTCGGGACCAGGAAAAGGACATAGGATTTTTATCACGTTCCCGTGGGACGTCAAAAAACGACAAACGACGAATATCCGTTCGACCGCGTTCCCGTGTGACGTGACATAAAACGTAAACGACAGCTAAATGTCAAAAATTTGAAGTTGAAGAACCTTTGCTAATCTTTGTTTCTAAATTTGAATTGGTACGACCAATTTCCGACAGGTGGCGTAGCAGGTAGCTGAAGAGGTTTTTTTGTTTGAAAGCTATATTCTCAGGAATGTCTGAACCGATTTCAGTCATTCTTTCTCCGTTAGATATTGTACGGGATCCGGATGAGTGCTATATAATCCACGGGCGAAGCCGGGGCGGACATCTAGTATTCCCATAAATTAATTATTATTTGTGCTCAAAACCTTCTGTACTTGACACTTACATCTCTTTTGTGGGACACTAATCTACAATCGTTTTGTTCAGTTTATTTGTTTGCTAATTGTCTCGCGCGAGATTATGTCTGGTATTCATAAACAATAATACCACTTTATTGTAATTACAGCTATCGTACAGAACGGTTAAATATTTTGGGTTCGGAATGGTTAAATATTTGTGAATGCTACCCAGCAGCAGCAATTCACAAACACTTTAAGCCCCTAGCAATTTGTTGCGTTGAAGCCTGAAAGGGTGGGGAACAACCACGCGCTCACACACGTTTATTTTGTGTAGTAGTAGGACTCTCTGCAGCGTCCGAATGACTCCTGGGAAGTACTATATCTTTGTCAGATAGGCTAGTTCAAGTAAGAATGTGCAAATTTTACTGTTTCAGTTGAAAGGTCAATGTTAACAGACATGTTACGTGTTTGATGCTGATAGGCAATGATTGGGACTCTGGATCCTCTTGAGGGTCCTGTTTTATGGGCAGCTGTGTTATTCACCATAAAGGCATCAGGCTGTCTTGCTCGACCGCATCGTCGCTTAACATCAGGCGAGATGGCGGTCAAGTGTAAGCCTATAAAAGGTAAAAAAAAGCTCTCTAAATTGTAAAAAAACACTGATTCAGATTACTGGTATTTACTATCCATAAAGATACCATACGGACTTTAAGAACATAGATAAAGACTTGCATACGAGACTTAAAACACAGCGTTAACCCATTGAATTTTATGAAAAGTCGTAAAACTAAAGTTAGTATGTTGTATGGAGAAGTTATATGGTTTAAAATTGAGAAGTTTACCTATGAAACGTTTTGATATTGCTTTGTTCATATGTATATTTTAACAGAGGTTATCTACAAGCATTTCATGAAAATATACTTCAAAATATTTGTTAGTTCAGAGGTCGGCAAAGAGTTTGAATTTACGAAGGATAAGATAAGGTTTGAGGATTTTCCTATTGTGGTTGTGTTTTATGTAAAATATTTACTCGTAAAAGAAATAATGCAAACCAAAATAACACTTTCCACTATATGTATATCATTATGAAATACTTTTCTACAGAAAACTACGTGAAAAAAGTAGTTTTTCCTTAAATGCTAAGTTATAACTTAATAAAATGGAAGAATAACTTATTTCTTGTTGTTATTTTAGAATTAGTCCGAAATTAATATATATAAGGATGCATTAGTTTCTCATAAATAGTCCACTACGTTTCTACTGCCGGGACTTCGATCTTTTTCTCACAAGGAGAGAGTAAAAGTCATAATTTACTACTCTGGCTCTTTGACTCTGGCAAACGGATTACACTTATTCTCGAAAGATTTTTTTTTTTTCTGGGAACAAGTTTCCTTACGACTTATTTTTCACCATGATAGGACATATCCTATATCAATATCAAATCGGAAAAATATTCAAAAGTGGGAGATGCAAACCTATGACGATTGTGAAAACGAAACATCCACATAGTATGTGTTTTATTTATGGGACAATCCGGAAAGTCTGCTCTTTCGAAAAAAAAAAGAATTAACGAAATCGGTTCACCCCGTGGAAATTTCAGAGGACCACACACACAAAACAAATAGTTTTTCCTCACCATTAATGGAATCTAGAACAAATTATCACATCATAACATTATTTGAAACCTTAAAAAAATCGGTATAAATAATGAATGACATTTTGCACAAATCCTCAGGTACAAATAAATGGGTCTGTTTCCATGTGTATTGGCGTGACATAACAATACCTTTATCGTCACATCCAATAAAAGAAAAAAATAAATTCTCTTCAAATATATGAACTCGATCCTATGTTTACAATTTAACGCACTTTTGTTTTATTCAAAGCACGAACTCTGGCAGCCTTGCCTTGTTCAATCAGTCTGATAACAGCCACTGAACTAGCTACGTCCATTTTAAAAAAGCCACTAGTATCCTATAACAGTTTCCTCTTCTACGTCTGGGAATCAAAGAAAATAGCGGGGCAGAGAGGACCAAGTTATACTGGGAAGTTTTCAAAGGGTTTACGTTGTGGCCCAACTCTTGTGGGAGCGAGCACTTAAAGAATAAATCTACAAGCATTTCATGAAAATATACTTCAAAATATTTGTTAGTTCAGAGGTCGGCAAAGAGTTTGAATTTACGAAGGATAAGATAAGGTTTGAGGATTTTCCTATTGTGGTTGTGTTTTATGTAAAATATTTACTCGTAAAAGAAATAATGCAAACCAAAATAACACTTTCCACTATATGTATATCATTATGAAATCGTATTAGTTACACCATTTATAACTCAAGAACGGCTGAACCGATTTGGCTGAAAATTTGTGAGGAGGTAGCTCGGGACCAGGAAAAGGACATAGGATTTTTATCACGTTCCCGTGGGACGTCAAAAAACGACAAACGACGAATATCCCGTTCGACCGCGTTCCCGTGTGACGTGACATAAAACGTAAACGACAGCTAAATGTCAAAAATTTGAAGTTGAAGAACCTTTGCTAATCTTTGTTTCTAAATTTGAATTGGTACGACCAATTTCCGACAGGTGGCGTAGCAGGTAGCTGAAGAGGTTTTTTTGTTTGAAAGCTATATTCTCAGGAATGTCTGAACCGATTTCAGTCATTCTTTCTCCGTTAGATATTGTACGGGATCCGGATGAGTGCTATATAATCCACGGGCGAAGCCGGGGCGGACATCTAGTATTCCCATAAATTAATTATTATTTGTGCTCAAAAACCTTCTGTACTTGACACTTACATCTCTTTTGTGGGACACTAATCTACAATCGTTTTGTTCAGTTTATTTGTTTGCTAATTGTCTCGCGCGAGATTATGTCTGGTATTCATAAACAATAATACCACTTTATTGTAATTACAGCTATCGTACAGAACGGTTAAATATTTTGGGTTCGGGAATGGTTAAATATTTGTGAATGCTACCCAGCAGCAGCAATTCACAAACACTTTAAGCCCTAGCAATTTGTTGCGTTGAAGCCTGAAAGGGTGGGGAACAACCACGCGCTCACACACGTTTATTTTGTGTAGTAGTAGGACTCTCTGCAGCGTCCGAATGACTCCTGGGGAAGTACTATATCTTTGTCAGATAGGCTAGTTCCAAGTAAGAATGTGCAAATTTTACTGTTTCAGTTGAAAGGTCAATGTTAACAGACATGTTACGTGTTTGATGCTGATAGGCAATGATTGGGACTCTGGATCCTCTTGAGGGTCCTGTTTTATGGGCAGCTGTGTTATTCACCATAAAGGCATCAGGCTGTCTTGCTCGACCGCATCGTCGCTTAACATCAGGCGAGATGGCGGTCAAGTGTAAGCCTATAAAAGGTAAAAAAAAGCTCTCTAAATTGTAAAAAAAAACACTGATTCAGATTACTGGTATTTACTATCCATAAAGATACCATACGGACTTTAAGAACATAGATAAAGACTTGCATACGAGACTTAAAACACAGCGTTAACCCATTGAATTTTATGAAAAGTCGTAAAACTAAAGTTAGTATGTTGTATGGAGAAGTTATATGGTTTAAAATTGAGAAGTTTACCTATGAAACGTTTTGATATTGCTTTGTTCATATGTATATTTTAACAGAGGTTATCTACAAGCATTTCATGAAAATATACTTCAAAATATTTGTTAGTTCAGAGGTCGGCAAAGAGTTTGAATTTACGAAGGATAAGATAAGGTTTGAGGATTTTCCTATTGTGGTTGTGTTTTATGTAAAATATTTACTCGTAAAAGAAATAATGCAAACCAAAATAACACTTTCCACTATATGTATATCATTATGAAATACTTTTCTACAGAAAACTACGTGAAAAAAGTAGTTTTTCCTTAAATGCTAAGTTATAACTTAATAAAATGGAAGAATAACTTATTTCTTGTTGTTATTTTAGAATTAGTCCGAAATTAATATATATAAGGATGCATTAGTTTCTCATAAATAGTCCACTACGTTTCTACTGCCGGGACTTCGATCTTTTTCTCACAAGGAGAGTAAAAGTCATAATTTACTACTCTGGCTCTTTGACTCTGGCAAACGGATTACACTTATTCTCGAAAGATTTTTTTTTTTCTGGGAACAAGTTTCCTTACGACTTATTTTTCACCATGATAGGACATATCCTATATCAATATCAAATCGGAAAAATATTCAAAAGTGGGAGATGCAAACCTATGACGATTGTGAAAACGAAACATCCACATAGTATGTGTTTTATTTATGGGACAATCCGGAAAGTCTGCTCTTTCGAAAAAAAAAAGAATTAACGAAATCGGTTCACCCCGTGGAAATTTCAGAGGACCACACACACAAAACAAATAGTTTTTCCTCACCATTAATGGAATCTAGAACAAATTATCACATCATAACATTATTTGAAACCTTAAAAAAATCGGTATAAATAATGAATGACATTTTGCACAAATCCTCAGGTACAAATAAATGGGTCTGTTTCCATGTGTATTGGCGTGACATAACAATACCTTTATCGTCACATCCAATAAAAGAAAAAATAAATTCTCTTCAAATATATGAACTCGATCCTATGTTTACAATTTAACGCACTTTTGTTTTATTCAAAGCACGAACTCTGGCAGCCTTGCCTTGTTCAATCAGTCTGATAACAGCCACTGAACTAGCTACGTCCATTTTAAAAAAGCCACTAGTATCCTATAACAGTTTCCTCTTCTACGTCTGGGAATCAAAGAAAATAGCGGGGCAGAGAGGACCAAGTTATACTGGGAAGTTTTCAAAGGGTTTACGTTGTGGCCCAACTCTTGTGGGAGCGAGCACTTAAAGAATAAATTGCCCTGTTTCATGAGGTTCGACGACCTGATTATTTATTTTAAGCAATACAATAGCGATTGAAAAGGGCACGGTGTGTATTTTTTCTGTTATTTGACCTATGGCAGTTGGTGTTAGATAGCCTCGGCTGCCTGTCGAATTTTAAGCTAGCTGCAAAGGGCCATGTTTCTATTAATCTAAATTCACTTACTAGACTTGCACATACGTAGCGCATAACGAAAAGTATTCTACATACATATACCATCCCCACTTACAAACACTATACGTGATCTTACCTCTTATGATCTTATCTTTATTACTGTCAGAAAATCATGGATAAATAATATTACATCTTTGTCGGTTCTATAAATCTATAAATATCTGAAAATAAATTTTAATGAAGATAGCAACCAATCTCTTGTTAAAATTCAATAAATACTTTTTCAACGCTATCTGTTGGCCGTTCAGAGCATTTCATACTGTTTAAACCGCGTGATTTATCACTGCATCTCTCAAAGCGTATATCGTCGTCCCGAAATATATACAATGAGAGGGAAACATTACGTAAAAAATGTAAAAAAATTGACGGTCTCGTATCGCTCGGCCGCACGTGGTTTCTGTGTAAACATCATATAGACTCAGATAACGCGTGTCCGTTTTGTATGTTACTTTTTGTTGGTCAGACCAAAAACGAGCAACTATTATTTCACTTATTATTATCAATGTTTCACACGAAAAGTGCTTAACAAACAAAAAAGTGCTCACAAAATCTGCAGTGAAAAAGATAATAGAAAACACTTGATTGTCATAAAGTGTTTTGAAATCTCAGTTACTGCTTTTAAAAATAGGCATTTCGGCTTACACTGAAATCAACTTCTAGAGCGTTTACCCACTTGTATTACTAGTGGTAGTCAGCACATTCCATTTCCTCTTCCATTAACCTGTCATCCACCACCTCAGTACTCGCACCTTTTACAGCAGTATCGTCTCTTACTCAATTCATTCACACCTTATATAAGCGCTCCCTCATACTGTGATCACTCACCAGCTCTTCTACCGCCTAACTAAATCGGCCATCGCTTTGCTATTGCGGTCTCTATAATTTCCAGCAGAAAGAAAGTAGAGAGAAGTATCAAAGCTAAGCCAGTTCTAGTTAGGCGGTAGACCCTCATGTCTAACAATCTCTTCGTGATACGGCTCCCTTCTGTTTTCCTTCTGTCATTCTGAAAATACCTCATTCGTGATGTGTGGAGAAAAGAGTTAAATATAGGTGGACAATTCACACAAAACACCATCTGACCCCAAGCTAAGCTTGTGATATAGCGGTTAAATAGTTGACATAATACTTACACATAGTTGTACAGACAGAGTACAAATTTGAATTCATCACACAAGTATTTGCAAATATTTGGTGAGAATTGAAACCACGACCCTCAGCTTCGCAGGCAGATTTACTACACACTAAGCCACGAGATCATTCAATTATGAAATTATTAACTAAAACGAGAATATTAAAACAAATACCAATTAGGAAGTAGCTTAAATTAGATTAACTAGTGGATTAAAATTTACCATGAGAATGTATCATATCAATGGGACAGAGTGTGGTATAACCGGTAAGTGCAAATTATAACAAAAAGGTATTTGTTTTCTTTTAGATCACTGTTTAATATTCGTTATATCGTCCTTGGATTACACGTGGCAACAATATCAACCTACGCAGGTAGAAAATCTGAAAGATATTTTCGCCAATAGGAAAATTCTGATACGTCTGAAATCCTCAAAATCTGCCTTATCCTATAATATTTTAGTTTTGTCAAATAATGGTAATAATAACACACGAGTAAACAAAATTGTCAAAACGTGTTGACAAACCACTGTGATGTTATTGGCAGGCAAAGAAGTTGGCAGGCGTGCTACCTATTATCAGGCATATGTACCTACTGCTAGTCTCATCACTATTTATACTCGTACTAATTGCTAAAAGGAGAATTATAATTTAATTGAAAAAGTTAAGTTTGGTTATTTGGATGTTTTTGCTCAACTATGTTGAAACATACTATGAAAAAATCGGGCTGAAATTTGGAACACATGTAGAGAATAGTCTGGAAGAACACACATATATGTTACTTTTTTCCCGGGAAATAAAGGAAACTACGCAGGTAAAACCGAGGGGAGCTGCTAGATGACTGATAAATGAAATTAAAATTCTGAATTGTAAACGTATTTATTGGTAGAAAAATTAGGTAGACTACAACTCCCGAGTTCATTTGCATGGGATCACAACACCGGCAACCACTGAAAAAGAAAAATATATTATTCCAAACTAAATAACTAACTTGAAAAATAAACGCGGTGGTTGCCTCAAAGAGACTGCGCTGTTTTGAAGTAAACTAAAATATCACTGATGTATATCATTTATGGGGTTTTTTGGTTAGTCAAAATTCAATTGACTGAATTCAATTGACTGATTTCGATTTCTGGATTTGGCTACCTGGAAAGCACATCCCTTGTAACAATAAACGTTTTTTTAGGTCATAAAAAAGCATCCAATAAATTGAGAATCGATTAAAAATATTTAAATCTTCAAACAATAAAAATACTCGTATTACGTGCCGTATTAAAACAATTTAATTTCCAAAAGCATAAATTTTTACACTATCTTAAGATATAGCTAACTTAATTTCTTATTTTATGAAAATAACATGTAATGGCTGGATAAAAAGAAGGCGTTTTTTTCTTCACTTATAGTGATAACAACCCAATTTACAGCTATTTATCACATCAACGCGACTCTAATACGATAAAATCGCAGATTAATGACAAAGTATCTTGGCTTGTCGCCAAGCGGGGCTCATTTTCGACACATTCACGAGCTTTTAGAGGCCTTTTGGTTTCCACTTTGGGATATTAGATTTCAGAAGCTAGAGAATGTCGTCTTTTCGTTTTTCATTTTACAATTAGATAATTATTGAAAATAATTTTCAAGACTCAAAATCCGTTGATGTCGTTGTGGGCCAGTAGATAGAACGTCAAATTTAACAATTGTTAGATTTTTGGTTCAAATTCCATCTGCACCTCTGTGTATTTTTCAAGTTCATATGTACGAATTTTTATTATCGCCACTGGCTTTAACTATCAGGTAAGCTGGCGTGGTGAATTCTGGCTTTGGCTCTCTCCTTGTGAAAGAAGTCTCTAAGCATCAATAGTGAAAACACAACATGGGACGCAAATGCTGCGAAAATTCGTAAATCGTTATTGTAGTATCCAAAGTTACCAAAAGAACGGATCTACTGAGCTAAAAAAGGTGTGTTATACTCATATAGAATATGAATAACATTCTGCTATGGTTACTGTAAGTTTTGAGTTAAGCATGATGCTTTCACTAAGGCGAAACACACGCAATAAGTTATTTCTACCGTAATAATTTATTATATTTGTGCCAATTTCGGCTAGGAAGAGGAAAATGTAGGAGTGGAGTACGTTAACTACGGTCGTTAGATACGTTTATAATCGTATGTCTAATTGACTCTTATATTTAGCCAGTAAAAATTGAAGGTCAAATCTAAAATAGCTCAGCTAATTACTCGTAGCTTCGCAATTTCAAAAGAGAATGGAATTCACTTCAACAAAAGAACTTTCCAAATTGCTTCAGGCGCCTTTTAGAAAGACAATTGAAACTGGATGCTTCTGAAAATCTGAGATATTTCTGTAACATTTGGTAGTTATTTGCCCTCACAACTCACAAGCTATCAAATTTAATTGTTACTTTTATCTAAAAGTGCATATTTTTTTACACTTTGCAGTAACGTCGTGTTCGTGTACTTTCTGTCTACCATACATCGCGATTTTATACTTCGAAATTCCGTAGTGCGTTCAAGTCTTGCAACCGGCCATCTAGGAGTATTTTAACACTTGATGAAAAAAAAATTACCTTTTTGTCTATCTGTGGCCACTTAGTCTTAACTAATGTGATTTTTTGCCGATACATGTAATTGGTTGTCTTCAAGCTGCAACTTAGTCGGTATATGTCACGTAAATAAGTTTTTTTGGAGGCCGTTTTGTCACTTAATATCAGGCGAGATGGCATTCAAGCGTAAACCTTTCAATAGTTTTTTTTCTTTGTTGGCGTTAATGAGCAAGCTAATAATTTGTGTCGAACGCTGTTAAAATGTTTCAACTTTCTCATTATTGTGTGTAGTATAGACATCTTCTCTTTCTTTTTACAAGGTGTAACTTATAACATATCGATACCTTCATTTGCAAAACGAATAACTCCATAGTAGCAAATTTTACAGGGGCCACTAAAAAACTTAATATAAAAAAATAATTAAATCATCAATAGAAAAAACAAACATCCCTTTGGAAATTGTGTTTCTTATTATCTAATAAACACTTAAAATAATGAAAATACTAGTTACGCGATATATTTTAGTGGTGATTTAGTGTAACCCCTGTGAAATTTGCTACTATGGAGTTATTCGTTTTGCAAATTAAGGTAGCGATATGTGTTTTAACATATGTGTTTAAGTTACACACAACATATGTGTTTTAACTTATAAGTTACACATTAAACGATATACACATAAATGTGTATTTCGAACACATCGATTTTATGTGATCAATGTCAAAATAATTTAACCGTAGCTCATTGAGCTTATTCTGGTTTCTTCAAATGAATTACTTACAAAATTTTACAAACATTTTTTTAAATAATAGTTGAGCGCTGATTGTAATTTGGGTTACATAAATTACATAATATAAATTTAAAAAAGTTATGAACACAACGATAAATCATTAGAATATCCCGGTATGACGTCTCTCGGCATAGTCTTTTATTGTGTCGATATTCAATACGATTCCATAGTGGCTTAGTAGCAAGAGCGACCGAATTCTAATTGTTAGGTTGTACTTTCAACTCCTGCTGACACTTCTGAGCGTTTTTTCCAAAATCAATCGCAAATGTACCTACTAGTTTGTCATCACCGCTGGCTTAAACAATGAAGTAAAATTTGGCGAATTCATGACATCCGTCAATCCACAATGGTCTACTGTGATGGATTATGACTTTGACTGTACCTCTAAAGAGAATATAACGTGGGCTGCTCGTATAAATACGAAATAATAACTATCCTAGAATGCAAGGATTAACAAAAACGGGATTCAGGATTGAGAAACATGGTGCAGTTCCAGATCACCGTGTCAACCTGTTTTTTGTGGACCCAAATTACATTACTCTAAGTATTTGAATTTTATCCCTTGGAGCTAATAAAGATCATGTTGTCCACATTCAGAGCATTTTAGAGATATTGTTTTAGTTAGTTTAAAACTTACATAAAATAATAAATACGGGCTCTTTGTAGAAAATTCAATTTAGCTCGTCGTTCTCGTTATATCACTTTGAACCATCTGTAGTGCACCCTTGGTAATTTCCGCTACGGAGATTATGTTTACATGCTTTACTTTGGAGAGTTTTTAAAAGAAGGTACTCCTAAAAACAACACTGATAATGTGGCTTTTTGACTGAGGTTTGATGAAGTGGTGTTTTATAATGTACGACTAAAGTTTCCAGATAGAAAACGAAACACAGAAATTTAGTGGTAAATTGAAAACCTATTTTATGCTATGTCTTGGGAGCGGTATTTATTATGTCTCACGAACATGTTATAATAAATAAATGTAATAAGAGTATAGTCGTCACGCAATTATTATACCGTGGCATAATATTTTTATGACATTATTTTAATTATTGTTTGTCAGTTTCGTTATTCCATAACAATAACTTTTGAATTAATAATGACATGACCCAATTTTTACGAGAAGGGAATTCATTTACCTTTACGCCTGAGGAAGACGGTTGGACCATAATACCGGACTCTACACCACAAGTAGTGACTCTACCGACTAAAATAAATTTCCACTCTAACATATTACCACTGGTGGGAACCTAAAATGACCTGCTTATGTTTATGCTAATCTACTTGTTGCTTTATTAAAGTAACATGCAACATATTATTATGGTTGTAAATACATCGTTGCAACCAACGATTTAGAACTATAGATGGGCACTGAGAATCCTGAAATCGGTAACAAACTGCGTTTGTGTCGGTCGCGGTGTGATTTACACACCACCATTATATCTGACCCCTAGAATCGCTAGCGGTGAGGTATACTGTGGTTCTACTTATTTTAGTTGTTGACAACGAATAGTAACAGGTAAAAACGTCTGGCGTTCACCGCTTCCTGCAACCGATTAGAATGGAAAGAATGAGCTCACTCTTCCTACTATGATATAATACCGTGCGCTTTGAAGTTTGGGATCACATGTGTAGTCTAAATCTATGGATACAACTATGACTAAAGAACCTAAAGTATTGCCAGTCGTAGGTACGCGTGTCTTATTATTTCTATATTTTTTATTATATGCTTAAACAAACAATATTTACTTTCTATTTGGGAACAAGATTAAAACAGTCTCCCAAAAATGATAATCGGTCCATCTGTACGATCCGGAAGTAGGGCCGCGTAATCGCTCCGCATACAAAATGATGTTTGTTTTTATTAACATAGAAAGGAGAGCACTCCGCTGCGGATAATGATGCAAGGATGAAAAACATTAACCATGTGCCGTGTGGAAATATGCCGATACAAGCAGGAAAGTAGAGGCTCTAACAATGTATTTTTTCTGCTTTGATGGTTATTCGTATCTTTATTGCTTGGGAAAATTGTAGTTCCTTAGCTACATTTACGAATTTTCCAAGAAAGGAAACTTCAGGTTTAACTATAAACCGTCCTATAAAATGTGTAAAAAATAGAATAGGGCAGGGCAGAGCAGAGCATAGCAGAGAAAAGCTTAACAGAACATAATTAATTGTCATGGAAGTAACATTCAAATAATACCTCTATAATTACAAAAATTAAGTAGTATGAACGCCATCACACAAACTCGTCTTAATAGATTTTATTTGGATTTACAAGATATATTCATACCTGGACTTGTGGAACACTCGTAATCGACAAATTATCCTTTACAAACATTGAGGAAGGTAGATACCATCAAAGTAGTACCCACTTTCTACCATTTACTACTAACAACATGTTTATATGTACACAAAATAATTTAATTTTATCAATAGCAATAGACAAGTTCGTTTAACATCAAGCGAGATGACGGTCAAGTGTAAACCTATAAAAGTTTTAAAAAAAAGTTCTGCTGTATTAGGGCTTCGACAACTTAAAAAACTAAAAAATCGCAACCATTATTAATACTAATCTGTTTGTAAAAATGCTGCGTCGAGGAAAACATTTCCAATTGCAAAAAAGACCAACACAATAATAATTACGGCAACAACAATACTATTATAACAGTTCTTGTAAAGACTGGATGGGTTGTTAATAATAGTGAGTAATATTGAGTCGAAAAGCTTACAGATTTTATGCCACCAGCAGTCTAATTCAGATTCCCACTGCTGGGTTTCGGGGTCTTTTCAACATATTCTACACACCATTCTTAATAAAATACAGGACAAAAACTTACCATTTTGCAGAGTTTTCTGAATATACATGAAATTCAGTATGCATTCATTTTTGCGTGCGTGTTATATTTAAGTGGAACAGATAATTAAGTTTTGCGAATTTTAGGCAAGCTCATGGTTAATAAAAAGATTTGATGCACGAATTAGCTGCTCTTTTGGGCTTAATTTTGGTTTTGGTACGAGCCGTATGAGTTTAGATAAGTAACGGCTAGTAGTAACAGGGGGGAAGTGCACAATACACCCCTAGCGGGACGTCAGTGCAGGCCTATCACCCCCACCCTGAATTAGAATTAAGTAAGTTCAGAATTAACAAAGCGACAAACCAGAGCACCATAACCTTCTTGTTCGACAAACATTTCAAAGTCGTAAACATTGTCACAAAGTTACGAGTTCATCAGTATTTTTCGGATACGTTTCTAAAAGTGTGCAGCTGATCTGCGTGGTCTAATGCCACCTTAATTTTTTTTCTATTGGGCTGCTTTCAGCTGGAAAAAGCGATGTTAGTATGTAATTAATGCTCCAAACACTCAAACGAAGAGGTTGAACTCGAATTTTTCACTTAATTTTGATATGTTTACAAATTGATTATTCCCTGATAATAGTATAGTTTCAATATCTTAAAATCCATAGAGAATCTATAAGTTTCTCGTAGGTAAGCGCGCTTCATTATAGACCATATTATTGGTAACCATCAGGTGAGATAACGGTCAAGCTATGGACGTATAAAAAATTCGGACGTAGTCTCGCTGAAACAAAAACTGACTTATTTATTCTTTCATCCGGTCCTGCACAAACCTATTACAATAATATGTGTTTAGTTTGGTATCAGTATCATGCATCTATCTGGTTAATTATTACCACAGAAATCGAATTATTATTTCGAAGTCTGTGATTATTACATTAAAAAAAAAACTGAATAGGTTAAAACTCTAAATGAGACAAAAACCTATAGTGAAACTCTTGGCGTAGAACTAAATAGTATGTACTTACTTAACAACTATTTTACTTCTAAATAAATAGACTACAGCTAGCTCTATTACTTACTGCTGTATTTCCTTTTAGTAGATCAGAAGGTACGCTTCAAACGAAACTACAAAGTTATCTACGCTTGTTACACTCTCAGATACGTCACAATTTTCGCCAAAATAAATCTATGATAACGTCACGTATGCTTCATCTCTTATGTTTACATTTGTTTTATTTTTGTTTCGTGCAAATCACGGCGAAAACGAGTCGCAAAACTATTCCGAATAGTTGCGTCTCCAGAATCTGAGATGAGTAGTTGAGTTGTGACATCGCGACATTTGTCAGGAAGTTCGGGAAGGGCACCGGTATAAATCTTCAAAAGTGAGGATAACCCTCCGCGAATAGCTCATGAGCCGGGATGTCATATACAACGGGCGTGTTTATTTTGAGCGCCATTTTAGTTAATAATGACAGCGTAGTGACCCAGTTTTAGTTTGTGTATTTGTTTGTTTTGGTAGAACGGTTTTGTCTTAAATAAATAATCAAACTAACTTCTAAGTGAAATTTGACCATTATTTTATGAGTCAAAGTTATATTCTTATGTATTTTGCTTTCGACGGCGTGGCGTCTAGTTCTGCTAGCTGGAGAAACGAATATTATTCTAGTTTTAGATCTTACAAGTCATATGGTGGTGTATTTTTACCCGACTGCGCGACGCAAAGGAGTGATAATGTGACTGATCTTCTTCAAACTATGATTATTTCGAACCAATATGCATGCACCACCACGACAGTTTTTTCTACAGTAGGATGAGCCAATAGAATAGTTAGGAACATTTAACAATTTTCTGTCTTCATTTTTCATGTTCTGCTCAGTAACGCAAAGTACATCTACTATAATAATATCATCCTTTTCCAAGGTATCTAAATTCACAGTAACCAAATTCTCTTTACTCAATAGACCCGCCATATTTTGACGCATTAATTGTAGTTTATTGTAAACGTAGTAAAACATACCTATGATACATAGAAACACTCAAACAGAACAAAAAATATCCGTAATCGTCACATAAATATTTTTGTCTTGCGTGGGAATCAAAACCACAAGCTATGCTTCAGTTGGCGGAATCACTTCCATCTGAGTAACGAGGTCAGTCTAACTAGTAAGAGCGTATTAAAAGGGATATCAATTTTAGTTACACACTGATAGAAACAGAATAACTTATTACAAACAAGTCTTCAAGAAATTACTAAAATAAGAACAATGTTCTTTTCTTTTCTGATTCCATTCAACTCAGAAATTCCGTGAGTTCGAAGAAAACGTGTGTATCTGTAATCTTGAGCAAACACAGAATTTCGAGGCAGTTTTCACGCAATTCACGAAACAGGGATAACATCAGTACACAACAAATGGTTAGGATTTTCTTATTCCACGTACGTGTACCGCTAATATACTAGGTGTGTAAATTGTGACAAATTTATTTGTAAGAATATACTTAGGTCACGACGATCTAACTTAGTTAAGTTAGAACGTGATATCGAGATTGGCCGTACAGTTTGTATATACGAGTAAATATGGTATTGTTGGTGCGTGCGAAACTGCAATGTATTGATATTATATTGTTTATTATCTATCTGTATACCAAATTTTATCAAAATCGGTTTACTTGTTTAGACGGTAAATCATAACAGACAGACAGACAGACATACAGAGTTACTTTCACATTTATAATATTAGTATGGATGGTATATGAAGGAAAAAATACCACCAAAATCTATTTGAGAACCTCTTTTTTCAAGTCGGGCCAAAACAATAAAACCGCAATTCATAAAAATATATTTCGATCACTTTTCATTCGTTGAGAAAGGTTATTTATTTAGGTAAAAAAAAATACTTCACGACCACTCTTCTATGACCACAAAACTCGCGCTACACTGTTATATTGTGTTGTAGGTTCGTTTGTTGATTGGAGATAATATGGAAACCATTAGGGATTATTTTTAATTTATATATTAACTTTATTACAACAATTTTTAATTCAATTTTTTATTAACATTATTACAATTCCGCCATTTTTTTGCAAGAGAGAGATTACGGGCGTGGCAAAAACAGTATTGCCAACGCGAAAAACATATATTAATTGCCAACATATGAAAACTAACACAACACAATCGCGTTCACAATCTTTTACACATACCTACCAAGTATCAAAAAAAGCATGAAAATTGTTAGACCCGTTTTGGAGCCGCCACGAACGAGATCTCACGATGATCATGGTGAATAACGGCTTGAAGACTAATTGTAGTTCGTCTAGTGTAGTGGTTTTTAATGTCTATGTTTCTAAACATATATTTGTTTTTCTTTTACAGGTAATAATTCACGTTTGATTTTGGTTACGAAAAGGTTTGTGAAAATTTCAAACAGTCAAGAAAATCAAGCGAAATGACTGCCTTCTGCATCTGGCCCTTAACCCAACCGTCTAGCGAAAGTCTCTTGAAAATTGGTAAAGTATGCCAAGTCAAGGTACCATGTCAGCTGTCAGTTATATAATTATATATCCTGTCCGTGATGATAGAGCGGTTTTTATTACATAGGCATCAGTTATATACCTAAATTGTATTGATGTGTAAGCTTTATACACAACTTTTTTAGCATGACAAATTCAAATAAACTCATTCCTTAAAGCTTACGTTATTTTCAAATCACATTTAACGATAAACTATTCAAATAAACTCATTCCTTAAAGCTTACGTTATTTTCAAATCACATTTAACGATAAACTAGTAAGTTACATAAAATTGTGTATAATGTGATAAGATTGAGCAATGGAGAGTAGTAAAATGTCATTGCAATTACCACTTTTTTTTATTTATACTGATGATATTAACAAGACATGTGCCTGATGGTGTACAACGTGTCTGTCGTTAACCGCACAGCGTTACACATCTACTTGATCATGAAGAGTCCAAATAGCTGTTCTCGTCAACCAATGATATAATATGATCTATCTCTTTTCCCTGTAATTGAAACATTGTCCTTGAAATCGGTACACAGTAATGAAGGCACATTACTGATCATGTTTTCATATAAGGTTCATTTTCATGATGTGTCCTGTGTTAGAATGAGAAATAGCGGAATAAGAGAAAGAGTATTCTCAAAAACTAATCCTTTTGATATAAACTACATCAATAAACAGACATTAGAAAAGGTTTTTGTGTCGGACAATTTGATCAAATAATAAAATCAGACTAGGGTTGCCACATAACAGTTTTATAGGCGCATAAAACTTTTTTGCTATAAAAAATCTCGTTATCGAATTATTCATTTCTTCTGCTTGCTTTCGGCCAATAAAATAAATAATGAATTATCCTTTAATACCATTAAGCTCTTGTAACATAAATGAAGGAGTGTTAACGATATTTTATTTGAGAGAAACTTGGTATTAGTGTTTTTTTTCCATAGAGTGATGGCACGAGCAAACATGATGGTAAACAACAGACCTATACATAACAGCATAGCGTTAAACAATTATATGAACATGAAGAGTTTAAATCACTGTCTAGCACAGCACTGCGCACAGGATCTATTGAAATCAGATAATTTGACCATTCCCCTGTAAATTCTTTGGAGATATTGTCTTTCAAACTTGAACAGTGTTGTTTCAATTTTACTGCTTACCAGTAGATTAGGTGCAAGGGTACTTTGGTACTTTGAGAAAGGTTGTACTTCTGTATGTGGCTTCTACGAAAAATCACCATTACTACAAAAATACCATTACCACCATCATTACTACCCCACTTACCATTTTGAGTCGTACCACTAATGTTTGGTCTTTTAAATGATTAAAATAAAAATAACCGACCTCATAATTGAAAAAAAATCTCTTCCAAGCCATTTTAATTATAATTAGTTCAGGGATAACATTTTCCGGTTTCATTATTTTCCAACCTATTTATATCATCAACTTCGCCCTAATGACAACGTCTTATCTTTTATGTTCCAAGTAGATACGTACTTGCTTCTTATCTTAAATTATAATCTCTCTTCGACTCGTTCCGTTTCCCTTCAGATGGTTTGGATAAATTTTCCAAAATCCAGCGTTCTAAAGATAGAGAAAGCCAAAAGTTTAACCTGCTCTATGCTCTGCTTTATTTTACGCTTACTATTATTATTTAGAAGAAAGTGAAACACTAGTAGGAGGTAATTGAAATGTAGGAATATGCACTGAAAAATTGTAGCTGAATAAATTTTTAGTAATTTAAAATGAAGCTAGTAAACAATTTCTCTAGAGACCTCTAGAGCAATGTATTTTTTTAAAATTAGTCTTTACGGTCAAACTATTCCGTAACACCTGGTCCATTAATACTAATTTTTATTATTATTAATATTCAAATAATTTAAAAGGCATCAATTAGCATGAGATCAGTTACATGAAGTGAAACTATACTTTAACATATCTTTCAGTTGATAATTTATATAGCAGAACTGTTTTAGCTGGGTCAGAAAGTAAAATATAAAATTTTCATTTTTAAAGAGCCTATGACAGTTCACTTATGTGGCCTCTACCGTCTTTTAATACAAATACATTGTATTTTTTATTATGCCACGTGAATACCCGTCACAAAGCCGATGTCAGTTTAAACACGCCATTTGCTATTAAAATGGAAACGAGGTACATGAATTATTCAAAGGTCTAGCTTTTTGGAAATCACGACAGCTGATGCTGACGAGAAAAGAGTTTAACATGACGGTTAGACGAAACCCACAGGCATCAAAGGAATTGTCAATTTCAATGAATAATTTAAATCTAAAAGTTCTCAACTTGAGCCATCATATAACGATCTGAATTAATAGGATGTTGATTTTGAAATAAGGCAATACATTATCATATTTATGTTGTTTCTGTTTTGTGATAACAAAATGTATGTCAATGTTATCATATTTTATACTGGACAGTAAGAATTTATTGATTGACAGTAAGATGATGGAAAAACGGGGTGTCGTTTATAAATAAACTAGTAGCGCCCGCGATTTCACCCACGTATTTCTTGTTGCAGTAATTTTGCCAGGATACTATAATCGATCTGTTTTCCAAATTTAACCTAATCAGACACTCCAACACGACTGAGCAACAAACATCCGAACTTTCGCAAGTATTTGGAAGATTTAAATAGATAGTTCTCGAAACAAAATCGCCTGTACTATCTATTTTATCGCTCGCTTATTTAAGGCTGATAATCTTCGCCAAGGTAAAGATAATTGTCCCAGGATCAATTAGATCAGTATTTGCACAGACGGGAACCAGTCACCGGCCCCCAGCACTCGGCGCGACGGCCCGTACACCCGGTCGGGCGGATTATACTGTTGTGAGAGTAATGAAATCCTGCCGATTGGTTGGGCTATTTGCCGCTTGGTACCAGGGGACGTTTGCTAACAGACGTTATTACAAATCACACTGCTACTGATAAAAGATTCATTTATTGTATTTTGTGTTATGTTTTGTGTATTTTTTTGAACGAAGTTTCTTACGGCAGGCTTGTTGGACATGAGATCAAATGTTTGGAATACAGTGGGTACTTTCATAGGGATTGCTTCCTCAAGTTTTAAATCATATCACAGTGGCACGTGGCTTTAACCGCGTAGTTTCCGTTCCAGTAATTTTCACGAGATAAAAAGTGACCCATGTGCTAATATACCATGCTATTATCTAACTGTATCCCTTTCAACCCGTTTAGTTCAGCTGTCAGACGTAATTGAGCAACAAATATACAACCGTCCAAACTTTCACATATATAATACTAGCAGCGCCTCGCGGTTTTACCCGCGTAGTGACCTGTACCCGTTCATGTCTACAAAAACATTCAAAACTCATAAACACATTACTTAAAAAAACCTGTGAAACAAAAAGAAAAATAAAAGTGGTCAAGTGCGAGTCGGGCTCGCTCATGAAGGCTTCCGTAGCAGCAAGTAGCATAATACAAAAGTTATTGTACTTCGTTGTTACTTTAATCAGTGTTTTAACAACAGTCGATTTATGACGTATTAAAATAAAACTACTTACTAGATATCATTCAAACCAATTTTCGTTGATAGTTTACATGGTAATGTACATCATACATATTTTTTTTGTCATTCTCTTACTTTAGAAGTTACAAGGGGAGACACACTTTTTACCACTTTGGAAGCGTCCTTCGCGCAAACTATTCAGTTTAGAAAAAAAATATGTCAGAAACCTCAATATCATTTTTGGTGACCTATCCACAGAAAAGCTGCACGTATATTATTGACCAAAAAAATTTTTTGAGCTTCAGTTCTATGTACCTATGGGGACACCCCTAAAAATTTTTGATTTTTTCTATTTTTTGTATCAATATCTTAATGCGGTTCACTTATTACATCTACTTACCAAGTTTCAATAGTATAGCTTTTATAGTTTCGGAGAAATGTAGCTGTGACATACGGACGGATAGACAGACAGACAGATATAACGACGAATCTATAAGGGTTCCGTATTTTGCCATTGGGCTACGGAACCCTAAAAAGTAGTAGCTAAAATGTGAATTAATTTATTAATTTTTCAAATTCATTTCATCAAATAAAGGATTTCAAGTTTAAGATAAAATACTTATAGTATTAGATAACAATTTTTTTACACTGGTTATATTGTAGTTTATACAGATTAGAATATTGTAGTTTATTTGTAATCATAACGGCAAACCTATATAGTGTTAACCTGAAATGTTCCTTGGAATAACGGCAAGTTTCCAAGAAATATTTATCTTATAGACTTCAAATATTATCATAGACTTCGAATATTATCTTCCAACTTAAATAATAGGTTACCAACGATCGCTACTTATCGGAATATTCTAACTCTTGCTACTAAATTTCACTATACGTAATTTTTCGTGGAAATGGAAATTATGTTAGAAGTCAAAGGAACTTTCTTTATCAGCTTTTAGAGCTTCAGGCTGGAATAAAAAAATACTATAATATGTTAAACCTAAAATAACGTGTTATAAGCTCGATGTAATCTCGAAATAAAACAGTTGCTCTGTTGTGAAAATTCATTCGCTAACGACGAAATGACTCAAACAGCGTTCGTGATTGCCTACGCCACTTCTGTACGTATATAATTGTGTTTAAGCGTAATGAAATCCTTAGAAAGCACCTTTATTTGCATCTAATACTAAGTTTTGTATAATCATACATATGCAGGATATGTTGGGCTTGACACCATGAATGGAGATGGTGCCCAAACCGACAGGTTTCTCTGGCATGGCTTGAGGTTAGAATCGCGGGATCTCGCATATTCACCAACGACCTTGACCCACTTGCCACCGCTCTTACGGGCCCGTCTCACGGGGGCGTCCGAACCCCCGCATTTGGCTCCAGTGATGCTCCGCCAACCAGCTGCGCATTGTCTCCTCGTGAAGGTCTATCTATCCCTAGGTGGAGTGGCAAATAGCTCTAAACGTTCGACGCCCCAGGCTCAGTGGAAACGGGATTCGAGCCAGAGAGGCTATCCAGGCTCTTCCCGTGCCTTACTTCCGCTTCAGTGGATGACCTAAATGCATTCACTTTAGCTCCTCTACCTCATATGACCTCTTACCGTCGAGCATATTAGTTGAGACAGTCGGCAGCAAGAGGTCCACCCTCATGACCGCGGCTAGGGATATCCGTGCTTCCGTCTCTGTGGCCCCTTCGCGGCCTATGTCTTTCCACTGAGAATTCTGCAAATTAGTGTTCATTTGGAATACTTGGGAAGTTTTATTGGCCGATTGTAGCATCGGGCGAGTGACCTTCCCATGTCATCCAGTCCTTTCCTCTAACATTTACACGCACTGCTGCTCTACGGGAAGAGGAGCACGAGTAAAAGCTCCCAGACCCAGCGGGGATTCGCCATCACACAAAAAGATACCACCGAGGCTAGTAGTTGTGTGATACCCAGGGTTTCCACGTGAAGGTGAAGCCACGCAGCCCAGATCAATATTTTTTCACAGTACACCATCTGGCCCCAAACTAAGCAAAGGTTGTGGTTTATTGCATAATGATTTACTTAGAACAGATACTTCAAAACTTGTATAGGTAATAAATGTGTATGGCTAGTTTCAGCCACAGAATCAAACAATTCGCCAGCTGCTAACTTTCTACTTAGCTTGTAAAAAAGTAGTGCTAGTTACGCGAAACTCAGCTACTAAATCTATAAATTCATTTCACTGAGTAAACGTTCAAATCCGAACTGATCAGTGAAAGATTCAATACAACAATTTTAATTTTTGAAAAAAAATGTTTACGGTTGTGGCAATGATATTATCATAAACAGTACACAAAAGCCCCTTTGAACACGGAGCAGGAAAAAAATCGCGGTTACACGGTAAGTATCTACTTTGACAAAAATCCCTTAAAACCTTTGTGACCATTTTTTTTGTAGAAATATGAATGCGTGGAGTAAAAGTGAAACAAGGACACATTTGCTATTTATTAACTTTGTATATAAGCATTGGATATAATATACAATGCTATAGCACCATACGCAAGCCGGTAGTTGCATCACATATTAGAATTTACAGTACTTTGGCGTGAAAGGCTGGGGAACACTCAGGATGGCTCAGTATGGCCGCTAATCGAACTGTAAAATTAAAATAACCACCAATGGCATAACTTTATCATTCTTACCGTATCAGTTAGAGATATAATTATATATCTTGGATCTCTGGGTGACGAGCGCAGTGCAGTGCTAGGTAATGATTTGGATAATGATGTCCCAATAGCTGCGTGTCACTGTGCTGTTATGTGGCAGGCATGTTGTTTACCTTCAAGCAAAAGTACCACTCGTCTCGTCACTCTATTTAAAAAAAAAGTTATTGGTGGACTTTCCTTCAAAACCGTTTAGCAATTTCGCATATCCCGAGGGAAGTTAAACCGTATCAGTATCAGACAATGTATTTGAAAGTGGTTATGAAGTTTTCAGTTTTGATTTTTTTTGCTATATTAGTTTATGTGCTATTTCAGGCTATAATTTAATTACAGTCCAGATTTCAACCTGATGCGTACAGCCGTGCGATTGAGTAACAGACGTCCAAACTTTGTCATTTGTAAAAAGTATTAGTAAAATGTATAACATTTGTATGTAGTACTAAATAAGCATCCATAAAATGAACTTACCCTAACACATCGTTTTAATCCATCTGAGTTGTTCACTAGACTTGCATCATAAATTATGGGAAAACAAACTCAATTATACATCTATAAATATTAGCAACTCACACTACCAAATTACCGTTAAATATTTACATGAAAATAGAGCAGATTTGGTGTCAAATACAATTCATCGCCTAACATACTGTGGTCGCCATAAACACGTGTGCTGTATTTCAATGTAACCGCAGGTTTGTGCATGCAGTGCATTGAGGCTAGAATAGGCTTATAGGCGCTGTATATAACGTCACTATATGACGTATATGTGTATATATATTTTTTTTACTATAATAGTTTTGCACTTGACCACTATCTCGCCTGATGTTAAGTGATGATGAGATCTACGATGGAGCGTGCTTACCTAGTAAAAACTGATTCACTCTTGATTTGAAGACATATAGACGTATGTTTCGTCACTGCACTGACGGGCGAAAAGAGGATTCAAAAGGGTACACTTGAAAAGGGAAACACTTATTTTATTGGGGGTCTAAAATACACTCTTAAGTCGTTTAACGATAAAACTTTAAAGTGGTGATTACACTAACGGTCATTAACTGTAAACAAACCCGAAGTAATATAATTAATAACGTTATAAAGACCCATCACACGCTATACAATACACAGACAAAAAATAAAGAATTTTTAGTTCTAGATTTATAAGTTTCTAATTCAAATCTGTTGAATCGGTACAGAAGTAAATAGTACCTATTAAAAAGAGCGTGAAATACGCAAAACATTTATTTATATAAACGTTATGGAAATAAGTTGTTAGAGCTGAGTCATATTAATTGTGCAGCTTTCATTTTAATAAATATAATTTATGTTTTGGTATTTTTTTTTATTTTAACTGTATACTTAGGTGCTCATTATTTTATTTTGTGATACGTATTTAGTAGTGTTATTAAATAAAGGTTGCTTCCCCCGCCTGTGATTGAATGTAGGCCCTTTTTACGGTTCCGTAGCCAAATAGCAAAAACGGAACTCATATGAGTATGGATGATAGACGTGGTACCTAACTTGCTGTAACACAAAACAATAAAAGTACTAAACGGATTATTTTGACGCTTCTCATTATCTTCATTCTAATCTTTCTAAAGAGAAAAAGTTATGGCAATATGAGTATATTTACCTGGTTTCCTTAGTTCATCACTGTATGATCATCGCAATACATATTCAGAATGTCACTTTCACTGACTGTTTGTTATACTGAGCATAAATCCTATTCACATTGAAATAGATTCAATAGTTACGATGCAGGACTAACTTGTCTTACCGACTGTCTATTCCTATCCTAACAATGAACCTTATCTCAAACAACCAAGGTCGCCACAGATAGCAAGGGTCGGAAACCAATTTATCTTCGCTCCAAATACCGCTACTGTTGACAGAACCCTGAATACTCGAAATGTCGCATAAATATAATCTCAATATAGCAATTTCCTTCACGGGAGTAGGCACGTTAATAAAATTAATAAATGGATTTGTCGATAAAGTCCAATACTAATTGAATTACTTCGTGTATTTCTGTCTAAATTTTTTCACTCCTACTTCGTTCTGGAGAAAAACTCAAACTTTTTTAGACAGAAACTAAATTAATACCGTAAAGAAGGATGAATGGAGTCACTAGATTAAAAAAATTACAAGTTCCTTTAAAAATTTGAATAATAGCGCTCCGCCTTCTCGGAAAGTGGCTAAATTATTCATCTCTAAAAAAACTTTCATTTCGTAAGAAAATGGATTCAACCTTTCTTTAGTTCATGAATTTTAAGACTAAGTAGCGACTAATTATTAAAATGTAAAATACATACTATTATATTACCTGAAATGAAAAGTGTAGTTTATAATAAATACCCTTTTTATTACTTTGCCTATGACTACAAACATTTGTAAGTGTTTTTTTATTAATCTACTATCCTATGCTACTTATAATAATGTTAATGTTCGAATGTTTCTTCCTCAATGAAACCATAAGAGTTAAAAGAATCAGGTTGAAATTTGGTACCTACTCTACAGTCTATATATTCAGCATTTAGGCTAAATTTTTACGCAGAGAGATATACAGTTCATTTTGTAAAGTTTTACGCGGACGAAGTCAAGGGCAAATGCTACAAATAAAATGTCTCTGTAGTAATTTGGTCTATTCGCACAAATTTCTTTTTCGAAGAACCTAATGAACATGTTATGAGAAAACATTTTTCATATAAAATGAGCTGTAATTTTTACGTAATTTTCTTTACTAGAAGGAGAGAAATTTGATGCAGTACAATCTTTGCCTGCGTTATACTTTCCTTAACTAACCTTTTATAACTACTCAATGTTATTACTGATTTGCTTGTGCGCTTTAACACAATGAGAACAATACTGTAGCACAATTTGTCATTCAAAGCATCAATATAACCGTTGGAATAAGGCGTTCCGTTTTGAAATAGTGTTTTTGAAAATATGTTTGTTATGAAGTCGGTAAAAAATCAAAGATGCAGTGATAACAACACAAATAAGGCCATGAAAAAAACATTTAAGTCTTCTTGCATTAGACAAAGAAAATAACTAAAAACAAACAATTTTGTAACACGTTTAAAAAATAAGGCATGGCCTTAGGAGACCATGGAGGTACAGTTTTTAATAAAAAATAAAAAAAAAAAACAAGAAGAAGCAATAAAGAAGCAATTTAACCAACTTCAAAAATACAAGAAGGTTCTATAATTCGGTCAAAATATGTGTATGTATATAACGCGATAGCTCCGCCAATTGTGAATAGATTTTGCTATATTTACATGTTACTAGTTGGCCGTAGATAAACTGACAAAGGTGTCGTACTAAAATAGACTCTGCAAAGTGTCTAACCAAAAAAAAACAATGTATGGAATATTGCATAAATTGAAACCATTTTACAGAAATTTTTAGCAGAAATATAACTCGTATTAATAAATTTTACGTTAAAATAAAATGACGCTCTTGTTTTTCATATTTTTTGTAAAAAGTAGGTAGTGTTTATTCTGATGTTAAAACAACATTACATTTTATACTTACCTTGGTGCCTTCTCATGGTGACCCAATACGACCATCCCAATAACTATAAACATTGCGATTAAATCCAGTAAAAGCTTTCAATATAAAAACGGCTCTTGAAACCTGTTGTTTTAATTTAGAATTCAATTCGTCCTTATTTGAAGCAAACAACGGAGGAAAGGATTAAAAGAGCCTGCCGTGATGATAACGGCTAAGCCCCTTGAAAACCCCCTAATCTTTGATTGCAGAGTACCTTCCAGTTAATGTAATTTATAATTTTCTAAAATGATTATAGCTGTTTGGTAAAATAAATACTAAGTTCCAATATAAACAACACTACACCACTAAAACAGCTAACAATACATCAATCTAACCTGGCTAACTACTTAGACTTAGCACGTCTGAATTATTCACAGACTGATGGTCTAGGCTTAATCAAGATGTTCAAGCACTATCCAGTACTTTGTCTAAGAGATTTGTTACGCTACTGAAGTGGTAAGAATTTTAAGCAAAATTTAAAAAAAAACTCAGCATTACAAACTTTTTTTTAATGTGTACTATGTAAAAGACTTATCGATTATTATTTTTCATTTGTGTCTAAACAAGCTTGTAAGTACATATTTCAATTAGCGAAGAGATTGAAATATTTTCACTAGGTGTGCTAACTTTTCAATTTGGAAAACAATGTGAAATAAGTTGTTCAGAGATACAAATTTATTTGAAGGGTCTTTGTACTAAACTTTTTGTTAATATTTATTGCTAAAGTTAGCCTGTAATTTCTCACCTTGTCAGAATTCTGATTGTATCTCTATTATATAGTCGAACTAAAGTCGTTGAAGAATAATCTAATAATTTTAAACTAGACATTATTTTCTTAAATTAATGACTAAAATTTTCTTTCAGGGACGTAATTGTTCCAATGAGATATTAGAGTTGTTAAATTGGAGTAATGTACGTAGGTACTTAATACAATAACATTGAAACATTAAAAGATTTGAAGTTGAGATTGGATTTAGTCATAAATGTTGAACTAAAACCTAAGATTAAACACTTTAATAACAATTGAATTCTTTATCCTTCTGTATAGCAAATAGTTACATAATATTAATACCCTGTGACATACAAATAATTAAATAAAAAGGTAAAACTTTCCAAACGTATTTGACGTTATTTTAAGTATTAAGGATAATAATAGAATTTTAGTAGCCTTAAAAGGATGTGCTAAAAATGTGGTCTTATGGATCCAGATATTTTTACTTTATGCATTACATACCAAACTGGAATTATTAACCCCACTGACTTCGGCTTTACTATTTCTAGCAAGTTGAGACAGATGTTAAAACAGTCTGTTTCTTTCCTAAGGGGCGTTTTTTTTTTTTTTTAAATAAGAGTGACGGGACGATCCGGACATGTGCCTGATGGTAAGCAACATGCCTGACACATAACAGCACAGTGACACGCAGCTATTGGAACATGAAGAGTCCAAATTATTACCTAGCACTGCACTGCGCTCGTCACCCAGAGATCTAAGATCTTATATCTCTAAGCCCTGTAATTTCTCTGGAAACATTGCCCTTCAAACCGGAACACAGTAATGTTTGCACATTACTGCTTGGCGGTAGAATAACTGGCAAAGGTGTGGTACTTCCCCAGGCGGACTCTGCCAAGAGTCCTACCACTACAAAAACAAAACAAAAAAACGAGTTTTCTGTGTCCCCAAACAAAAGGAGTTTTCTGTATATTTTTCAAAGCAATCTACTCTTTATCCGAAACAAATATCGACTGGTAAAAAAAATACAAAATCTTTCCTCGAAAATATTACTTTCTTTTTTTTGTTACTGAATATATTATTTGGTCAATCTCCTCACATCCATGAGCCCATGACACATGATAATTAGAAATCATTTTAATTAGCATGCATTTACTCGAAACGCCACCATTATTTTGATTTTGTACTTTGGCTGTCTCAGGAACATTTTGGCCTTACAAAAAAACTAAAAGAAAGAACTTTTATGTAGTTCTAGAAAAAGCGAATGTATTAAGAATTCTGCACAAGAAATTTGTCACAAAAATAGCAAATTATGTTAACAATGTTTTATGAGCCATCTCGGTGAGCCAGTGAAACGCACCGGAAAATTGTGCTAACTACGCAATTACCTTAACAGCAGATGTTGAAGGAACGACTTAGTAAATTAAACATCACAGGCTTTCCTAAACATTCATTACAGAGGCTCTGGTGCTGATTCCTTGGACGCTGTGTAATTTGAATTGATGTAAGACTGCCTAACGCAGAACCCAGTGATTAACCGTTCAAATGACAGAGGAAGGTAAGTAAGCACTATCCTTATTAATATTGTAAACGTAAACGTTTACGGGGACGTATGTACGAATGTTTGTTACTCTTCAAGCTAAAACTAATAGAGGGATTTGGATCAAATTTGGTACATACGAGAATATAGATATTAGTCTGAAGTAAAAATAGGCTATTTTTATCCAATAAAAATAACGAGTTCAGGCACTACTCGTCTGAAATCGTGAGCCACTGCTAGTAATAAATGTATTCCTCATTCAACATCATCTAATCAACAAATAAGAAAAGCGTATATAAGATTCATCGATATAAACCACTAGTTGTGCCCTGACCACCTTAAAATTGGTAATAAGCTGCTTTTGTGTGTGTAGTGTGAGTGGTTTACACATCACCAATCTACTTGACCCCTAGAGTCGCTAGCGGCGAGGTATGCTGTGGTTCTACTTATTTTGGCTGTTGACAACAATAAATAGTTATAGGTAAAAACTACCGGCGTTCACCGCTTCCTATAACCGACTAGAATGGAAAGAGTGAGGCTCACTCTACCCAACGATAACATAATTTCGTGTGCCCTGAAGTTTGGGCGGGCACATCTTTGGATCGAGATCGTTGCTACGATCAGAAACACAGATTCAGACAACACTCTCTGAGATATATTTTTATTAAAGAGAAACTAAAGAAGATTATTGTGTAATACAATCTTTTTTGTTTTTCATCATTTAACTATGATGTCCCAACAATGCAGAAATGCAGCACTCAAATGCATCGAATCTTTCAATTGAGCAACCCTTTCGAGATCTAACGACCCTTGTAAACGGCATCATTTATCGGCAGTGGCGAATAATTGAGTGCAGTTGGAAGCCATCCAACATGGTGGAAATGGCCATTATTTTACTATTATAACCGATCTATTGTTTTCATCGTTTTAGGTTGATTTCTCAAATAGATTTTAATAAGTATTGAAAATTTATTGTTTTTATTTTTTTAAGCACACACATAGTGACGTAACTTTCAGAAAAATTTACTTATAGTAAGCAACACGTTAGCCAATAACTGCACAGTGGCACGCATCTATTGAAACGTGAAGAGTCGAAATCATTAGCACTAGCACTGCACTGTGCTGGTCACCGAGAGATATAAGATGAATTAACTCAATGTCTCCGGCATCATTGCCCTGCAAACCGAAACGCAGTGGCATTTGTACTTTACGTTTGCTGGTAAATGTAAATGATCTGCTTTGTAACGATATCGATATGCCATACCGTTTTTAAAATGAACACTTTTTTGGCGCGCCTAGACAATTTTTTGTGGGCTGTGAACTGAATTCCGGCTTCATAAATGATAAGAAATCTTCGGATAAACTCGGGCCCATGCCTAATGGTCATCTAAAAATGTGTAAGCATTTCCCATTGCATTTAGAAATGCGTGAGCATTTCTCATTTGGTATCTAGAAATGCTGACGCACTTTTACATAGTAATGCTCAGGGCCACGTTCTCCGGTTTCACCCGCGTAGTTTCCAAAGGAAGATATAAAATTCTGAGTTATAAGTTTTCACTTCTAACGGCACCTATAGTCCGTTCCACGGAGAGGTGTAGAAAATGTGAACAAATCAATGTCACTATCAATATGACAGACCAGCATTTCTCAACCTTTGTTTTAGAAGATAGTTCGTTGTAAGCGTCTCTGTTTGACCTTTTAGATTTTCGTCACATAACAAGGTCAAATAAATTCCAATAAGTCCGTTTCCAACCTTTTGTCTTATTTCTATTATTTTATAATTATACGTTTATCAAATATGTGATGCACATAAGTTTAAAACATTAATACAAAAATAACTTGGGTGGTTGGTTCATGTATTCACAATAGTAACATATAAACAGTTTTTTATTAATATTAATTATTAAGTACAGCTTTGTTTTGTTATGTACCACTTAAATTCCTTTTTCATTATGTATATGAAATGACTGACTTTTTAGTAAACTTAAATTTAATGCCCTATATATATATGAGACGATCTTCTTAGCATTCCATGGATTCACCGTGCGGGTGCCGGGTCCATCGTGTGGCAGAGAGAGAGAGAAATCCCGAGTAAATCCCGAGACTTGTGACTCGGGCGTAGGTTTAAGGGGCCCCTTTCTGACGTACATCAACACTCACCTTCACTACTCGTTTTTCTCTCCCCTGCCTAGCCAAATCTGATATGAGCCTACTAGCGCAGCTTTAGATACTCGTATATATATCCACATTCAGATCCGTATCCGTGGATGTACTTTCTTCACAATCCAGCACATCACTAGTGTAGTTCTTACTACCTGTGTAGCTGCCATTGCTATTATTTTGTCTTAATAAAAAGTGGTGTACCTATATAAGTGGTAACCTTTATACTATTCCTAGCTATAATTTTTGATCTACGTTTTATATTTGAACTAAAAAAAGCAATCCGGTCTGAGTATATAGCTAAGGTGGCCCTAAGGGCCACGTTAGCTATATAATACTAAAACTATTTGAATCTTCTCAGAACGGGTAGGAATAGTGCCACCAATATCTTTTGTGTGCCACCATTTGTTTTGTCATTTTACTTACCTTATTTGTTTGTTAATATACGTAAATAATTAAAAATAGTTGCAAATAGTTTTAATATTAAGTGCCCCATTGGATATTTTTTTAATAAGAGTGGTAGGTGTAATTCATTCAAAAATGCAATTAATTTCTACTGCGTTAGATGCTGTTGCAATTAATTTCAAAACGTATCGAATACTGGGTAATGTTTTCATCTATCCTAATATAAGATTTTTACATTTATTATTTTGCAGTGCCTGGTTCTAATCTCACGCGTACCTCTGCTTTTTTGAATTCATGAGTGTAATGCTGCCAACGGTAAAAGAAAACATCTTGAGCAAACTGGCATGTTCCTAAAAATTTTCGAGGTCAGAGAGGTTTGTCATCCACCACCAACACGGAAGAATTATAGCCCCAGCAAGAAACTTTTAGTGGGTTGCTCATGTGAGCAGCGTCCCGCAAATTTACCCGCTTATATCCCTTTTCTGTAATTTTCCCTCCATAAATATAAACTTATACCTATGCTTTCAAGATCATAATCTAACTGTGTTCCGCGTTTAAACCTGAGACATTTAGCTGTTCCAACTTGATAGAGCAACGTACATCCAAACTTTTGGACTTACATATAATAAGTATTAGTAGATTTTCTTGCGAATAAATAGACATCATTTAGTGGTTAATTAGGTAAACGTCATATAATTTACGTGCAAAAAATAATGCTATCCCATCAGAAACATGCGTATACTTAAGTGAAGTGAGATCAAAGTTCAGTATTGTGATATTATATGCCTTGTTTGTTGACTTCAACGACTAAAGAATAGAGATCTAAATGATCAGTTCTAAAATCTATTTATAATAACATAGACTAGTTTTAAGCACTTAAAATATGATTTGTTTTTATAATTTATAATGATTATTAAAAGCAGTCTGACTTGGCTGGTTTTAATATCATAATATTGAACTTTAACTTCACATTTATGTTTTGATGGGATTCGCAGTTTGAGAAACATAGATAAATTTGCCGCTGTTTAAAATCGTATCTACCACATTCTACTATTACTATTTATAACTTTCAAGATAAGTTAATAAATCATTATTTGATCAATACAAATCCAAGTATGTTATATTTAAGATCACAGTAAAGTCGAATCATTTTTGTGAAAAATATTTTAAGACAGTTTTAGAAAAAATACTAAGGCAAAACGATTTTTATGTTATGGTAGCACCTTTGTTTACATTTTCTACACCTCTCCGTGGAATGGACTATAGACCTGCCAATTTTTATATTTAACTATTTATATTTGCCCCTCAAAACCAGACTTGATTAAAGCTCCTAAGGTTCATCAAATACGGCAGCAAACAAGAAATTCACCCTCTTTAATGACAACTGTACGAAATTGAGAATAAAAAAGAATTCCTGCCTTGTATCACGATTCTTTGAGCGGTTTCAGCAAATGGACCATTACTGTTTTACAGAGGACTCACATAGAGCTCGGTGGTCGTCTCTACTTTTATCCTTTCTAAGTATTTAAGAGCAAGGGTTGGCGTCAATGTGGATACCCTTTTACAAGCAATTACGTCAAAGTACTTTTGACAGGGCTTAACTTCGATTATCTCAAATTTGGAGAATTTATGATAAATCTGTAAAATTGTTAAAAACAAATCTAACTTATATTTAAACTAACAGCGCCCCACGATTTTTCCCAGGTTGTTCTTGTTTCCGTAATTTTCCTGCAATAAAAATTAGACAGTGCTATTGCAGACTATAAGCTTGCTATGTTCCAAATTTGAGCCCAATTCACTTCGACGTGATTGAGCAACAAACATCCAAACTTTCGTATTTATAACATCAGTTGGGGTTTTGTTCAGAGAGAACTAAATTACAATAAAACCTACACCACCTACTTAAATAACTACTTGCACTAGCATATCTGAAATCTGAACAGTCTGACTGTCTTGACCTGTGAAGTTCTAGAAATATACTTTATCACTTCTTTATTGGTGAGACAAGTTGCAGTCCATTTCCGATCGTGCATTTTCCTTTGAGGAATTTAATACCTAAGAAACATTCGATACATATGTTATGGCCGTCGGTATATTAATTGGAATAAAAAAACTTGAGAGGTGTCAAGGGACACCCGGATGGAACGAAGTTCCTTTCGATTAATTAGTGAAGGAATTATTATTATTTTTTATTATTTACAAAAAACCTGTATACACTCAACAAAAATAATCGTCGCGACACCACGCTGTTCAATGCGAAATAGAAATGAAAATATCTGGCTTGCTTTCTATAAGAGAGAGAGAGAGATACAGAGAAACATGCGACGCCGCACAGCTTACAATAGCAAAAAGTGTCGTGACAACTTTTCGTAAGAATTTTTTCCGTCTAGCCCCCTTTCACAACGCGCGATAAGGAACTTCGTTCCAAAAATAACCGACAGATAAAGTGAATTGGCATCCCACTGTTTTTCAATAAAAAGTAGGCGATTAGTTCGCTCAGCGGGTGAACCTTCGCAATTGTAGATATGTGAGCTCGGCCAGAGCCTACCCAGAGCCTAACTCTTGAGCCATTTCACCACTACTATTTTTAAGAGCAAATGTACAAGAGTATTGTAATGGCTTGTAGTAGTAGTTGAAAACATAACACGTTATACAGTTTGTCTAGGTATTGTTCCCCACATTTTAACAAAATATTCAATTGAAACCAATGTACACTATAATTTTCGTAACATATATTTCCCTTGTGTGTTGGAAGACAAAGAAGGTAAACAAAGGTAGATAAATAGAAACTATAATTTCACTTATTTAGTTTTCACATTGATGTAACTTTGTAAGCATTGAACAAAGATATTTGACTCTATTTTTGTGATATGAATGTCTAGGCTGCAGAATGCGTTGCCTGAATGGGATTTCCCCATTGTTACAATCTTTGTATCTTCAAATCGAGAGTGACTCTATTTCTTTTAGGTAAGTATGTAATCCTCTTCCTCGCTTAAAATCAGGCCAAATGGTAGTCAAGTGTAAACCTTTAAAATTAAAAAAATCGTACTCGTTGTTTGTAACAATGTATAAAATATTTTTTATTCTTTTATTAAAAATTTGTAATAAAAAAAGCCATTATTATGTAATCATACCGTAGAATAGCTGATAAAATGGTGATACCTGTTGTAGCATCATAAGGTTGGTAAAATGGACTCCTTCCGTAGCTGGTTAGTGAGAAAATCAGTGAACCAGACATGTTCCATATTTCTTAAATCTGCTGAGTGCTCTTTGGTGTGCGAAGCCCACCTGTGAAATATTATCACAGATATTTCAGGCACATCTGCGAGATAAGCTTGATAATCCTTTGAGAGTGCCCGCCCTCTATCGCATTCCCCCGGGATTCCTACGTTTCTGGCAAATGAGCCGCTTTGCACCAAAATTGCTTCGTTAAGCAACTCCCCCGCTGTATTTGTTACAATCTTGTTCAGCGCCACCCGGGGAGTCATTCGACACCGCTCGTTAACTATATTTTCAAATTTTTGTGAAATATTGCGGATTAGGGAGAATTCGCTCACTTACATATTGAGTAACTAATTTTTATATCTAAAAATAAGATATGTTTGTATTTTAAAGAAGTTTATGTTGAGATCTTTTATTTAATTTTAAGAAAACAAAGATACTCGTAGAATGCACAGTCCATTTAAAAATCCTGATATTTTGAACTTTTCTAGCCTGAATTTAATTCTAATTAAAGAACTGCTAACACTTTTTTAAATACAAGGGCTTTTATTTCAAACGTAGAAGAAATCCAAGAGATACTTGAGTAAAATTTAATGAACTATAATTTTTATCATTTTCACATAGCATAGTGTCTGAACTTTATAAATAAAATACCTTTATTTAATTGGTCAAAACATTTTACTAAACGAGGTAGTGTTTCTTTGAAATAATATTATCTGCTGTTCTGGTCCCAAATAAATAAATACAGGTGGACAATTCACACACAACACCATCTAACCCCAAACTAAGCAAAGCTTGTACTAAGGCGGCCAGATAGCTGAAATAAACAACTATAGTAATTCCAAGCGCCTGATAAAATACAAACTAAAGGGGAAACTTTGCGATAGCTTTATAAAATAGAATTTTATAGATTTTCTTACACAATCTTTTTAAAACATTTTCACGTACAAAGTATAACGATACTCCCTCGATAATGAGGTCCCTAGGTTCCTTGTATTTACAAGCGCTCGGCAGCCACGAGTAACAACTGTCGTATACCACGCGATTGAATATCGAATTTGAACCAAAATAGTAACAAGTTATATACTTCATCGTTAGTAAAGACTGAAACCTGTGTATACATATCTATGGTTTATATACGCAACGTATGCTGGTCTATAGTCTATTAAATTTATTCAGTTGTTCTGGAAGCTCGAAAATATGCAGTTTCAATGGGACTACAATTTGTTCGTCTGTTCTTTTGTTTACAGATATATCAATAAATATATTTTATTCTAATTATAAAATAAAAATCTATTTCGCACAATAAACGTTCTAAAGGGATAAAAATTATACACTTAATTTTACTCATCAATTTATAGTTACTTTACGGGCTGTAATATTTGCCGTTATAAAACTCAACAAACATTTTGCAAGTTTTGGAATAGAGTAATAATTTTTCATTAAAATTAATTACAGAGAAGTTACAGGGCTTAGAGATATAACATCTTAGATCTCTGGGTAACGTGCGCAGTGCAGTGCTAGGTAATGATTTGGAATCTTCATGTTCCAATAGCTGTGTGTCACTGTGCTGTTATGTGGCAGATATGTTGCTTACCATCAGGCACATGTCCTGCTCGTCTCGTCACTTTTTATTAAAAAAACACATTTATACATTTGTGATATCATTATAACCCTAAAAGGTGTATAGGTAAAGATTTAAAATGCGGAAGTAAGTGTAAAAATAGAAATACGCGCATCACGTTAAATATATTTACAAACCTTAATAAGTTTTACTTAAACTATAAACATTGTTGTTTGCGTTATAGCATAGATAGATAGATAGAAACTCTTTATTGCGGCACAAACAAATTAAAATATTACAAATAAACACTTATTAACTTAGTATTTTTAAGCTATTGCATAGCTTTTATCGCGGGCCTGGGACCGAATTTTAGTGATCGTGCATCTCTTTCTTATGTTCGCAAGAAAGAGGGATGAAAGACCGTAACGCCATCCTCCCCACTTGGTCATACGACTTTGAATCTTATTTGTATTATAGCTTTACAGACTAAATGCTCTTAGCAGTGTTTCCAACTTAACGGATTTCCCGTGATATTTTTATGGTAAACAAATGTCACTCTTCAAAACAAAAGCAATTCCGAAAAATTATTAACATCCCTATTACTTGTGTTGATAAATATGCATGCAACATGCAATAGCTTTACCGCGGCAGTCTCCGAGTGCCACATTTTTTTTTTTGTTTTATTTAACTATCAAAAATCGACAAAGATATAGATCATCAAACTTCCGGAGTGGAGAGAGTTGTGACGTCACTCTATCGTAAAAAACGTATAATAACGTGACGTCACTCGAAACTTCTAAACTCATTATCTTCGTCAGTTTTTGTTTGTGCGACATAAGAAAAAAGATACATGTATAATATTTTTCAATAATTTCGTTTCGAGCTTACCAGCTAGATGTATTGGAGAAGTCGCAAGTCATGTATGGATAAGACTAGCGCTAAGTCGAAACAAGTAACGTACACAGCTCACATGCTTCCACATTTTTTATAGAGACGAGCATGACATGTACGACATGTATGATGGAAAGCAACATGCCTGCCACATGACAGCACAGTGGCACGCAGCTATTGGAACATGAAGACTCCAAATAACGTCCTATAATATCATGCTTAGCAGTGTTTGATAACGGGCTGCAAATGATGATGAATGATAAGTAAAATGCCTTTTTACGTTAGTCGCTTTGTACACGAAGTGTCCAGCTCCATGAGAAATGTGGGCGTTTAAAATAATTTCCCTTGCGCTCTCAACGGCAATTTGTCAACGTCACGACGCATGTGGAGACCTTCAAACTTACTCCGATGTCTCAATAAACTGCTACTGTATCGGATTTCAGGAAATACGAGAACATTTTGAAAATATTGTATAAAAGCTATCTGTTAAAAATTTTGATGATATTATATAGATAGAAGATTTTCAGTGATTAGTAGATAGGTAGTAGTTGTGAGTATCGCCATCAGATGACATATGAAGACACCATAAATGCCATAGCAAACACAAACTTAACTCAAAGTCAAAAAGTAGGGGCTGAGTGAGCTCTTTGTGACAGAAGTTTTCATTTTAGATTTCTTGAAATGCGGTGGTAAGAAATTCTCTTAAATTTCCGATTGCAATACTAACATCTAACATCTCTTCATTTCTTGAGTGAACTAATTTGTGATATTAGTAAATTACGGTCTATGCTTCGGATGTATATTTTTTACGTAGATGTGACACTTCAACGGGCAGAGTTTTTATTTGCAAAACTAAAATACAACAAGAACTGCACACTACATACCTAACTATCCACTAACACTAAGCACACTTAAATTATCCATAGACCACTGAAGGTCTAAAAATAATCAAGGTGTTTAAGCCCACAACCAGTCGGAAGCGTGCCCAGCATACCGGTGGCAGGTGGCATTACCACGTTGAATGGCAACTCACAACATAGCATCGATGTTTGTTGATCTTTAGTTACGTACCTATTGTAGCCAAGAGATGAAAAAGACAAAAAACGACTTCAACATAGTCACAAAGCTACGAGCTTATCAGTCTTTCATCGGATATGTATTATTTTGTTGTTGACTGGCTAGAATGCCTACACATATTGACTCTGTGCCTGGATGTTTTACGTAGGCATAGTAAGTATTTATTTACAATAAGTATCTATACTAATATTACAAAGCTGAAGAGTTTGTTGGTTTGTTTGTTTGAACGCTAGGATCTCGGAAAGTACTGGTCCGAATTGAAAGAGTCCGAATTGATTCTTTTTCTATTGAATAGTCAATTTATCGAGGAAGGCTATAGGCTATAGAACATAGCGCTACTATTAAATGAAGCGGAGCATGAATCAAGAATGTAAGAAAACCTTTTTGAGAGTTTTTGTACGTTTCGTGTTTTGACATGACACATGACATCATGTGTCAAAGATTGCATCATTGAATATCACAGATTAAGCACCTCACCTTTGATAAATTTTTTGACGTGACAACGTCTTATAAATTGGTTTGCCGGGTGACACTTCAAGAAACTGCGTTACGCTCCGCTCACGTTATGCGCTCACAACGAGAGCGAGTGAGAGGCACGCGTCCCTTCCACTCGGGCATGGTTAGCCCGCCTAAGAGCGAGAGAGACAGACATAAAAAGTGAAAGGCACGCGTCCCTTCCGTAAAATTATTTTACCACTCAAAGTCGTTGTCACGTAAAACTTTCGCCCGTATACCGACTTTACAGGCAACCAATTTATTTTTTCTAAATCTTAGTTGGTACGACCAATTTCCGACAGCTAGCGTAGCAGATAGTTGAAGAGGTGTTTTGTTTGAAAGCGATATTCTCAGGAACTACTGAACCGATTTCAGTCATTCTTTCACCGTTGGATATGTACGGGATTCTGATGAGTGCTATATAATGTACCACGGGCGAAGCCGGGGCGGGTATCCAGTTAAGTATATAGCAGTCTGGCTTCCATAATACAAGCTTTACTTAGGTTGGGTCTAATTAGTGTTGTGTTACGAATGTCCACCATATATAAATATTTTACTGCCATTTTTATTTTTCTTCAAGCTAAAACAGATAATAGAAATAATACTACGTATATTCTCGTTACAACATAAATATCAGCTCAGTCAGTGAAGTACAAGATCTACTGCATTGTCTATTCTAGGCTTGTCTATAGCCATGGTCTCTTAATAACGTCTTGTCTTCTTCTTGAAACATGAAACTTTGCAGATTTCATCAACACTGTCCTTGGAGCCATTATAAAGTTTCCCTAGCTCTTGAAGGCAGGAGCTGAATTGCGAGCTAATTTCTTTGAGATGGCGTTCTGAATTATTATTTAAAATTTTATGTTAATATTGTTTTACAATATAGTATTTCATATTTATCTGCATAGTCAACTTGGATGGAAGCGTTGTTTCTCACAAAATATTATGTTATACCAGTATCATCCCGCGGTTTCACTCGCGTAGTTATCGATCCCATTCTTTTCTGAGAGAAAGTAGCCTATATCTTAGACTTAGACAGCCGGCTATCTATCCTTGGATCTAATTTCATCCAGATACCACACCATTGCCATTATTCTACCGCCTAGCAGTAATGTGAAACATTACTGTGTTCCGGTTTGAAGGGCAATGTTTCCAGAGAAATTACAGGGCTTAGAGATATAACATAACATCTTAGATCTCTGGGTGATGAGCGCAGTGCAGTGGTAGTTAATGATTTGGACTCTTCATGTTCCAATAGCTGCGTGTCAGTGTGCTGTAGCAGGCATGTTGCTTACCATTAGGCACATGTCCTGCTCGTCTCGTCACACTTTATTAAAAAAAATCCTTTTAGTAGTTTTTGTTTGAAAGAGTAACATCTGTACAAAACTTTCGTATTTATTATATAGATATGATATTCGTAGTCAATAGCTGACTCCACAAGCGTTGTTCTACTATAGAAGCTATGAGCAACATAAAATGTTATAGAGAAATGTTGACGTTTCATCCTGTGTTATTCACTTCACATTAAAGAACAGCTGTTAAATTGTTTGGATTGAAAAAGTAAAAAACCGTGTTTAAATATAGAGAGTAAGAACAGGAAAGTGAAAAATACTTTGCGGCCTATTCTCAAGTCTACCTAATATTCTTAAAAATCACTGAAACTGATCGACCACATAACCAAGATATGAGATGTTAGCTATTTTTCGTATATACTCGTACTTCGTGTAAACTGGAAATTTGGTGAATGCTTGATTTGGCGAATAAATATGTATCATGTATCATGTTTAGTTTTAGAACCCTTCTGAATCTCAACGAAATATACACGTATATGTCTGAAACATTAGTATAAAAGTTACGTAGCTGCTATTCGTAGTATTTTAGTTCACGTACATATTTTTTGTATGAAAAGCCTTTGTCTGTCCTCAAATAGAGTTATCCATCCTTTAACTAGGAAATCTTGTATTGGACAGAAAACAGCACCAACGATACTTTATTATTTCGTATATTCCACAAACTTTGTTATAATAAAAAGTGTTGAACTAAGAAAAAACAATTGAAATTCGATATTTCTACGTACGACTTTATTCGAGAAAGTAGTCTAGTTTTCGAAAAGCAAACAACTTGGTCCCTTGTGCCAACTTATAAAAGTGACTATTGCTCTGTATTCTTCTCAACTTTGCCGACAACAGCTCATTATTAACTGAATCGAGTCTAAGCAGTTCGTGTCTCGCTCGACTAGATCTATTGTTTTATTCGATACTTTCAACGATTTTCCCAACTTTAGGACTTGGCTGCGATAACCGAGGCTGTATGTACATATCTGTCTGATACAGCTTTCACTATAAAACAGACTCTTATACCATTTGTTTAGGTTCATTTTGGTATACACGATATTTTATAAAATGTGAGCTTTCTGTATGTGGAAACGAAATATTGCAAGTTCGAATCACGTGGGGTCAATTTGTGGACCGCAAATCTATTGTGAAAGCGTCTGTCATTTGAAAGATAATCTTTTTGACCCATGAATTGTGGGACTTTTATTTGTGGATTTAAAATTGTGTGGAAAGACTGTTATTTTTAGAATTAAGATATAAAATGCTAAGTGATAATTAAGTTTGCCTTAAGCACGATAATATTCCGTTCAAACTAAAATAAGTAAGTGAGTATCTACAAATAAACATATATTTTATTATTTTAATAAGTAATTTTTTTATATAAAGTAGAGTAATGAGGTGAGCAAACAGGCCGTGTGATGGTGAACAGCATGACTGCCCATAACAACATAAGTATTCAAACATAAAGAGTCAAAATCACTTTCCTTAAAAATATCTCCGTTAACATTACCCTTCAAACTGAAACACAGTAATGTTAACTTACATAAACTGCAAAATAATTAACAAAAAAATATTAAATCCTTCAAGTAGGTACAAAAAATATATCTGTAGCTATCCGAAATGCCATGTTTTTTGTTTTCCTAAACTAAAACCTTAGGCAACTATTTTACTTAAAATCTACTCGCTTAAACAATTTGCGGCTTTATTTTCCAGGCATTGTTACAAATCCATGCATAAAATATCTGTAGAAATCCAGCGAAGAGCTCGCATTGAGGTCGCGCCGCGATAACACCTCGCGGCAATATTCACTCACCTCGTTCATGAAATTTCCCCACAGGAGTAAATAATTCACGCTCAGCTCCAACTTGAGCCTCTTTGCTAAGCTGTAGGCTTATGTTGCACTTAAAATTGAATATTTTTACTAAACTCAATTGAATTACAACTAATTTTCCAATGTTAATTAATACTTTAATTTTCTCCGCAAAAACTGCGTCCAATTTAAATGAAATGTAGACTCGACTACATTTCATAAAGCTTAAATTTCGTATGACTACGGCGTCCAGATAAATGTAAGCGAATTTTAATTTAATGTTGATATTTCATAAATTATCATAGTGATTTAGATAACATATATGCGACCACCTCTAAAGTAGTTTCTACCAAACAAAAAAAGAATCATCAAAATTGATTTAGATTTGCGGAGTTCTTACGTGACATACATACACAAAAAAACGTACTATCTAAGTACGTATAATTAAGAAACTCCTCCTTTTTGTAGCCGATTGAAACTAGGTACTGATACATGAATGAAATGAAGCTGAAAAACCTAACTCTGTAAAAATAAAATTAACTTTCCAAAAATATACTGGAACATTTCAAGCACCATGTTTACTCGTGAACGTGGTGTATGAAACTGTATCGAAATAACGGGAACTCGCTTCAGAATATGACCACATAAAATTTTACAAAATTAATACTGCTAGTGTAATATTATTGTACTGAGAGTGACTACTTCTCTGTGAGTGAGTGAGAGTCGGCTACTTCTACCGCATCGTTGCTTAACGACAGGCGAGATGAAGGTCAAGTGCAATCCAAACATCGATAAAAATATCCTTAAAACATAGTTTAGAAAAAACAACAGATTAGAAATTTGCGGTTCTACGTAAACTATACATCCCACCCTCGATATAAACCATTGAATGTGCCCTCCTAAACTTCAGGCGCACGGAATTATATCATCGTTGGGAAGAGTGCGCTCTCTCTTTCCATTCTAAAACGTCCCACGTTTTTACCTATCACTATTCGTTGTCAATAACCAAACTAAGTAGAATCACATATTTCGCCGCTACCGATTCAAGGGGTCAAGCAGATTGGCAGTGTGTAAATCACTTACGCTACACACATAGACACAGTTTATTACATTTTCAAGGTGTTCAGGGCAAATTCGTTGGTTTATATCGATGCATCCTACAATAATGAACGAAGAAAACAACATCAGTCAATGTAACATTCTCAATTGACTTCAAAACAAGTTATAAAAACAAAAAAGGTAGTGAAACGCTTCATATACTCACCGTTTCCTACAAAATGGAAGTGCGAAAAACTACTTTTGAAGGAAAAGCGCAAAATACAAGTAAAAACTTGAGTACAAGTTGTTTCAGGCCGCGTAGAGGCGTCGCTCGTTGGACGTCGGCCAAATGAGAATTCGCCGCAAATTAAATACCCGCCGACGCCAACTACGAAATAAGTAATCACTTTATTTCATAAAATACGGACATGAAGCTTTTTACAGATTTTTAAGTGTCCAAATATTCATTTATTATACGCTATTCGAACTTGCAATATTTGTTAGTACCTCAAAGTTAACAATATTTAACGTTGTAAATTTAATAATCACCAACACAAAACAATAAGCAATACAAATTTTTCCACAACTAGTTATAATTAGGTTAACTAATGATATTTTTGTTACCTTATATTGTAACTACTGTCTGTTTACATTAAAACACATAACGCGGCTAACGCGTAGTTTATAGTCTAATAGAGCAAGAGATCGTGAGAGAACCTCAGACCTTCGTTATTTTAATAAAACTGAAAGTTTGTCAGCGCATGCTCCCAACATAGGTAAGAACGATGGACCAAAATGAAATTGGGTCATCCTGCTTTGGCAGATAAATGGTCCTAAGTCCCCAAATCACAGCAGTGGGAACTTTTGTGGGCTGCTTATGATAATTAGGCTAATAATTGTTACCCAAGTACATATAAAGTTTAAAATGTATAAAAAATGCAATTATTAGAATAGAATTAGAATTATAATTGCATGAACATTGAACATCAATACAACATGGGTGTCTGGCAAGTGTTTATCACGATGTTAAATGTCTGGCAATTATTGATGGAATTTTTAATAATATTTTGAAGGTATGAAAATATCAGGCTTTATAAATTGAAAAATTTTGTTCGGTACTTCATAGGTACACATTTAGTACCGTTTATCTGCCTAAGCTAGGATGACCCAAACTTTACAATAGGCCATCGTTCTTACCTATGTCGGGAGCAGGCCCTGACAAACTTTTTTTTTTAAATAACGAGTGACGAGACGATCAGGACATGTGCCTGATGGTAAGCAACATGCCTGACACATAACAGCACAGTGACACGCAGCTATTGGAACATGAAGAGTCCAAATCATTACCTAGCACTGCACTGCGCTCGTCACCCAGAGATCTAAGATCTTATATCTCTAAGCCCTGTAATTTCTCTGGAAACATTCAGCTTTGTTATAATAACTAAGGTTCACGGGCCATAATAAATATGGGCTTAGCCCATAACGTTAGAACGTGTTAACACCCTACTAATATCACAAAGACGAAAGTTTGTAAGAATGTATGGCTATTTAAGGGATTTGAATGAAATTTGGTACATAATTAGATGGTCTGGAATAATATTTAGGCTATTTTTATTCCGGGAAATTAAGAATATCAGGAACTACGCAGGTGAATCCGCAGGGCGCTACAGGTTAGACTATGCACTGACGGTATCTTCAATTTTATGTGTATGATGTGGAGCAAGAACTTAGGGTACAAAGTTTTTACGAAAATTGTGCGGACAAAGGACCACTATTATTTGTTTAAATTTAATGACGGTGATGTCAGACCACTGAAAACGGAAAATGTGGAAATGTTTCAAAGTTATTATTTAGATGCAATTGGATTATAAATACTCGTATAACAGTCAAATACTTTAACTAAAATTGGGGGAGTGAAAATACGGGGCACAGTAACTGCTACATAATCACCAACACAAAACAGTAAGCTGAACAACTTTGCTACAAGAGATATACAACATCCCCATTCCTTGGGCAATTGGATAAAAAGGTGTAATATCCTAAACGCTTATTCCACATCCACATACATACCGACGACCTTCTTCTAAATCGTAGAACCATTACTTCTTATGTTCTGAAGTGTGTTCGACTAAGTGCCTCAAAACCGTAATGGTCGAGGCACTTACCTTGAAGCAATACATAAGCCATCCAATAAATTCTACTTGGTACCACCTCCCTGGAGCAATAACTTGGGTAATAATGTATGAGAATTGAGATATTTTTAAGTAGCAAGCCATAAATTCAGTAACAAATGCTTAAAATGGTTACAATGTAGTGGAAGCTGAAAATTATGCAAAATATTCTTTGCCCTGAATGTTCGCAATGTTAGCATCGCGTAAATATATGTACGCTTTTGAATGGTTAAGTTTTAAAACTAGTATAGTGCTTAAAGAGCTCCATATTTTGTACTAATACAGTAAGTAGTACTTATGTTTGTACGTATTGTGCAGTATAATAAAATTCCCCATACCAATTTAGTAAAACTGTGAATTGTTTGGGTTAAATGTTTTGATGAGATTTTTAAAACGCTCCTTTTTGTCAATCTGTAGAAAAGCAAAAATAGCACTTATTCTTTCAGTCGACTCCAGAAGAAGCGACTGAGATTTAACTCGAATCACTTGAGATGGAAGATTAACTTTGGTAACAAACAGCTTAGGAGATTGAGATATACCGAAATAGGTACGAGTTTTTGTTGAGTTAAATAAATAGCTCAGAACACTCCATGGTTATCTGCAGTAATCTAAAGTATTACATAAAGCTGAACAGTTAGATTTTTTGTTTATCGTGCTATTTTCAAGAATTACCAATGAAATATGTATGAATAGCGCGTAACAAAAAAGTTCAAGCCTAAAGCCAACGTAAATTAAAAGGAAATGCCTAACAATATTAAAATTGGTGTTACTGTGAAGTACTGTAATATAACGAGTACCATTCATGTGTCAATAATTTGTTTACCGTATATATCCGAATTATATCCAGGCTGACAGTGACGATGAACGAAAAACAAAAAATAAATCGAAATATGACTGGCCCCGTGGCTTAGTCGTGGGTTCGATTTCCACCCAGTGCAAATATTTTTGTGATGTTATCTATTAGAAACAACAAACAGTGAATACAGAAACTACATTGCAACGTCAAACTATAATAACCATTCCCATGACTAGGCGGTATCCGTAGGGTCAGGTGATCAAGGAGGGAAACTGCTCTAATCTCTACCGAACTAATGCCACATTACTGTAATGCTCGTTATGTAGTCAATTGGCCCAGATTAAGCAAGGGTCTACTGTACCAACATATTAATGGTCCTTAAGTTCAGAAGATAAAATACACACTGGCTTTATATTTTAATCTTCAATTTGAAGTTTTCGTGATTACTTTTAAATACAGAGAAGATTCCTACGTATACAATTTAATTTATCACCCAGCTTGTATTAATTTGACCACTTGTGATTTCTGATCCAGGATTCTTTAGGCGATTCGTGTTTTACGAATAAAATGACAAGTGTGTTTGCTCAATTGTAGTGGTAGAACTCTTGCTAAACTCCGCCTGGGCAAGTACCACACCTTTGACAGTTATTCTACCGCAGTAATGTGCAAACATTACGGTTGTTTAATATTAAAAAAGGCCGCCGGACGGGGCCGAAACTCAAGTCGGATTGACCGACCGTATATACGTGCGTGTCCCGTTATCCAATTAAATATGTGTAACAACCACGTTAATTTTAATACCACCATTACTGTGTTCCAGTTTGAAGGGCAATGTTTCCAGATAAATTACAGTGCTTAGAGATATAATATCTTAGATCTATAGGTGACGAGCGCAGTGCAGTGCTAGGTAATGATTTGGACTCTTCATGTTCCAATAGCTGCGTGTCAATGTGCTGTTATGTGTCAGGCATGTTGTTTACCATCAGGCACATGTCCTGATAATGAGTTCGCCGGTGGTTGTGGTTCGATTTTCAGCCAGGAGAAGTATTTTTGTGATGAATATGAATGCCTGTTATATGTTTGGGGAATTCCTATATATTTAATGTAGGGAGACTTTTGAAAAAAGTACTTTATTAGCTATCTTCTCATATAGTCAAAAATTTGTTTAATTTGGGTATACATTGTGCAATAAGAACATTACTACGAATACTCATATATTTATTTTTTATTATATACATTTAACTGAGGAACGGCATGCAAAAAGCAAAATCATTCTACTTAAGTTAATAAGATGTGTTGTAGAATGATAAGTATTTAAAAGTAAATGTAGCTTTTTTTCGAAATACTTTACTAATTTAGAATTGAAAATATGTTGTGTACTCAGGCCAAGACACGATCCTACCTACTACCTAAACCTAATATTGCTTAAAATGCACTTAAATTGACAATTAAAAGTCCAGTCTAGTTACTGATTCTAATTAATTCACAAACTATCGTATGGCGACCATTCTATTGGAGAGTAGATTGAGTTATGACCCAACATTTTGCCAGGTGGCCCAAAACTTGAAGTATACATAAGTTTGTGAACTTTGATATTGTCCAATGAGTAGGTAATTTGACTGCTCGGTGACTGACTTCCGTATTCCAAAACTTAAATAACTTTTGTTTTGTTACGACAAAATCGTCAAATGTTTGTCAAAAATCAATATAGCACGTAGAAATATTTTGATTCAAAAAAATTATAACTTTTTGCACCGCGTTGGTGATAGGTAGATGGTTGGAAAACGGAGGTAGCACAACTCGTAAAAGCCTACTAATATTATATACGTCAAAGTTTGGATATTTATTGATCAACCACGTCGGAACTTCTCAAGAGACCGGGTTCAAATTTGTGATACATTTAGATTGTAGTCTTGAGTAACACATAAGCTACATACATATTATCCCGGGAAAATAGAAATTGCAACGACGCGGGTAAATCCGGGGGGCTGCTAGTTAAGCATAAATAATCCTACTAATGTTATAAATGCAAAAGTTTAGATGTTTGTAGCTCAATCACGTCGGAATTGCTGAACCGGATTGTTTGTTTTATTATTCTTCAGTTATGCATATATTCCTCATAATTTCTAAGTTTTTTACAATTACAAAGAATAAAATACGAACATTATAAAAAACTTAAAAACTAGGGTGCCGCCAGCAGCTGGGCAAGACCCAAGCTACCGGTGGATAGGGCTGCAGACTGAGGAACCTCACGACGATGCGCGCTGTGTCGAGGATGACCGTCTTCTGCATCTGACCATTAATCCAACTGTCTAGCGAAAGTCTCTTGTATTATTATTATTCTTATTGTTATTTAATTTTCGTAAGATGATATTAAAATTTTTGGTTTGGAAGAAGCCATTAGGTACCGAGATAAAGTACTATGTACTAGTTTGGATCTGATGGGTTTAATAATTATGTGTTCAAATTCTTACGAGAAATAAATATTACTTACTCACTTACTACTGAAGTTTGAAACACTATATTCTAGAATAGCACAGAGGCTTTCACACACACTTTTTTTAGCACGAAAATATTATGAGAACATGAATTACGCGGATGAAACCTCGTGGCACTGCTAGCATATAGGTACATCAAAATACACATCTATAGACATAACCATCTAAATATTAGCAGCAATATTTTAATATTAATTAAGGCACAACCCGGTGTATTCATCTGTAAGTTTGTGTTTAGTCACGGAAGCATCATTTGCCATACTCGGATGATCGCGAGCTCAAGCTGGTTATTAATGGCAGAGAAACAAGACCCGATGCTGAAGACGGGGTTAGCTGTTTTTTGTGATATGTAATCTTCCAACTTCTACAAAGATTTTAGGTAAGTTTTGTTTCTTATTTGTGACCTTACAAAAAGGTTTTTAAATTTGTTCAAAAAAGAACGAAGAGATTTGACTCTACTTTTGTGATAAGAACGTCTATACTGTGGAATGAGTTGCCTTAGTGGGTTTTTTCCGATAGTTATAATCTTGGTGTCTTCAAATCGAGAGTGAATCGGTTTCAGGTAAACACGCTCCATCGTAGACCGCATCACTTATCACACACCGCTTACCATCAGGCGAGATGGCGGTCAAGTGTAAACCTATAAAAGTAAAAAAAAATGTTTATCAGATTCCGACTTTGATCTAATCTAACTACCAGTGCTTACACCGTTGTTTGTACAACTTTTTTCTTCTTAAGCAAATCTTTCATGCTATATATATAATATTTACGTACGTGAAAATTTAATTCTTCTCGAAATTGGCGACAGTGTTGAAATTTGTATTTTAAAATACACTGTCAGATCACAAAATTTATTCTCAAATCAGCCATTTTGAAAAAAAACTTCCTTGAAAATTGTATTAATAAAAATAACTTCAAAATATCTCTAAGCTAACTCCGCAATCCGCATCTCTATCCGAGCCGTTAATTGTTAAACACGTTATTGAATCCACCATTGTCTAGTTGTTAAGTAGTTTAATTACTGGAACACTACTGATTAAACTTTAGCTACAAGGTTAACGTTCTCCTATTCACCGATATTTGGCAAGAAATAGCTCTTCCATGAATAAAATAACCGACACGAAACTCGAATTTGATTAGGAACCCGCAAGAGTAACTAACCGCGGCGCAGGCCGCTTCAGAAACCCGATAACCACAACTCCTGATCACAATACGAACTCCACCTCCCTTGACGGGCATGTTACAAACTTTACAGGAACTTTTTATATTAAACCTATGGCTTTTCAACTTTAATTAAGATTCTTTTCAGCTCTTTGTATGGAACACTGACGAAGTGTCTGTAACTATCATTAATTTTTGTCAAGATGTGTCAGATACTTTGCAAAAGTTGAGTGCCAGATTTGAGTTCAACAGCTATTTATTTTGATTGACATCTTCTAGATTAGGTCCCAATATTGAACGAGCCTTGAGAAGATCTTGAAAGCCAAAATAAAATGATAACGTAATATTTTTTAGTTTTTAGGGCATAATACTTTATAATATTTTTATAGGCCACTGTATAAATATTTTGTGTACCTATTTAACAGTTCGTGGTATTCTGAAGCCTTTTACAGAATTCGCGTAAGAAAATAGCCCGCAAATTTTGTTCAAGTCAGTTCAGCCATGCATTACATTAGGTATTGCGAAATTAGTAAAACGCAGAGCAACTACATGTATTCTCAGGAATAAATCCTGTAAATCGGAATTAATAATTAAATACCTATTTCTCTAAATGACATACAGTACAAAGTTTAAAAATAATAAATTTATGCGTATTCACAATCTTAACAATAAGCCGTATAGCCGTAGTCTATACTATCAATGCTTATAAGCAAAAATGACAATCTGTTGAATATAATATATAAATATAAAATATATAAAGTTGGTCTGATCGCTTAAAATATCTCTCTCGATATGATCGCTCTTATTCTTCATTAATCTCATTTTGTTCACAAAGTTGAGCGCCACTGTTTTTTACTTAATTTCAGGCGTTCAACCACTCTCTCCGTTTCTAAGCCTTATAATAAAAAGCCAACCTACATTCTGGCTTAAGGATTTTTGGCAGAACCACTAAAATCATATTTTCCGTATTCCAGTCTCGTACGTGTGCGAACTTTCTCACAAAGGTCCTGCTTTTAATGAGATGAATACGCTTTTTCACGTATAAGCCGACTCACGCCTCCTCGATGCTTTCTGCTCGAGCCTTTTGTTGATCTTTTCAGCCTAACTTTTAAAAGCTTTTAAGTTTGTAGAGCTACTGTGAATACCTTTTATATTTTCTATTCTCTGTTTATGTAGGTTTTAAAAAGACTTTGATTGTTAAGTAAATGATAAACAATATGTTTTTAAAATATTAATAATAGGTAACATGGTTCTTTGGGGTTATTGATTCAAAAGCATCAAGCCCTCCTTTTTCCTAAGGAAAATGTTTTAACTATTAAAATCCATAGTTATGTTGTTTTTCAGTCATATACCATTTTCTGTATAAAACACCTAAATAATGACTTTCTTAGCATTGATCTTTAAAAAACAGACACAGTGAGTAAATTCTAGTTTTCATTCAGAAATAAGAAACCTTTCCTATCTAGTCTGGGTTTATATTGTAGCAGCTTTTCGTAAAAGTGGCTAAAGCAGAATCCAATCTTGGCTGGTTGATTCTGTTAGCGTTTAGATAAAAAATGGAGGGCCCTGTGACACGGTGATGTGAGACGATTTTTCTTGCACGTCGCTGCCAGTGCCAGAGGCTAGGACGAACTTGAATAAATGAGATTAAGAAACCTTCTCCCATTTATCATTTTATTATTTTGTCACCTTAAAAAGTAACAAAAACATGGTCTTAGAAATCGGATCAATCACGGTAATAGATACTAATAAAGACGGAAGTTTGTGTGTATGGTTAGTTCTCCCATGTTGCGGATAAATGGTTTTGAATAAAATTAGATAGGTAGGTAAGAAATCAATGAATTTAAACCGCAATTATGTAATATTTACTATAATTTACTCACGTATTACCTTTTAGTTATTTGTTTGTAATTAAAAGGTTTTTAAATATTCGAAATTTGAACACATAATGTTTATATACCTACGGGGCTTAATCACGAATAATTCATTGTTTAAATACCTCGACGTTTCGGCAGCGTAACGGTGGTTGTAACGTGGTCACGCGCAGACTTCTCGTGACCACGGCGGTTGTAACGCTGCCGAAACGTCGAGGTATTTAAACAATGAATTAAATCGTGATTAAGTCCTGTAGATACATTATAAACATTATGTGTTCAAATCGCGAAAGTTTAAAAACAATGACAAGAACAAAATTAAAAATTTTGATTAACCCCCGACTACCTTAGATTTGTTATCTGTACAACATTCTACTAGTCAAGCCCTTTCATTTGATACCCATATTAAGGAAGTTGTGAAAAAAGAAATGTAATTCGCCATTTTGTGGTAGCGGCCATCTTGGATTTCAAATTTGTCATAGTGCAAAGTATTCTACTAGTCAAGCCCTTTCGTTTGATACCCATATTGCGGTAGTAGTGAAAAAAAAATATAATTCGCCATTTTGTGGTGGCAGCCATCTTGGATTTGAAATTTGTTATAGCGTATAGTACTCTGCTAGTCAAGCCCTTTCATTTGATACCCATATTGAGGTAGGTTGTGAAGAAATATTTTGTCCGCCATTTTGTGGAGGCGGCCATTTTGAATCGATATTAACCAAACATAGCTAAGAACACCCGCACGGATATTAACTTTCAAATAAAAAAACCGCATCGAAATCGGCCCATCTGTTTGAGCTCTACGGTGCCACAGACAGACACACACACAGACAGACAGACATACAGACAGACAGATAGACAGACAGACAGACAGACAGACATCGACGTCAAACTTATAACACCCCTTTTTTTGGTCGGGGGTTAAAAATCAATGAAATCCCACTTATTTGTTACAAGTTAGCAATACCGCTTGGCTGTTCCCGCGTAGTTCTGGTTCCCGTTATTTTCCCGCGTTACCCTGTGTTTATCTGTTCTATGCCTGTGTCATATTCCAGGCCATAATCTGTGTTCCAAATTTCAACCAGACCCGTTCAGTTGTTCCGTCGTGCTTGAGCAACAAACATCCAAACCTTAACATTTGTAGAATATTAAGTAGGATTTAAATTACAAAGTCAGCCAACGTATCAAAATACAGTAAAAAGTACAGAACTATTCATAAAAGTAGATTGATTGTATATGATTTATACAATAGTGGTGATCTATAAAACATCCGAACCTCTCTCAGAACTAACAATATCTTAAGCAGCACTGTCTCAAATTCCATAGAATTTACAAACCTTCAAAACTTATATTAAGGATATAGGTTTAATACAAGAACAAAATTAAAAATTTTGGTTAACCCCCGACTACCTCGGATCTCGGATTTGTAAGCTGTACAACATTCTGCTAGTCAAGCCCTTTCATTTGATACCCATATTGTGGTAGTAGTGAAAAAAATAATGTAATTCGCCATTTTGTGGTGGCGGCCATCTTGGATTTGAAATTTATTATTATGTATTGTATTCTACTAGTCAAGCCCTTTCATTTGATACCCATATTGAGATAAGTTGTGAAGAAATATTTTGTCCGCCATTTTGTGGAGGCGGCCATCTTGAATCGATATTAACCAAACATAGCTAAGAACATCCGCACGGATATCAACCTTCGAATAAAAAAAACCGCATTGAAATCGGTCCATCCGTTTGAGCTCTACTGTGCCACAGACAGACACACACACAGACAGACAGACAGACAGACAGACAGACAGACAGACCGACAGACAGACAGACAGACAGACATCGACGTCAAACTTATAACACCCCTTTTTTTGGTCGGGGGTTAAAAACCAATTACTTTGAACAACTCTTATAGCATACGTTCCAAAAACTCAAAAAACCCACATATTAACGATAACAGCACAAAAATACGGTTCCATTCTGATAAAGCTATGAAATATGACCACACGTGAAAAAGGTAATTCGATTTCCATTCTGGATAACTCCGTGTCGATAGAAAATAATAGGTACCTGTGGTGTTCCTAAAGAATTCATGTTGCGCAAGCGGATTTTGTTCTTATAGCATAGAAGATAAGGGTTTCGTAGAAATAACTTTAGTAAAGGAGCATTTTACACCTGACTGACTCAAATATCGTACCGCGGAGACTGCGAAGAAGTTTAAGAGGTCTGTTTGTTTTGCAACTAAGTCCTCTGTGGGGAGCTTTTGTTTCGATACGGGCTTTGACTGCGTGAGAATGTTTCCAAACACGTCTGCTCAATTCATAATACACGATCGAAGTAACGTGTACAATATACGGCTACCTGTTGTTCTAAGACCAATTAATTTAGAAAATAATTTAAAAACTGTAGGTACTAATGTAAGCTTTTACTATTGAAGTTTTCCTACTAATAGTGTAAACGTCAAAGTTTATGTTTATGGATGTTAGGATGTTTTTTGCTCAATATAAATACATCAAAACGGCTGAACGGAACCGAACGCATTGGGTTTAAATTTGGAACACAGATTATAACTGTGTTGTGAGCTACTTTTCATCGCGGAAAAATCATCGATATAAATCAAAAGATGTGCCCTGAGCATCTTAAAATTGTTAGCAAACTGCGTCTCTGTATGTAGCGTAAATGCTTTACAACTACCAATCTACTTGACCCCTAGAATTGCTAGCAAAGAAATAGTATGTTGCGGTTCTACTTATTTTGATTGTTGACAATGAATAGTGATAGGTATAAACGTCCAGCTTCCTACAACTAAGTAAAACGGGAAGATTGAGCTCACTCTTCCCAACGATAATATAATTCCGTGGTCCTGAAGTTTGGGAGGGCACACCCATTGATTTACATTGATGTGAAAAATAACGAACGAGAACTACGCGGGTAAAGCCACGAAACGCTGCTGGTACGAAATAAATCTATATTTAAGTAATTTTACTATAATTGTCTACTAAATAATATCCACAATATATATTTTCCTATGACTCTATCATTGTGGACTATGCGACTACTTGCGGCTTAAAAGTATTTTTTTTTTCATTAGAGTAAATGTCTAAAACCAGAAAAAAAACTTATCGTGCATTTAGTAAAAACACAAGTAAAAATAATACATCGACGCTTTCCAAAATACCTAGTAGATTAAAACGCTCGGATAGCATTGTGGTGTAGAGTCCTAACAAGTATCCTAGGCTGTATTTCAATAGAATGATACCCAATAAATCCTGATTCGGCAGCTCAGCTCACGCTGGTTTCCGATTGATGGGATTTGCATCGTATCCGTACAAATAGCGGAAATTTCGGCTCTTTCATTTCCATTTTGTTTAGATTGTAGCTCGGCTATTCAGCTCAATGAATATTAAGTAATTTACTCTGGAAATTTATTACCAATACGAGTGTTATTACTGTTGATTAGTCTCTTGCGTATGTGCCGTATGTGTATTTTCATTAGAAGCTGAAATATAAGACACTTTTATTTACTGAGCGCTCAAAACCTTAACGCGGGTAAGCATTCTAAGCTTCAACCAGCTTCTTCTAGCTTCAACTAACTCAAGATAAGCACGCTCCATCATAGGCCGCATCGATGCTTAGCAACTTAGCATAAAAGGAGATGGTGGTAAATTGTATAAATCTATAATCGTTAAAAAATTACATAGGTACAGATTACAAGACAAATATTCTTTCCATCGACTCGTTCCGCCATATCCCCAACGTTTTCGCCATATCTCGAGCGAAGTAAAATCTCCACAGAAATTTTAGACGTTTCTAAAGCCAAACAGACAAAATTGAGTTATATAATATTTAATCGCCATACGATATGGTTTAAAGCAACGAAGACAAAAACAGTTTTTGATAGTGTATTATGATTGCTATTCTACTTGCGATCTAGTTAATACGAAACTAAATTTTAACATGAGATTTAACATTTATTTTTCTTGATTCGGAATGCATACTTGAAAAAAGATAAACAGTACAACATTAATTACCTCAAGGTAAATTCAAAAATTTGTTCGTTTAATTATAATTTTAGATATGGATTTTGTAAGATACATTTATTTATTTAGAGAAAACTTGTGTGAGCACGAAACAGTTGAACTCGCGACACCGACTGTTACCGACACCACTGTATACATATAAGTACACTTTACATTTCTTGTGTATGAGCGTACGTCCATTTTGTCTTTTTTTAAGATTGAAAAATATAACTGAACAATTATTTTGTTTGAAAGGTGAAGTAGTAGTTTTTCGATTATTAGGTATTTTTATCAGTTTAGTTTATCACTTCGATAGTAATCCGCTTTTTTTGTTGGATGCTGTAATAATTTCAGACGAGTAGAATTTTTGCTTTAGGTACTTGCAAACTCACGTGTGACTTTAGATTTGGAATAATGTGCAGTTTTATTTGTATAATTTATATTTGTTGTGATATACTAGCAGAACCCCGTGGTTTTAACCGCCCTGTTTCAAAGGCGGTTTAAAAAATAGCTTTTAAAAAGTAGCCTATGTGTTATGTCAGGCTATAAATATGTATTCCTTTCCAACATTTCTTTTCCGACGTTATTGAAGGAACAAACATCCAAACTTCATCGGAGACCTGTAAATTATAGCTAGTGGGGTGTGAGCAAATCACAGTAGAAATAAGTAAAATAGGTTCGCGTTCCAGCATTTCAACGGTACCACGCATTCCGTTAACCAAACATGTCGGACAGGGCTCGTCCGCGAGATTCCGTCGTAGAATTAGTTTGAAATTAGTTTGCGTAGGTAAATACGGCTGTAATACTTGTGCGAGTCCCGGGCAAACCGGCTAACAACGATTTTAATCAGTTTAAGCAGTGGAATATCGGTTTCACTAATGTAAATTTGCAAGTAACAGTAACATGTTCCATAATGACTGTGGTTGGTGAACTACTTGTAGGGGAATTAATTTTCAACTGTGTTTTGTTTGGGTTGCAGTCATTTGTCACGACATACTAACATACTAACATACTAACTAACCCTGCAATATGTTATTTCTGCCTTATAAATGATTAAGCGATGAAATATCACAGTGACGTACAATAGCCGTGACGACAGGTCCTGCAATTATATTAAATTACTAGCGGCCCGCCCCGGCTTCGCCCGTGGTACATATATATAACCTACAGCATTCAAGGATTACGTACATATGAAAGAACAGTGAATGATTTTTTTAAATCGGTCCAATAGTTCCCGAGATTAGCGTGTTCAAACTATAAATATGCTATAGGCTACTTTTGATCCCCAAATTATCGTGCTGTTTACTGGGTCAGAAGTGACACCTGTAGACAACTGGCGGGGATATCTAATTAAATGACGATTGGTCAGTTAACGGGGATGAAAAATGATTAAATTACTAAAATGGCTATTAAAAAATAAGGGCTAATCGTAGAAAAGTGAAAATTGAGGATTGTATGTATTTTTGTATGTTGTATCATAAAAAAATTGAAATTAAAAATTTTGCCTTAAAAATAAAAAATAAAATTTAGGGGTGGACTACCCCTAACATTCAGGGGGATGAAAAATAGATGTTGGCCGATTCTCATAGATACCGGATAAGCACAAAAAATTTCATCAAAATCGGTCAAGCCGTTTCGGAGGAGTATGGCAACGAAAACTGTGACACGAGAATTTTATATATAAGATTTGATGTAATGACAGTAATTAGATAGAATAAAATATATACCAATTTTAATTTTGATATTTTTTAGTTTAACTTACTTTATGATCATTCAAAACTGGATGGGCAAGTCCATTTAAAATAAAGTTTTTAAGATAACAAAGTAATTCTTTCTCATATGTTTCAGTGATTGAGTAGCCTTTCAATAGTACATTAAATCAAAAATTAGTCGTCATCCTGTGAATCAGTTCAAGTCAATGAACGATGGTTAGATTTTTTTGGAAATTTTGCATAGAACAATTTATGTGTATTCGATAATACTAAAATCTATTGAAAACGAAGGGTAGGTGAATTATACTTTACGACCTATTTTTTTACCAGTCAAATAAAATCATACGTTGCGGCATTTAAGATGAATCGCATCACAAACACCGGTCAGTGTACGAAATTTTTAAGTGAAAACTTCTTTTTCATCTAAAAAATGCTGACCATGACCATGCTAGATGGCCATGCTCACGGCCACGCCCTCCGGTTTCACTCACGTAGTTTCCTAAGTGAGCTATCAAATTCTGAGTTATAAGTTTTCACTTCTATCGCCAGTTCGTATGACTGCCATTTTTAACATACGAGTACATAAATATTATACTAATATTATAAAACTGAAATGTTTATTTGTCTGAACGCGCTAATCTCAACAACTACTGGATCGATTTCCAAAATTATTTCACCGTTGAATATGTAGGTACGTAATTCCTGATGGGTACGCTTCCGACTGGTAATGGGCTTGAACATCTTGATTATCTGTAGACCTTCATTGGTCTATGGATAATTCAGGTGTGCTAAGTGTAAGTAGTTAGGTATGTAGCGTAGTGTTGTAGTTCTCAATGTATTTTAGTTTTGTTAATAAACCATTCCCCACCCATATATATAAAATACCCATGCTATAAAAGTAGATTTCTTATTTCGTTTCTTATTCGTTTCATCGCTCAGTCATGAAAATCAAAGCCTGTTTAATGTAGCGGCAAGATTGACGGCACAGAATAAACAGTCAAGTAAACAATGGTAATAAGCTTCACTACGTGATTCCTTCACAGCAGCTGCTGCATTCACTATACTGGGAGTATATACCCTACTCAAATATTCTGGTGAAAACTACGCATTTATAAACTGAATCAGTCTAGATTTGCAGTAATATGACAGTAACGCCATCCCTAAATGAACAAGGATAGTGGTAAAAATACTTGCAATGAGGAAAGCACGCACCCACTTGCAGATGTTGATATTAGATACTGGCATATTACTTGGTGATATTAGAATGAAGATTTAGTAGAATACGACAAACTCATGAATCTTATTTGTTCCATCACGTTTATTTTATTGTACACTAGCTATGTAAGTAACTTTAATGTATTAGTAATATTAATACATAATATTAATAATACCTAGTCTATAAGTTAATTCAGGTAATGAGAATTACTACGCAATCTGTTTCATTCAAATCCGTTTATCCGTTACATAGGTACATGTAAACATCGATTCAAGGTCCTTCGATTGCTTTGTTTGGACCATTGTGTGCGCAAGATGCCTAGACAGGGGTGAAAAGGGATCAGCTGCTAAAGTATTTATAAGAATGTTGTCACTACTCCGTACTCTTTCAACTAATGAGGTTACTTTTTTTCGCAACACTGCCGAGAAATCATCAGTATGGGCTTGCGCAAACATTTCTGATGCACTACAGAAACGAGACAGTTTCAACATCATTCTAAACACATTATTATATTGGATTCGTAGAGCATCCAGCGATCTTTTGGTGTATTTGAACCACAAACAGCCCAAGTACAAACCCTGACAATAGGCCTTAAAAAGGATGATTTTAACCTGGTCTGTACAACGAGCGAATCTGCGAATCAACATATTACCACGAAACGCTAAAGCTCTACGTTCCCGCTCTATGTCAGCATCGTCTTTGAGGTCATCTGAAAGAATATGTCCGAGATATTTGAACTGCGCTACTCTATTAATGCTCACGCCATTTAGAGTAATCGGCACCATTGACAGTGGACAGCTCTAACCAGCGACCCCGAACTCCATATATTCAGTCTTCTTTACATTATAAGAGAGTCCATGTGAGATGGCATAGGCTTCACATACTTTCAACATTTCCCCGATGGACCTCACAGTGGGACCCAGGAGCACCATGTCGTCCGCATAGCTGATATTATTGACATTAATACCACCCACGCGGCATCCAACACGCATACCACTTAGTCCGACTATGGGGTCATTTATATACAAATTGAAGAGTTTTGGAGACGACAATCTGCCTTGCCTCACGCCACACTCCAATCTGTACGGTTCTGAGAGATTATTTGACCATTTTACTCTATTAATTAGATTTTTGTACCAGAATTTAAAAATACTTAAAATCTCCGCTGGTATACCTCTGTCCACCATTTTACCCCAAAGCACATCATAAGATATTTGATCGAAGGCCTTGGAAAGATCCAGAAAGCTGGCGTACACTCGTACAGGCGTCTTACGGTCAGTGTAATATTGGACAGTATGCTTGAGACACAATATTGCACTTTCAGTCGACAATTTGTGACGAAATCCAAACTGTGCATCATGGACTTTCAAATGTTTGTTTGTCTATTTGTGAGTCAAGCACACCGTCTAACACCTTTGCTACTATGGTCTCAAGCGAGATGGGCTGATAGTTTCCTTTATCAGAGAGGTCACCGGTCTTGTTCTTCACAATGGACACAACTATCGTTTTCATCAAGTCACTAGGCAAGTAAGAGTGACTAACACAAAGAGTAAAAAACATTGCTAGAATCCTAGGTAGATGAACACCGGCGTGCCTCAAATGTTCGATACCGAGACCCGTCATGTCCTGGAGACTTCTCCACTCATATGTTTAATTGTAGAGCTTATTTGCCCCGCAGTGAAAACCAGAAGAGGCTCCTCCCTACGCAGGCACCCAGACTGATCCTTAATAGAAGTGGAATCTAGCACTGCCGGCACTTTAAAGTGGTCTCTGAATATGTTTGCTATTTCCGACGGATCTGTTTTACCGTCTACACTCACCGGGAGTCCAGGTCTACTATCCAATTTCTTGGTAGACTTCCAAAACTCACTAAAATTTTTATTACCTCTATGCTTAGCAATAATGTCCAATTTGACTTGTTCCTGGTAATTTTGGAACCACTTCAGACGTCCTTTAAACATTTTTCGAGAGACACACAGCTGCTCATAGACTATCCCTGATGTTGGTCTGCGATGAAGCACCCATGCATCAAATTTAAGCTTGGCCTCCCGATGAGCGCACCTCACGTATTCGTTCCACCCACACAGGTTTCTCTTGTTAGATTTAGCCCGTAACTTTCTCGTTTTCGTCGCAGCATTACTTAAGATATGAACTAGGTTTTGATATTATATTGGTATTTATGTGGTTCAATAAAAATTAAAATATATTTTCAATCATCAACTTTTTTTGACAATTATATTTTTTTTGTAAACTATGGCTATGCTATGCTAACCTCAGAATTGAAATTACGTTAAACACGAGTACAAAACAGGCACTTTGTTACTTAAATAACTTAGTAAATATCTCAAGTTAAATCTGTAAAATAGTCAAAACTGTAATGAAATCGTAATTGAAAGTAGAAACCGTATGAAGCTACTAGTAAACATAAAATTAAATTAATGTATTTAGGGGAGACATAATTAATATGTCACACAAGTGTAGCCTCTGCAAACATCCTGCATCTAAAGATAACACAGTTTTACCTAAATTAGTATGCGCGCTGCTAGAAAACATCCTCTCGCTTACCTTTAGTAAAAATAGCTGATCAGATCAAGCTTTACACGGTTTACTTAACAATTCGATTAATAGTTTTAGTTGGTGTATTCAGTATGACTATACTTTTTTTTTTTTTTTTTTTTTTTTTTTTTTTTTTATTTTGGACGTGGGTAGTCTCCAACAAAACAACATTTAAAAGAGCTCTTATTAAAATTTAATTATAAAATTGGAAATTTATATTATTTCAAACATAACTTAATGTTTAATTGATAAACAGTGTTTAAATACCTGTCGGGGTGTGTTTTTATCCTTCAAGTGCACAGTTACAATTAGTTTTTTGTAATCACTCAACATAAGCCACATCTACACTAATAACTAACACAAAATGGAAGCTATATTGGAATCCCAGGAAAAACTACAGGCCTTGTTCGTGCAGCGTATGGACGCTTTCCAGGGACAGCTGCAGTCCTCACCTTCAGCTTCCAAGCCAACATCATCATTGGCTGAAGAGTTCTTGTCTTTCCGGTCTTTCATCTTACAAGCACTGAAGTCCTTGCAGGACCAAGTTTCACTTCTTGCGTCTGATGCAGACAAACAGGAGATGCGCGCAAGGCGCAAAATTCTACTTTTCCACGGAATCCCGGAGGTCAAAAGTGAGGATACGGCAGCCACAATTGTGAAGGTGATTTCAGAGCGGCTGAAGATTCCCAATTTCACTGTTGTCGATGTAAATAGATGTCATCGCATGGGTCGGTCTCCTGCTCCAGGTAAAACCAGGCCCATTCTCCTTAAGGTTCGTGACATGGTCGTTCGTCAGCAAATATGGTATGCGAAAACTGCACTCAAAGACTCTGGGGTTACACTTTCTGAATTTTTGACGCGGCCCCGTCATGAAACGTTTATGTTGGCCCGCAAGCGCTTCGGCATCGGGAAGTGTTGGACGAAGGACGGCATCGTGGTAGTGCTTGGCTCGGATGGCAAACGCCATCTTATAACCAATCAATCGGAACTTGATAAACTCCAGACGCCGGCTCCGATCCAGCTAAAGAAACCCGAGACAGAGGCAGTGAAGAAGGCGTCAAAAGCCACACGAAGAGTCCCACAAAAGTAGCAATCTTGTATGTTAGTAGTATAGCGCTTTTATTTTTTATGTACTTTCTTATTTAGTGCTAGGGTTTGTGCAAGTATTATCTTTTCGGTTTTGCCTCATTTCTTCCAAATTATTGTTAAATTGTTTTATTAGAACGTGTACACTGGTACAACTCCATTATTTTACAGATTTTAGACTCACTTAAAATTAAAATGATTATAATGTAATAGGTAATTGTTATGATCCGGGCTTTGACAACTAACAAATCCATCGTTCAGCTTTTTCTTAAGGCTTGGTTGCATCACCGCAATTTCGCCAGTGTCATGCGTTTATAACTAACTGATAAAGTCCCTGCCATAATAATTCCTAATTACCGTAATTATTACAGTCGATATTATAGTTGTTTTTATATGTATCATGTTTTCATGATTCAAAAGTGATGTGAAATATCAAAGCAATCTCGTTCCCGCACAACCCGACAGGTGGTAAAATTAGGATTACCAAAGTTTTTGTTTTTATTTTATACTTATACATATATATATATATATATATATATATATATTTTAGAACATTTAAATTTGTTTATATATTTTCTTTTATATACATATACATTATTTATTTTATTTATTACAATTCATAAATTATATTGTTTATAGTGTCATGATAAATATATTCAGTGATGATGACTGTGATAGTAATGACGAATATTTTTCAGCTTCATCCAGTTCAACAGCCAGCGTTCTAAGCTGCAATAGTGTTGAACCATTATCTGCTTTCTGGAAAACACTTTTCAGGTGTGCCTAAAAATTTCAACGTAGTTCATATTAACGCGCAGAGCATTCCGGCTTCTTATCCTGAAATGTTGGCGTCCCTTGATCATAATAACCTCCATGCTATTTTAGTCTCCGAAACCTGGCTTCGACCTTGCCTTCCTTCGACCTCTTATTCTCTCCCCGGTTTCACACTCATAAGGAATGATCGCGTCGGCCGTACTGGTGGTGGTGTGGCTATTTACCTTAAGGATAATATTCCTTTCTCAATTTTGAGCAAATCGCCACAACCGCCCCCAGTTTCTTCGGGCGAGCATCTTCTTATTGAAGTTCTTCTTTCGCATATTAAAGTTCTACTCGGAGTCTACTATAGCCCCTCTAAAAACGTCAACTATTTTTCTTCATTTGATAATCTTTTACTTAACCTTTTACCTTCTTACAATCACTCCATTATAATGGGTGACTTCAATACTTGCCTGCTTAAAAAAGATCTTCGCTCTTCTTCACTCCAATCTATCGCTAAATCTTACAACTTACTCATTCTTCCTCTCAACTCTACTCATCATTTCCTAATAGTACTCCATCATTACTAGATTTGATGCTAGTCTCTTCCCCTAACAACATTGCTTCACATGGTCAGCACTCTGCTGATGAGTTTTCATACCATGATTTAATATTCCTTTCGTATAAAATTCGTCCCCCTAAATCTAAACCGAAAATCGTCATGCATCGCAATTTTAGTAGTATGGATCATGAATCACTTCTCACAGACGCCAAACGAATTGATTGGGGCCCCGTTGTTGACGCAGTTTCGGTGGATGAACAAGTTGCCATTTTAATAAGCTTGTTATTGAACTGTATGATACTCACGCACCTCTACGTAAAATTAAGATCAAACATCTCCCTGCCCCTTGGCTCACCGATGAAATTAAGTTACTAATGCACAAAAAGGCGGCATCTAAATCGCGTTATAAGTCGCGTCCTACAGAGGTTAATAAAGACAAATATGTTCAGGCCCGAAATCGCTGCAATAAGGTGTGTAGAGATGCAATGCGCCGACATGTTCACAAATCTGTTCATAATGAGAATCCAGCCAAAGTCTGGAAATTTCTAAAGTCTATGGGAGTCGGCAAATCACGTCCAAATTCTACCCCTAATAAATTAGACTTAGATGCCCTCAATCAACATTTTTCCTCTGCTTCCACTATATCGGAAGCGATAAAAAATTCTACTATAAATAATCTTTCTGCCATCCCATCTCCTGACTACTCTCAATTTACATTCAATCGATTCACTGAAAGTGATGTTAAGAAGAGTGTCGTGTCGATCTCTTCCAACGCTGTTGGCGGTGATAGTATCAGTAGGAACATGTTATTGCCCATCCTTGATGTCATCCTTCCTGTCCTATGTGCAATCTTCAATAAATCCATCACTTGTGGTGTTTTTCCGACAATTTGGAAAGATGCACATTTAATTCCTTTGCCGAAGAAACCTAATCCTACCTCCTTTTCTGAATACCGCCCTATATCTATTCTTCCTTTTCTATCCAAAGTCCTTGAGCGTCTTGTCCACTCACAGCTTAACCAATTCCTAAACAGGCAAGACCTCTTAAACCCTTTCCAATCCGGTTTCCGTCCAGGGCATAGCACTGTATCCGCTCTTGTTAAGATCACCGACGACATTCGCAAAGGTATGGACGACGGCAAGCTTACTGTTCTAGCTCTGCTGAACTTCAGTAATGCATTTAACGCCGTCGATTTCGATATCTTGCTGGCGACGCTGCGCTCTATTAACATATCTCCATCGGTAATCAATTGGTTTCACAGTTACTTGTATGGACGCCGACAACGTATTCACCTCGACGATGTTTTATCGTCTTGGTGTAGTACAAATGCCGGTGTCCCTCAAGGCGGCGTGCTATCACCTCTTCTTTTGCTATTTTATAAACTCAATCTCTCAAAACCTTAATTCTTCCTACCACCTTTATGCAGACGACCTTCAAATTTATTCCCAGGCCCGACTTTCAGATCTCAAAGTTGCCATTGAACTGGTAAATGCTGATCTTCAACAAATTGTTCACTGGAGCAACTCTTTTGGATTGAGTGTTAACCCCAACAAAACGCAAGTAATAGTGATTGGGAGTCCTTACATGATCTCTAGAGTCGACTGGGCTTCCATTCCAGAAGTGGTTTTCGACGGAATAGTAATTCCGTACAGCGAATCGGTCAAAAATCTTGGCGTGATTTTCGATCGCACGTTAAGCTGGGAACATCACCTGAAAGCAGTCAGTAGTAAATTGTTTGCATCTGGTGGATCATTGAGACGACTACGAAACTTTTACCACTGCTACTAAAATTGCGCTTGCACAATCTCTTCTTCTTCCCATTTTAGACTACGCAGATATCTGCTATCTTGACCTCAATGAAGACCAGCTAAATAAACTTGAGCGTCTCCAAAATTATTGTATAAGATTCATATTTGGCTTGCGCAAATATGATCACGTATCTCAGTTTCGTATGCAGCTCAAGTGGCTCCCCATTCGCCTTCGTCGGAATGCTCATATTTTATCTCTGCTCTATAATATTTTATTTAACCCCTCGTCACCGCGTTATTTGAAAGATGTTTTACCTTCTGGAGCGATGCGCACTCTCTGCCCCTCGGTCTAAGAACAACTTGTCACTCCAATCGCCATTAGCACGCAGCGAAAATTTCTACGGCAAATCGTTCGCGTTTAGAGCCGTTGAGCTTTGGAACGCTTTGCCTGTAACTACTAGACAAGCTCCGTCAGTTGCTGTTTTCAAACAGCTGATCCATCAGAACTATCTGTCTACGTTATAATTTACTTAGTTGACGTCATTACCTACTCTGATTTAAATCGTAAATAATTTAAGTATATCAATTTCATTCCATATCTCTTTTAGTAAAACATGATATTTATATATTAGTTTATATTATATTCGTATTTGTGTATTAGGATGTACAGTTATTAATATGTAGGTGCATTTTAATAGTATTGTAGGGTATTTATAATAGTATATGCTAAAAAGTTAATTTTCGTTTATACAGATTTCTAAATATCTTTTACATACTTATTGTTTGTACTTCCCCGTCTTCTTATTCTTCATTTCTCCTTTTCCATCCAGCGGTTGCCTGGAAGAGATCGCTTTTAGCGATAAGGTCGCCAATTGTTACTTTATTTATTTCTTAGTTTTTGTATATTTTGTAACTTTGTTTACTTGTGAAGTGCAAATAGTTAATCTAATCTATCTATCTATCTATCTATCTATGAACAATTTTTATTACAGTTGGTTTTACGCAAGAAAAGTATGAAAAATTAGAGAACGAGGACTTATGACGAAATGTTAGAACAAGATGAACGAAGTGGATATGATTCGTAAAATATCACTATACCTGAACTTTGTACTCAATAAAACGCTCATGAGTGCCAGTGCATGGTTGGCTGGCGGTGTAGTTGGCAAACTGTCAAGTTAATTAATGTAGCAAAAACCTACAGGGCTCAGGAGCTATTGTTATGGCGGGTTACGATATAGCCAAGTAACCGTTACAAAAGTTAGTTCATTTCACCGCAGTATGACACTGCTGAGTGGTAAAATTGTTCTCTGGAAGATTGATACTATCCTAGAACTTTCTGGTCTCAGCTCCATTATCATCAGCTATATTATTTAATACATAATTGTTAAACATAAGGATACATGTTATACATACGAGCATATTAGTAAATATTAGCAGAGCCTTGCGTTTTGTACGCCAGTTTTAAAAGGCACCCTTTTAAAACGCATAACTTTTTTCCCAATTCACTTTGTCATAATTAATGTAACATAATATATACTGTCATAATGTAACTTTTGGATAATCGTATTTTGGCATAATGTGTTTTAAGCATAACACTGTATTGTAATACATTCAATTCGACTATTGATGAGACGAATAATATTAGGCATATTGATGTAAGTAAATAGTCTTTAGGACTTTTTCAAATATTTGTTGTGCTACTAAATAAATACCCAAGTTACATAGGACTCAGATCCCACTCGGAACACCCCGACTCCACCTAGTCTTAACACTACCACCCCTAGAGTGTATATAAAAAATGCGAGAGCCAGAATCTCAAAGGAGGTCCTGAGTGGAGAAGCGATACTCAGAGCTGACCGCAGAGCTTCTGGCTCCCGCATTTTTTATAAACACTCTAGGGGTATTATCCACCAGACCAGGTGGAGTCGGGGTGCTTCGAGTCGGATCTGGGTACTATGTAACCTAAACGGTCCGATTTTGTAATTTAACAAGGTGGGAGCCTTTAGAAAATTTAGGTGGGGAGCCCACCCGGAGTCAAAAAATGTACCATATATCTAACCGTACCGTCCGCTTTTCTCAGTATGTGCCTTTAAACGTTATGCTGAGCTATCTTTATAATGTATATGGCTATATGTTTAAACATTATACTAAGTTATCTCTAATAAAAAATATGTGAAAACAGTTATGCGTTTAGTTGTTATGGTAAATTATCATTAGTCCTAAAAACGTTTTGCCTTTTTAAATTAGTACAAAAAACTGTTATGCTACCACTTATAGACCCTGACTATGCTAAGTTTGTAGTTTTGTAGGCAGTAGAGATTGGTCCAAAATTTGGTAGGCTGTAGAGGCCGCATTCAACCATCTATGATAATTATCTTTAAATAATCAAACGAGTACTTCTCTTTTTATTTCATACCATGCAAAAACAACTTGCGGTTCAACAGAATTTCATCAACAGCTTGGTTTTTTGTCTTGTCCTTACGTATATTGTTAATGTGTCAATTAAAATGTATTGGCATTTTACAATATATGTACGTTACCCTCAGACAAATTGTTTTGGTTAAGTTAATTGTTAGTAAAATTATTATAAATTTTGTATTAATTACCATTTTGCGTTCATCAAAACATTTTAGACCATTAGATGTATTTCAGTTATGAATATTTTCCATTTCTTACTGGATCGTTATAACATATGGTTTCTTCTTTCCGATACATTCAGAACTTTACCTCACTTACGAGATTTAATAATTTAATAAATGTTTAGAACCGTAAATCGTTATAGTAATTTGAAACATTTCTATCGTTAAACAAACTCTGCGAGATAAAATTTAACACAGTAAAGCTTTTTAATACGAAGATTACATGTATGTTAATACATTATCGTCCTATTAATCGTTAATTTATTTAAAATTGTAAGCTTGCAAAAATTTAGGGTAAAATTAATTGTGATGTATCCGAATTGTCTAATTTGACCCACTTTGTCTTCACTATTCGAATTTATCACGAACGTAAATTACACGAGACTTTCATAGCGCCTTCGGTCTGAAGATCGTAAATATTTTACAAGTGCTGGCCGTTCCAATGTAGGAAGTAAAGTAGTAAATTGGCCTAGTTTCATGACTCATTAAGTGAAGAATTTCATCATTTGAAAGCGTTTGTTTTCCTTAGTTCTCTAGACTTACGTTTATACGCTTACTGTGGACTAAACTAAAATAACTTTTTTATTTCAAAACATTATCCTTAAAAACTTGTAATATTTTAGAATTATTTATTGTACCCAAAACTAAAATAAATAGTAAAATATAAATTATTGAGATTGATTATTGATGTATTAAAATATATTCAGTGCAATGCATATTTTGCAAAAAATCTTGTTAATTCATAAACTACGACAATATAGTTATGAATAGTTATGTGGCTGTCACACGTTTTTAATGTGTCTGCTAAAGAGTTTCCTCACGCGTGTTATGATTGATCCAACTTTTAACAATTTAATCCAGAAACCCCTGGAAAAGGCCTACAAATGCAGCTGGTACCGAAATTGGCCTATATCAACACATGAGTAACTCGTTACTAATTACAATACTACTACGTATGACGTATTATATGTAGGAAATCTGTGTTTAGAAGCACACACTCTGGCCTATATTATTATTATATGGGATCATTCACAAATCATTTATTTTAATCTGGCAAAAATGGAGATAATTCTTTTGACCTGATTCTTCCAACTTAATTTTGACCAGTATGTACAAAAACTACTGTTTGGAATGTACGTGTGTATGTGAGTGTAGAGTATGGAGCGTATGCATGGTTGTTTGCTACTATTTATCGTGCACTCCAAATAATTATCTTTATTCTGTTATCTCAATTTAGGATGATTCCAGGTATTGATTACTATATATCTCGGTAACTTCGCCAAGATTGTACGCCGAAGTGTCTAGTTTATTGTACATTATTAAACTAACCGTTAAACTAACCGATTTCATGTTTGTTTATAATATACAAGATTATACGAGTACCAACGCCTTCGAGAACTACAGTATTAGAATAGTAAAAAAATCCATGTTTTATTTGGAGCTCAAGTTCAAAGATTTACCGAGAAATTCTCAAAGGTTATGCCACGAAACAACACGTCTTATCTTTTCCAAGTACATGTAAAGTTTCAAGCTCAACTTTGTGTTATATGTTTAACAGAAGTGAATCTGTCAGCTCAAAATAAGTGTTCAAAAGTAATACAATTTCTTTGTGGTTTTGCAATTTTTGTCCCTGTTTCAGCTGTAAAACAAACTGCGCCTTGCGGCAATAAACTGTTTGCCTTGATCATAAAACGCTGCCACCGCTACTATTCACACACGAATTATCTGCAACGTTCCGAGCACGATCTCTTTGTAGTTTTTCATACCGCCGACACCAGCTCCCCCCGACTGCATGAAACATTGATACGGACGTTGCCGTTGGTCCCGTAGTAGTAACGTATCTGTTCACTCGTATTTCATCACTCACGCTTTTACACGTAGTTTCAAATCTCTGTGGCGTTTACTGTAGCTAATAAATTGTAGGGAACAAAACGTTTGTTGCCAATTCGTTTCGTTTTACTTTAGTTCTTTATTGAACCAATGGCAGTTGGCCTCGTCTATGTACCAATCTTTGGACAGAAAGCTCAGAATCTTACCCCCGCATTCCGTATGCACATCTAGCATGCTCATTAGCCTTTTTTTTTGAGAACCATTTAGTTTCGTGACGTTTCACTACTTTTATAGCGTCATTTTCTAAACCACGCCCAAAAGTGACGTCATCAGTTTTGTGCCTGAAGAGATTTTTATCAAACCTAACTACGTATTTTACCTGTAATACTGCGTCAAGGACGTTTTTAAACGGTTTCTTTTCAGTAATATTTACTGGGTCTTTCTAAATTGTCTATGACATAAAATAAAATAAGGTTTCAAAACATGCACCAAAGAGGACAAATTGAAAAATACCTGTAGGCAATTATTATTTATCCATTCAAAGAGAAATTGGCATACGGCACCTAAAAAGGGCGACAACGTCTGATGAACGCAAGTCGGCAGAGCACGTTGCAACCTTTGCTAATGATTCTCGCGTTTCTGTATCGACAAGCCCACAGATATGCCGATATAGATATACCTACAATACGTACACTCCTACTTTCTCTATCATGACCCTGCTACGTATCTTTGTTTAGTCAATACATACGTATTTAATTAACAATGCACTGATAACGCTGAAACAACCCAATTTATCAAAAACATGGTATAACCCGTTTCATAGATGACTACGTTAAATAAATTTGCTTACAAGCAACTGCTAGTTAGTTAATTGTGTCCATATTTACGAACTATTATAGATATTTTTCTGGTTCTGTAGTAGTACTCCTTAGATTCTGAGATATTTTTAGGAGCTTTAATAAATTATACAAATAAGAAGTAAGATACGACTAAAAATTAAGGATACTTTCAAAGCTTTAAAAAAATTGATAAGGTTATCAAAACAGTTATCTTTACTCTTATTCATGTAAAATAAAACAATTTATTGATTGTGATTGAATCACTTTTATTACTTACAATACAAAATTACAGAAAGTACTACAGTAAAACTAATGAAAAAGGGCATAACGCATTAGAATAAACTAACTGCAGTTTACTGAAGGCTTATCTTATAGTGTAATGTTTACATTTATACGTATGGCAATGTATTGCTCTGGTGGTTGTAGTTTCGAAATCCTGGTATTCTCTTTCGATATTTTCAAATCTTTTTCTCCTGAAAGGATACTGTTTAAAAAGCTCCATGAGCTGTTTGATTTCGTCCATCGGAATTAATAATTTGTATGTTTGTACAATCTATGCACCTATGCATGCGAAATAGCAATGCGAAACAATATTTTTCTGTAGGAAATTTTGCAAACGTAGCGTGATTCAATGCTTATTGTTTTAGATAGACGGCCACCTATCTTGTTGCGCACGCTGTGAAATTTTGTGGAGATCAGCACACACAATCTGAAATAGGGAGACGAAATTATATAATGAAATAAAAACTACTACTTGCTACATTTATTCGCATAGTAGTATCAAAATTACAGCTTTCGATTTTTTTCGATTGAGATGTGCCAGATTTGTAAATAAATAATTACAGCCTGGTTTACTTAATAATTAATTATATCAGATACAATCACGACAAAGCGCCTAGCTATATCATAAAACGACAAGATCACGCTCTTTAGAAATGAAAACGAACAATCGAATACGTATCACCATCACACAGTCATAAGGTTGAGAATTTTTTAAATTCACATTTGTGAGACCCGGATAGTTTTGATACAGAAATGGTAATTGAAAGTCACGGGCCTCATAAGCAGACCATTTAACTGTAATTCAATGCTATTATTCCCTTACATTATATGCTAAAAGAATTCAAGTACTTACTTTGTTGTGAAACCAATTCCCAAGAATTTTCCTGTTAATTCATATCATCACAATTTTATTATGACGTTCGATTATGTGATTTTACGGTACCCTTAATCATGTATTGAACTGATAAACAGAATTGCTATCTTTTAAATATAGATACATGATTAAATAAAGTAAAATTATCGGAAGAAAATAAACAAATATTGCATTTTGTTAGTTGTGACCATTGATTGCACATTTGTCTAGATAGACTGTTTGAGTGTAAAACACCCAAAAAACATATCAGCCAATAATTGGCTGATAAGTTCACCTGTCAGCTTAGTGGCGAAACTTGACTACATGCGTGATTACGCATACAAGTGTTTGAAACCTGGCCTGTGCTTCATCCAGAAAAGTGTTTAATCATAGGTTGTCACAGATACAACATAACAAGACTTCTTATTGGTTGAATTTCTTATTGAGTCTGTTTCATAGTTTTGGAGACGGTTCCAAAAAACTGTGAGCCAAAATTTGTGACATTAAAAAATGTCATGACTGACGTCATTATTGATTATGTCTAATAAGTTCATCGAATCCGCCCCCCAATGGCGTCATACAGAGATTAATTCCTCAAGTCATTTGAAGAAACTCTTGAACTACGTCTTTACAAATAAATGTTGGCGAGTATAAGACAGTAACGCCACGTGAAAACGGATAAGACTGTGGACAAAATAAATATATGCTTAAGGAAAAACTGACAAAATATTGATGAAATTTTCAGCTCTCCACACTTTCAATTCATTCAGCGTTTAAGAATTTGTTACGAAAATACAATCGTATAATAATACGTATTTATCGTATTAATCTAACTTAGTAACTTCACACATTTGACACACCAACATTTATTGATTCATTTATGAAACAAAGTTTTTGTACGTGCAATATTTTTGACGTGACAACGTCTTATAAATTGGTTTGCCGGGTGACACTTCAAGAAACTGCGTTACGCTCCGCTCACGTTATGCGCTCACAACGAGAGCGAGTGAGAGGCACGCGTCCCTTCCACTCGGGCATGGTTAGCCCGCCTAAGAGCGAGAGAGACAGACATAAAAAGTGAAAGGCACGCGTCCCTTCCGTAAAATTATTTTACCACTCAAAGTCGTTGTCACGTAAAACTTTCGCCCGTATACCGACTTTACAGGCAACCAATTTTTTTTACGTTTCTTTTTCTTATACGATCCAATAACAAAATACTAACCTAAAAGTGATAAAAATAAAATTTTTGCCGACTTCTAAAAAGGAGGACGTTATCAATTCGACCCCCATGATTTTTTTATGTATGTTAGGTACCTGATTTCTCGAGAACCCCCGTACTGATTTTAAAATTTATTTTTATGTTCGGATTGGTATGCTTCCCGAATGAGGTCCCATATAAATCTTACCGAAATAGGTCAAGTAGTTTTTGAAATATGAACCAAAAACTAAAATTTGCATACAATTTTCTGAATGACGTAATTGTAGATTTCACAAAAGTTATGAAACTCGAACCTGTCACTACGAAATTGGTTAAATGCGTTAATAACACATTAATCTGTTTTGCACTAAAAAGGGTAAAATAAACTATTTTGTACAAAAAACTTCAAAACCACAAATAGGCACTCAAAAGCGAAAAATAAATTAATATCATCATAACTAGTGCTACCTACTCACTCATCTATTTGAAGTCCGTATTTCTAATTTTATAGCGACATACTAGCAGCGCCCTGTGGTTTTAATCGCACAGTTCCCGTTATTTTCCCGTTTTAAAAGTGACATAATAAGTGCTACTTCAGACTACCTCTATAATCTAACTGTGTCACAAATTTCAAGCCGATCCATTCATACATTCCGACGTGATTGATCAACAAACACCCAAACATTTGCATTCATAATATTCGGCACCCTCTGTCCTACAGAGTAGTAGTACTAGGGTAGGGAGGGAGAGGAGGTAGTAGTTGTAGTAAGATAAAAATTTGTGGGTTAATATGGATACAAGACGGAGTGAGACCGAATAATTGAATTTATTGAAGGCCAAGACAATAACCCACTTCACTGATCATACGACTTCCCCTCCTTCACCGTTTAGTAGCACGTTTGCTCAGATCAACACAATGGGAACCCGTTGATGGCTTTATTTGCAACCTGCTCTGTCCTTTGAAGTTTATATAACTCGTATCTCGTTTCATCCAATTATTCGTGGAAAATAGTGTACGCCACACGGATGTTCGCTAATCACAAGCGCGGTATTGCACCTCGTCCTACGCCCCCGCTGGTGAGTTGTGGTAATCGGCGAAATTGGTATCATCGCCGATCAAATCAGTGATTGGAGGCAATGGTAGAGGTAGAAATCCAGATTTAAAGTGATTATTACCCTAATAGTGTTACACGTAGCAACGTTGCATAAACTATTATTAAAAAATAATTACTTTTAAACAGACTGGACGAAAAATCATTATATTTGTACATGGCAGGATTGTACCCATCAAAACCTATTCTTTCTTTTCTAGTCTTTAAATTTGTTTTCATTCATGTAAAACATTTTTAAAAAACAGGGTCAAAAATCAAAATATTTTATTGCATAAAACTGTGTACACTAAGATGTTACGTTATTAAAAAGTACCAACAGATTACCCATTGTATCGGGCGTGCAATATACTTTTTTCGTACAATAAATTCAACCGACTTCAAAACCACAAATAGGCACTCAAAAGCGAAAAATTAATTATGTATAAATAAATAATATACATTAAATATTATTATTTTAATCGCTACTCCCTCATATATTTGATCGGTCACGATCGACACAGGTCTAGTGGAAGCATAAAGCTGCCATGGCAACAATAAAAAAACAGTAAATATTTATACAATGTGCGAAAACTGCAAAATAACAATCAGATAAGTGACACAAAAATTTAAGACCATCCCCGGGAGAGTTGCGTCCAAAGGAATCACTTTATAAGCCGTGAATTTTAATGGATGAGCCTCCACGTAGCGAATAAACATGTCCAAGTAAAGTGAGTTTTGAGTATCTGCAAATAAATAAAATAAGTACATATAAAGCAATAAAAAGAAATAGGATATTAACTGCGCACGGTTTTAGTACAAATTTGGTCGTGCTTAGAAAAAATATGCAGACATTTTTTTAGTGTTATTATAATAATAACTAAATCAGTTCAAAATTTCACGTTTATATAATAAAATTTAATAGCAAATGCCAAAACATAAGTCCTTAATGACGTTGCTAGAAATTTTACTACATAATGTATTGTTTACTTAAAATTTATAACATAATACATATTTTTGAATATTATAAGTTATTGAGTTTTAGTTTAAAACTTAACAATAAAATATACAGATTTAAACATTACCACGACAATCCAGGACCTTGTCATACAAAATGTGTTTCACTAGCTCGGCTTTTGAATGCAACTTTCCAGCGATCAGAGAGGAAGCAAATGATGCTACGATATAATCGATCGTCACGAATTGTTCGGGCAAAAGAAATATTAGCCAAAACTGAAAACATAACACAAAAATATACACATCTTTCTAAATATGGGTTATGAAAAAATATGAGACTCATATTTTTTTGTTTTATGAAATGTTTTAAAATCGTCATGACATGAACATCAAACTTCTAGAGTGGGCATTGTGGTGTCACTTCCACATGAAAATCGATAAGTATATAAATAGACCTGACGTGACGTCTGCATGAAAATCTCAGATAGACGTGACGTCACTCGAAACTTCTAAGCATATATCTTCCTCAATTTTAGAATAAAACTTTTATATCATCGCCTCAAACTTTATCGTACATCTATTGCATGTCGCGTGACGGTCGGCTGCGGCCTTAAGTTACTCAAATTACTTATTTACTTAAAACAAATATTTTCCCGAATTTTTTTAATTGAATGTCTAATGAAAACAAGTTTGACTCTTACCGTGGTTTCATTAAACCCACGGATATCAGATAGAACCACACAATCATTTTTTTAGTCTGAGAAACTAAAGAAAACAATACACGTCTAGGTTGTGGAATGCGTTGCCTGAGTGGGTTTTTCCCCGATAGTTACAATCTTGGTGTCTTCAAATCGAGAGTGAATCGGTTTCTTCTGGGTAGGCACGCTCCATCGTAGATCGCATCATCGTTTAACGAGATGGCGGACAAGTGCAAAGCTAAGTGCAGTTTAAAAAAAAGCGTAAAGTTGTTTTTAAATTATTTAACTGATGACTGACAACATATTAGTTTTTTTAAGTCACTGTGGCTATTATTAATTGTGTATTGATTGTGATAATACCAAAGAGTTTACATATTACTACGTATAGAGTTAGCACAAACGCTTTACACCAAAAGCACGCGTAGCATCTTTTTCACGGTTCCGTAGCCAAATGGCAAAATACGGGACCCTTATAGATTTGTCATGTCTGTCTGCCTGTCTGTCTGTCCGTCCGTACGTCACAGCCACTTTTCTCCGAAACTATAAGAGCTATAACTATTGAAACTTGGTAAGTAGATGTAATCTGTAAGCTGCATGAAGGTTTTGATACAAAAAATAGAAAAAAAAAACAAAATTTTTTAAGGGTGTCCCATACTTAGAACTGAAACTCAAAAAGTTTTTTGATCAAAACCATACGTGTGGGATATCTATGGATAGGTGATCAAAAATAATATTGAGGTTCCAAACATATATTTTTTCTAAACTGAATAGTTTGCGCGAAGGACTCTTCCAAAGTGGTAAAAAGTGCCCCCCCCCTGTAACTTCTAAAATAAGAGAATAACAAAAATGCAAAAAACTGTATGATGTACCTTACCATATAAACTATTAACGAAAATTGGTTTGAATGAGATCTAGTGAGTAGTTTTATTTTAATACGTCATAAATTGACTATTGTTAAAACACTGATAAAAGTAACAACGAACTCCAAAAACTTTTATATTATGTTACTTGCTGCTACGGAAGCCTTCATGGGCGAGTGTGTCGTACTTGACCACTTTTTATTCTTTCTAGTTTCTTACCTTGTCGCTCTTGTGGATGTCTCATACTTTTGTCGCGGCACTTATTTTGTTGCCATTAAAAGTATGCACGTCATCTGCTTACGATTGACACAAAGGCACCGTTCAAAAAATAATAAATAATAAAATTCAAAAAATATTTCATGGTTAGATATGTACATGATCCCTGAGTGCTATTTATAGGTATATTATGTACCACAGGGAAAGCCGGGACGATACGGTTTGATGTAAATAATATTTACGAAATAAATATTGTGATTATGATTGTGCTTATGCTTGTGATTGTGATTGTGATTGTGATTATTATTATTATTATGACGAATTGCTAGTTTGACATAAAATGTAGCCGTTATTAAATTTACTGACCGTTTTATTTTCTTTGTTCATTTGGGCCACTCCTAGATAAATAAAAGACATTACTTGTGCTATGTTAAATAATAAATTGATAACGATCTGAAACATAAAATGCAGAATATTATTTGTATCAGTAATAAAATTAATCTCAGAACCAATTAATCCTACTTCCTACTAATGTTTTAAATGCGAAGGTATGGATGTTTGTTGCTCAATCATGTCAGGATGTCTGAACGGATCGGGTTGTGGGTCAACTTTACAACGACAGCACGGCTAGCATCTTTCTTGCTTTGTCGCTCTTGTGGAAGTGTCATACTATTGTCGCGGCACATCACTCTGTTGCCATAGAAATTATGCACGTCATATGCTTACGTTTGACACAAAGGAACCGTGCGGTAAATTTAACTCTATACGTAGTATATGTAAACTCTTTGCTTTAAACAAATATCCGTGTTCATCATATTTATTTGGGATATAAATCGAACCCAGGGCCTGGTGAGTAGAGTAAATAATACCGACTGAGCCACGAAACGTGTTGACGATGTAGGTCATAAACATTGTTTTGTAAGCATCGATATAAACCAACAGATGTGCCCTGAGCATCTTAAAATTGGTAATATACTGTGTCTTTGTGTGTGGCGCGAAGTAGTTTACACACAACCAATCTGCTTGACCCCAAGAATCACTAGCGGCGAGACATACAATGGTTCTACTTATTTTGATTGTTGAATATTGATATATATAAGCGTCCGGCGTTCATCGCTTTCTGCAACCGATTAGAACGGAAACAGTGAGCTCACTCCTCCCAACGTTAACATAATTCCGTGCGCTTGAAGTTTGGGCGGGCACGTATTATTTTTTATATCGATGTTTGTAAAAGTACATGCGCTATGAAGTAGAAAACAACTTACCACCGGTTCGTAAGATCTTTTAAGTTTGAAAGCAATATCAGAAATCATCTTGTAACAACGATAGCACGTTTCGATGTCATCGTTACCGCTCTTCAAAACGTCAACCAATCGTTCAACACGACACTTAGAAATATAGAATATGAAGACAGTATGTACAATAACCACATCGCGGACAGCAAGGGTCCAGAGATAATAGATATTCTTAATATATCCACTTAAACATCGTTTATGCACAATACATAGAAAATACGTTAAAATAATCCTCGTCGTAACAGCTAGAGACAAAGAAATAAAATACTTAATTTCTAAATAACATGAACGTATATTTAAAGAAAGTTTTAAATCGACATCCCGAAAGACAGACTGATATCCTGCCACTGTCAAGTCTCTGTTCATGGTCGCAAAAATCCACAAATTTAGAAGGTATTGCAATATAAACAAAAAATGACGAAGAAAAGTAAGCGTTGTTTCATCAATATAAGTCTGAATTAAACATGCAACAGCTATGCTTACACCTTGGGTTACAAAAATAATTTTAATAATAAGTTTTATTTTACGCGATCTAAATGCGAAAAATCCAAAATCTATGCCGGTAATGACTTCGAGAACTTTGTGGAATGTCGAAAATATTTTGGATATTTTACTTGTTTCTACGTTAGTCCACATGATTTCTGTTAACCTAAGAACTGTAAAGTATACGAGTATAGAAATTAGTTTCGTGGTAACATTTTAATTAAGATAATGTATTTTATTACTAATAACTTTTATATTGTTTGAGGCATTCACCATACACATATAATAAAATCGATAAGTATACATTTATAGTGTATCTAATCAGGTAGGGCTGTCACTTTATGAACACAATCAACCTCCACTGATATTTTAACTTAATTACAGAACATATAGCGTGGATACCCGTGAACATCCAAATATTGCACGTCGCTCCATTTATCAATCGTAAATGTTTAATAATACCAGAATAGTAGAGGATAGATATCAATAGGGATACCAATAACTTAAAACAATTATTATGACCATTTCATGTACGTCACGATAATTTTTATCGTACAGTGAAATAATCATTTTAAACATTGAAAATGTATACTTTTGTGTGCTTTATCTTGTTTCTTTAGTCAATAATAAAGAACTTTGACTTTATTGACGGAGAACATTGGGATTCTGTCATGTAGTAACGTGGAAATGTAATGAAACAATATAAAAGAAGGAAACGTCGTACTGTCATTTAAGTATGAAGGGTTGAGGCAAGGAGTGTCATCTGTGTACATGATACAAGAAGTGTCCGTCCAAATCCATTAAATTAGGGTTGGAGCCACATAAGGTAAATTTTAAGTGTAATCAGTAAACGTACTATTTCATAAAGTCACAGTTCACAAAATAAAATGATTATTTAAGGTTGTATATACTACATTATTTTGTAGGTACTACAAAAGTAGTTGAAATGTCTTTACGCAAATACATTGAAGTTGTGTTGTTAAATCATATCAATTAAATTTATTTATTCGAACCATTATTTCAAAAGAACACTTGGTAACGTCACTTACAATAAAATTAATAAGTAATCTGTGTACATAATAAAAGAAAACCAAAGAATAATGTCAAATAAAGAATAATCGGCTGTAAAGGGGCCTTGTCATTTAGGTGCAGCTGTAAAAAGGCTTTGTCATGGTGAAAAAACAAATTTTCCAAATAATGAATCCATACAGTACATTAATGATAAGTATTATTCTACATTACTCAATAGTTCTAGTTTTGACATATTCCTTTTCCAAACATTGCTGTCCTTTACAAAATCATCTAAAGTGTAATGCTTTGCTCATTAGGTAGTTTTTTTATTGCGGTTATTTCGGTATATTTTGACCCCGTCGGCGCGTCGCCGCGACGTCACAAGAAGAAACGTTTGCCCAAATCTGTCCTCTCGGGCTACAATAGATTAAAACCTAGTTTCATTGAGACCTACTTGTGCAGGGATTAAATTATAGAAGCAAATACCATTACATTTGAAAGAGTTAATGGTTTTCTAAAATTAATATTCAAATACTATTCTAACGGTAATTTAGTTAATGTAATTACAAATGTATTTAAAGCACGATTAGAATGAAATGAATAGTGAAAACAGAAGAGTGAAAAATACATAATATACATATGTTTGAGTGAGACATCCCTGCAATATGATCATTAATCACCCCTTCAATAAATAATTATTAGACTACCAGTATATCAATTTTTTCTAACAAAAATTTCCTTGGGAATTTTTTATCATATTTATAATTTAATTGATTAAAGTGGATATCCAACTCCCTCGAATCCATCAAAATTTGAAATTTCGATTAAATTTTGTTTTATTCAATTTGAAATAGTTTAACATAGGGAAACTTAATCTATAAATACATAGTCGAAGGTACTCGTATTTTGTTTGCACGCGCTAATCTTAGGATCTACTTGGCCGATTTCTGTTAGAATGAATAACAAAATGTAGTTAGTAGATTAGTAGCGTCATCTGTTGTTAGAATGAGTAACAAAATGTTACCAGTAGCGCTATCTATGAACTCTTTAACTTCTGCCACAATCTCATTGCTCTTGATTCACTCTTAATGTGTACGAATAAACTGGGATCTATAGTTAAAACTATCTTCGCTTTTGCTTTTGCATCATTATATAGGATCGCCGCCGGTCGTGATGCACCGTTCCATGCCTTCTAATATGAGGTAGTTCTCCACGGCAAACGCCCAATCTTCATAATTTTCTCTGCCTCTAAGCTTTGCTATACTTGCAATTAGATTTGTCGACATTTTTGCACTATATTTTAACCAAAATTGCTTTTATTCTCTTGATTTGCCCATATCCTGTAATATGTACAACGCAGTGCGGATGGACAACGACTGACTTTATTGTTCTAGAAAGAAGACACATTAAAAAAGCTATTTTTTGGGATCCAGAGGCATACTAACAACATTGCTTATGTCCTTATTCTAGGGCTTTTAATTTTTCTGGAAATAGTAATACTAGTAGACGCGCGGTCTGCTCATGAACGGTTACAGGGTGTTTCAAATAACGTGCGTACCTACCTATTGCGTAGTTTGATGGTTAGCTTTGTTTAAATTTCGTTTCCTCGATATAAAATCATGAATGTGTTTTAAGAAAAAAAGTTAGTAAAATATAATTAATATGCGTTCTCGTTAAGAAGCTATCCACAGTAGTAACTATAAACTTTCGAAGCGCTGCGACAGATAAAGGAAGAGCGGCTCGCGCTGAGACCGTGACACGAGACCAAGACCGGAGACTGCGACAGGAGACCGCGACAGGTACTTGACATTAAAGCTTTGTATGGGCGCCAGTTCGCGCCGCAACCGCGACACGCAGCCAAAGGTACAAGTTCGCCCGGAGCCCGGAGACCGCAACACGAGACCGCGACCGGAGACCGCGACAGGCACTTGACTCTATACAATTGTATGGGCGCCAGTTCGCGCCGAGACCGCGACACATGTCTCGCGACACGTGTCTCGGTCTCCTGTTTCCATAGTGGCAAGTGCCTGTCGAAGTCTCCGGTCGCGATCTCGCGTCGCGGTCTCGTGCCGCGGTCCCCGAGCGAACCGCTACCTTAAAATAACCTGTTTTATTTCTCAAAAAAAGATGTTAGGACTAATTTCAGTAAATTTCCTCCGTTTTTAAGGAAAACATTTAGCACCCTCTTCCACCAAATCACGCCGCGCCGAACGTTAATTACTCATAGAGCTCACTCGTTTTTCTTCATTTGATGAGTAGCGCCACTAGAGTACTTTATTACGAAATTCTAAATCATTTGAACAAAAGTCACGTAGTTCAACTTTTTTGTCTAACATCCTGAGTGAGTAGCCCCAAGTTTGTGGAACGGCACAATTATATGGAGTTGACTAGATGAGACAATTTGTAAACTAAAAGACGAAATTGCAATTTTTAAAAGAAAACTGATGGTGGTTCCCTCAGTCAACTTTGCTAATATTGAACGTAAAGAAATGAATTAACTTCTTGCGAAGCTTCACAATTTGCCACGGCCCTTTTTAAAAGATAGACAATGAAATTAAAGTAATTTGTCTGTCTGGTTTTTACGCGTTTATTAAATTATGAGCATCATGTCGGTTACTTGAATAACTAATTTATTTGAGGAACCGGAGCATTTTTAAATTTTAGATATCACAACAATGGAGTCACTGCATGTTAGTGTGATTAGCGAGTGGGTACAACATGTCATAAGCATTCGATGTCATTGTAATATTTAAATATTCAACAGTACAAAATTACATACAAACCACGCGGCCGTTGTTTTTGCGAATATTTATATCGCTAAAAAGATGTTAAAATTTTAAAACGAATTTCGAAAAACCGAAATCGTTGAAAAGCTGTTCTTTATTATTAAAAGCGAAACACAATACTCTGCAGTTGACAGAGGATGAACGCTATTGTGTTCCCTTTGAAGAAAAAAAAGACAAAAAATTAAAATATTCCTGGGGCTTTGTGTAAATGAATTCGATTTAGCAAACTTGTAACCTTTGGCAGGGGATAAAATAGGAGAGGACTGTGAGTTCTGGTGGCATCACTTTGAACAATCTACAGCAGGACCCTAATTTCCGTTACGAAATATATGTTGCAAGATTCATTCAGAAATAACCTTTGCTATTGGGAGTTGATTGAATAAAGAGAATCGATTTACGCAAAGAGCGTGTACACAATTTCATAATGTTTAGTAAAATAATCTGTGAGAAGATTTGTTACTTTAGTTGAGTGCGTTAATTTTAATTATTAGCGTTATTTTATAAAACTGTTTTGTTCCTCATTTCGTAGAAGATATTTATGACTCATTGACTACCTATATTAAAATTAGATTCAGAGAGAGATAAGGCAAAATTAACCATAGAAGCAATTAGCATAGGTATCCCTTATAACCATATAGCTGAGCAATGTAAGTAATACCTAAAATACGGTTGTGTTCTACACCTAGTTTGGGAAATGAGAATATTTTAATTGTATAATGTATCGATTTAATAGCTCCCATTAGAAATGTTTTAGAACATTTTTTTTTTAATAAGAAGTGACGAGATGAGCAGAACATGTGCCTGATGGTAAGCAACATGCCTGCCACATAACAGCACAGTGACACGCAGCTATTGGAACATGAAGAGTCCAAATCATTACCCAGCACAGCACTGCGCTCGTCACCCAGAGATCTAAGATGTTATATCTCTAAGCCCTGTAATTTCTCTGGAAACATTGCCCTTCAAACCGGAACACAGTAAAGTTTTCACATTTCTGTTTGGCAGTAGAATAACTGGCAAAGGTGTGGTACTTCTCCAGGCGGACTCTGCTAGGAGTCCGCCCAAAAACCCGTACAAAACCGTACAAAACCCCCTACCCTAAAATCAATATGGTTCATATTCTTTTTAAGTATTTCATAAATAGTATAGATTTGAATAAGTAGGTGACTGTATAAATTTTCAATATTATATATAATTTTGGAGACTATGAGTTTATTACCACTCGCGGGGACCGGGCACTGCGCCAACGTACTCGGCCTCATTGAAATGAACTGCATGAAATTTTAATAATATATAGTTACTATATACAGCTTACAAATACATGTTAGATTCAGAATAATGTTTGAAGTTTGTTAATTTGGAGAATAATTTAATTTTACTGGAGAAAATAACTTTATATACTAATAACCAAACACTGACTTTCGTGTTCCAAAAAGTTGCAGATGTAAAAAAATCCATAACAATTTGACCAAACTTAAAATTTGAAAGCTTAATTGTGCTGGCTTTGAGTGAATACTAGGTTACAGTTGTAAAATTGAATAATTAAAAATTATATGTAATATTTTGTCGAATAAGATGATACAATAATGGTCACCACATTGTCCAGTATTATACATAAATATAAGCTGTTATTTTATCATTATTAGTTTTGTGGTTTGTATAATGAAGTATTTTTATTTGTATCTGTAAAAATAATTAACTTCACTCACGGTTTGTTTGTGTGTTTACAATCTCAAACAACAATGACCTAAACAATCTGGGTCTGTCTATTGGTAGAATACTCAATTACGTAATTATTTTTACTCATTGGATTTTACGATCACATTTGAAAGGGATCCAATTAGAAGTAAATTAGATTTGTACATGCTAACATTACGAGGGAAACGTTCCATTACTTTTATCCATTTCATTTTGAGGATTCTGTGAATTGGGATTGTAACATTTATAAATTGAAAACAAAGTATGGTAGCACTTATTAAGACTGTCGTATAAATATAATTTATACGCGTAGAATATTAAAATATGCTAAGTTAGATTAAGAACAACGAGATTCTAATTGTAAACAACAAAAACACGACTTAGGCGTCTAATTAATTAGGTCTAGACAAAATGTAAACTTAACTAAATTATTTAAACACGTACAAAATAAACATAGTTATACACCTTAACCCCAGTCTTAACATAAAACACCGCACGTAGTGTGTTGCGGACAGCGTTTGTCCTCAACTACACCAAAAAAACTATAAATCCTCTCTAAGGACCCTATAAATTGGTGTAACGAGCGGCGGCAGCGTTGTTAGGTCGAGACAGGGACGCAAAGGGCCGCGTACGTGTGTAGCCCTCCACAACAGGGCAACCTGGACACGGGTAGGCACGTAGGACAACAAAAAGTGTCTAAAACGGACACAAAAATGCTCGTAAGGACTCACAATTTATTAGCGTACTTTATGTCACGTTATCGTCTGTACTCTTCTGCTCAAGGGCTTCTTGTGTTATTTAGATAAACGTAAGGCCACAGAGCGCGTTTTGTGATTATTGGATACGTTTTAGTACTAATAAAACAAAGAACGAGCATTTATACTTACAATGCTCCCTAATCAAGCATGCATGAACCCGTATGCCGATTTGACGAAGAGTTGTTTGCCAATTCCCTTTTTCCATACCTTTTCCGTGTTTGTATATATATTATGTTTGATGTCTGTTATTTGCTCATCTGTCGCCACTTTTTGCGTAAAATGTACAAAACATATTCTTGCTTTTTTTAGATTCATTAAACAAGTCAGTGGTGGTTGAATCTATTAAAACACCTATGAATAACAACACACTTTCGGCAAGATAAGTCAGTCAGTCCATCATCTTTCTCGACATAAAAACAAAAAAATAAACATCTTCGAAATAACACTAACAGGGCAATGGTTCCAAATAAATTTACAGGGCATAGTGTCTTAGGAAGAGTGGGGCCAGATAATGATTTGAACTCTTCATGATTTAATAGTGTTACACTGTGCTGTTTTATGGGCAGGCGTTTTGCTTACCATGTAGCATATTTCCTACACGTCTCGTAAATTTGTACTATAGAAATAGGTAGCAGGAAATCGCGAATACGTGTTATTCAGGCAGTTACTATCTAAAAATAAAGTTTTAAATAGACGAAACAATACTAATAGTTTTATTATTTTGTTTTCAGGTAATCCGCAAAGCATCATTGTCTTTATTGCACTGATGGCCTTCCGTAAACCAGCGGAGTCGTTTAAAATCCATTTTCCTCCAAAAGAATCGAGTCCCGGCGGGTTGCGCAAGGGATAACTAAATCGACTGGCGGTAAAATTCCCCTTATTTTCATATAATTATAGCTACTGAAATACGAATGATGCCTACGTTTTTAGGATTCCGCTTTCTCTTTTAGCATTTACGAGAACCCTTCCCATACTTACCATCAGACCTTTATAAAGCTTCAAATCAAATGAAGCCCCACGTCCCAGGGTAAGTAAATCTCTTAACTCTTATAAGAGGGTATCCTTCCGATATAAACAACATCTTAGATGTACCGGGTTACTTTGGGATACTTTTTGTTGACGGCCAATTTGATTCCACAATAAAATCACGTTAAGGGCATCTCAAAGAACTTTTATACTCGTTCGGGACTTAAATTCGATAAGCTTACGGGTAATATGATACCATTTTTGTAGGCTACATTTTTGATCGTTTATGGACGTGCAGTACATTAACTGTACCGGTCGACCCCAGATGAGAACTGCGTCGTGTAACACGGTAATGTTTTCGTATTAGACTACAGGCCCGTGAACAAAATTTATGGGTCATATGATACAGCAGGAGACCTATGTAGGATGATAGAAGGGTATAAAATAATAATATTCAACACTATGCCGGCATTTGAAAGCTGTCCAACTGAGTGCAAATTGAAGAGAGAGGGGGTTCCAACCTCGCTCTTTCCTTCTTGTCGCATAATTTTTGTACGGCATTGCGGAATAATGGATTAGAACAAGTATTGAAACTGTATGGAACCATGGAACCAATGCCGTACATAATCAAATTACCAAGTTTACCCTGAACATCGTCAAAAAATCATGAATTTTCCGACAAAACTAATAACTAAAAAAATAAAATTTTAAATTGTTTCGATACCTGTTCTAATCCATTATTTTGTACCCTTCTATCATCCTACATAGGTCTTCTGCTGTACCATATGACCCATAATTTTTTCACGGGCCTGTGCTCTGTATAGCTTTGTGCATCCGATACTTCCATAAAAAGTATTTATTACAAGGGCAACATTGAGAATTTGAAACCCTCAACACAAATTACATATGTACATACAGAATATAGATAGATAAATAAATAGATAAAGAATATGTATGATCCTTTTATATCAGCTTCCAAGTAAACGAAAGATCATCAAAATTGGTGCGTTCGTTTTGGAGCTAAAGGGCCCTGTGGGCCTTTGTGTTGTGTATGTGTATACACAGACACAAAATAAAAAAATATAATACAATTTCAATTCAAATTTTGTGCCAGCGGTCATCTCAAACTAGTTTTCATTAAATATAGCTAAAAACTCTCCCACACCTTTCAAATAAAAGAATCAAAAACGATTAAATTAAAATCTATTTCTGAAAACGTCTGAAAACTTTATTATTTTTGTTAATACGTCCGATACTATTTGTATTTTTTCCAAATACGATTGATTGCCTAGATCACTTTAAATGATAAGGTCGTCAAGTTTTTAAGTTCTCGTCTAATTTGTTTTTGAAATGAAGTTCAATAAGGTTTACAATGTATATATTTTCCACAGATGAAACCTTAAATGTCTGGGCTATTTGTTAATTTTATTAATATATCTTTCTATTCTAAGATTATACATGTGACATCCATCAATTGACTTTATTATATTCCGAACAGGTATATGTTTCTCTGGATAGAATTGTAATAACAAAAGGTGTTAAACTGCTAACGCAGCATTAGCATATTTACCTCAATGAGGTATCTCATCCGGATCCAATGATACCGAATGATTTCCCGGTCCCTGGCTGTAGCGACTTATCGCCACCATTTGCCATCAGAATGCAAACGAGGCATGAATTATTCAATGGAATCAGTAGCTCGATCGCTTTTCGCAAGTCATAGATATTCATGTACAATGGAATGTGGAGGTAAAAAAATATTTAGTCCGGCTTAGATAAGTATAATGTACTTGGAGCGCCCCACTATATTACTCGTGCAGTTCCCGTTCTTGTAACTTCCGCGCAATGAAAAGTAGCACGTATGTGTGCTATTCCAGACTACAATCTAACTGTATTCCAAATTTAAACAGGATCTGTTTTTTTCGTTCCGACATAATTGAGCAATGCCCAATATCCAAACAACCAATTTTCACATTTATGATGTTAGACAAAATAGGCATATTAACAATAATCACAAACTAATGTGTAATGTTAATTTTATGATAATTGTATTAATTATTTATCTATTTGTATTCATTGTTATGATCATCGAAAATAATAAAAATATTTTAAGATAAAATTACTTTTTGTGATGAACAAGCGTCAATCTTCAAAATAAAAGCAATTCCGAAAAAAAATAACATCCCTGTTGCTGGTACTATTATTAGATACGCGTAGTATATTTGTAAGATAAAATTTAGAGTTAATAAAATTGTATTCGCATGTCCGGAGGAGGGTATTGTTACGCCATAACACATGTTTGATCCTAGCTTGGGTAACAATGCTTCTCAACCTGAGTTACCATCTCAAGGATAGATAATCTGTATTAATCTGTGAACTTGAAACGTTTCTAAATGCCTGATAAATTTCATTCCATAGTAATCTGTGGATATGCGTGTATCCGCTCCAAATGTAGAATGGTCCAAGATCGATTTAGGAAATTTGGATAGTAAATTAGGAGACAAATATTGTACGAAATGAGCTGACAATCGAACTCTGTTGATTGCATTTGAAGATGCCTACGAGTATATCCAGTAGTAATTCGCTTCGATACTTACATATATAATAAATATGTTTTCTGCGTTAGGTAATCGCTGTCAAGTTTCTCGATAATACGAAAGAAAATGAATAGAAATTACAAAAAGAGGAATAAGACTATAATAGGTCTAATCGTCAAACTAACGCGGTACTATCTATCTAAAAAATCAGATAAGTTTATAAAGTTTGATAAAATCTTTGGGTTCGTTGAACATCACATGCATGTATTTCTATACCGATTTGAATGCACTCAATAATTTGATTCCTAAACGGAGGTAAGTATTTCAATACGTGATTATATACGTGATACGCTATAGCGTACGATTATTATCAATCAAGCAAAATTGCTAAAGAAATAAATTAAAAATAAATTCCGAAAGTAAAAGGATCACTCATACTTATATACACCTTTCGTCGATGTGGATTATTTTCATGTCAACATGCTTTATTCTTTCACCATCAACATCAAACATTACATTGGTTTTTTATACACTACATAATAAATACTCACTAAATTCACAAACATTCAAACGTTTGTAATATTTGAAGCAAGAATCCTGGTACCTCGATTTCACGTGTTTTCCGACAATCAAGCTCATAATTCTCAGAAGCTATGAAGAAGATGGAAGAATTAAGAACATAATATAACAAAAGTACTCCCAACGCTCAAACGCTGGACGTTGGCGAAATTACGGTGACATTACCGAATGGAAACCAAAAAAAAAGTTGAAGTTGAATATGTCACAACGCCATTTTGACACACTAATCAGATGTTAAGAGTCGGCCATATTTGCCTTAAAACACTACTAAAGTAGGGTTCTCGGCTCTATAACTTTATAGAAGGCTTATAGCACGTTTTAGCGCTAAAATGCTGTTATGAATACCATTTTTCCTAAGACTTACTATAGCAAGTCTTTAGACATGCTATAACTTTTTATGAACAAGACCGTAAGTGTTTTGCTACAAAGCTCCAAAAGGTGGTTAAATCGCTTATTTATATTATAAACCTCCAGAATCTGAAAGTCAAATGTTGACAACTTAGGTACCTGAAAAGCCCTAAGCGAATTATGAAAACCTCCACTTAACGTCTGGCTATTCTTAAAATTATTAAAACTACAGTTACAAAAAATATAAAAAACAGTAGTAGCAACAATCTAACTTCAGAGATTGGACAACGACGAATCTCCAAAGTTATAGGGGTGCATTTAGACCGTTAGTGAAGGTTGTACAAGATGGAACACGCAATAAAGTGGGATCAATCGCACCGCTGTTTACACAGAAGACATATTGGCCGGCAGCGGACAGAGGGCCCACCGCGCCGCGCTAATCTGTTCCTATTGGTGGGAAAAGTCAACTTTCAACGTACAGCAATAATAGAATATACTTTATAGTCAAAATCAAAGAAGAGTAAAAATTGTGTTTGTAGGTGTAGGACTCTTTGCAGAGGGGTCTGGGAAAGTACTCTTAGTAGGTAGTCTTTGTGGTAGTAGCTTTTACCACCAAGCAGTAAAGGGCAAGGTGTGTTCCGGTTTGAAGGGCAATGTTTCCACTAAAATTACAAGGCACAGAGAGATTCATTTTTTCTTAAATAGTTTAATGAAAAGAGCCAGACGTACGTTTGATAGTAAATAATAGAGCTACGAAGCTATTTGAACATGTAGAGTCCAAATCACTGCGCTCTTTAACCGGTGATATACTTTACGTTTTATCCCTTAGCCGTGTAAAATCTCTGGAAATATAGCCCTTCAAATCGGAACACAATACCTAATGATTGCACATTACTGATTATTAGTTGAGCTACTGCCAAATGTGTGGTACTTCCTCAGGTAGACTCTACAAACACTCTTACCACTACAAAAGTTGGTTAGTTAAAAGTCCAGAATAAAAATCGAAGCAGCAGAATATAACCTACGAGACGACTGATAAATCCACTGCTAACCAAGAAACAGGCCTGATATCTGAAATGTACATGAACATTACTTTAATTTTGATTAATTTTGCTAGTAGAGAAATAAATCCAATTTTATTTTCAAATCAGTGAACGTGATGAAAACATTCCGATTTTTATAATTATGCGGACGAATCGTAGCACAGTTACGGCGTACATCAGCTACGTCGTAGAGCCTGCTACGTAACGTAGTGGAAACTAGACAAGGGTAACGGCAGGACACCAACAGATTTACGACTGTGTTGTATTTCATTGTTATAAAAGTTTCTTTTCAGTTTTTTTGCGGAAAATTCAGCAAAAATCCACAGAGAAAATTTATAGAAATGTAAAACAAGTTCCAAGTGTGATGTCATTCTACGTAAATAAATTATATTAAAACATTCGTTTTAATGAGGTCTTGCGTACGACAATAGTCCTACGACTTACTTGTCTCATCTTTGTATGGACTACAAATCAAATCATCAAAGTTGATTTTTGATAAATTATTATTTAGGATCTGAATTACTAAACCAGCAAAACTTTTTTTTATTTGTTTTACTCAGTTTTTACTTTGTGTGTTACTGTAAAATACAGTTTTATTAAACTCTTCGTACGAACTCACATAAAACTTTTATTTAATAGTCTTTAAAACGATTTCAGATAACATTCTATTAAATTAAATTCAATCTTGGGTGTCTTCAAATCAAGAATCATCAGTAAAATCAGGTGAAATAGTGGTCTACTGTAAACCTGCTACCAAACTGGAACACTTTGCCTGAGTGGCCATTCACTGATAACCGGTGTCTTCCTTCAAGTCGAAACTAAATCTAAATTTTCTAAGCACCATCACAGGCAGTATTGTTGCTAAATAACAGGGCAAATTTGGGTCAAATGCATTATTTCCGAGAAAAAGATACTAAATCACTGTAACGCATCACTAGCAAAATTAATTAGATTGACTCTAAGCGCAGTCGAAAGCATCATTCACGAATCAAAAGTCATGAGCAAACTAAATCACAGCCGTGTACAGCCAGAGACCCCGTGATAAATAGTCAACTACTTCTGTGACCGAGCATACGAAACATCCTATTACCTATGCTTTACTTATGCCTACACGATTTTATACCATGCCAATACGACATAAAGTACAGAATTTATACCCCAAAATTTGCCTCGAAAACCCTATTTATCTTACACTCCAAATGCCCCTGATGTTAACAGACCTTGAATACTTGAAATAACTTGAAGCAAGAGGCGTTCCAAATAGAACGCCGGTCCGAAGTCTACGGCCTAACTCAATTGTTAATGTGATTGCTATAACTGTCTCTTTCTTTCCGCTAAAAATTAAAGAGAGAGCAATTGTAAAGGATACAATTTCGATCGGCAGCTCAGACGCTGAAACAAACTAATTTTGAATTTCAACCAAAAGGGACGCCAATTGGACCCTCAAAGTCATCCCGAGTTTTCATAGCGTCAGCTTGACGGAACAAATTTTAACGGATACTTGATTATTATTAGACAGCGCTATGAATACGATCGGGAAGTAAATTTAAAATGAATGCCTTCGTAATTTTTGGTTGTTCTGTTTTTTTAGATCCAATTTTTTTTTTTTCAAATTCGAACAAAACTCATTTTTGTTTTATTATTTAGAGCTGCAGGATGAGTAAGACATGCGCTTGGTGTTTAGGAGCACGTTTTCTCATAACAACAGTTTCACGCAGCTATTTGAACATGAAGAGTCCAAATCACTTTTGCTCCGTAATTTCGCTGAAAACATAGGCCTTCTAACCATAACACATTGTCAAAATGTTTGTCTATTGATGTACGGTAGTAGATTAACCGGCAACAGTATGGTACTTCCCCAGGTGGGCTATGAGTCCTACCATACATAAATATAGGATATTGGTAGACAATTCACACACAACACCACCTTTCCCCAAACTAAGCAAAGCATGTATGATGGCGGCCAGATAGCTGGTATAATACTTATGTACTTTTGAATACCTACTTATTATACATAAGAACACCCAGACACAGTACAAATATTTGAATTCATTACACAAATATTTGCACCAGGTTTAACGAACCCACGACCCTCGCCTGCGCAGGCACCGTAACTACCCACTAAACTACGAGGCCAGTCAATATCTAAAATCAGTCAGTAAATATCTATAGAACTAGAACAGTTAAAAAAATTAGTGACATCCAGCAACATGACGACATTTGTAGGATAATAACCAAGAACTAGAGATATTTACATAATCTTATACCTTTAAACGAGCAATTCTTGTATATATATATATATATATATATACATATATATATATATAAAAAAAATGGCAATGCAATGGCAAGCAGGTGGACGCCAGTTTAAATGCACTTTTTTCTTCAGAGGACGGCTAATTGTTATTTAAACTGGCGTCCACCTGCTTTTGGCGTCCGCATACTGGACGCCACTTTTATAGCCATTGCCATTTACGTCCTATCGGTCCTGTCTAGCCGTAGGACAAATATCGATAGAAGCCAAAAAAACTCTAAAATGGATTCAATTATATATTAATAAGTTCGTGACGAAATCTCAGCGCAGGTGAGGCGCTGCTGTCGCGCGTATATTCACAGCCGTATAACTCGGAGATTTCCTGACTATGGATCCGCGTATTTGGCGTCCGCAACTGCGACGTTGCCAGCTCGCAACAATAGATCAAATAATATTTATCACGGACTGAAATCAAAAAAATAATATGCGCCGTAGGTGGCGTTGTACGCGTTGCGTATTATTAGAAGTCCGACTTTATTTACACTTTCAAAAAAGTTGCAAAAAATAAATGATGTGTTATTGGAATGTATTAGATGTAGATAGAAGATGAATTATCGAGGACTTCGTAGAAGAAAAATAATATCATATACGGACGCTCAATAGCTATATACGGACGTCCAATTGCCATTTTTTTTATTATTTAATAGGATTACACTTGACCACCATCTCGCCTGATGTTAAGTGACGATGCAATCTACAATGGAGCGTGCTTACCTAGAAGAAAACGATTCACTCTCGATTTGAAGACACCAGTATTGTAACCATAAGGGAAAACCCACTGAGGCAACGCATTCCACAACCTAGACGTTCTTGTCACAAACTTGTAGTCAAATCTCTTCGTTGGTGTTTTCAGAACATCAACCATGGAACGATGTCGCTTTTTTGAGATATGAGGAGTCTGATAGAAAAAAGGACAAGATGGTATTAGATCATGTAGATCAATTGCACATTCTCCGAAGTATAACCGGTATAAAACCGATAAGCTAGCAATTTTGCGGTGATGATCAAGACTTTGGATTCTTTTACGCACAAGAGTGTCATTGCCTATGAGCTTTTCGGCACGTCTCTCAATCGATTCCAAAGTCTCCAGCTGATGCTTAGCCGATCCATCCCAAAGGTGCGAACAGTACTCCATAGAGGAGCGAATCTGTGCTTTATTTAACGTGAGCAACTGTTCAGAATTGAATCTGTATGTCTATCTGAATGGTATCTTCGCATCTTTGAGATAATACCTAGTTTTTGGTGGCTAATTTAGCCGGAGACTCAATATACGTTTACTAAAATTGCGCGTCGACGATAAAGAGAAGAAATATACGGACGCTCAATAGCTATATACGGACGTCCAATTGCTATATACGGACGCTCAATAGATATATACGGACGTTCAATAGCTATATACGGACGTCGAATTACTATATACGGACGTCGAATTACTATATACGGACGCTCAATAGCTATATACGGACGTTCAATAGCTATACACGGACGTCGAATTAGTATATACGGACGCTCAATAGCTATATACGGACGTCCAATTGCTATAAACGGACGCTCAGTAGCTGTATACGGACGTCCAATTGCTATATATGGATGTCCAATTCAAATCCAGTGAGATATTTTCCCACCGGGGACGTCAAGAGAAGTTGTTTAAAAATATTTCTTCATACTGCCAGTACCTAATTCCCATTTGTCCCTCGTCATCTCTCATCATCATCAGCCGCAAGACGTCCACTGCTGAACATAGGCCTCCCCCCTAGATTTCCACAACAAACGGTCCTGCGCAACCTGCAACCAGCGGTTTCCAGCGACCTTTGTGAGGTCATCTGTCCATATAGTGGGAGTCCGTCCAACACTGCGTCTTCCGGTTCGTGGTCGCCACTCGAGAAACTTTCTTCCCCATTGGTTGTCAGTTTTGCGAGCGATGTAGCCAGCCCATTGCCACTTCAGCTTTCTTATTCTGAGCTATGTCGGCCACTTTCGTTCTTTTGCAAACATCCTCATTACGGATTATGTCGCGTAGAGAGACTCTAAACATAGCTCTCTACAAAGCTCGCTGTGTAACTTTGAACTTTGTGTTGAGGCCCACAGTTAAGGACCACGTCTCTCAAGTTCCACAAGCCATCACGGGCAACAAGCACTACTTAAATACTTTTGTCTTTAGAAATTAGGGTATTTTGGACTCAAAGATGGGCCGAAGTTTCGCGAACGCTGCCCATCCGAGTTGGATCCTTCGCTGGACCTCTTTGTCGAAGTTGGATCTACCTATTTAGATCTTTTGACCTAGGTAAACGTATTCGCCAATAACTTCGAGTGTTGTATTGCCAACAATAACCGGTACAGGTTTGAACAGTTTCGGAGATGTAACATCTCCCTGCCTCACGCCTTTCTGTAGCTGGATATGTTTTGTGCACTGATCCTGTAATCGGACAGACATTGTGGCTTTACTGTTATACACTTCAACGCTGGAAAAACTGAAGCACTGCCCAGGTTTCGATGAAATCGAAGGCTTTCTCATAGCCCATATACGCTACACATCATTATCTGCAGCCTGCCCATTGCCACTTCAACTTGCTAATTTTAAAAGCTATGACGATGACCTTCGCTCTTCTGCGGATTTCCTAGTTGCGGGTTTTGTCACGCAGTGAAATTCCAAGCATAGCTCTCTCCATTGCCCGTTGCGCAACTTTGAGTTTGCGTATGATGCCAATATGCAATAGTTGGTGACCACGTCTCAGTACCATATATCATCACTGGTAACACACACTGATTGTAAACTTTCGCCATGAGAGTTTGTGATATTTCTGGCGAGAAGATGTGATGCCAAACACTGCCCATCCGAGTTGGATTCGTCGGTTGACCTCTTTGTCAAAGTTTGATCTGCCTAACTGGATCATCTGACCTAGATAAGCGTAATGGTCGCCACTTTCGATACTGCCGTTTCAAACATGGACCGGTATGGTTGCAACATGGGCATTTGACATGATTTTGTGTCTTACCCATGTTCATTTTTAGCCCTACCTGTTGAGAGACAGTATTGAGGTCTCTGAGCACTCTGAGCTGACTCTGAGCCAAAGTCATAATGACTATTTCGTCGGCAAATCGAAGGTGGGTGATTATATGCCATTAATGTTGATAATGGTATCAACATTAATGGCAAATACATCACCCACCTTCCCACCTTAGGATGGATATGGATCCATTCTAGTTTAAAAGCTTAAAAATATCCTCCAATGGTGAACAGTTTCGGAGAGATAACGTCTCCCTGTCTCCCCTTTTTGCATTTGGATCGGATTTGTGCATTGGTCCTGAAGACGAATAGACATGGTGGCTTTGTTGTATAAACACTTCAACACTTCGATATACCTACGCTGTACATAGTAGCCGATTATACTCGTGGGTTTTCTGTATAATCTGCCGAAGTGTATGGATATGGTCTGTGGTACTCGTACTATAGTATTTTTAAGTAAGTAAATTTTACAAGTATTATATCAGCTATCTGGCCGCCATAGTACAAGCTTTGCTTAGTTTGGGGTCAGATGGTGTTGTGGTGAATTGTCTACCAATATTTTTGGAAACCGGCTTGTTTGGGTGGCTGAAAGTCGTCAAACCTACGTGCGAGACGATTCGTGATTACTTATAAACGTGGCTCAGAAGTGAGATGGGTATGTATTTCTTCAACAAAGTGATGTCACCTTTTTGTAGAAGAGCACCACCACACTTCAGCTCCACGCTTCTGGCGTGTTACTGTCAAGTATGACGGAGTAGAACAGCTTCTGAAGGACTTTTAGTAACCGTTTTCCACCCGCTCTCAGAAACTCAGCACCCGTTTGTTTCTACTAGGGATAAATGTGTGGAGAAAAATGGAATAATCCAGTATGGCCCAACACGATTAGCAGCAGTATTTATACCATACAGTAGCTCGTTGCCAAACATAACTGCTTCACATAGCGCCGTATTTTTATAATTAAAGTGGCCAGGCTATTGAACATCCGTATATAACTATTAGGTGTAAAAATCTCATAAAAAGGAGCTTAATTTTTTTTTATCTTATTAAGTAATTGTTTACTAAACTTTGTCAAAATCCATTGTTACTAATTAGTCACAAATGGACACTTACGTGGAAGTGTGACATACATTTATCATACAATTCATTCATCTGTGATCGTTCACAACAAGACGCCTTATAACAATTTCAATACCTTAATATTGTGAGAATAAATTTGTAGATAGATAATAATAAAGAATATAAAAATATCGGGCATCCGTACAACTATAGATCTTACGAAATTGAAGTAAAAGAAAGAGAAAGTAAATCTAAACTAGCTGGCAACGTCGCACTCACAAATGTTGTTCATCATGCAGACGTTAAATCCAATCTCGACAAAGAACATCCGTATATAACTATTAGGTGTAAAAATCTTACAAAAGGAGCTTAATTTTTTTTATCTTATTAAGTAATTGTTTACTAAACTTTGTCAAAATCCATTGTTACTAATTAGTCACAAATGGACACTTACGTGGAAGTGTGACATACATTTATCATACAATTCATTCATCTGTGATCGTTCACAACAAGACGCCTTATAACACTTCGGGATGGATCAATACCTTAATATTGTGAGAATAAATTTGTAGATAGATAATAATAAAGAATATAAAATATCGGGCATCCGTACAACTATAGATCTTACGAAATTGAAGTAAAGAAAAGAGAAAGTAAATCTAAACTAGCTGGCAACGAGACGTTCATCCTATGCAGACGTTAAATAGTCGATGGCATGGTGGTTGGTAAATCAAGATCAATATATCCAGGACGTTTATAATTAATGACCATGGTTCGGGGTTCAAAAATGTTGCGGCATGAACGTAAGAGGAATATCGCGAAAAATAAAATTATCAGAAAACGTTGTATCCCACGGAGCTGGAAATCGAAAAACTAAGCAATATTCATTAAGAGATGTTAAAATAAGCAAGAGGAACCGGAGGACGTCGTAATGATGCACGACGTGCATGACGCCAAAAATATTGTAGGATGTAAATATATATATATATATATATGTATATATATTTAAATCGCCGAAGACTTGTTGCGTCTTTTCAAAATCGAACCCTATGGCGTCCACCATTTCCAATGACTTTTTAATTGTTATTCGTGCGAATATAGTTACATTGCTGTCATGTGAATTCTATTGTCGACGAGAAATTTTGCTTAGGTACGAAAATTAGATATTCAATTTGAAATAATTCTCACTGGTTTTTTGCGTCCGTTCTCGATGGAAATCATGTGACACATTGTATATTTTGTATTCGTTTCATGCATTTAATCGTTTTCCTAATTCCATCAAAATGTATGGATATATTGATACCGTATATTGTACTGTATTAATTCCATGTATTCTACTAATTAAATGACTCCTTACTATATTTGAGATTATATCGGTACCGTATATTTATTTTTGGATGTACCCCATAAACTGTTATGTTTGTTGCTTCTTTCTAACCTTATGTTATATAGATACATACATACTTATATAGGTACTTATATAATAGATCCCAATAAATTCATTGCGTGGCGTGGTCTATGTCTACCCCAATGGGGACAGGAGTGACGATTATGTATACATGCACATACATATTATCACGCCTCTTTCCCATTGGGAGGCAGAGACTATTTCCTCCACTTGCTACGATCCTGACATACTTCTCTCGCTTTATCAACTTTCATCACATTCTTCATACATGCTCGTCGGTTGTGGGTGCTTTTAACCTGGCCTTTAAGCAGAACAACGACAATTTGTTCCTTAAATGTACGCCTTGGCCGACCCCTTCTGGCTTGACCACTCACACTCGCCTTACTAATCTCCTTAGTCAATTTCCTATGTATGAATAGACAATCATCTCTTTTTATGAAGTCGATTAAAATACCTATTTATATTACTTGGATTACATAATAGACATTAAAACAAGTTTTCCCTAGGTATATGACATAGATTAATTAAATTTTAAATTAGAATTAGCTAAGTCCGTTAGGCTAATTAAAGAATATTAAGGATATAATATTTTGGTTTATGAAACTCTCTCACATAAATAAAATGCTCCCACATTTATTATGTGAGCGGGTTTCTTCTGAATTTAAGTATGAACATAAAATATTTTTTTTTTTCGATATTAAATTAATTCGATATGTATTTAAATTTTATTGTTTACAAATCAAGTAGGTACAATAATAAACCCATTGGCATAATAATCAAAGTGTCGGACAAATCAAATACACCGAAATCGGAACATAAAAGTAATTTAAGAAATTATCAATTTTCAGAATGAACAGTTGAGAGACTAATTTACTGTCTTATTGACTATAATTAACTTGTGTATGTAAGCAATACTAGTTTTCAACCGTGGTTCTGCCACGCGACACGCCAATAAAATTAACAAATTTAAATTCGTTCAGCCGTTTAGGCGTTAAGGGGGACTCTCATGGTTTTGCAGTAACTATCCTGAACAGAAAAAGTACGACAAATTATTGTATAATAAATTTATATATTATCTATTGTTTGCGCAAAACTATATTTTATCAAAGGAAAATATGAATAAATAATAGTTTTATGACATAAATAACTTTTCTTTGAAAAACATAATATGAGTTTTTTATTGAGCCATTTAATTAACGTTTTTCTGAGTTCAAATACTGTTTTCAATTATTGTTAAACAATAGATAATATATTAATTTACTATACAATAATTTGTCGTACTTTTTCTGTTCAGGATAGTAATTGGAAAACTCAGTTTGTATGGAAACGTGACCACGAGAGTAAGAGGGACTCTCGTCAAGAAGATGCTTAGAAAATTATTAACCTGAATAATCACATATCAGACATACCTATCAGTACGATTTCTCAAAATAAAACGCCCTTTAAGCGTAAAAAAAACGCTTAATTTCTTTTACCGTACCTATCAAAAAAAATAAAATAAATCAGTCCAAAATAAAAATTACACAACAATAATCTTATTTACACATAAAAAACAAACCCATTGAGGTAGGCTTTCACGTCACTAAATATTAAACATAATTATTAAGTAACGAATCAGTCATAAGCTAAACAGCTGTTGCTTTTATCGTTATTAATACTTAGGCTCTATATAGTTATAAGTATTTTAAAAGATGAGACACAATATCTTATCTTATACCTTTAAACGAGCAATTCTTGTAGGTATATAGGTATATATACGAGGGGTGATCCAAAAGTAATGATAATCAGTTATTTCTAGTGCACACAAAAATACAAAAAATTACAGTCACTTGCTCAATTACCCACTAGTTCAGGAAAAAAATCATATAAATAGGCCACGATTCCCGGGAGCTACATTCATTTGAATACGGACTGTCAAGGAGTGAACATCAAAATGGAAAACACGAAATCAGAGCTGTCATTAAATACCTCTGCTTGAAAAAAATGTCTACCAAAGACATACACAGCGACTTGGTGGAAACATTGGGGACTGTTCTCCTCCATATTCCACAGTTGCACGCTGGGCTAAGGAGTTTAAGCTGGGAAGAACATCGACGGAAGACGAACACCGCGAAGGGCGCCCATCGACGTCCCTCACTGGAGAAAATGTGAAAAAGTTGAAGAAGTTGTATTGGAAGATCGAAGAGTGACTATCAGGCATGTAGCTGAGGTCACAGGGATCTCATATGGCAGCATTCAAAGAATCCTTGTGAACGAATTGCATATGAGAAAGGTCTCCGCGCGTTGGGTACCGAAAATGTTAAACGACGAGCAAAAGAAGAAACGAGCCGACATGTCAAGAGCAAATCTCGAAAAGTTCCAGGCAGACAAGGATAATTTTTTGTCACGTTTTGTGACCATGGACGAAACCTGGATCCACCATTTTGATCCTGAAACAAAACAACAATCGATGACATGGAAACGATCCGATGAACCGACGCCAAAGAAATTCAAAGTGCCAAGCTCAGCAGGGAAGGTTATGGCGTCTGTTTTTTGGGACGCTGAAGGAATAATCATGGCGGACTACTTGGAAAAGGGGGCCACTATTACAGGCTCCTACTATGCAGAACAAATAAGAAGATTGCGGGAGGCTATTAAGGAGAAAAGGCGAGGCAAACTGCGGGCTGGAGTGCTGTTCCATCAAGACAACGCACCGGTTCACAAAGCTGCAATTGCCATGGCTGCCATTCAGGAAGCGGGCTTTGAGCTGGTGGAACACCCCCCCTATTCACCAGATCTAGCCCCAGTGACTTCTATCTCTTTCCACGACTCAAGGAACACCTCCGGGGCAAGAAATTTGACGATGATAGCGACGTGATGGCCGCGGTTGAGGACTTTTGAGAGTCAAGATAAAGATTTTTTTCTAAGGGAATTTTAGGTTTAGAAAAGAGATGGACTAAATGTATAGACTTGCTAGGAGACTATGTTGAGAAATAAATTTAGTTTTTGATTTTATTCATTGTGTTTATTATTGATTATCATTACTTTTGGATCACCCCTCGTATATATAGAATCTGAATCCCGGAAACGGCTCGAACGATTTTCATTAAATTATGTATACAGAGTGTTTCGGGGACGATAAATCGATCTAGCTAGGTTTTATTTTTTTAAAACATCATTTTATTCGCATTTTAGGCAATAAAAACTCCTACAATGTCATTAGAATACGATAACTTATTTCGCCACTGTTCTTTAAGTCTAAATGGCTCAGATGGAATATGCTCGCCCTCGGAGTCAACAGGCCCCGGTTGGAATCCTGATGGTTACACTCGGGTCTTTTCTTTTTGTTCAAAACAAAATAAAATATAATAAAAACTAAAACGTTACAAAATATGTATTTGGTGAGATTATGCTTAAATTAAATCAGATACAAGCTACTGTCTCTGGCACATTTAGTCCAAAAATACAAAGAATCTGGTCTTGAAGATTAGATGAGTTATTAAATAAGATATCATTATAAACATCCAAAAGTGTCCGAGTCGTCGACTTTGGTCGAGTCCCGCCCTCTTCGAGAGTTTTAGTGTGTTTATCAGGATAGGTACCTGAATTACAAACTATACCTACCAGTTTTCTGACTTCAGGAAATAATAAATAAAATACTACGATTATGCTAAAATAAATGACTAGGTTTCATGTAACCACCCGGCAAGAATGACAGAAATGATATTGATAGAGAGCTAAGACTAAACGACAAATTTTGAATGAACAATTACCAGGTCTATTTCTTAGTGTAAGTGTTTTGTACAAATACTTTTATTTTGAGCCAATCTTTATTATGCAGTAGGTCTCGGTGCTTTTCTTTAAGAGCCTCACATTCATGTCTTTTACATTCTGTGTACTAAATATCGGGAATTTGTCAATAAACAAAAAAATACAAATTATTCATCTAAATTTATTTTATCGCCTTCAAAGTAGGCCCCATCGCTTGCAATACAACATCTCCAACGCTTCACCCAGTCTTCCATACATTTTTCACAGGCTATTTGCGGTATGGCCTTTAGCTCATTCAGCGAATTTTCTTTTATGGCTTCTATCGACTCTAAGCGTTTTCCTCGAAGTGGTAATTTTAACTTGGGAAATAAAAAAAAGTCAGACATAGCCATATCAGGTGAATACGGTGCTTGGTCGAGAACTTTTGTTGAATTTTTCGCTAAAAACTCTTTCACTATAATGGCTGTGTGTGATGGTGCAGCATACATGAGCTGTGTTGCCACAAATCTGGACGTTTTCGGCGGATACTCTCACGCAAACGCTTCATGACGCCTAAATAATATTCTTTATTCACTGTTTCTCCCTCTGGAAGGAATTCGGAGTGAACCACACCACGGTAGTCAAAAAAAAACTGTCAGCATCACCTTGATTTTGGAGTGACTTTGCCGCTTTTTTTGGGTTTCAGCTCGTGTTCCAGACGTCATTCTGAATATTATACGTTTCATAAAGGTCGGATCCGTAGAAACTGGGAAACCATGTCTTCAGCGACATGCTTTCGCTGCGCTTTTGAACAAAATTGAGCTCTTTTGGAACTAGTTGAGCGGCGACGCGTTTCATGCCTAAAATGTCAATGAGATTGTTGTGGACGGACTTAAAGATATGTTCACCTCACTAGCCAGCTCTTTCAGACTCATACGTCGATTTTCGAGCACTAGCTTCTTGATTCTGTCGATATTTCCTTTGGTCGTAGCGGTTGAAGGTCTACCAGAACGAGGCAAGTCTACTACTACTTCTCGGCCTTCTTTAAAAGCCTTATACCATTCATAAGCCCTTGTTTTCGATATACACCATTCGCCGTAGGTATTTCGCAACATTTTTAGTTATTTACCACATGAAATATCATTCGAAACACAAAATTTAAGGCACACTCTTTTTTCAACAATATTTTCCATTGTAAAAATTGCCGAAAACTCAAAACTATGGACAACATAAAGCGTAGTTTAAAACAAATTAAATGACAGATCCCGCTCAAACTTTGCGCGCTAAATCAGTACAGTGCCAACAACATGCAGTAAAAAATTAGAACGACCTGTTTTACACGGGACTTTTTATTGACATATTCCCGATACTTTTACACAGAGTAGTAGGTGGTTGTTTGTTTTTACATGATGTTTAAAAAAGACAGAGCACACTTTTTTGTTCTGCAGTCCATGGTATCAGGGTCCTCTTTTTGCCTTTCTTGACGTGATGATCAGACTCCAAAGTATTTGTTTGAAGACCAGATGGTCATGGCTGAGGTGGTTGGGATGGTGATCGCAGTAGTCGTGACGTATTTTCGTCTGTTATATCCTGCGCTCGCAAAAAACATTCATTATTATTGTGAACTTGTGTTACAATTAAATACTGTCCTCTTTATGTATAAAACAAATAAACAGGATTATTCATAATAGATAATAACGATAATTTAAATTCACAAACTAAGTAGGTATAAATTAAAACTTACTAGGTACTTACCTAATCATGATTTTTAATATACTTAATGGAATACTTACTTGCTAATGAGAGTATCCTGGCACTTCTTTTCATGGTGCCTGTTATTTTACTTCCACTATACAATATTTATACCACAAGCGTTATTACGTCCGCGCTGGCCGTCAAATAATAGAGGTTTAAACATTAACATGCCGCTTGCAAATCGTGTGCGAACTCCGCCCCCTCACCTCTGTCACCCCGACGTCTCCTCTGGGGCAAAGTCGTTTTGTGTGACGCAATAAAATCACACATTACAATTGATAAAAACTTGTATTATATACAGAAGCCACATTATCGGCGTGTTATACGTAAACGAAATATCGAATATACGCCACTAATATACGGCGCACAGGAGCGCCATCCAAAATTCGAGCGCCAAACAGCGGAACTATGAAATACGCCGAAAAGCACTCCGGTGACAAAACAACGTCCATGCCAATATTTCACCCAGCCATTGTACTAACCGTTGCACTACTTCTGGCTGAATTTGAGAGATGGTCAATCTTGCGTCCGTATACAGGATGCAACAAGTCGGTCGGACGCAACATCATCGGTAAAAACCGCCATGTAGGACGTAATATCAACTCCGGGGTGTAAATATATATATATATATATATATATATATATATATATATATATATATATATATATATATATATATATATATATATATATATATATATATATATATATATATATATATATATATATGTACCTATATATATATATAGAATCTGAATCTCGGAAACGGCTCGAACGATTTTCAGGAAATTATGTATACAGGGGGTTTTGGGGACGATAAATCGATCTAGCTAGGTTTTATTTTTTAAAAACAACATTTTATGCGTGTTTTTAGATAATGAAAAACTCCTACAATGTCATTAGAATACGACAACTTATTTCGCAACCGTCCGTTAAGTCTAAATGGCTCAGACGGAATATGCTCGCCCTAGGAGACAACAGGCCCCGGTTCGAATCCTGGTGGTTACACTCAGGACTTTTTGTTCTTTTTTTTGCTCGCCCTCGGAGTCAACAGGCTCCGGTTCGAATCCTGGTGGTCCTTTTCTTTTTTTTTTCTGAGAAAATCTTATACTTAGCGCCTTTTAGTAGGTCTAAGTAATTCGTACCTGCCTAAATATCATTTAAAAAAACCGAGCAAAGCTCGGTCAACCAGGTACTATAGAACTTAAACGCTGTAATGGACTAATGTGGACTGAAAATCGTAATTTGATAAACCAATCTTTTGACTTTCTTGAGCCATGAAACTTTCTTCATCAAATTTTTAATGAGCGTGCTGGAGAAAACATCAAACAAACATGTACATTAATTTGGAAGAGTCATTATTATTATTGGAAATGTGAACATATTTTAGGAATAAGGTATTTTGTACACGAGTTAGATTAATGGGATTCGCGAGGATTTTCGTATTACTCATTGACTGAGTTTATTTCTTTGAGTGTATTCATTGAATCGTTTGTAGATTCATTTATTAGATTTTTTACTTATTTACTTAGTTATTATAAGCTTTTTGTCACGTGATGGTCCTAGCTTTGCCCCGAAGAAAAAAAGGCATCAAACAGGTCTTGACTACTGTCAACAATGGCTATAGACACCGGCGTGTAATATATTACCCAAAAACTTGGTTGATGACGACAACAAACAAACTTATAGTTGCGTCTTGGGTTTTGGCGGGAAAATTTTTTTTTCGTGTTTTTATTTGGGAAGGTATACCGATAAATTTGTGTTTAATGGCGTCTACTTGAACTGGTCTTTATTTTGATATAACCCACATTAAAATTAGAGTTCATTTACATAGAAAAATCGTAAAATTAAAAAATAACAAAAATCAAAATTGTTGGCGGGAAAATGGTCCCGAAGTATTGAAAAAAAAAAATTGTGCAATCGAATACAGTTTTTTTGGTGTTTCGAGTTTGTTATTTTGTATACAACACATTTAGCCCATAAAACCACTGTCTCCTTTATAAATTATTAAAGTTATAGTTGTTAGACTACTTGAGAAATCGCATTTTTTTTTACTCAAGTGTCAAAAATGTTAGTTTACATTTTAAGTACATTAATTATAAATAAATGATACCACTAGAAGCGTCTTGAAACGCTCTAAAGAGTAAATGGCTCAAACGGGTAAAAGTAAGGCGCCACTTCATATGCCGAAACATAAACACCGCACTTATGTAACCTGACACCCGTTTTCCCGCCAAATTTGTAAACGCGAAGAGCGGGCAGTGTATCAAGCGGTTATTATACTACTAGCGATCCGTGATTTCGGCCACGTATTTTCTGATCTTATTAATTTATTTAATATTCGGGATAAAAAAATGTGTTATTCCAGACCATCATCTATCTATGTACCAAACTGCGTCCAAATCCCTTTAGTAGTTTTGTTTTTTTGAGAGAGTAACAAACACATATCGTTATATATTCCATACCGTCGTAATGCAAACGTTGACTAAATCTCAATTAATTATTTATCTTCCAGTTCGTCCCACGTCACCAAACGTCACCAATATTATGTATACCGAAAATTTAATTATTTTTTTAAATAAAAAGTGACGAGATGAGCAAGACATGTGCCTGATGGTAAGCAACATGCCTGCCACATAACAGCACAGTGAAACGCAGCTAATGGAGCATGAAGAGACCAAAACATTACCTAGCACTACACTGCGCTCGTCACCCAGAGATCCAAAATGTTATATCTCTAAGCCCTGTAATTTCTCTGGAAACATTGCCCTTTAAAACGGAACACAGTAATGTTTGCACATTACTGCTTGGCGGTAAAATAACTGGCAAAGGTGTGGTACTTCCCCAGGCGGACTCTGCCAAGAGTCCTACCTCTACAGAATCATTAGGTGCTTAGGTTTTTGAGGTTAGGAATTTTAGGGAGCGTGGCTTTCTAGGCACGCGCCAAAAGAGTAAACAAAACTATTAAACTAAACTAGTAAACTAAAAAGTAAGCCTTGCGTACATCTGTGTCTCATGTGAGAACTGCATAATATCCATCTTGTCACAAAAATGTGCCCTAATTGAAATTTACACAAATTATGAAGCAGTTTTATTTATATGTGCCGGCATTGACACAAACTGTGACTCTAGATTTAGTTTCTGTTATTTTTAAAGTGACGAGACGAATAACACTTGGCCATGATAGTAAGCAAAACGCCTAATCATTACAGTAATTTTTTGCAGTTATATAAACATGAAACATCCAAGTTACTGCCTAGCAATCCACTGGTAATATCCACACATAGGTGATACATGATTTGTTTTTTTTTTCCTTGTTATTTATCTGGAAATACTGCGCTCAATAAGTTTATAGGTAGTTTTAGTTATGTTGCGCTATCGTACTCTTAAGTTTTCATAACAAGGACCAAATATTTTATGCTAGTAAGTTATGCGTATATTAATGCAGACCAATATGTCAACATTATGAATAGAGAAGTAAAAGAAAATAATTTATTGGAGTTGTTTGTGGTTTCATGTCTGAAATCTAAGTTTCCATCTGTTTACTTCGCAAAATTGTCGATTGTGTACAAATATTGATATAGGAAGATTACCAATTCAATCATTCATTAGTTTATATTTAAATAAAACTATTTTTTACAAAAAATTTACCGACTTCAACACCACAAATAGGCACTCAAAAGCGAAAAATAATTTAATATAGATAATTATTATAACCGCTACTCACTCATCCATATGAAGTCGGTGCCAGTCTAGTTAAAAAGCTTGTAGATATACTATGTACGAGGTAGTAAGTAGGCATAGGTAAGTAGTATCTATCTACTACCTGTTAGACTTGGCTGGCACCGACTTCATATAGATGAGTGAGTAGCGGTTATAATAATTACCTATTTTAAATTATTTTTCGCTTTTGAGTGCCTATTTGTGGTGTTGAAGTCGGTTTAATTTTTTGTAAAAAATAGTTTATTTTACCCTTTTTAGTGCTAAACAAGTTTTCACTAATGCATTTACACGATTTCGTGTTGAGACCTCAATACATGAATTAAACCCAAACACTGGGTAGTTCCTGTAAGCCGTTAAGAAATTCCCTTGACTGTCCTTTATCTTCAAGAGAAGTGTTGAGCGTCCACCGGCTAGATGGGTCGATGACATTCGAACAGTCGCGGGTCATGCATGGATGAGACTGGCAAAGGATCGAGACAAGTGGCGTACACGAAGAGAGGCCTATGCTCAGCAGTGGGCGATAACGGGCTGAAGAAGAAGAAGAAGTCCTTGATCTTCATCATCAGACCACTAATGACAGTCACAACCCATCTATGTAAAAAGTTCTCATCAATACAAATTCATCGAGGTCAAACACAAGGTAACTACTATGTACCGTCGAGGAGTTTCCTCAACCGTCTTCCTGCTCCCTCATCAGATCGACTCCAGACCATCTTTAAATTATATTGCTTTAAAATGCTCAAGCAAAAACTAACTAGAACGCACTAGTCATCTTTACAATTTTCGAAAGTTATCCTCGATTTCTCTAGGATACCATCATCAGATCCTGGTTTCCTTATCATAGTACCACCCTGGGAATATCTCTTTTACAACAAAAAAAGAATCATCAAAATCGGTTCATAAATGACGAAGTTATCCGCGAACACACATAAAAAAAAACATACATACATACGGTCGAATTGAGAAACCTCCTTTTTTGAAGTCGGTTAAAAAGAATGAAAGGTCGTCACGCATTTTTTGCTGTTGTACCTATTTATAAGACATTTGTTCATTTTATTACGCTGTTAACATAATATTCACTATTTTTATGCTAATAACTAACCTTCTGGTTAGGTACTCGTCTCGTCACATTATCTTAAAAACAAGAAAGTAACTTGGGCACGACTGATTTACAAAAATATTGGCTTCAGATAAAATACTCCTACAAAACATAATCACTTCATTATTTCTTTATTTTGACTCATATCGTGGATAAATCGATGAAGACGTAACAAAATTTCCGACGCAGACTGTAACTTTTAGTGGACTTAAAATATAACATCCCTAAATTTTATGAAGAACAATAAATTACAGCTTTAAGTTTTCTGAGACCCGCTGAAAATGTTCGCAATGAGTAATAACAGAACACGACACTATCAGAAGGCGGAACGACCAAGTGACGTATCATTTATAACACAACATACGTCAGTTTATTACGTCAACAAGATGAGCTTGCACTGGGTTACGCAGAGATACCTCTGACAAAGTAGTGGAGGCCTAACTTTAACACATGTTTGTTTGTCCTTTTTCCTACTAATATTATAATTGTCAAAAGGCTTTGAGTAAAGTTTTGAATTTCCGCTGAGTTTTTCACCGTTAAATGGCTTTAACGGTGAAATATCGTGAAGAAATCGACTGGCGTGGTGATGCTGATCTCGTACATCTTTACTTAGAAAAATAATCAGAGATGTAGGTGGCATTTAAGCCGACATCATCACGATTGTGAAACCAAACACTCTCTTCCCTAAGCTATCACATATTAGCCATATATTTTGAATCTGTCCAAAAATTGTAGCTAACAGTTTTGCTCCACTTTGGTCATACGTTCAGCCTTATAGTCGGTTGCCGGTTTCATTGTTCTCCGAACGACGAAATCTATAACTTTTGATAGATAATTTAGATATTATAGTGAATAAGTACTTTCTAGGTTAGTATGTGTCATTTTTAACCGTGCCGAACTTACCCCCAAGCGAGTTGGTGGTAAAACTGAAAAATGTGCTACAAAAAACATCGTTTTCCCTAGGTCTCTCTAAAACAGTATTTTTAGTAAGTAGTAATACCGGCAAAACATGGTTTGTAAGAATCTTGGTTAAATTTGGTTTTATTTTTATGGACTACTGTTAACTGTAAAACTTACCACCATAACTTAAATTTACATTTAGTTTGAAAAAATCAAAGAGCAAAATTATACTACAAATTGCAGCGGATGTATCCTGCCCGCAAAGCCTCCCTAATCTCTACGTAGAGAGCACCAGTAAATTGGCATTTAGCTGTGTTATATCTAATCCCGCACTAGAGGTGTAGCGATAATTGTCATAAGTGCTGTTAATTGAGCTGTATGCCAACACGTTAGGGTTTAAAATCATTGTATGTTATGATTTGGCTAACTCTACTGATAGTGACAAATATGTACCATTAAACTGGACGTTTGGGTATTTATCTCTATTTAGATGGTTCTCATTAGCCTCTGTCAGAAGCTGGTTTATATTCTCGAAGCAGTACCCGCAGTTGTAAGAGCTACTTTAGCAATAATCTTTATTTTAATTGTGTTTTACTTTTTCGAACAGTTAGGGGTTACAATTTCTTACATGAATTCAAGATCCCGAATAAAATATTGAAATTGCCATATATTCATCTGGGGGTCTATGAAAATGTGTATTTTTTTTATATTAAGATCAATTGGAATCCTTTTGTGTGTTCCTAATGCACGTCAGAAAAACTGATCTTTTGATGACACTGATTATGCAAAGTTTTTAACGAAATGGATTTTGCTAACAACTTTGCAGAATAAGTATATTAGCAGGTACTCTAGTTTGAAATAACTTATAAAATATTACCATTATTATTTGTTTCGGAATATGTGTCCTCATAAAACACATTGTATCTGTTCAATAATACTACTTATTAATAATAATATCAACGTTAGTGTTAGTGTTGATTTCTCAATCCCATCGAACGAACTGTTCGAAACTGACTGAAATTTAAATTTAAAATATAGCTAAATTTAAGTCAAAAACAGCAATTAGCCGATTTCTTACCAAAAGAAATACAGATTTTCTATAGAAAGTACGTTTCACTGTCAAATATATTTATTCCACGTAAGTTCAAGTTAACTGAGACATAACGACAAACTATTCGTTTTAGGTATATTTTATGACTCCCAGTAAGTCACTTTTATGCGACTTTACGCGTGGCAAAGAACGCCTCTTGAAAATAAACGTCGTCGAAACTTTAAAGGACCAAAACGAAGAACGTCCTCCATTTGCAGTAGAAAATTGGGAAACTAACCGACACAATTTTGACTACAAACTAAAGACACAAGCTTGAATATTTCGTGCGGCTTGTTGTACGTCCGTCCGACATTATAGTTTGCTGTCAAACTGCGTTTACTTAGAATTTAAGGGCGTGTGGGCCGTAATTTTGAATTTTTAAAACAACTTTAAGACCTTTAAAATAGTGTATTAAACTCTGAAAAAAATATATGTAATAGTTAAGGATCTAATCTAGTGCAATTCGCAGTCAGTAACACGATTTAATGAATTTTACTTGATACAAAAAAATCCCAAAGTTACCCCTTTTCAAAAACTTTTTTCAAGTTTATGACTAAACTAATCAATTTTTTTACTAAATTCTTGTACTCAACGAAAGCCACTAAAAAGTTATAGATGCATTCGCAGAGTTTGACTTGATAAAAAAGTATCAGTTATTTACTATGTTTTAATATCTACCATATACAGCGTGGCGCTTTGGTGCCGACATTAAATGAAACCACATATCACATATCATATTTTCAGACATTCTGTAAAATTAAATTTCATGTATCGTTTTTATTTACTGAGTTATTCGCAATTTTCAAAACACCAAATCAGAGCAACCTGTATCTAAAAATTTGAGTCAGAGGTAATTAGGTCGCAGGCCACATATCCACGCGTTTCATGAATGAAAATCAGGCGAAAGGTAAATACAATAAAATGAGACAGGTAGTCATACAACATGCAAAACACGCGTTTGTGTGCGAATGAAATGGAGCCGGAAACGAAAAAATGACTGTAGGTACTCCTCTAATGTTAGTCTTTTGTCTTTTTCTTTTAAACTCCACTAGTTTTGTGCTAGTGCTAGCCGGGCTGCGAAGTTGTCAAGTCCTTGACACATTTCTCGCGCGCTATAACTTTACTGTAAATCCCTTAACTAGGTAATTTAATTATTCGCGAAAAATACGCTTAAGTACGTGTCCTACGTGTTATTTTTTTGTTGTTTATTTAGTGTAAGTTATTTTGATTCAGTGTCAAAGCGATAACGACGACTTGTTGTTACTTTTTGTGTTGTGAGTGTTTATTTAAGTAAAGATGTCGAACACACAGTATTACACTGCTGCTGAGTATGCTGACATGATTTTACTTTACGGAGAAGCCCATCAAAATGCCGCACTTGCGATAAGAATGTAGGTATCGCGAAAGATATGGGAATACTAGGCGATGCCCTACAAATCCCACGGCAAGCGTCCGTTCAAACATTGAACGCCGTTTAAGAGTTTGTGTTCGCGAAGGTGGTGGTCACGTTGAGCATTTAAAAATTTAGACCAAAACAGTGTGGCTCTGTTAGTTATGCGCCTACGATTTCAAAGAAGCCGCCGCGCCGCGCCGCTCGTCAAGCGAGCGAGCGCGCGCGTAGCTATGGAAACGAAGCGTTGCCGCTCCACAACGCTGCGACACAGACGAGAAATAGTTACTACGGCTTCGAGTCGGAAAGCTGTAAGTACCTACGTACTAATGTTTATTGCGCATTACGCCATAAGTACTTAGGTGATTTAGCTATTATGCGATAGATAATTTAACTTAAAACAATAAGTATCTGATTTTGATTTTGACAATGATGAATTTATCTGAAAGAGTTCATTGATCAAGGGTTTACTGGTTAAATTTTCTACGAAATTAAAATCGATTCGTGGGAAGATGTTTTAGTTTTACTTTTAAAGAATATTGTAGGTACCTCTACTAGTTCAGCAGCTTTCACGCTAGGTAATATTTTTTGTTGGTACGAGTACCTACTAAGTGGCCTTGAAGTAACGGCTGGTCTAGCCGGGAGGACGGTGATTGCCGATCCGGCGCGCCGCGTTCAAATCCCACGCGCACCAGTCTTTTCGAAGTCATGTGCGTAATGCTAGTAGCTTAAAAACGATGAAGGAAAACATCGTGAGAAAACCGACATGTACCTACCTAGAATCTTTCGAGGTCACGTGCCAATAATGGAAAGTGCCATCTACCAACTGGCACTTTGCCAGGGTGGTGGATTATGGCTTTAACTCTTCTTGCGAGAGAAGGCCCCGAGTCCCAGCAGTGGGAACATTTGATGGGCTGTTTATGCGAATTATCCTTGATTCTGACAACACGTACCTATCTTACTCGTATTACCTACTACAAAGCAATCATTTTGTAATGTTTCACCAAATTTACAATAGACACCTAGGGCTGTGAATTGAATTCTAGCGTCATGTTCGGAAATGATAAGAATTCTTCGGGTAAACTCGGGACCATGGCCATTGGCTATCTAGAAATGCGTTAGCATTTCCCACTGGCTGATGTATTTTCTAGATGGTAATGGCCAGGCCCTCCGGTTTCACCCGCGCAGTTTCCAAAGTTAGCTATCAAATACTGAGTTATAAGTTTTCACTTCTATCGGCAGTTCCTATGACTGCCAATATTTTTTGTTTATCTCTTATCTTTATCATATGGTAGGTATTCGATTTATTAGTGATGAACAGGTATTGAAGCTTTTGTCGTGACGTACCTACTTGACCGTTCAGAATTATCGCGCCTTTGTACCTACCCCTCTCGGCCCGCGCGGCGGCGGCACCTACTGAGGTAGGTACGCTGCAACGCCGCGCGCGCCGCTTGGAGATACCTACCTATCTGCAAGCGGCGCGCAGCGCGGGGGTTTTGCGACGTTGCCAGATTTACGTTTGCGTAACGATGTGTACGAAAGTAAATCACGCACACAACTGACGTCGTTGAATGAATCTAGTGCAAAGGGTGATTTTGATTCGAGTGCTTGATACAATGATTTAGTTTGTTAGAAAATATATTTTTTTAAATAAGCGAATTTATTTTTCTCACATCGTTTGTATGATTACTGGTCAGTAACCCTACCTGTGTGTTCATTTAATGTCGACACCAAAGCGCCACGCTGTATAAGTATCCCCGTATAGTTAGAAATTATAAAATTGCTGGAACAAACGTTTATCGACTCCATTTCAAGTGTCTAGATACAAAGTTTCATGGTTTTATCTTCAATAATATTGAACTTCCAGACTTTCACCCCCAATTCCACCCCCGTAGGTACTACAGTTCGAAACTACAAAACTGCTAAAACATACATTTTATGGTTTCGTGTTAAATATCTAGACGTAAAGTTTCATAGTTCTTCAACAATGACGAAGTTTTCCATATAAACTTTCATCCCTTATTTTAACCCTTTCAACCCTTTTTTCGGAACAAAAAGTAGCCTATGTCCTTTCTCGGGATCTATTCTATCTATGTATCAAATTTCATCAAAATCTGTTGGTTGGTTTAGGCGGTAAAGACGGACAGACAGACAGACAGACAGACAGACAGACAGACAGACAGAGTTACTTTCGCATTTATAATATTAGTATGGATTAACTGACCTGGCGATATACCTACTTATTTTTTTCGTCAACATTCTAAATCTTCTGCTTTACATACCTTGTCCCGACATTAACGAATACATACATAAAACAATTTTTATATACCTCTAGAGGTAAATTATATTACTATAAGGTCGAATTTCGATCACTTGTCCATAATTCTGTTTTTATTTGTTTCCTATGTCGTCACGGTTATGTGGTAAATTGCACAATCAGATTGTTCTAAATTGGTGTACGAAGGAAATCGACGCGACGTGAAACGTATTTATAAACGTCCGAGCCTAGCGTGGCGAGACGACGAAGAAGAATGAGGGAAAATGCATTTTCATCTCATTATCCCACTTTTCTTAGAAGGTTCGTACGCTTAGTGCGGTATTCCAAGTGTTTACTCAAGCCTAATGCCGGCCTAAAATCATGCTCTTGGTAGGCGCGAAGCAAAGATATCGAATGTAAAAAAAAATACGAAATCTATGGCGCGAGATTGACCGAAATGTGGGACTTTTTGGCACAACGTATAAGCTTTGCCAATTTGCCATTGTCATTTTACATGGTACGAGTAGCACCGTTAGCATGCCGAGCACGCTTCCAATTGGTAGTCGGCTTGCATATTTTGATTATCTCTAGACCTTCATTGGTCTATCGATAACTGGATGAAAATGAAAATGAAAAAAAATATTACTACAAAAATTACCAAGATATACAAGACAAAGGTAGAACAATCATATCGATTTTACATAAATACACGGGTAACTCACGTATATTGTAGTCAGTCCAGTCCGACTCAAGTTTCGATCGCGTCCGGCGATCTTTTTCAAGGGGAGTGCGCGCGCGGGTTCGCAGCTCGTTTAGCACTGAACTTGAGTCGGACTGGACTGACTACACTGACTACACATACGTGAGTTACCCGTGTATTTATGTAAAATGTGTAATAACCACGTTAGTTTTCATACTAAAATCATATCGATTTTTTAATTTTTGTACACAATTATTAAAATAATATAGTAATATCCGTTGGTTTCCCACTAGGCAAGCCTACAGGCTACAGGCAGGCCCGATACATCTGGAAAACGAAAATCCAGAGGAAACAATAACAATTAGGCCAAGTCTCGCATTCAAGACAGACAACATTTGACAGATTAAAGGATTAAACTAAATGAATGAATACATTACTACAATGAATAGGTGGGTACTAGGTAGGTACAAAAGACTTACACAACACTTAAATAAATTTAAAATTTAAAAACCCTTTTTTTAGTATAGCTTCTGTTTAATTATACTAATAGTGTTTTGAGCCAACTTCGGATGATATGCTTAGAGTCGTAAACTTTTTTGCTTTTGATGTCACAGAACTTAGTAACTACGTTGTAGACGAAGACACTTCATTTTATGAGTTGACACATAATAGTTCAACAAGCACTATTAAAGTTTTCCTTGTAAATAATGCGCTCGTTGTTGCATGCCCCAGATTGGTTTGTACAGTCGTCTCCTGATTATGACGCTGTTTGAATTGTCTGACAGTATCAAAAAGGCCAATGATGATGGTGATCTTTTGGGAAATGATAGCGCTGCATTAGGAAGCAACAGCACTTTAGTAAATTCTATACAATAGAATGAAAGAAAATGCGGTGTCATTAACAACCAAAATCTAGTATAAAGACTGTAACTGAATGAAAGTAACTGCCGGTAGGTACTAGGTAACATTTTCGTTTGTCTAATAAAGTTGATCATTACCAACTTTGACATCAACTCTGTTAGTAGGTAATCATCAGTCAGTGGGTCCAACCACGTGTGGTAATCAAAACTTTGCGCAAACGTTAACAAGCGAGGAACAATCAACTTCAGTGTTTGCTGATTTGCTGTATAAATAGCACAAAATAACTTTCCCGCGAACCCCGCAACTTTTGTGAAATTAAAAAAGTTGCTCTCAGAAAAAGGCACTAAAGTTAAATAAAGTAGATAGCTATTTATGAAACGATGAAAAAAAATTGGTGTGTTAAGTAGTTATGTTATAGATGTCTGGGTATTCACTCCAAAGAAAGCCATTTAGACGACTCTTTTCCTTTAAAACATTGCTAACATTTGGAAAAATGGACAAGGCCTTATCTGTTTGACGAAGTCCTATTTACAATAGCATATTATGATAGGTATTAAATTATATATTTAGTTCTTTAAAAATGATATTACGTGACGATTTATTAAGTGATGTAAATTTCTTTTTTCAAATGGTTCGAATGAACGAGCTAAATTCAATTGCATGTACCCATAAATATAAAAAAGTGGTTAAAGAAGATTCTGAAATTTTGAACAGAAGTCTAAATACATTGTTTTTAGTAGAAAGTCTTTTATGATTATAACCTTTGTAATACGACAAAGTATTTGAAATATGATGAAGATGAAATATTTTTTAATCTAAAACCATAGAATAGATAATTACCAAAACGTAAGATTTTACTAAAACTAGTTACCATAGGCACGTACTACTATAAACTGAGCAGCTTATTTACTTGTAGTGAAGTCGAGTTGATTGAATTGAAACGTCGAGTCATGTTCACTCCAATATAGAGCTTCTTAATCGAAAAATTCTGGGCGACACGCCGCGAATACTTGCATGATGAAGGGGCTCGAGGGAATGGAAGCGTCATCTGAAAGTTTCCATCCATACTCATTCTATTTTATTTAGGACTTTTTAAATAAAGTTCAGTTTGCGCGAGCCAATTGAATTAGAGGCCGAAGAGCTCAAGATATTATTGTGTTACCAACGTATTCCAATCTTTTTCTCAAGGGTTATTCAAGCCAAAACGTAGTCAATTTATTTGGTAAAGTCAAATCGATAAGAATTTTATGATTTGAAATTTTTCATCAGACAAACTCAGGGACAAAAATGTGTTTAATTCAAGTTTCATAATGCAGCGGTTAGCGTTCGCTTGATTTCAACAAAACATACCGTGTCAATAAGATTTTTGAAATATTTTATAACTTTTATAACTTCGGTAAAACTTCATAGAAAACTATTATTGTTAGTTTACATTGCATTTAGTATTTAGTTTTGTTTGTTAAAGTTTTATGAAAACTTTATTGTTAAGTTTCATTGCCCAAAGTTTACTAAATGAATAATAATGATACCTAACGATAAAGAAAAGACTGATGATAATTGTGATTATGTTAAGAGGTTAAAACACTTTTTATTACATTAAAGAACGTAATAAATTAATGGATTGTTTTATAAACTAACACCTACTTACCTAAAATACGTACCTACATCATTTTTTTACAATTGCAGTAATTCGCGAATGCGAATATTCGTTACATCACTAATGTGTACCAAAGAATGATGCGAACGTTACGCGCTTGTTTGATTTTATACAATCAGCCGGTGTGGTCAGCTAATTGAGTTCATATGGAGCCGGACGCAAACCGCATATTGGGGCTAATGGTCTAAAATTTCAATACATCAGCAGCTAGAACGTAGTTTTGAATACTACGTAATAATAAATTATAATCAATAAGTAATATATTTGAGGCAATTTGAAATTTTACTTGGGAATTTTTTAGGACTACAAATTATAGATTCCCAAAAAGGGACACTCTACCTGTCAAGTGATGCAAACTTAGGAATAAATCATGCCGCGCTACTCACCAGCCATGTCTGCACCTATGTGCTGGCTGGGGTACGTAAATACGTATGTGATAAGTTTTTAGCTTAGCTCAAATACCTACCCAAATTGTTCGTACCTATATCAAAGTTTACAAGGATTGGTTACGTTTTTAGCTGTATCGCAGTGTATATATCGCAGCCGGATTGTATAATTCGCCGTATTACATTACGGCTAGCCGTTTTGAAAAAACAGAGCCGTTTTGTTAAGCGGCGGTTTGACGATTAGCCAGATTGAATGCGGCTGATAAAAAAAAACAGCCGTCATACGTCATTCAAAATGACTAGCCGTAATGTAATAAAGCGAGATATTAGCCGCCTCATTGACAATTTTTAGTTCCGATTTTTAACACCCATGGTGCTGCCTGACACTATGGCGTTGAAAACAGTACGTACTCGTATGTTGTTAAATTGCTAAGGTGACTATAGATTTTGCTGTTCGGCGGAATCCTACACAACATTATTGGGTTGGTTTATTACCGTCCGCCTTGTTAAGACTAAATCGGACCGGGTACCGGACCCAGATCCGACTCGGAGCACCCCGACTCCACTTAGTCTTGTCGCTACTACCCCTAGAGTATATATAAAAATGCGGGAGCCAGAAGCTCTGCGGTCAGCCCAGAGTGTCGCTTCTTCATACTCGGCCTTCGTTTCACTACGGAGGTCAGCGGCTCGCTTCGCTCGCCACCTCCCCCCTTCGCTGCGCTCGGCCTCGCATGGCTCGCTCCACTCAGGACTTCCCTTGAGCTTCTGGCGGGAGCCCACCTGGAGTCAAATATCAATGATATGCCCTTGTCTAAGTGCACCATATTTCTTAGGTGTACCATCACCAATATCAAGTTAGGGGCTTTCAAGTTTTATCTGAGAGGTAAGATGGTTAAAAAAAAGTAGTAGTTTCTAAAAAAAGTAGTAGTCTATTTTTTCCTGTTATTTTTCTGCCCAACCACTGTTTTTTTTAAGAATAATAGTTTATTTTTTCCGACAAAACTAAAACCACCTTCAGTTTAAAATTAAATTCATACACTCGACCAAATTTCACAAGAAGTTATCGCTACGGCGTCCAAATAAATAAACGAAAGCTTTGTTTTTTGTAGATTCAAAATTGATTTCCATAAAATTTATATGGGACCACTTCTGAACTAAACTCAAAATAACAAAAAAAAACTCAAAATAATTAAATTGGTGAAGCTATCGTTTAACATAGGTACCACAGACTAAGTAGTACTAGGTACCTACTACATACACACAAAACAAATACAACCTCATTGAAAAGATCCTCCTTTTTTGAAGTCTATCAAAATAAACTTAACATTTCTGCAAATTATCCCGTCAACAAAATATATCTATCGGTACAAGACGGTGTATATCTTTAATCTCTTTCTTGTCAATTAACGAACCATATACAAATTCCTCTAACAAATTATCTCACAATAAATTTGAAACGTCCATTGAGCTGGCAAGTAAGTAATTTCAGTCCAATTGGTTGCAACGTTTAGCGGTGTTACAAATGTGACCTCTCCCCCTGGAGCCTTGATAATTTGCGCCCGGGGAGTGGTAAATTAACATTCGCCTGTGGCAACATAATACGCTGTCTAATGGATGTACTGATATTACTGGAGGTAACTAGCTAAATAGAGATGCTGGTAACACTATTAGCGCATAGTGGGCTTAGTCAGACCAGATATTACTAATATATTGATTTATACGCAGGCAGCGGTTCGTTTAATTAGACCCTGATATAGACAGCTGTGTTCTAATGGACACATACATAGTAATGTAGACATCTATGAGCGACCATTTTCTGTGAGAATATTATGTGCACTCGAACGCTGTATAGATCAATATGCGTGCTTGAGCGGCAAGTTTGGCCATAGACTGTGCAGGAGTACGAAAGAAACCTACACTAATAAGATATATTTATGTAATTTAATAAAAAAATATCTAAATCCGTTAGCGAGACGACGCGACGATCCGTTAGAGAAGCTCAGCAGGTCTACTACGAAGTCCGATAAACGATATATCGGCCGATGTTATGGACGTTTTATACCACGAAACACAATCGGTCGGTTGATCTGATCGGGCGTTTCGTTCATCCCGACCGACACTGATTTGACAGTTTTTGTGTCATCAACCAACCGATTGTGTTTCGTGGTATAAAACGTCCATAACTTCGGCCGATATATCGTTTATCGGACTTCGTAGTAGACCTGCTGGTCGGGGGAGGCAGATCATCCGCTCCCTACAACTCAACTCATTTATCCTACGTAATTATAATTGTACGCAGCAATACGTACTGCGAAAGTACCGTATTTCAATACTTATCAAGGCAAACAGAATCTGTGAAGGCAAGTAATGTAGCCATTGAGCTATTCACAATTACTCCTTTTTCCGCCAAAAAACTCAAAGAGAATGTAAATTACTACGTAAACTCAATAGTTCGTGAAATGGCAGGAAAGAAGATCTGACATGAAAGGAGATCTGATTACAGAGTTCCGCAGTCATCTTATAAAATACATAAGGCCAGAATAGTACCTATCTGAGCGTAACTACGTATACGTGCGGCAAAATAACTGAAATGGCTGACATTCCCAGAGATCGCGTGCTTCCAAACTAACACTCTGCGTCATAACTTTTACCCGGACGCCCGGACTGGGCGGACGGAATACGCCATGTGTGGGAACAGTGCTTTTGTGGCATGAAAATATGCTTTTAGTTACATCACAAAACACGAAAACCATAATGAAGCAAAAGTAACATAGCATGCGGACCGAATGTAGGTACCTACCTAATAGGCACTATTTATGTAGGTAAAACTCATAAGCTGTTCAAAAAATTTGGCTAAAATTAATAATGACCTAGAGCTAAATATGTTTATTGAAAAGTTAAACTATTACAAAATAATCAATCAAATATTCATATTCATATTCCTACCTACCTCTCTTTGCCTTGTGAAATTTAATACTCTATTAAAGGTGTCGGAAAAGTAAGTTATTTAAAAGTAGCTGCAACAATAATAATCCAGTTTTGTAACGCCGAGGTGCCTCTTAATAAAACTGTAATCAATAAACAATATGTTAATTCAAAATAAATTACAAATTTAAATTTGTTTGATGACAAGTCAACAATAGTACAACATATTATGTCTTATAATAATAATAATATTATCAGACGTCCTACGTCGCGTCGGCTAAATAATTGCTTAGAATTCAAAAATCTTGGTCGACTGCTTAGCTTAGGATGTCAAAAATAATTCCAGACTTCCGTAATATACTTATTTGTTCAAATCTTTCTATCACGAAAAGTGTCCCGATTTGAGGGTGTCGGGGTGTAGCGAACGCGCTGTTAATTGCTGACAGTTGGGAGCCATCCAATTTTGAATACAGCTGTAGGCATTTTAGCTGAAAATGCTGAAAAAGCCTGCGCTAAGTAAACTGTCAACCCTTGAGGCGGCTGTTTGAAAGCCACCATGTTTAAAAACCGAGTTTTTGTCAACAAATTGCGCTAGCAAGCCGGCAGGATCACTAACATTCAATAAGAATAGAATTTATTTATTGCTGCACTGTGTAAAATAGGTCTTAATAATGATTTTGTGGAAAACTTACGCGGGGTGAATAATAATTATTTAACTTTATTAACACCATGTGACGACGTCCTAATTATTAATTCAAAGTGAAATAAATTAAGTCACTGAATGTATAAATAGTTCGTGTATTACTCAAAAACTTTAATTTTCGAGTAATAGCTTGTGATGCACCCAGTGTTTTTTTTGCAGGCTTCTCGTGACCACGGCGGTTGTAACGCTGCCACTGTCGAGACATCGAGGTAATTAAATAATAATTTAGATAGTAATTTAGTTCTGTATTTTGTTTACAAAATGCGCAAAGTAATAAATAAGAAGTAAGTTGAACGCAACTTAAGAAATTCTAACGTTGTAAAACGTATTTTTTTCCGTCACTTAAAAATAACAACCTTTTTTTTTTCTGCGAACTGATGTTGTTATCTGAATTGTCTACGAATATTTTGTTTTTGTATTCAGAAACATCGGAATGAGTTGCTCAAAAAGGGTTCCTTCTCGTCACAAACTCATTAAAGTAAATGAAACTTCTTCGAAACAGCTACTGAGGTAAATTGCAGATGTTCACCCGCAGCGCCGTAGGTAAATGAAACGTCAGAATCCGCAAACATTTATTAAAGTCTATTCAGATAATGCTTCCATTATCTGATAATTGTTTGCTGAGGTAAATGGATAATTAAAAAAGAAAACTTACGAAGCTTAAGTAGCGGCTTAGTAGACATTAAAGCTATAAAACATTTTAATATAATAACTTCATACATAAGTTACAGTGAAAACTACACTAAATTAAGTACATAACCACTTAAGGGCGTGTGGGCCGTAATTTTGAATTTTTAAAACAACTTTAAGACCTTTAAAATAGTGTTTTAAACTCTGAAAAAAATATATGTATTAGTTAAGGATCTAATCTAGTGCAATTCGCAGTCAGTAACACGATTTAATGAATTTTACTTGATAGAAAAAAATCCCAAAGTTACCCCTTTTCAAAAAGTTGTTTCAAGTTTATGACTAAACTAATGAATTTTTTTACTAAATTTTTGTACTCAACGAAAGCCACTAAAAAGTTATAGATGCATTCGTAGAGTTTGACTTGATAAAAAGTATCAGTTATTCACTATGTTTAAATATCTACCATATATATAGCGCGCCGTTCGGCCAGCCTGATCAGTCGCGTTTCGGCGCTCACGGACGACGGGCCTGTGCTTGATTTTGCAATTTTGACAACCGATAAATTTTAAATATTACGATCATAGTGCCACAGTATAACAATATCAGTAGGTATTACTAGTGAAGCACGCTATGATCTTGATTTTTGATACCGTTTTCATTGAATTGCAAATAGACGCTGATACTAATTAGTACGCTGTTTACTTTATGTTGTAGACCAATAAGGGAGTCTCAAAAAACTGACGTCGATACCACATCAGTAAAAAATTCAATGCGGATGCAATGGAAAATAGATAAGCATCGGTAATATATTCGTCCGTTAAATCAGAGATCGGGATAAGGAAATAATGAGAGGGGAGAAATCCCCTGCGTAAATCCCCTAATACAAATGCAAGTAAGGTATCATAAATAAATAAATATTGGTGGACAATTCACACACAACACTATCTGACCCCAAACTAAGCAAAGCTTGTGTGATGGCAGCCAGATAGCAGCAGCTGATATAATACTTATATAGTTTTAAATACATACTTATTATACATACATACATACATACCTAACTTGCATTTATCTGCCATTTAGGTAAATTCTTTGGTAGTAAGGTACTTAGTACGTGGAAGAAAAGTCCTCACATACAGATTTTACCACTTTGGAAGAGACTTTCGTGCAAACTATTCCGTTTAGAATAAAAATGTTAGGAACTTCAATACAATTTTGAACACCTTTCCATAGATACACGTATTGTTTTGTTAGAATTTTTATTTTTTTATTTCTTTTCCAAGTTTGTGACACCACCAAAATTTTTTTTTTTTTTTTTTTTTTGTATGAAAATGTTAATATTGTTCATAGAAATTTAGACACTCGACCAAATTTGATAAGAAGCCTTTTAGGCAGTAAAATTACTCGTAGAATTTAACTCTGCACTAAATTTCCGATTTGTATTTTTTTATATAAGGTTTAGAATCATTTCCTGAGCATAAAATCACAAAATAATAACAAATCCAGGTGGAGCTTCAAGCGCCAGCTCGAAAAAACGTTTTTGGCTGATATTCTGAAAAGTTATAAAGCCTATTATTATTGTAGAAAATAAAATTTCCCATCTTTTGTTGCCAGTAAACTTTTTTTTTCGAACTTACCGATTACGATTTATTATGTCAAATTTGATGATAACAATGTAAAAATAATAAGATGTGAATTCTGTTCCCAGTAGCATAAACATGTCCCTTTTTACCGGAATGGAAGAAGGGTTATGTTTTTCGCGCGTATCTTTTATGTTTGTAAATCTTTTATTTCCACATATCTTCCAAACGGCTGGATGGATTTTGGTAACTAAGATATTCTAAGACTAGTCTGGCTCGCCAAAGTGTCCTTAGATAGTAGGTAATATTTTTTACGTGTAGAGATTTTTTTGTAGTCGGGGTTTTTATATTAAAGTTATTCTATCATATTGCTCGTTGCTCGAATAAACAGCACCGTTCATCATCATGATTGAAGAGTTGAACGAAGAGTTTGGTCTCCACTTTTGTAATAAGAACAACTAAGCTGTGAAAACGCACTGCCAGAGTGGGTTTTGTCGAAGGTTCGAACCTTGGGGTTACGAGGTACACTGTGCTTGTTTCTATTAGAGAAACAAGTTCCATCGTAGACAACATCATTTTCATCCACTATTATCGGCATCATAGCAATCGTATCATTGAATGGGTTATAAATCGTAAACGGTAAGTTTAACAAAAAAAGTTTACTAGCAACAAAAGATGCAAAATTTTATTTTCTACAATTATTGTCAAAATATATAGTTTCGACCAAAATATCGGTTAAAACAGTTTTTTTCAATTGGCGTTTGAAGATCTACCTGGATCTGTGAGAATTTTGTAATTTTATGCTCAGTAAGTGATCTTTACCTCATATAGAAAAATTGGATTAGAAATTTAGTGCAAAGTTGAACAAAATCCTTCTATTTTTACTGGCCTTTCATTACGTTTCAGCACATTTTTTTAATGTTTGACGAACTTGTGAATTATTAGGAAACATTTTAAAAATATGCATGAAATTGGAAAAGCCGTTCTCAACTTATAGTGTGACCAAAAAGAAAAGGTTGAATTTTGTATATCTACGAGTATAGATAAATTTAATATTTCTTCGTTCATATATCAAAAAAACTCTTATCACTATTCACAAAATTGTTATCACTAGTATAAACAAATCTTGAACAAAAAATGAGTTTAAATTACATAGTCAAATATTGTAATGTTATTTCTGCACTGTGGCACTGATTCCGCGGTCGGTGACGGTCGCGAGAACAAGACAGCGTTAAATGCCTAATTTGACAGAACTACCTGGCCTTAATCTAAGCATGTCGGAATTATCCATCGATATAATTAAAGAAACGAAGATGAGGTATGCCATAATCTAAAGACAACATAACGTGGCGAAAATATGTTTGAAAAATTAGAAAATTGAATTGTCATCGAACGTACACAATTGTCAGCGAACGTACAAAACTGTACACAACTCTTTGTTGCGGCTGAGACTAAATCAGGAGACGTCACCTGATTTTGCATCGCCATAGTAGAAGCGCGTTTGCCGCTTCTGCGTTTTTAAGAGTTCGATGGAATTATCCGTAGACCAATTAAGATCTAGGTGTTATTTTGACAGATTTTAACAAGGCTTTTAAACAGTGCGTACAAACAAATACTTTTAATGTGGATTTTGAATTGATCTATTTTTAACCCCTGACCAAAAAAAGGGGTGTTATAAGTTTGACGTCGATGTCTGTCTGTCTGTGTGTGTGTGTGTGTGTGTGTGTGTGTGTGTGTGTGTCTGTCTGTCTGTCTGTGGCACCGTAGAGCTCAAACGGATGGGCCAATTTCAATGCAGTTTTTTTTTATTTGAAAGTTAATATCCGTGCGGATGTTCTTAGCTATGTTTGGTTAATATCGATTCAAGATGGCCGCCTCCACAAAATAGCGGTTAAAATATTTCTTCACAACCTACCTCAATATGGGTATCAAATGAAAGGGCTTGACTAGTAAAATACTATACACTATAACAAATTTCACATCCAAGATGGCCGCCACCACAAAATGGCGAATTGTATAATTTTTTTCACTTCTACCTCAATATGGGTATCAAACAAAAGGGCTTGACTAGTAGAATACTTTGCACTATGACAAATTTCAAATCCAAGATGGCCGCTACAACAAAATGGCGAAATACATTTCTTTTTTCACAACTCCCTTGATATGGGTATGAAATGAAACGGCTTGACTAGTAGAATGTTGTACAGATAACAAATCAAGGTAGTTGGGGATTCATCAAAATTTTTAATTTTGTTCTTGTAAACAACCGATTTAATCAACATCTACTTTTTTTGCTATCATCCTACTAATATTAAAAAAGCGAGCGAATCGCGACAGGTTCGCGGAAGAATGCGAGAGCGGTCCTGTGTTCTCGCCATAAGCGACAAAGATGGAAACCCGTGGAGGTTTTAGTCACAATGTTCATCTATGGTGTCGAGTCCGACATAGCCCGACTGTCTCCCTCAGATTTAAAAGGGTATATGTACTCGTAAATGCATTTGCCGCACGTACAAAAAAAAATGTACGAAACCTCGAGCCTAGATGGAGTGACAATATACGTGAGACAGCAGGCAGTCAGTGACACGTAAGACTGTAAATTGGGCTGAGTGGCAAGGTATGGGAAAGGTTATGGACAGGTTAATGATGAGGTTTAATTTTGAAACATTTTTTCCAATATATGTTTCGTGCTGAAAATCTTTGGTATATTATTGCATTTTATCTATCTGTAGTAGCAAAACCTTTATAATTTATGTAAGTAGAACTAAAAACTATATACTCTGTAAAATAAGATGTAAAGCGTAGTCTAAAAGGTTCAATTTGGAGGCTCGACAGTGACGCGATTTCTGTTCAGAATAATTAAGAGGTGCCAGAACGCAACCCAGACTGGGAATAATTACTTTCAACTGCTGACAAAGAAATGTTTGCTAGTTATTCTCCAGCTAAATAAACTTGAATCTCTTGAAATGTCTGTTTGAACAAGATTTATGTTGGCTGTGTTTTTCACTACACACGCTATAAAGTGGGTTGAATACCTAAATATCTAGGTTTCAGCTGGTATCTATCTAGCTTCAGACGTTTTTGTAAAGGCTCAATGTTATTTTAAGGGATACGATAATTATTTATAAGTTGTTGGTTATCAATATAAATCAGTCCAAATAATTTACCTTACATATTACATATAAATCACTGTATTGGGGGTCCGTGTCTTGAGTTCAGCTATTGTATTCGTTTCTAAATTACGAGGACCTGTTTTTGTTTCTTATAATTAAAGGTGGCGTTGGGCAGGAGGGCAAGACTCTTGGGCAAATGGGATGATTGCAGATAGAGTTACTCTCTGGTGTCGATATTGTCGTTTTCTGAAGGTCACATCAAGGTTCATGTAGTCCTGATAGACCAATATAGCTATGGCTTAACAGCATAACCAGCCCATTAAGTATTACCACTGCTGGGAATCGGGGCCTTCTCTCATAAGAGAGCCAAGACCATAAACCACCACGCTGGTCGAGTGCGGGTTGATGGATGACGCATGACCGTTTTTTTAAGTTTGCAGCATTATGCACATGACTTCGAAAAGACAGTGCTGTACGTGGTATTCGAACCACGGGCTCAGGATTGGCGGTTGCTGTTCTGCCGACTAGACTAGTATGGCTTAACAATGTACGTAAATTTGGCCACAACATTTTGTGGCCTACTAATAGATTAGCACCAAATTGAGGAAATTGGCGAAAAAGGAAGCGAAGATGTCCTGCAGTAAGCTGAGTAAGTGGTAGTCGACGCTGCTGCCGCTGATGATGATTCAGCTCATTCAACCACAATATTATCCCAATCGTGCTATGAAATGCGTGCATTAATATGTTAACAAGAACGTTATTTGTATGAGAAACGAATTGTTAAAATGTATGCAAATTAGGCCTAAGGCATTATTAGCCTTAGGTTCTGATTGTGTTGGTATTTGATGTACATTAATTGTATTAATTATAATTAGATCGGTCTGTAAATGTTGGAATTAAGGGTAAAATCTTAATTAATATTCTTGGAAAAACAAATGAATTAGACTTTAATTTTCAATTTAAACTGAGACGTAAATTTTGTAAGATTAACGTTTCAATTAAGATGAGAAATGGATTAAACAACGGCGCCAAATAATAATAATTGAAAATAAGAACCGACCTTTCAGGCCGAAGCTATTGAAGTGAAGTATTCATATGTTGTCTAATTTTTAATTTACTCGTATTATTATTTTACTCGCAAAAGTCCACTTTTAGATATTTGACACGTTATTTCAGTAAATTACATAGATTACAGGACCAATTTAGTAAAACTCGTGAAACGGAATTTTCACTTTCAGAAGCAGAAGTGGCATTTATTTGGTTATTTTTTATGTATTATATCAGATATCTGGCCGCCATAGTACAAGCTTTGCTTAGTTTGGGGTCAGATAGTGTTGTGTGTGAATTGTCCACCAATATTTATTTTTATTTGATTTTTTTAATTCAGCAGTAAAGATTAATCCATGTACCTATTGTTCCATTCATTTATATAGTTCCATTTATTCTGACCACTTTTTAAATAGGATAATTGCGTGTTTTCCGACAACTAATGAAAATAATACCTTCCTCACATGACACTTCTTGTAGGTAATTATACTAGAAAGAACCTTCAGACACAGCGATACGATTTTTTATTTCTGATGTTTTGTACTTCAATTTGATGAGAGCTTAAAAACATGGTACTTAAATGAAATGTAAAATGCACAAAGAAAATTTAAATTTGAAAAAATCTAAAATATAGTTTAAGCTTTTTTTACTTCTGAGCAGCTTGTAGTAAGAAAAGACAACGTGGGTTTTAGAAACAAGCACTACAAGACTGAAGTATTCTACCTCAGTTTTACAGTAACACTATGTTTCTACTTTAGATTGGAAGATCTAGATTCCCCCCAAGTCCCTAATTATTAGGTATCGGCTTTAGGAAAACGACTTGTTCACAGCGTTACTCTATCGTTTACCACAAAGCGTTTCATGATGATTTTAAAGGTGTGTTTGTCGTACGCTGTAAACAATCCCGTCCCAAGGCCGGCCTCACCCGTTAGTGCAAATGAAGGCTCTGTAACCGAGAGCCCTAATTACTCATCGTTGTAAAAAGCTGACATTGGCTTATAGGAGGGGCTAAACAGGTCAACTTTTAAAAGCTTTGAAAGGTCACGGTAAGGTCGAACTTATTATGACAAACTGATTTGTATGTTTACAACAGTTAAAAAAAATATTGATACAGCATTTTTTTGCGTGGTAATCGGAAATATTTGTGTGACCTTTTTTCTGAATTAACAATATAAATGTGTTTGTCTGTTTATTAAAAATGTATTTGATTTTAAAATTTTAGATAACGTCATTCAGATATAGGTAAGCAAATTTTAGTTTTAGTTGATATTTCAAAAATTATCATACCGAATTTGATAACAAACCAATGGCGCCACTTCTAAACAAGCACACAATTAGCAGAACTATCGCGTAATGTACCTACGTACAGAAAAACATACCACCAAATTGAGAACCTTGTCCTTTTTTGGAGTCGGTCAAAATGGTCAACATTGATTTCGCGACGGAGAGGAATCTCAAACAAAATCTGATTTCGGCCGTTTAATTGTTTTCGTTTATAATAATGTCCATAACAGGCCTTCCCCTTCGTAATAACGAGCATAATAACATAACGTTTTATGGGGCCATTCGCACTCAGCAGAACGTCCACCGTGGTTGTTTTCCCCGCGGCGGTCATCTGGAGGAAATGTGGCCAGTACGGACGGCAGAAAGCTAAATAGCACCTCGTTATGCGGCTATTATTTTTTATACAAACTTGTGATCGCAGTCATTAATAATACGCACACGATGTTACACAAATATATATTACTTCATTTAGCACTGTACACGGCGCACGAAGACGCGAGTATCTAATAAAATATAATGAAAATATTTTACTACATGCTTTACTTTAGAATACATAAGAATTTACACAAGAATATAGAACGTTTTTTAAATGTATTTTACGTAAAATATATTAACGTCTAACTTTTTTATTGGTTCTCTCAGTGGACAAGCTTGAGTTGAGGAACCGAAGTTGAAATAATCACGTTTTACTTATCTACTGGACATTGTTAATTTATTAGATTTAACACGATCCTATTTTTGGTAATTAATATAGCGAAAAATGTGTTGTCGTAAAGTGTAAAGAGATATTAGTATAGTAATAGAGCAATCAATACTCCTAAAATGATATCTACGAACAAAACATCCAATTGCGAAGAACTTGAGAACGTATATGTATGTATCTATATGAAGTATTTTCGATCATCAGAATCAGATAAGTACTGTGCCACATAACGTACAGGCAAGAAGTACGGCATTTTTTTTATTAAAGACTTATCGCACCTTAGGAATCTTTGCAATTAAAGTCGAAGGTGTAACAAACTTTCATAGAATACTCAATGTTCGTTTGAAGACTCTTAAGGGATAAGCTGGTGGAAACAATACCGCAGGTAGTTTATTGCAAGCTGCAGTTGTACGGACAATAACCGAATTATCAATCCGTTGGAAACCACAGTAAAACGTTAGTCCAAGGCTCATAGGAAACAACTCCCTTGTTCGGAAAAGACTTCAGTCTTGAACATCGCCGCAATGTTGTAGCTTATCTTGTATTTTAATCTGCATGATCTGATACCACCTTGCTTTTTTGTATCAGACTGCTAGTAAGTCCTTTCATGGTTGACGTTACAAAGACTTTATATAACTCAGAGGTTTGACTCCACTTTCGTAAGAAGAACATCTAGTCTTATAGCGTGTTTTTTCTGATAGATACAATCTTGAAGCCTTTAAGTCGAGAGTGAAACGATGATGGAGCGCGTTTATTCAGAAAAAATATCTTATATTATAATTGTAGACCACATCACCGCTTAACATCAGGCAATCAGGTGGTCAAGTGTAAATCTATTATCGTTAAAAACTCTTGCTTATTTTTAGAGAAAATAAAAATTCAAACAATGGTAGATCGTGATGCAAACAGAAATAAATTTTAACGATCAAGTGAAAAGTTGCCCACCTCGCGAAGGTTACGGTTTAAACTGCAATTATAACTTGGCAGGATTGAACTTGGGCCATAGCGATTGTATCAGTACCTTGTCGAGGTGAGGAGGGTGCCGGGACAGCCTAACTTTTGCAATAATTATATCGAAGAGATTAAGTTGCAACCACCACAAAGCATGAAACGAAAATATAGCGATTTTTCCAGTTTAATTGAATTTCCCCCCCCGATACAGAATTCACATATTTGAGTAACTGGATTCAAATTTGGATATCTGTGCTTTTGCTGTGGGACTTACGTCATGTGACTCTGAGTTTTACAATTTTGTGCTGTTTTGAATGTAAAGGGTTTTTTGTGCAGAAAATTGGTGTTATTTGTTGTAACTGACATGTTGAATTAGATTGTACTGTATTCTGACATTCTGACTTTAAGAACCTATTTATATATTTCAATGGGTACATATTGACATTCTGTGATTATATACATATTGCACTGTATACATTCTTTGACATTGCTCACATGGATGAACTGCAAATTCTACTACTGCAAGGCAAGATCTTGGATTTAAATTACATACTGGTCAAACTCAAAACACAAAACAACTTCCTGCTGAAACACAAGGTGTTGGCGTAATAGTGCTCACCAAACATACCTCACATTTATAAATAGCACAACTAAATAGAAGCCAGAAATGAATAGAAGATGAAGAATCAGATGACATTATATGTAACAAAACCGAATAAAAACCAGAAATGAGGAAGAAGATGACTTTAATCAGCTGACTATTATTTTACCTCTATTTTTTTCATGGCATAAATTAAAGCTAAAACAAATTGTCTTGCCTAACATATTGCATGCATCTAGAAGAGGACAGAAGTATCTAAGTAAGTTACGCGATAGCTCGAGCAATTGTGAATCGATTTTGATGGTTACTTTTTCGTTTTGTAGAAGAGAGAGGAGGAGATTTCAATTTTTTTTGTAATCTTTGGGTTTTAAGTCTGATTATTTATTGTAACCGGTGCGATGCTTTTTGAAACCAATAATTAAAATTTGCTTTGCTATATCTAGGTAAATGACTTCATGGTATATTCATCAAAATTATGAAATCTAGTCTAGCTAGTCGAATGTCTGAATTTAATTTTAGATTGAAGTCTGTTTTTGTTTTCATCGCAGATAAGCAAATTATTACTATATAGAGTGACTGGACGAGCAATATTGCGCCTGAAGGTAAGCACACACCTGCCTATTACAGCATAATGCCACACAGCGATTGAACGTGAAGAGTTAAAGAGCCTAATTTACTACCTAGCACTGCATAATCACCTGAAGATGTAAGATGATTTATCTATTTGCCTTGTAATTTCTCTGAAAAAAAAATGCTCTTCAAACCGGAACACAGTAGGTATTTGGATATTACTGCTTGGCGGTAATATCTAGTAAAATTGTGGTACCTCTGCATGCGAACTCTGGAAAGAGTCCTACCGTAACAAAAAGATATCTATTTACAAAAAATAGGTATATATAAAGGTTATAACATCACTCGTTAGAGTTATAATTATTATTACATGTTATAACTCTGAAGCGGGTTAGTAAGGAAAGCCCAGTAAAGAAAATGTCTAACTACAGATGCGCCAACTCGTATGTTCTAATCACGCACCTGTAAATACTTATTCAAGTGCAGAGAAGATTTGCAATACCACGCGCCTTGACGGTGAAGAAATCATCATGAAGAAACCAACGTGTTCCAAGACAGACAAACTCTTAGTTAAATCAGATATTGATCTTTTGATGAATAACTACCATAATATTTGTAATCCAATTGCCTATCCGTTAAGTACAATATCTAAATAATGGCGGCTTTTCGAGGAGATGCATGATAAAAAGCTTTTTTTTTCTAATTTTTATGGTTTGGTTGTGAGGAGATTAATTCAATAATACATTCAGTAACCAAAAAAATAAACTACCATTTTATAGCTAAGATTTTGCAGAAGCTAAATGTATGTTTTACTAGTTGACATTTGTTTTGGATAAAGAAAAGATAGTTCTGAAGACTATACTCAAAAAACTTGTCATGCTCGGGGACGCGCCCAAGTTTAACACTAACCAAGCAAGATCTTAATAATACGTAATATCACGTCCCTATGTTAGAACTAAAAATTTATCGAGGATTCTTTTTAAAAATCCCAGTAGAAGCAAGGCTAGATCAACGCTCACGACCACGTAATAAATATTGGAGGTGTAGAGCTTCACAATAAGCTGGTTTTATTAAAAAATAAATACGACTTTCAGGATTTATTGGAATATTTATCATCGGCAGTATAATGGGAAGCTTGTATTGTGGTGAATGTGAAATGGGAGATGAAAAGGAGCTTCGAAATGCGAGAACAGAATATCATTTATATCATACACAGTATCCACAGTAAAACATTTGAAAATCGACACATGGAAGGTTTTCACATAAATTTTTAAATGTACTGCAAAAATTATAGTGGTTAAAAAAAAACTTAAGTATCATTAAATTAGGCAATAAACATAGTTAAAGTACACCCTGTCAAGAACAGGTACCAACAGCTTATCTAATATTCATTGTCGGACCTATCTGCAAACATGAATTTGTGATGTTTCTGAACATGGGTCGGGTTGGCTCGGAATGGCTCTATGTTAAGTTATTCCTCGTTCAACCGAGCAAACATGGACTATTAAAATTAAATACAAATTGACTTCTACTCCTATCCCTAGGTTGGTAATTCAGTTGCGGTGGAAAGCGTAGAAAGTTTTAACGGAAGCTTGATACATTAAAAAATTGGGGCGCCTCTAAATTGAAAGTATATCCATTGTTATTACGAGACAGGAATATATGTATATGTCGCAGCCGCTTTACTAAACTAGCGACCTGAGTGAAATTCAGCCGTAACGTTACCACATTTAATAAACTGGCTGGCTAATGCTTAGGCCATTCGATTTATTTTTGAAATGACAATAGTTATATGATTTACCTACTTAAGAGATGAAAACTGGATTGTAACTTGTAAAATATGTAAAATTCGTTGTTACTGTTTCCTTTACTGATTTTTTAAAGTGATGTGGTAAGAGATTATTAACATTTTTTAAATAAAATATATAATTACAAAATTTTACTATCGCGAATATTTATCAAATTTCTATACAACGAAGGTTTATTTCGTGACCATATCCTTTATTATTGCGAAAATATGAACGTGTATTCACGTGTATTTCTGCCGATGGAGTCAAGGGACGGTTTTCATTCCGAATCCAGTTGGCGATCCGAGATCGCGCGTGATTGCATTTGCCGGACCATCCGTGACGCCATGATTGCCCAGTGTTCTATTGCCTACGGTAATTGCCTTTTCATTTGCCTCTGCCCATTGATTACGACCCAATTGGACTGATAGTTAACTAAGTACTAGTCCTGTGTTTGTAATAGAGAGTTGTCGCGGTGACGTGTTTAGGTGATTGAGACGCATAGTTATCTCACTTGAACCTTGTAACATAACACGACTATTATAAAAACTTGAACTTTTAATTTTAATTATTAGCGCAATAAAACTATATTGATATTATTATTAGGTACTATCCAAAAGAATACATATACGTCTTTGCGTAATATAACATTTAGGGCTTCCCTGAACGATAGCTTTATTTTTAAATATCTTACAATATTTCTAATTTTCATGCCAAAAGTGAATGACATCATAGATATCAATATAAAGAAGTCGAAATAAGCTAGCGAGACAGCTTTGCTACACAAGCGTACGGTTTCTAAATATATCAAGACAGTTTAATTCTAGAAAAAATATCTTAGTGACGATAATTTCAAATATCTTATTCCGCCCACTGCCTAGGTATTCATTTTCCTGAATAGCAAGAGCGGAAGGTTATAAAATTTTGAATTATTCATTTTACTGAATGAATATGAAATTATTGGCTTGAAATCATCTTTATTGCCCGTTTTCATTTACGGGCCATGTTCCATTTTGACCGACACTCCAACCGTTCGTTTTTTCTCATCAACTCATTGCGGGAAGAATTTTTACGCAGATGGTAAGTGAGCTTTGAATTTTCGATGAACGCAAATTAATAAGGGTGCCTTTATCAAACTCGTTTTCTAGATTTTATTAAGGATCACGTTGGAATGGAATACATTGGAGACCGCAAGAACCCTTCTTTGCAATTTTAAGTAGGTTAGGGTCCAGTGACTCTAAGAGGGTTTTAGTGAAGATAAATACGACTTTAGACAGAAACTGAAGTTCATTGATGTTAAAGTTCATACGTTCTTTTACGAATAGCGTAGTTAGTATTTTTAAGACTTTTAGAGACTCTTGATAAAAAGAAAATTGGTGTTTGGATTCTGATGTTTGTGAGAAGGGCGGATGATTCGTAAAGGCTCGTCCGTTATTTATGGCATAACAAAAGAGGAGACGAATATGTTTTTATAACCGTATTTACTAAATAGTAGTAGTGTGATTGGTCAGATATTATTGAATACCTTATTTGACTACAATTTAGAAATGTACATGCCTAGCCTAAAACAACAAATTATTAATTTGACCTAAATCTATTTTAATATTATTATTACTTAAGCTCAAAGTCGCACAGCGAACTATGGAGAGAGCTATGCTCGGAGTCTCTTTGCGCGACATAATTCGTAATGAAGATATTCGCAAAAGAACGAAAGTGGCCGACATAGCTCAAAGAATAAGAATTTCTCAAGGTCAGAGTGAATAGGTGCTATCTAGGTCAACGCGCGTCATCTTTCACCGCACCGTCGCTTACCATCAGGCGACTTGAGGTCGAACGCGGACCTATAACGCTATAAAAAAATCTAAGCTTTTGAGTTTATAATATTAACATAATAATATAATTATGTATATGTAGATATGTTTGTAAAGTAAATATGGTTGCTTGTTTTCAATTACCCGGTTTAACGATTTAGCATATTTTTTGGCATTGTTGTACCTCTTCAGTAACGTTGCGCAAATGCTATCCACAATATAAATAAACTTATATAATATAATACAGCTACGAGCGCAAGTGAAAGACTTCGTATTTTCTATGCATTTCGTACAGTTGTTACTTAAGTAAGACACGTTAGACTTGCACACTGAAATGAAAACATCCTTCCCGGTACTGGAAGAACAAGAATTATTGCAAAGAAGTACACAAGGCAACGTGAATTTATTACGTTTACAGAGTATCTCTCTACTTAGTCTGTGGCGTTTACCACGGTTAAAATAGATTTTTTTTAAATAAAAACTTCTTTTGGCGCAAGGCACAGAGACTATTTCCTAGGCTGTAAGTAAAGCTACCTAACGCTCTTACGTGAAAGGCTCGTTCAGATGAACTCGGTGCCACCGAGTGTACCCGAGTGAGAAAGATACATCCAGCTGTTCTTCACTGCTGTTATTAATAAATATAATGAAGTTTTGACGTGACAACGTCTTTTAAATTGGTTTGCCGGGTGACACTTCAAGAAACTGCGTTACGCTCCGCTCACGTTATGCGCTCACAACGAGAGCGAGTGAGAGGCACGCGTCCCTTCCACTCGGGCATGGTTAGCCCGCCTAAGAGCGAGAGAGACAGAGATAAAAAGTGAAAGGCACGCGTCCCTTCCGTAAAAATATTTTACCACTCAAAGTCGTTGTCACGTAAAACTTTCGCCCGTATACCGACTTTACAGGCAACCAATTTTTGTTTCACGCACACACATTTTGCTTTAAATTTGTTTAGTGGGTGAAACTTCAGACTGTAAGTAGATTATGTGATGATTGTAAAGCACAGAACAGATGTCAGGTTGCAGTTCAAATCTTCGAATGGAGATAGTAGGTAGGTAGGTAGGATATAGTAGGTACGTAGGGTTGCCAGCCTTAAGAATTAGAAATACGGGATACCTAAAATGTATACGTCAATATGTGGGATATGTCACAGATAAATAAATAAATAAATATTGGTGACAATTCACACACAACACCATCTGACCCCAAACTAAGCAGAGCTTGTACTATGGCGGCCAGATAGCTGATATAATACATATATAGTTTTAAATACATACTTATTATAAATAGAAAGACCCAGACACACTACAAAAAACATTTGAATTCATCACACTAATATTTGCATAGGGTGGAAATCGAACCCACGACCCTCGGCTTCACCGGCAGAGTTACTACCCACAGAGCCACGAGGCCAGTCAAATAAAATAATGGTTGTCTCTAATACTCAGACATAAAGAGACCAAAGCAAATAAATAGACAAATGAAAGCAAATTTTAGTTTTTTGTTGACCTTTTAAAAACTGGCAGATCGATTTCGATAAATTAAATATGGGACCACGTCGTAACTATTGATCTACCAAACGAAATCAGGAACTAAGAGTCAAAAATAAAATTTGATTCACAACTGGCGGAGCTATCTCGTAACATACATGTGAATACACAATAAAATAGCAACCGAACTGAGAACCTCCTCCTTTTTTGAAGCCTATTAAAATAGAGAGAAAGAGACCACTCGAGAGCGTATACGATGTATTATTGTTAAAAAATGTTGATTGGCTGTTTGTAAATTGAAAAATTTGCAGTAATTGCGTTGTTACATTTTTTAATGTATACTAGTTCTGCAGTGCATAGTTAAGTTTTGAGGGTATATTTGACAGCTGGCAACCCTACAATGGCGCTATTCCGATTCACGGACTGCAGCACGTTATGCGAATTCGGTCTTTGGGACCGGCTTTGGCATTATGTGAGCGAATCTGCGCCCTGATTTGTACGAGGACGAGTATTGAACGAATATGTTCGTGACTTGTGATCTTATTCAAGTCATTCTGTGTCGTGACGATTTTAGCTTTATGCCTCAAAGCATTACGGTTGTGATTTATTTAAATTTGATTTTTATCTATTTCTATAACTTTTGTTTGTTTTAACTTGATGCGTTGGATCATAGTGATCGTTAATAAAATTAAATTATCACGTACCTACTGGTAATGGGAGTGTTGGAACATCGTAAATAAAATTTTTGGTCAAATAGGATTTTACACTGTGATTTGATCCAGGTAAAAGCCTAAAAATCTATTCTCCAAGAAACTTTGTATATTTTGGCAGGAGTAAAATTTTTCTACATTTCCATTTTTTACCGATAATTTCTCCAATGATATAAGAACGGTCAAATTTTAAAAAAATGTGCATTAATTAGGTAGATTGTTTTTTTTTTATACTTGACTACCAGCGCAGCGCCCCTCTGTCCTACTCGCTTAGATTACGTTATTGTTATTTTCTCGCTATGAAAAAATAGCCTATGTGCTATTCCATATTATATTTTATGTTCCAAATTTCGATCCGATCCGAGCAGGCGTTTTAACGTAGTTGAACAAAAAACATCAAAATTTTGAGATTCATAATAATCTTAGTAGGGGTTTTAGATGTCTTGTATTTAGTTATTAAGTGCAAAAGAGCGCTAAACTAGCACAAAAGCAGGCATGGTCTTGGGGTCAATAAAGCCCAAATTTATTTCGTAGGTCCTTTGTTAAGTTCTTACTGGACACTATCGGGCTCCTCTGGCTTCGTCCTTGGTACATACCATAGGTATGGATCATTCAGGGATGACGTAAATATCCAATGGTGCAATAATTTTTGAAGTGGGTCCAGAAGCTCCTGAGATTAGCGCGTTGAAACAAAAAAACCTCTTCAACTTTATAATATTTTTTAGTATAGATAGGGGCGGTGAGTTCTGAATTGACGTCTTGCTTAGATGTTACCATCTGCCATCCTTCACTCCAGCTAACTCAACTCCTTGAATTATCGGAGTAACGCTATAGGCTGTTCGCATAGACGCGATGAAGTGGTGAAGATGGTTTATCATAGAACTCGACGACTACCGTAATCAAATATTTACAGAACTCAAAAAGCGACATTATTTCATGGTTGAAGTGAAACATCGTCTAAGCTATTCAACTCGTTGCCTGACTGGGTTTTTACCTATGGTTACAAACACTGTAGTGGTAGGACTTTTTGCAGAGTCCGCCTGTGGAAGTACCCTTTGCCAATTATTCTACCGTCAAGCAGTAGTGGAAGCAGGCAATGCTTCCTGTAAAATTATAGGGTATAGAGATAAAACATCTTAAACTATATAACTTAAAATACTATAAAACTTTTGTTAAAATGATGTTTTCAAGTCGAGAGTGAATTGGTTTCTTCTAGGTAAACACAATCAGTTCAAATAGTCCCACAAGCTTTTGATGTCATCAGATTATAAATATTAGGAATTCATAACAAGATTATACATATTAGGCATGCGTACCTACATCAATTTTGATTGATCCATATGTTTTATTATTTAATATCTTACTAGTTTACGAGCAAGCGGAACTAGGAGAATACTTTAAGTGTTCCTTTTACGCCACATAATATGAATATTTAGGAAAGGGTCGCGCTATTCCCATCAGGTGTAAAAGGGTTCCGTTAGGGTCCTTATATCAAATTTCGATAAAAACGCCTTAGAGGTTCTCGCTTCCATTTGGGGACATTTGCACACAAAACGTTGACTAAGGCCCCGTACAATGTTGTGAGAGCGAGTGTTGTAACCACAGATGAAATGCAAATAATGCGGTGTAAATTGTCGCGTCATTATCGAACAATTTGACATTAAAACGCGAAATTACGAGAAACGTAAAATAAACGGTGGACCGCAATCATTAACTCTGAATTCATAAATAGATTAATTTTTGTTGATCGAAACGATAATGAAATGAATTTAACATTGTTCTGCGCAATTCGGTGTAAATAGCATTTTTTTAGATAAATAATTATTCGTAAATTATTAACCATTATAGGTATACTTGACCGCTATCTCATCTGATGTTAAACCATGATGTGATCTACGATGGAACGCTCTTGCTTAGTAGCAAACTTACAGATCAGAGAATAACCACTCAGGGAATTCATTCCTTTGTAATCTTTGAGCTTTAGGCAGAGAATCGGATTCGGCATTCTACCGTGCGAGTGTCCTCTTGATTTCGTTACGGTCCGGGTCGTTCCGTACTACCTTTTCTAAGTTACATCCTACGTAAGTAGGTAGACGTAGCACGTAGCTACTATCTACGTGCCACGTTTTTAGTAAATCCGCTTTATCAAACAAATCAGATCTATTTCCGAAGAATACTTCCACGAGATTGCTCTCCATGTCTTTATGTTTCACAAAATTGCACCCTAGAAACTGCACTGGGCAGAGCATAAAAAGCAAGATTGTATGAAACATTTTGTACATAAAACGACTTCCGACTTTTATAGCACATTAAAAAAGACTACAAGAGAAAATTGCAAAGCCAACTACATGTTTTAAAGTACGATAAATTAAGTTTCGAATAAACTATGATAATGTATTGTTGAAATGGATAAGTAAACATAGTATCGTACTTCCTAATCTATACTAATATTATAAAGCTGAAGAGTTTGTTTGTTTGTTTGAACACTAGGATCTCGGGAAGTACTGGTCCAAATTAAAAGATACTTTTTCTATTAGATAGTCCATTTATCGAGGAAGGCTTTAGGCTATAGAACATAATGCTACAATCAATAGAATCGGAGCATGAATCAAGAATGTAACAAAAACCGGGGAAAAATATTCCTTTTTGAGAGTTTTCGTAGCGTGCTTTGACCACAGACTAAGACTAGAGAGATACGCTTGACATGACAGCATAACAGCGATTATGTCAACTTCAACTTCAAATTTTTATTTTTGCTTCCATTCGGTAATGTCACCGTAATTTCGCCAATGTCCAAGATTGCGTCATTGAATATAAATCTTTGCTAATCAAATTTGTTTATAAATCTGAGTTGGTACGACCAATTTCCGATAGGTGGCGTAGCAGGTAGCTTTAGAGGTTTTTGTTTGAAAGCGATATTATCAGGAATGGCTGAACCGATTTCAGTCATAATATTATACCGTTGGATATGTACGGGATCCCGATGAGCGCCCTATAATGTACCACGGGCGAAGCCGGGGCGGGCATCTAGTAATATTATAAATGGAAAACTTTAGGATGTTTGCTGCTCAATCACGTCGCAATGGTTGAACGGATCGGATTACAATTTACAATAATTATAATAAAATAATAAATAGTTGTAAATTAATCATTATTTATTATTATAATTCTAAATCAATATAATGTAAGTAAATAATAATAATTTAGATTTTTTTGGTATGTCAATATAGGGTCTATCCATCTATTAGAATATAAATCTATCTATCCATCTATTAGAATTTACAACACAGATAATAATTTATAGTTCGAAAAAATATATAGGCAAGGTATTCTGGCTGTGACAACTAGCGACCTATGCAAGGCATGTGTAATATTGATAATTAAACTACACTATGGGTCGATGTTGCCTTAGATTCTATTGGTGCTGAAGTGTACTGTTCAAGAGTAACTAATTACCATAGAAAAATACTGTTACTCTTGCCCCCTCGGTTTGTTGTCTACACGTCAACACTTTAAAACCTTTCATCGAATAAAAATGAACGATAAATATAGGGACACGTATAAATCATAGGAGCAAATAAAACGAGAGAGCCGAACTAGGATCGGCACAGATCTCTATCTCGAACGCAGGTCCGCGTCAACATCCGGCGGCGATCGATCCCGGGAGCGATCCCTCGACCTTCGTCCGTGTGCCGTCATGTTTCTCTCATTCACGCTGTCTGCTACACGTGCTGATTTTGTTTGCTAAGAGATGACAGATTGACAGATTACACAAACTTATGAGAGAACTAGCAGCGCCCCGCGGCATCTCCCGCTTTGTTCCCGATCTTGATGGTTTACCGGGATAGCAAATGTCTTATTTGTTATTTTATCTTATTATCTATCTAAATTTTATAGATATCCCCTCAGTAGTTTTTGCATGAAAGAGTAACAAACATCCTTCCGCCCATCATCACAGACTATCTATCAATGGAAAATCTACTTATGTATATGTTTTGTTAGTCTGTGTGTTTATAAAATATTCATTTTCATTCATTTCGTTTCAATTGGAAGTAAAATGCTATAAAGCACCGAATAGTTCTATACAAAGAGTTTCCATAAACTGCATATAGAGTTGGCACAAACGCTTTACACCGAAATCACGGGTAGCATCTTTCTTGCCTTGTCGCTCTTGTGGAAGTGTCATACTTTTGAGTGATGTGTAGTGATTATGTAGAATCAAAGAATTTACATATTATATGTATTGTAACAGAGTGCTGTTGTCGTAGAAAGTATGCACGTCATTTGCTTACGATTGACACAAAGGAACCGTGCGGAAAATCTATCTATAGGTATAATATGTAAATTCTTTGATTCTACATAATTACGATTTTCAAATGTCAAAAAACAAATACGTATCTCGTTTAACAGTAACATATAAACACTCATGAAACATGCAACAACAATGCAATGAATGGTTTTATTGGTAAGTATACCGACGACGATTCTTGAGAGTTGTTATGAACATATATTTTTCGAAGATACTCCAAAAGTTTACAAGTTACGGAGATTTATCTAACGATAAAACAATACATGTTTACGTAATATGTATGTATTATCTGTTTAAAACTTTTTGTCAAAGTAATTCAACTTGGGAAACAGATGGACTTTTTTTAGATAGAGATTTTTCTTCTGCGCAGTAATTCTTGTTTATGCACAGATAAAATATTACAAACAATGACTAACTTCTAGCGCCATAAACGGGAAATAACGAGAACAGGAACTGTGCGGGCAATACTGCGGGGCGCAGCTAGTATGAATATTTTTAAAAGGTTTCACCACGGAGATGGATTAACTCTAATTCAACTAGCGATTCGCTTCGGCTTCACCCGCGGTACGTTTAAAGTGTAGTCTATAGTATTCGCTGATCACGTACATATCCAAGTATATATCCAGACGTGCAAGAGTTTTTAAATCGATCTAGCTGTTCCTGAGATACGTGCGATCAAACAAAAAACTCTTCGGCTTGATACTATTAGTATAGATTCCCTAGAATCCTCGCGAAGTCTAGTGGCTAACGAACTTGAATTACCACAGACAGCTTTCAAAACATAGATATGTCGGTGTCCTGTACCTTATTACTACTAAATCAGCAGACAGCAGCTGTCCACTTTAGCGTATCTACTAGAAGCGTGTGACGTGTTCCTCTCAGGGGAACTTATTAAAGGGAGTGCTTTGAAGCGTTTGCAGTGATTCGTGGTTCGATTCGGCATGAATATCTATGACTGGCGAAAAGCTATCGCGCTCCTGAATTATTCATCATCTCGTTTGCGTTCGAGTTCGAATGGCAATAAGTCACAACTACAGTTATGTGATGGAAATAGCTGTAGCTATGACTTTGTGTGAGAACTGTGATGAATTTTACTGTATTGCAGTTTCATTACTTGTGGTATACTTACTAGTTCATGATATATACATAGGTAATAGCTAGTGGTTTGGCTTGCTATGTTACATTTTTATTAATTTTCAAGTAAGGCATAATATAAACTAGATTTTCTCTAAAATATATATTTATATACAAATGTTATGTTGGTTTGTGTACGCTTCAAAAACTCAAAAAGTTCTGCACCGATCGAGCTGAAATTTTAGAATGATATATAATCCGCATCAAGGATTGTTTTTATGTAATTTTTGCATCACAATGTGCCACAGCGAAACAGGGGAGGGTCAGCTAGTATTTTTATATTTTTAACAAGCTTAAAAAAAGAAAGAGATTCTCAATTCGGTTGTACTGTTTTTTGTATCTTTCGAGAACATGTGTCATCCACTAGCTTGCACTTGACCTTCGTGAGGTAATATAGTCCCATCGGTGAGAACCCAGGTGGGATGCTCCGCGTGGCACAATTTTAATTGTTTTTTTTGTATAAGTTTCATTTAATACTAGTTTAAAAATTTCGATCTACAGACATTGACACAAATGAGGACAAGACAAAAATATATTGCTACAGAGAAAATTACATTCTGAAGTCTCGTTTATGGCGCAAAAGTTTGAGACGGCCATAAAAATGCTCTAAGATGCCCTTAACTCGATTTTATTACGAGATCAAATTGTCCGTCAACAAAAAAAGAAACTTTCTAAAGTAACTCCATTTCGTAGACGTTGTTTATTCCGAGAGGGTTCAATATAAAGGATCTGGTGTAATTGAGGTGACTACATCATTGTATAATAAATTCTTGGAAAAGAAAATAGAAATATGTAAGAAATATCTTGACTAGATGAGCAGTCATTTTTTTGTAGGGCTAGAAAGATCACTAAACAGAAACTCACCGAAACAATATTAATAACTGTGCACTGACACATGTCAGGTCAAGAGTACTCGCAATAATGCGAATCACGTGATTTCTAGATCGCAATCATGCGAAACCTTTGTGACTTTGACTAAATTGTAATGAAAATATAATTGAAATATTTTTCGTTTAAGAAAAGTAAATTACAATGAGAACTACCCTATATACTACATACTTAAGTAACTAATTACACTAAGCACATCTGAATTATTAATAGATCAATGAAAAGAAATTACGAATGAATCGAAATCTTTTTCTTGGCTCAATTTTGGTTAATGGTTTTCCTAAATAAGCGTAGAATTTGTAGGGTGGGTAAATCTGTGGGGTGGGTTATTCGATTGATATTGAATTTTGAATCTATATCTTTCTCGGTTTTTAGTATACGTTTTTGAATTATCTTGAACTACGGTGTAATAAATACAATTAAAATAGTTTAGTTAAATATGAGTAGCAAAATGTACCTACCATGAATCGAACGATTACTATATAGCGTTGTTGTGTGGTCGTTGTCGGTTACACGATTGAAAAGCGAGCGCGGAGCATTGAAAAGAGATTAGACAATGGAAGTTTAGGTATGGATAAAGGCCAGGTATTTCTGTCAAAGTAGGCATTTAACGCTGTCTTGTTCTCGCGACCGTCACCGACCGCGGTGCCACAGTGCAGAAATAACATTAAAACATTGGACTATGTAATTTAAACTCATTTTTTTGTTCAAGATTTTTTTATGTTTGTTTGTTTATGATAAGAGTTTTGTTGATAATATAAACGAAGAAATATTAAATTTATCTATACTCGTAGGTATACAAAACTCAACCTTTTCTTTTTCGGTCACACTATAAGTTGAGAACGGCTTTTCCAATTTCATGCATCTTTTTAAAATGTTTCCTAATAATTCACAAGTTCGTCAAAAATTTTAAAAAATGTGCTGAAACGTAATGAAAGGGCAGTAAAAATAGAAGGTTTTTTGGTCAACTTTGCACTAAATTTCTAAACCAATTTTTTTCTATGAGTTTATTTAGTATAAGTAGACAATGTAAACTCTTTGTCTACATACGATTTAATTTAGACGTGACGTCACAAATTACCTTTCCGGAAGATTGTTGATTGATTGATTGATCTATGTCGATTTTTAATAGGTCATTCATTACCACAAAAAATTCGTGTCACATATCTTTCCATAATAATCTACTTGACGGACAAGTTAGAATGGCATACTTGTATTTTTGACCCAATCATTATGCCAATTGGGGGACTCTTTTGCCCAACAACGAAACAACTGCGGTTACACAAAAAAAATCTAGAATAACAGGAGGAGTAAGACGTGGACATGGTGAGTATCATGGTTGCCCATTACAGCATAGTACAATACAGCTAATTGATCATGAAGAATTCAAACAGTAATGTGAAACGGACAAATGTGGTAGTTCCCCGTTTGGACTCCGCTAAGAACACTACATTTTTGTATACGTTAACTAAAAACCTAATTTTTTACATCCAAAATGTTCATGGGTACGGTAAATTTATTAATTTTGCAACTTCAAATATTTTCAAGTAGAAAATTACTTTTCCTGTGAAAGATTTTACACATTTTTGTGAAGCAGCTGGCGTCAGAGCTCCTTTTTGCTCGTGAACATTTACCTGAAAGGAAAAGAAACAATATTAAAACAAACACTGTTTTAAAATGACGCCGTGAACCAGAAAGTTGTCGTTTTGTTTTACTGTATGAGAATTGGGGATTTTGGTGTAACTCTGTTTACTAATATGAATCATAATAGTTGATTACAATTTACCAGTTTATTACAAGGTTGGCCAATAGAACAACTCTAATAAGACACAACAAAACACACGATATAAACTACAAAAAACATTTAAATTATAACGTAAGTTTTTTATTGGCAACCTTGTCATTTAAAATTATATCTACTTGGAAAATATACATAAAGGTACATTTAGTCCTTAATTTGATTTTATACGCAAGTGCAGAACTTTTAAATATTAGTGTCTGTGTCGAAAAAGGAAAATAAACACACGAAACTATAAAAGAATTAATTAAGATTATCCCGGAAGGATTAAGAGACGTCATTTCCCTTGGATAGCTACTCGTTTAAGATAGTTACAAAGTAGATTAGATAGATTAACTACTTCCATTGGCAGGTAACTGGCAGGTGAATTAACAAAGATAACTCAATAGGAAGTTATTAAGAGTCGCGGCGGAGCAAGAAGCTGAGGGAACTGTGATTAATTATGTCGTTACCGTCAAAGAAGACTAATCACTTCGGCCCTTGAGGACAAAACTATTATAATAGCTGTTATAAAAATAACAGTTTTATAAGATTACGATAAATATAATACATTTTAAAATACAAAGCTCCATAAACTACATATTTTATCAACCTCAAAAATTAAAGTTTCCATGTTTTGAAATCCTTCTTGCATGACTTTTATAATACTGAAATGTCTTTTTTAAGCTGTCTCAATTAGAGCTCATGTTGAACTCATTAAGCAAAATTTAATCGCATGGTTTTAGTAGGGCTCTGCGCCTTCTGCGCTATCACAAAGCTCTGTTTGTAAGCATCTGCAGTAAAGCCTCTTATGAAAAAAACAATGTGATGTTTTACAAAATCGCAGTGATTAGCTTTTGATTAATGTTTTTAATTTGATATCTGTGTCTATGATATCCTTGTGTCTGTCTGTTGAATAGTACCTAGAGGCATAATATGATTTATCTCTTTACCCTGTAATTTCTCGGGAAACATTACCCTTAAAACAGGGACAAAGTAATGCTGGCACATTACTAGTTGGCGGTAGATATATCTAGCGGCTATATCGTAGTTTTTTGATTTTACGAAAAATTTTACACTTTTGAATATTTTCCAATTCCTCAGATAAAAATAATTAAGTTCCAATATTTCATTCAAAGACTCAGTTAAAAGAAGCTGTTTAATATCCCGGAATTAAACAACTTCTTTTAACCGTATACCCTTTGAAAGTGTTTTCGTGTTTCAGTAAGCGCTCCACTTTGACCAAATCCGATTATTTATTTCTACTTGATCAGTCTGCGGCTTCTCTACTCTCGATTTTAATTGAAGACTGTTAGAACGGAATTCGGGAATAAAAACTTTGGGTTGATTAAAAAAACAGAAGTTAATAATTAATGTTCGCGAAATTTCGCGAAAAGTTTGCAAATTGAAAAGGCGAGTTTAATTTATCTTCGCTTGATGAACAATCTCAGAGTTATTATCAATTAAAATACGTTTATCAACATTATTCAAATATGAAACAATGATTCCTCGGTTATTTTTTTTAATAAAATGTTTTTTTTAGTAAAATAGTAAAGCAATGCCATTGACGATAAAACCCGGTCAAAAAAACTCACTAAGAAAAAATAGCGGTGTTCCAAAAAGGTTTCTAAAATATGATTTTATCGGAAAACAAATTCCATTGAAATGTTTGACTAGCGCATGGCCTGTTATCAATAAATTCCGCATAATGTATGAAGAGGCAATTCCTGAATTATAACAACCCTGGACGCAAGATGGATGACCATCAAACCCTTTATACTCCACCCTCGTGCCTTCTCAAACATAAATATTGTTTTTGCAATCGTTTGGACAAGCGAATACCATGGAATAGGGAAATCAGACATTATACACGTTTTGTGCCACGATGTTAGGCGTTCGCATGCTTACGAATCGGGTTGACCGATTTTTATGAAATTTATTGTGTATTTGGTAGGTACATATGAGAATGGGTCGTTAAATATGTATCTTTCACCATCTTGCCCCCACTTTTTATTGCATTTGTACATTGTCAATAAAATTAACCGTTGTTCATAGAAATGACGCGAAGTAATTTATATGAAGTATCTCGTTATTGTGACATTCCTTCCGGTTGATAATCTAAACAGTTAAGCAACGTTAAGCAAGCTGAAGTCAGCTCTTTTTACAAATATATAAGTAGTTAAATACTGTACTTCTTTATCTCTTGTGACGAAAGATTAGTCCAGTATTGTGTTTCTAGTAAAATATAAGAAGACTAGAAGCACTCAGAGGTTCCACTCGCGTAGTTACCATTTTCCTATCATAGCAGGATAAAACTTAGCTTATGTGTTATTCCAGGTTAATATCTATCTATGTATTTTATGTTTCGAATTTCATCCCTTTCGAAATAATTTTTGCGTGAAAGAGAAACAAGCTTCCACATGTACTCACAAACTTTCATGTGTATTATAATAATAACATTTAATTATTTGGATACACAACAATTTAGCTTATTGCCCACGGCTCCGTCTGCGTAAAATTTATTAATGTAGGAACGAAAATCTATTTTCATCTTTCAGGAACTAAATATTTTTTCGGGATAATGCGCTTATTGCTATTGCAGCTTAAACGCCCTAATCCGTGTCTACACAGTGAAAAGGTCATTAGGAATCAGTGCCTTTCTAATACTACTCCTGTCGTTGAAGCGATACGCTGTTTGAGGAATAAATATGCTATTGTGGAAATAATGCGGAACAGCTGAAATTCTGTGATCAGTTGACGGCCTCGATGCCGAATTTGGCGCTCACGCCTGAGATGTAACGCCCTAGTGGTGAATCAGTGGCAAATGCTCATCCACCACGCTGGCCCAGTGCGGGTTGGTGTATAGTGCGGGTTTGTGGATGTTTTATATGAATTGCTTGTTATTGAATACCATTTTAGTTTTTTTTTGAGTAATAATAAAATTATCGTAAGCCTGATAAAATTCCAAAGTATTGTATTGTATTTTTTTACTTTTATAGGTTTACACTTGACCACCATCGCTTGATGCTAAGCGACGATGCAGTCTAAGATAGAGTGTGTTTATCTAGAAGAAACCGATTCACTCTCGATTTGAAGACACCAAGATTATAACTATCGGGAAAAACCCACTCAGGCAACTTATTTCACAGCCTAGACGTTCTTATCAAAAACGTAGAGTCAAACCTCTTCGTCCGTGTCTTTGGAATATCCACCATGAAACGGTGCCGCTTCTTGCAAAGGTATATTTACATACATGTATTTAAATACATTTACATATATTTGTTTCCGTTTCGCGCAGTTAGCAGAAAAAAAACTAGAGACTAAAACAGAGTAATTTTGCCTTGCTCCTGAATATTTTCCAGAAAATCCGGAGAACTGTTAAGATTTCTTAGAAAATCTAAGCCCTGGAGCCAGATAAGATTAAAATTCATGAACTACTTAAAAGTGTGAGTGTTCAACAGACATTATGAAAGTTTCGCCAAGTCGTAATTAAAAATATTATTATTTTAGGTCTAAATCTGAGCAAAAATAATATATATTTTAATTTTTTTATAAGTAATTCTAATTGATTTCGAGAAAAACGTTCGTCACATTTTAGTCAAAACAGACTTTTAAGCAAGTGTCTGTGCCTATGTGAACGCTTCTGTGTTGTAAGATCATCGTTATAGTCATACTTTTTTGTGTGATATACTAGCCCCGCGGTTTTACCCGCATTATTCCCGTTCCCGTTATTTCTTCGGGATAAAAAAGTAAATCCTATGTGTTCTTCCAGACTATTATCTGTGTTCCAAATTCCAGTACGATCCGATCGTACGTTACGACGTGATTGACCAATAAATATCCAAGCATTGACATTTGTAATATTACTCGCAGTAGAAATATGTATACGTTATAGCACGCAGTATAAGTCAGATTATTTATACAATGAAATGTTTATTGTGCGCGAATAATAGCGGACACAGCTAGAGCACCACCTGTATCACGTTGTGACGTCAATAAGCCATTGACGTGACAACGTCTAATAAATCGATGAACGCCAGCTGTATGCACGAAAAAGTGTCCCGTTATATCCCGTTACACTTATTGTGCGCTTGCGCCGCATCTATCAATGTTTCATTATGACGTTGTTACGCTAAACTATCGTCCGTAAACCAACGGACTTTACAGACAACCAATTTTTTAAAGTAAAAGTAACCTTTACCGTACCGTAACTTTAGGCACATAATATACATAATAGTTATGCACGTTGGAATAATCTCTCTAATAGGATACTAAATATAGTGCATTAGTTACAATACATGTCTTTCGGATACATTTCAATGGATTAAATCGAAATACTTTAAATTAATTTTAAGTTATCAATACCACCATCTTTCAAAATTCCAGTAAGGCAAGATATACGAATGATTTAACGAGCTTGTAAATTAGACACGTATTTGGATGAGATAAATAATGTCCTTACAGAAGGCCGCAAAAAGAAAACATCAAAACATAACGTTTCCGGAAAGATAAATAACCCTTCCGTACGGAAGTCATTACTCCTTTAGTCAATAGACAATACAAGTATCTTTAGATATTAGCGAAGACATGTGTTCATTTTATGCATCAAAATTGAACCTTATTTTACATGCATCTAATGTTTTTCTTGTAACCGTTACTAGAATGGTTAGCTATTGACGAATACTTCAAGGATGATCTATGTATATAGGTATCTAAATAATTATTAATAAAGTTGTATTATATTTTTGGAATTTATTACACTGAAAATTGTTAAAACAAATAAAACCGTGCAAAAACCATACAATCCTTAAATAAATTAAACACATTAAAATAGTAATTAACTATATTAACATATATTAAATAACTACGAGTACTAACCGTAGTGTATTATTCCATTTTCTGCAACTTATTGTATCTATGGCATGCCTTCAATACAATATTAATATAAATATTTTCAATTACTTTTCGTAATTTCTATACTGAAACCGGTCGGAAAATGAAATCCTGTTTGCTAGAACCAAATAATGTATTACATATTATTTGGTTGGGTTTGGAAAACTTGTTGGATACAAAACCAAATAATATATAATATTTGGTTTAGTATTAAGTTTTCAAACGTGATCTCAAAACGTGTTCGTAGCTCACACTATCAAAGTCACGACCATATATACGACTTAGAACAATACGTTACCTATGAATACGTGATATGCCACCTTGTTCTACAGAGTTACGTAAATTGACGCACTAAACCAAAAACGAAGAGTCATATTCAATTGAACACATTTTACTATGAAAAATACTCGGAATCCTAGAAATAAATCAGCTATTGCTTTAAAAACTAGCATTGGAAGACGGAAAGGCTTTAATGTTCACAACACAACATTACAATCAAATAAGCTCACACTATTAAAGATAGTGAAACCAATAGCAGCCTTATCGCTACTAGCACTCTCTTCTCGACAACATACAATATTATAAATAGTACCACATATATTTTTTTCGCAATGTCGATTGGTTCTCTACAGTAAAAACTGTCCAAATGATGAGTCAGTACTACGTCATGTCTACAACAACCAGCTTTCCTCGTAGCCCGTAGTAGTGCAATTTTTCATCGTAGCTCTATACGCTGTAGCCACAAGCACAATATTTCCGGAGTAATCGAAACACAAGCAGTAAAAATCTGTCTCCGAATCCATATATCAGCAATAAAAATATGTCAATAAAACAAACATGACAAAGCCAGATTTCCCCTTGATTTCCCCGGAGAATCCGCGACTATGTTCATTTGTCTGTGGCAAGCAGTTACAGGGTATCTTTTCTTTACGTTGCCACGAATACGCTTACAATACGTACGTACTAGCTTTGCGAAAAATGGGCGGTTGCCTAATGTATGTAGATAACGAAACTTTTTATTTTGCAATACTTATTTTAGAGAATGGACAATTCTGAACGCAGGAAAGTATTCTGAACGTGGAATCAAACCTAAAAAATGTTTTAGTTTAAGATCAATTATGAGATTAATTCCTAAAATAAAATATATATGGCAGCCCCGTTCAAAGCCAGAAAGTCTCGTTTAATTCGATATAGCCGGCCCAAGCAGTTAGACAGACAGATAAAGTAATTAAAAGTATTTTTTTATGTTTTATATTGAATTCTACGAATCCCGTTATTTGTTGCGACGATAATTATTAAAATTATATATTAACCGTGTTCCAAATTTCAACCAGCTCCGGTCAGTCGTTCTGACGTGATTGTGCAGAAACATCCTCTTACCAAACTTTCGGAGATATAATATTAGTAGTAGGAAGTATAATTTGAATTCAGCGAAAAGTTTTTAGTTTAGAATTTCAAACCGACACATTAATTTTATTTATGTCATCATCATCATCAGCCTGTATTCGTCCACTGCTGGACATAGGTCTCTCCCATGATACGCCACTCAGCCCGATCCTCGGTCTTGTCTTTTTTTATCGCGTATAGGTCCGCGTTTGACCACCAACTCGCCTGATGGTAAGCGACGGTGTGGTCGAAGATGGCGCACGTTGACCTAGAAGGTACCTATTCACTCTAACCTTGAAAAGTTCTAGATTGTATCTCTCAGGGAACAAGGAGGCCGGCCGGCATCTTAGTCCACTCCAAAGCTGTACGTACGAGAAAAGTGGATTCAAACCATTTAGTACGGATTTTGGGAATATCCACATAATACCCATTTACGTGCATACATTTAATTTCGCCTATAAAGTCGTTATGATTTTGCTGCACGATCTATAAATTGCTGTACAATGATAAAAACAACCGTTTCCTGCATCAAAGAAATTACAGCAGCCAAAGCCAAAGCGCTTTTATCGCTTCGGTAGTTTCTAATAATGCTCGGCATCCATCTCCGTTTGTACGTGCAATCATTATTTACTCCCAACTTTTCAGTTTACTGCGACCGTGCGGGTACTTTCTTCAATTGCGAGGAAGCGTGGTGGGAAACGAGTCGGAAATTAGAGCTGAGTATTGGACACACTAGTAAATGAAAAAAAAACGGCCAAGTGCGAGTGCGATTCACGCACGAAGGGTTGCGTACCATTAGCAAATAAATGGCGAAAACCCTCTTTAATTGTACGGGAGCCCCTTAATTATTTATTTTATTTAAATTAATTATGCTTAAAGAGAACATATAACTAAACATTCTGTGAATAGTTAAAGCGTCAACCTGTCACCGTTGTTAGTATCGAGCAAGAAACGGTAAAAAAAACAAGTTTGTTGTATGGGAGCTCCCCTTACATATTCATTTTATTTGTAGTATTTGTTGTTATAACGGCAATAGAAATACATCATCTGTGAAAATTTCAACTGTCTCACCGTCCTTGATATACAGCCTGGTGACAGACGGACGGACGGAGGAACAGCGAAGTCTCGGTAATAGGGTCCTGTTTTTACCCTTTGAGTACGGAACCCTAAAATAAAAGTGGTTAAGTGGGAGTCGGACTCGCCCATGAAGGCTTCTGTAACATAATATAAAAGTTCTTGTACTTTGTTGTTACTTTAATCAGTGATTTAACAATAGTGAATTTATGACGTATTAAAATAAAACTACTTACGTTTATGTTACTTTACGTTACGTTTGAATGAGGTCTATCTCATTCAAACCGATTTTTGTTGACAGTTTACATGGTAATGTACATTTTACCCTTTTTTATTTTTGCCATTCTCTTATTTTAGAAGTTACAGGGACACACACACACACACATTTTACCACTTTGGAAATAAAATAGAAAACGTTAGAAACCTCAATATCATTTTTAAAGACCTATCAATACTACCGATAATCTATTTTTTTGTATGAAAATCTTAATGCGGTTCACAGAATACATCTGCTTACCAAGTTTTATTAGTATATTTCTAATAGTTTCGGAGAAAAGTGGCTACGACATACGGACGCACAGACAGACAGACATGACGAATTTATAAGGGTGCCGTATTTTGCCATTTGGCTACGGAACCCTAAAAAGAGAAATGTTAAAATACTATTTCCGTATATGCCACAGTTGCAGTTGGGATATTTGGTTTGGTATGCTCAATATAATGTCGGAATGCCTGAACATTCGGGTTGAAATTTGAGACATAGTGCTAAGTCTGGAATAGCATTTAGGTTACTTTTTATGACAGAAAAACTACGGGGACGGGAACTACGCAGGTAACATAGCCGGACGTTGCTAGTATATTGTAGATGCATTTATATATTATTTGCGTTTACGTGTGCTACATGTTTGTGTGTACGTACTTGACTTTATGCAAATAGATTTTATACAGCTGTTGTGAGGTGTTTTATTTATTATTTATTGTGTTGTATTGTGCTTAGATGAGGTAATGAATAGTCTGTCCGAAACTATGTCGTCTTAATATATTTCTAAATATCTTTATCTCTCCATAACATAAATATTTTTTCCAAGGGTTAGGTTAAATTAAACACATGAATAACATAGTCAATGCTTTTTTTTCAATTGTAATTCGTGCATAATTTATGATTACTATTATCAAGATGAGAAAATAGATACTATGTAACTATAATAGTTTAAGTAAATAAAAGGACTTACGTGGCAAAAACCTTAAACCTTAATCGGTAAGCTTACTTGGAGTAACGGCATACAGTAGTAGTAACACACACTACCACAAGGTCACGAGAACATTCAAAATGAAGATAATATTGCAGATGTATGACATATGTTATAAATTCACAATCACAATACGAAGAGTCCCGTAAAAGCCACTACCAAAAAAATAAGCATATATTCAATAAGCATAGAGATAAAACTATTGAAGTATCAATAAACACACTATTCCGACAAATCCAACGCTCGTGTTACTTCCCTGAATGGATATCTGTGTTCCGATTACCGAACAAAGCTGCGTAATCGTTCCCTCATCCTTTATGGGATGTTCGTGATAGTGAAATAGCCCGATAGCGACATGTGTGATAGTACCATGAAAAATTACCCCTGTAAAATACGAAATCACTCAGAATATTTTGGATTATAATAAATGTATTACATATTTTATAATTCAATCCCACCATTTACTCATCATTTTGATACATGGCTAAAGTATTTAACGCCAAATGAGCCTATTTCAGCTCTTTAAATCTCACACACATTCTCGTGTCAGGTGCCATGGAAAACTTAAAAATGTAAGACACAGAACACACAAAACAAATTTTGACCGATGAACCCTATATGATCATATGAGAGCTCTATGGGACATGCTACTTAGAGCACCGGCAATCAACGATTGCGACTTGCGACTGCATCGATAATAGATACATCTCGTTTTGGCGGTCCTTTCTGTTAAGTCGCGGTATCAAAATTGCGCGTTTCAGCGATTGTGCTATTCCTGCATCGCTATATCACGACTTGGGTTCGCAAAACAGTGCAGCTTCATTAAAAACTATGGCAAAAGTGTAGTTTCTTCAAAATTGTACATATTACAACACATAATGAGACCGGCATCCGAACGTGTAAGGAGGGTTGCGTTCAGCCGCTACGGCGGCGGCGTGCTTCTGAAAAGCTACTCAATCGGCGGGTTTTTAAGAATGCGGTGTGATTTGTTAGGATCAACGAAGTTATAAGTAGTCAATGTGGCCTTTAGAGTTGGCCATTGTTTTAGAGTGGACTTTTTAGACCCCATGAAAGAGTTGAAAACATTACAAGAGGAAAACATTGTTAGTCCACTCATGAATACGTGAATGAAGTACTAAGTACACAAATTTTAGGAGTGAAATAAAAAGTTGTATCTACTTCTAGAACACTTAGATCGTTTTACAAAATAATACTTATTATTGTAAGAACTAATAACAAAACCAGACGTGCCTTGATCTCTGTTCTTCGAAAGGTTTTGTCTTTCAAAATTACATTTTGGGAACGCGAAAATACCTAGCTTTCGTGGGCTTTGAAACGTCAATATGGTGAGCCCCTGATTTCACAGCTTGTAGCTTTGATATTATACATAAAATTTGTTGTTTGGATTTAATAATTGAGTCTTTACATTAATTATTATAATTATATTGATATTACGTAGTAGTAATTGGTTTATTTGTATTTCAAGGCTGTAATAGAAATAACAAATTATAACGCTATTTGCTCGTAGCCATGTTTTAGGACCTAACTTTGAAGTTGAAATACAATGATACACAACGGGTACATTGTTACGTTATAGCTTACATCATTTTAACCGACTTCAAAAAAGATTTCTCAATGCGGCCGTATATATTTTTTTACTAGCAGCGTGTCGCGGTTTTACCCACGTAGTTCTCGTTCCCGTTATTTTTCCGGGATAAAAGTAGCCTATGTACCTATAATAATAATAAAGTTTATTGATCCCAAATTTTTACTTACAAAGTTCACTGATTTTATTACAATTCCAAAGTACAATAATAGTACCTACAACTAAATAATATAAATTGAAAAGTATGAAAGAATTACAAAATATGATAAACTTATACATGCAGAAGTTTTGTAATTAATCTAGTTTATAATCTTGAGCTAAGGAATTAAAGCATAAGTAACGGGTGCGTTACTGTGTTACTCATAAGTAAGATGTACCTAGCTCCCACACTAGGATTCCCTGTTTGTGTTCTTCCAGACTGTAATCTAACTGTGTTTCAAATTTAAGCCCGGCCCATTCATACGTTACAACGTAATTGAGCAAGAAACATCAAAATATCCGAACATTAACATTTATAACTGACTGGCCTCGTGGCTTAGTGGGTAGTGACTCTGCCTGCGAAACCGAGGGTCGTGGGTTTGATTCCCAATCAGTGCAAATATTTGTGTGATGAATTCAAATGTTTGCACTGTGTCTGGGTGTTTTTATTTATAATAAGTATGTATTTAAAACTGTATAAGTATTATATCAACTATCTGGCCGCCATAGTACAAGCTATGCTTAGTTTGGGGTCAGATGGTGTTGTGTGTGAATTGTCCACCAATAATATTAGTGGGATTATAGGGTGACAAGAAAATGCGCCTGATATAACCACCAAGCGTGGTCAGTAGCTTCAATACAGCGCAGTGTTACGCACCTATTCGAACATAAAGACCACATCTCATCATAACCTATGAAATTAATTTCCACAACACAAATCACGTGAAGGTAGCTTAAAATTACCGTCGAGGCTTGTATGCATAAATTAGTTGGTAATTTCATTCCGTAGTACTGCGAATTACAGCTTATTTTCAATGAGACCCACGTGTTGGGAATTACCAAACTAAATTCGAGGTAAATTTTTAACCCACTGAGAATGTTTACCCAATTAACTAAAATTTTGAGCATTAATTACGTGTCAAGCAAAGCAATTCAAACTGAATAACCACGGCTGGAAGCAGCCAATTATATTTAGCCTAGGTACTTCATTAGCAAAATTTCAGTCGTTCGTTAATTTCGGTTTAATTAACATATATATTTGCGTTTAATCGTTATTAAACCCACACATGTAACTTGATCTCTCTGGCATCAAAACTTCCTAAGTTGTGACAACAGAAAAGGGTCTGAAGTTAACTATGCTTTCAGACGACGCTATGAAGATTTTTAGACATTGTTAGAGTGCTCTGAATATAAAATGATGCGATGAATCAAGGCACATTATTACATTTATCACACAATATTGAACATAGGCTGCTCAAATTTTTATTAATTGGAACAAAGCGACGCCTAGCAAGTCCTTGACGGACACTGATGGTTACGGTGTTGGTAGTTGTAAAGTAAAAGTAGATCACATACCTGAGTTCAAACTCTTATTTTTCGAGCGAGCGTTTTTTATTTAATTTAGCGGATGTTTTATTGCTCAAGTAAAGTATGTGTAATTCGTTCTCATTATAGCATGCGGTCTTGCGTTGTAAATTAATTTTTTTTTAATAAATTAATTTAAAATTAAACATGAACAAAATTTAAAAATAAATGTGTTATATCCGACGCAGTACCTATTTCGATTACGGCAACATATTATTAAAAAGTGTTTTAGTTTTTCTTCCGTTAGTATTCCTCATTGATTCAATAAAACACTTACAATTTATGCAACAACAGTAACTTATATATTTCGTAGCTACTGAAAATATACGCGAAAATTACTTATTATATTTATAAATTTACATACCAAAATCTGAAGAGCCACCAGAAAGGGGCAAAATTAAGCCATGAATCATTCTTCCGGGATATTATATACCATGTTGTTGTACAAAAAGTTTAATAACCGTGATGGAGAACATAACCGAGGGATTAAGTGTCCCGGGTCACTCGTGGCCGAAGTGAGGGGCCACCAAGTGCCCTTTAGCCTGTTACTCCACTGAAGAGCCGTTAACCGACCCTAGTAAGTGCTATTAGCATCGTGCTGTTCAGCAGTTTTATAAGCTGCCGAATGACGATAGCTTTTTAAGGGCACCATACTTTACATAAGCCTCGTGTTCCATCTTCGATGCAATCCAATTTATTGAACGTTGATACTTACCTATCATAACACACTTCCCTACGAATTCTTACATATAAAGAGTTTTACAATAATACTCGACACAAAAACATTTTTGTAGTGTTAGGTAAGTGTAAGTAGGTAAGAAGACGATTATTTGGAGAGTCGGTCTAGGGAAGGACAACACTTTTCCCAGTTATTCTATCCCCAAGCAGTGATGTGCAAAAATCACTGTGTTCTGGTTTCGAAGAGCAAAATTTCAGAAAAAAATACAGGGCATCTTTCTAGCTATCTTCAAGGAAAATATTTCACTGCCGAGCAAAGCAACTAGATAACTTACTAACAAATAACTAAAATTAGATATTTATGCTTTGCACAAGCCCCGAACAAATAAATACCAGATTCACATTTAAAATTAATGTTAAGAAGAGCTTTGTAAGCTCAACGTGAGAGCTTTACTCAGTGAAACGGAAGCTCGGTGTGCCGCTATTCGTACTGAGCGGGAATTTGTGCTAAACAAACTACGATTCAACTCTCACCGGAAGGCGCCGTTGCAACTACGTGGTTAACGTGGTGCCATTTGAAAACTCGAGTGGAAATCTAGTCTTAGGGTTCACAAATTTGATGTACACTGCTACTCAATTAAACAAATCGGGTGATATACAAAACCTTTTCAAACTCGAGTTTAATACCTCATTTTTGAATCAATAACTTCTTTTGGCTCACCACACAGATTTGTTTTTGAGAATTGAGCTCAAGCGTTACGATCATGTTTATATGAAAGAAATCTTCGGGTGAACTCGGGAATGGTTCCGACTTCATCTAGAATGGTTAGAAGGATGGCCATCTCGTCTAGATAGCCATGCTTAGAAGACTGATTTAGATGACAATGCTTTGAAGATTTATCACAGACCAGCAGCGCCCTCCGGTTTCACCCGCGTAGTTTCCAAAGTGAGCTATCAAATTCTGATTTATTCTATTCTATTCTATTCTGAGTTATAGTAAGTTTTTACCACTTTCACTTCGCGAGTCCTTATGATTGTACCATTTCCTCCTGAATTGTTATTTGTTCATACTTGACCGGCATCTCGCCTAATGTTAAACGTCGATGCGGTCTACGATGAAGCGAAACCTCTTACCTGCACGAAAACAATTCACTTTCGATTTGAAGACACCAAGATTTTAAGCATCGGAATAAACCCACTCAGGCAACTTGTCTATTTTTTGGGTGAAATAAATCAGTCCAGTTAATGTTTCCACAGTACAGGTTAGCAGATGACACAAGTCATCAAAAGACTTTGTAGTGGCAGGGCTTTTTGCAGAATTCGTCTGAGGAAGTAACATATACTTGCCAGCTATTCTCCCGCCTAGCAGTAGTCTGCAAACATTACTGGGATCTGGTTTGAAGGGCAGTGTTTCTAGAGAAATTACTGGTAATCAGGCTGCATTCTGTTTATTTAAACAAACAACTTTTGTTTTACAACTTTTGTTAAAATTCGATACATATCCTAAAAAAGAAAAGTGTTTGTTGTCCTTTCTAGCACTGTTTGGCGGCTATTTAGTGTTTATTCGGCTCATCATTTATCGAGCGTTAAAGAGCGCACGCGCTCTTATTACGAATTGTTACGAAGAGTTCGTTGCTTTTAGACCGGGCAAATACACATTTTTATTTTGTATGGGAAAAAAATACGTTTTTTTGTAAATATTTATAATTTTAATGTATTTAAAATATCTAATGACTACAAAGTCTTGATCATCGCCGAAAAATTGCCAGCCTATCGGTTTTTTATCGGATACAGTTTGGATAGTGTGCGGCTGATTTGCATGATCTCATACAACCTTGCCCTTTTTTCTATCGAAAAACTCGTAGCTAGAAAAAGCGACATCGTTTCATGGTTGATGTTCCAAAGACACGAACGAAGAGATTTGACTCTACTTTTGTGATAAGAAGATAAGAACGTCTAGGAATACGTTGCCGGAGTGGGTTTTCCTCGATGGTTACAATCTTTGTGTCTTCAAATGGACAGTGAATCGGTTTCTTCTAGGTAAACACGCTCCATCGTAGACCGCATCGTTGCTTAACATCAGGCGAGATGGCGGTCAAGTGTGAACCTATAAAAGTTAAAAAAAAACCTAACATCCCCTTACAATGATGTGAGGAGGCTGATTACCAATAACCCTGTATTTTTATATATAAAATGAATGTTTGTTTGAATGTCCTTTAAAAAATCGCAAACTACGTTAGTATAGTTGTTGTCAATGAGCCAAAGTTTTCCGACTTGGTACGAATAATTTTTGACAGAAGTGCGCAGGGTACAGCCAGTTTGAAATAAAATCAGTAGTAGAACGTTTACCGGTTATGACGTTACTTGAACACAAGGAACAAAAGCCAGCTCAACTCAAGTTCTATAACACGATAGACAAACTACACGCTGGACTAGAAATGATACGAAACTTCGACTCAATTCTGAAATGTTAACATTCCTGATCACTTCTATACGATTCCGTTAGGTTACGATAACTTTGTACCTGAGCTTGTAACAAATATCAAATCGTATATTTGGATCAGGAAATCTATTTATCTCCTAGGAGTTTCCGTATCGCGTCCGCTGCTTTACTGGAGTGAGAATTTTACTGGTTCTTTCTCTATTACATTTATTTTATGACGTAAGTCACGGCTGGTCTAGTCGGGAAAACGGCGACTGCCAATCCGGAGCCACCGGGTTCAAATCCCACGCGCATCACAGTCTTTTCGAAGGCATGTTCGTAATGCCGCTAACTTATAAACGGTGAAGGAAAACATGAGAAATCGACACGAACCTAGAATCCTTCGAGGTTATGTGCCATCCAGTAACCCGCAGTTGGCCAGTGTGGTGGATTAAGGCCATGACTCTCCCCTTGAGAGAGACGGCCCCGAGTCTTAGCAGTGGGAACATTTAGTGGGCTGCCTATGCTATGCTATGCTATTACGTTTACTTTTAAGTTTCATTAAGCCCGGCCCATTCATACGTTACAACGTAATTGAGCAAGAAACATCAAAATATCCGAACATTAACATTTATAACTGACTGGCCTCGTGGCTTAGTGGGTAGTGACTCTGCCTGCGAAACCGAGGGTCGTGGGTTTGATTCCCAATCAGTGCAAATATTTGTGTGATGAATTCAAATGTTTGCACTGTGTCTGGGTGTTTTTATTTATAATAAGTATGTATTTAAAACTGTATAAGTATTATATCAACTATCTGGCCGCCATAGTACAAGCTATGCTTAGTTTGGGGTCAGATGGTGTTGTGTGTGAATTGTCCACCAATAATATTAGTGGGATTATAGGGTGACAAGAAAATGCGCCTGATATAACCACCAAGCGTGGTCAGTAGCTTCAATACAGCGCAGTGTTACGCACCTATTCGAACATAAAGACCACATCTCATCATAACCTATGAAATTAATTTCCACAACACAAATCACGTGAAGGTAGCTTAAAATTACCGTCGAGGCTTGTATGCATAAATTAGTTGGTAATTTCATTCCGTAGTACTGCGAATTACAGCTTATTTTCAATGAGACCCACGTGTTGGGAATTACCAAACTAAATTGAGGTAAATTTTAACCCACTGAGAATGTTTACCCAATTAACTAAAATTTTGAGCATTAATTACGTGTCAAGCAAAGCAATTCAAACTGAATAACCACGGCTGGAAGCAGCCAATTATATTTAGCCTAGGTACTTCATTAGCAAAATTTCAGTCGTTCGTTAATTTCGGTTTAATTAACATATATATTTGCGTTTAATCGTTATTAAACCCCACATGTAACTTGATCTCTCTGGCATCAAAACTTCCTAAGTTGTGACAACAGAAAAGGGTCTGAAGTTAACTATGCTTTCAGACGACGCTATGAAGATTTTTAGACATTGTTAGAGTGCTCTGAATATAAAATGATGCGATGAATCAAGGCACATTATTACATTTATCACACAATATTGAACATAGGCTGCTCAAATTTTTATTAATTGGAACAAAGCGACGCCTAGCAAGTCCTTGACGGACACTGATGGTTACGGTGTTGGTAGTTGTAAAGTAAATATGAAGATAAGAACGTCTAGGAATACGTTGCCGGAGTGGGTTTTCCTCGATGGTTACAATCTTTGTGTCTTCAAATGGACAGTGAATCGGTTTCTTCTAGGTAAACACGCTCCATCGTAGACCGCATCGTTGCTTAACATCAGGCGAGATGGCGGTCAAGTGTGAACCTATAAAAGTTAAAAAAAAACCTAACATCCCCTTACAATGATGTGAGGAGGCTGATTACCAATAACCCTGTATTTTTATATATAAAATGAATGTTTGTTTGAATGTCCTTTAAAAAATCGCAAACTACGTTAGTATAGTTGTTGTCAATGAGCCAAAGTTTTCCGACTTGGTACGAATAATTTTTGACAGAAGTGCGCAGGGTACAGCCAGTTTGAAATAAAATCAGTAGTAGAACGTTTACCGGTTATGACGTTACTTGAACACAAGGAACAAAAGCCAGCTCAACTCAAGTTCTATAACACGATAGACAAACTACACGCTGGACTAGAAATGATACGAAACTTCGACTCCAATTCTGAAATGTTAACATTCCTGATCACTTCTATACGATTCCGTTAGGTTACGATAACTTTGTACCTGAGCTTGTAACAAATATCAAATCGTATATTTGGATCAGGAAATCTATTTATCTCCTAGGAGTTTCCGTATCGCGTCCGCTGCTTTACTGGAGTGAGAATTTTACTGGTTCTTTCTCTATTACATTTATTTTATGACGTAAGTCACGGCTGGTCTAGTCGGGAAAACGGCGACTGCCAATCCGGAGCCACCGGGTTCAAATCCCACGCGCATCACAGTCTTTTCGAAGGCATGTTCGTAATGCCGCTAACTTATAAACGGTGAAGGAAAACATGAGAAATCGACACGAACCTAGAATCCTTCGAGGTTATGTGCCATCCAGTAACCCGCAGTTGGCCAGTGTGGTGGATTAAGGCCATGACTCTCCCCTTGAGAGAGACGGCCCCGAGTCTTAGCAGTGGGAACATTTAGTGGGCTGGCTATGCTATGCTATTACGTTTACTTTTAAGTTATTATTTCAAGCTTATTTCTTACTCAATTTCCTGTTTTAACTCCAATAAAGGACAAACATGCAGAATATATATATATTTTTTTAACTTTAATAAGTTTACACTTGACCGCCATCTCGCCTGATGTTAAGCGACGATGCGGTCTACGATGGAGCGTGTTTACCTAGAAGAAACCGATAAAAAAATAAAATTTCTAGACTCCTATTCCGATAAATGATAATTTTTAATACCAGTAATGTTTTATTTCTAGTATAAATGAATGATTGACTTATGTGCCAAAGTTTGGTAGGGATGTAGGTGTTTTTTTAAGCAAAATCGCAGACAGTCTCTTAAAATTAAAAATTGGCAATCGTTGAAACTTTCGATAGAAGTGAAAATTCAGAATTTGAGTATTAAAATGCATTAATATTGAACAATGCGCCACCCGTACTGATATTACGCATATCACTGACGTGAACTTACAAGATTTCATCCATCCAAAAACATCTCGAACGCGCACGTTCCGTTCCGACGCGACGCTACGTTGCTACATTAGCGTATCAGTGATGAATCATAAGATTTTCCTCTACAAGAAAGTGCTCAACGTGGCTAAACAAGTATAGACGCGACAACGTCTAATAAATCGATGAACCCTGGCTGCATGCACGAAAAAGTGTTCCGTTATGTCCCGTTACGCTCATTGTACGCTTGCGCCGCATCAATCAATGTTTTGTTATGACGTTGTCACGTTAAACTATCCTTCTCAGATTGAAAACCTCCTATCCTCGGTCCGTAAGCCAACCGACTTTACAGACATCCATTTTTTTACTTAATAAAGTCACAAAAAAGTAAGTTAGGTATAAAACAAGTTTTATTATGAAAAATGTTAATACGCACAATATAGTAGCCGGGCCGCTCCCGCAAACTATTGAATTTATATCCTGGAAAACCCAGGAAATAAAGGTCCTCGTATTTTATACATGCATAAAATGTAAATTGCCAAACATTATCTAGGATTTTTTATTACACGTGTTTTACATGATACCGGCCTCTCTCGTGCAACCTTTCGTGTAATCATGTTAAAGTCGTTTCTCTGAGATTTATGATATTAAACCTTTGCATAAAGTTTTGGGTAATTCTCTTACGGAATGGAAGTTACCTAAAGATTATATGGTAATTCCTGGAAACTAATAAAATTTTACTGGACGCCGGTCGTACATTTATTAACTACTCATTATCACCAGATTTACATATTAACGTTTGGCAGTGATAGGGGCTTTGCAGAAGTACAACATTTTTGCCAGTTATTCTACCGCCAAGCAGTAATATTCTAATATCGCTGTATTCCGGTTTGAAGAGTAAAATTTCCAGCGAATTAGCAGGCCAGGTATTTTATCTTTTAAGATAAATCATCTTATCCATATCTTTGACTAGCAGCGCACGATTTTACCCGCGTAGTTCCCGTTCTCGTTATTTCCCCGGGATCACCCATATGATCTTCCAGACTACAGTTTAACTGTGTTCAAAATTTCAACCCGATCCGTTACGACGTGCTTGAGCAACCAACATTCAAACATCTAAACATTGACATTTATAATATTAGTAGAATATTAGTAGGATTGACACAGAACAGTGCCGTGATAGGTAGTAACATGGACACTTCAAGTTCATCTATGTGTGGCGATGTACTGTTATGGTCAAGCGTGTTGCTTAACATCAGGCGCATGTCTTGCTCGTCCCGTCAATCTGTATAACACAGAACGATTAGCACAAATTTAGGATAAATGGTGAAAGAGAGAGGCGGGGAAGAAAAAAAAGGAAAGAGACGTCTATACTCGTACCTGCCTCAGGATCTTTACCATGTACTGGGCAGAATACTGAGCTACAAACTATATATTATATACTAGCGGTCTACTCGGCTTCGCTCGTGGTGTATAATATAGCCTCTAGCGCTCAGGTAAATAAACAACGATCAAAGAAATCGTTGCAGTGGTTCCTGAGATTAGCGCGTTCAAATAAAAAAAACTTCAACTCTTCAGCTTTGTAACAAGAAAATAGATAAAATATTCTAGCCCCTAGACCTATAGTTATTAAATTAGCTAATTAGTTTAAACCTTACAATTTCATTTATAAAACGAGCTAGAATGTGTTATTGTATATTTCAGTTAATGAAAATACTTATACAGTGCTTACTGTCTATTACAATAAGTGAATGTCGGTATTCCTGAGTTTTGCTGTATGATTTTAGATTATTTCTAGTTTCTTATTAAATACAGCCTGCTCGTAATAAGTATAACAAGATCTTCTAGCAGGGGTTTATATGTTCTCTCGAGAATTAAATTGAAAACTTGAGGACTATGCCAGAGATTAATATAGTTTATTGCTCGTCTAGCTGTCAGTTATTTTGGTGTACATACATATATATACAGAGAATATGCGAGATACTGCTGACAAGCTGTCAGCAAATTTTGGGTAGTTTTTGTGGCAAGATGGGCTGACGACCTAAAAAATAGAGCAGGAGACGATTGGCATAATATAGCAAGTGAAAGGAAAATTGGACGCAACTAGTGGAGGCCTTCACCCAAGGAGGGGCCTATACCCCATTGGAATACTAACCTAGATTTAAAGAAAAATTAAGTTAAATCATAATATGAAATGAAGTTTATACGAGTATGTACATATCTATTTAGAGACTTATTTAAGGGTACTGGGAAGTAAAGGTTTTTTATTTATTTATATTATTATTTGAGGTAAGCTGAATTAGTCATTCATTCATAATTTAAGAGCGACGCTCTTGTCGGTGGAGTTCCTTCCAGGTACTTCTACACTCCGTCTTCTCCTTGACTTCCTGATACGACACTACATGTATCTTCTCCTTCACTTGGTTCATGTAACTTCTCCTAGATCTACTTCTCTTCCTCCTCCCTTCTAATTTACCTTCCATTATTGTTCTAATGAAGTTGTCGTGTCGTTTCAGATGTCCCAACATCTTCCCTCTTCTGTTTTCTATTGTTTCCATAAATGTTCTTTTCTCCTCTACCATCTTCTGAATTTGTCACATACCCCAATAGCCCAACACGGAGGTGCAGACCTGGCTGATGATTGGTGGGGTAAAATGAATGCAAGCCTTGCATAAGACGTGACATCACACAAAACCCTCAGAAACTAACCATTTTCAAAAGAAATAATATTGTTCCCATGCGATTGAAAACGGTGGTGATGGGTTTTTATAGTATTACATAGGCACAACCTAGTGTTTGTTAATAACAATATTTTTTTTGTTAATATATTAACAAAATTATACGTTAAGTTACTAACGATTTTCATTGATTGTTCTCACCTATATTTTAACATAAGTACTAAATTATGTTACATATTTAATAAGTCTTAAGCCCATAGGATTGTTTATTCATTGTTCACAGTCATATGGTGCTATTTGGGCCTCGTATATTTTGTTAAATCTTATGCGGTTTATATTGCGGTTAATATTCAACCTTCATAAAAGAAACCACACACAATTCTGGGCCTCCGAAAACATCTGTTTGTAATTTCACAACGCTGTTGAATACTTTATGTATTTTCAAATAGATACCTATTTATAATTGAGTGGCCTGAGTATGGACTGGGTGTTTTACAATCAGGTAGGAATCAGTAGGCCCATACGGAAAAGTATAAGGTTTTACAGGGTGACTAGATAAATAGGGATGTTATTTTATTTTAAGAGTTCCGTTACTGAAGGATAAAACGGGATCCTATTACTAAGACTTCGCTGCCCGTCTCTCAGGTCAGATCAGGTCCATCAGGCCGTCTCTCACGAACCGTAATAGTTAGGCAGTTGAAATTTTCACGTTTGATCTATTTTTATTGCCGTTATAACGACAAATACTAAAAAATAAAATATAATCAATGTTTATGGGGCTCCCGTACGTGATTTTTTTTATCGTTACTCGATATTGATACCAGGTAGATGCTTGAAATATTCACAGAATATATAGTTAAATGTTCACTTTAAAAATAAAATAATAATCAAAAGATTGATTTGATTTTTAGTTTAATTTAGTTTAGGTTTAATTTAGTAATATTATACATCGTTATTCACTACCCCGCCGTGTGATGGAATATGACCTTGAGTTTTTTCTTGCGAGAGAATACTCTGTGAGTCGAAGCAGTGGGAACAAGAAATAGGGTGTTTATGCTTATGCTTTAGATATGCGACGTTAACATAGACGTCAGTTTTCGTACTTGTACTAACTCCTCACCATCGTATACACTGAAGTTGTTCCTTTTTCATAGAGCCTAATATGTGAGAGTGTGTATTTTTGTGCGATTATTCGCCAGACAGCAGTGCACCAGCTTTGCTTGTTTGGCAAACATTCGTAGCGGCGGTGCTCTGTTTGAAGCTGAAAATAAACAAACAAGGCTTGGGTTCCCATCACGACGGCCATTTTGTTTTGTTTGGTGTTTTGTGAAAGACGTGTATGTAAAATGGACTACGAACGTACTCGTATGGTAAATTATACACTCTATTTGGAACAGTAAAATGATTTATTAGGGTACTACAGACAATTTCAAGTGTATTTGTATTAGTTGACTAGCTGCTCCAAGCAGTGTCAACCAATGCTCCACAACCACGAACAAGTCATGAAATAAAAATGTGTTGATCCGATTGAGGATTTACGATACTCTATGTAGTTTCAAGACACTCGGGGCATAAATAAATATCTACGTTTTTTTGATGGTATTAATAGGTGTGCGTTTGGTCGCCGTGTTGCTTGATGCTAAGCGACGATGTGGTTGAAAATGGAGAGAGTCTACTTAGTAGAAACTGATGAATTCTCAGTATGAAAACTCCCATAATGTAGAAGAAGGTAGTCTCTATTCAGGTAGTAAAATCCATTGCGTACGTGAAAGTAGGATTAAACCGCTTCGACGGAGCTTGCCCACCTAGAAGAATACGGTTCATTCACAAATCCGAGACATTCAGACTTTATCCATATTTAGCTCATGTATAATATAATTATATTCGGTTGCTTGGAAGACTTCCTGTTAGCAATAACGACACCACTTGTGACGATAACTCATAAGTATTTTGTTGTAATCTTTTTATTCGTTTGTGTCATAATAAAACAATTAAGTATATTCCATCTTAAAATCTTAAAGAGTGCACACCAAATATAATAAGTAATTCAATATCTACGCATAACATTAAATGTACTGTACACAGTTTCAAAATAAATCTATTCTGGTTCTTATTTCGTAGTTCAATCAAACCCATTAAATAAAATTATCTCTCTCTTTAGAATAACAAAAGATGTACAAAGTATATCAGTACAAAGAAAAATCATTGCACTGTATTCTTTGTACGTACCATCCAGATAAAGCGCAAAATAACTGAAATAGTTCCTTGGACAATTTACTTAAAGCTTCTACCTTATACCACGTTAAAAAAAGTAGCTTGTTTTTTACTGTTGCACTGTTTTCTGTGAACCTCTTCGCGTCTGAAAAGATTTGCGCTTCCTTTATTGGGGATGTAATTTGTTATACATTTCTGTTTCACTTTAAGATCTTAGTTATTTACATCACAAATTAAGTGATATAAATAATTGAAATGTAAGTTGATTTAGCTAAAAAAACATTGGCAGTCATGGGGACTGCCAATAGAAGTAAAATCTTATAACTCAGAATCTTGATCATGCTTTTTGAAGCATTGCCGTCTAAATAGGTAAGTATTCTGAGCGTGGTCGTGTAAACTAGATAATCAATGGCCATGCTTTTCACCATGGCCATTCAGATGATTGCGAGTTTACCCGAAGATTCTTTCGTTTACGAGCATGACGCTTGAGCTCAAATGACAGCCTACGAGCCAAAAGAAGTCTTCATTCCAATAACTTATACGCATCTACATATAAACCGACTTTAAAGATAAAGATAAGAAAGCGATAAAAAAAATTACAACAAAGGTAAAGGTTTATATCCCAAACCATCATGTACACCAAGTTATTTCTAACACGGCCCATAACATTTTTTTCAGCTCAGTCAGCTGACTCGGATAGTTCTTTTGCAACAAAATCTCTATTTAGTAAGTCGACCGACATTATCGAACAATAATAACAAAATTGTAATAATATTGGCTATATTTATTAACTAGTATATATATTGGCTATACTGGCTACAAGTCGCACCTATAAAATCATGTAGTGTACATTATTTCAGTTGATCTCTCACACTTGACGCCGCAGTCGCGTTAATACGAAGTATCACTGAATATTTTATCATTCCCAAAAGATTTTTGGCCTCACTTAGGTCTTTTATACTCTCAAAAACAATTCTATCAACGTTTTCGTAGTCGTTATCTAAACATAAAAGGTATTTGTGTAGGTAGCAGTTTCAGATCAAACAGAATATTTTCTCGGAGTAAATGCAAATTATATGCTAATTTATTAATTGCGTTTACTTTTGGATGGTGGAAACGATTTCCGCTGTTCGAATTATATTATTTGTGTAACTGAAGTGCTCTGTATTTAAATTCATAGGTTGTTAATAGTGCCTATTTATTTTAATAAAAGTTGTTAACTTATTTTTTTGTTGCCAATGTTGCTGTTGCTGTAAAGTTGGAGGTTTTGTATTTCGTAATTAGGTCTGCTGTCATAACCAATTGTCCTGGTTAAGAATTAATCTGGAATATCTGTAGTAGATGAATAAGGCTAACGATGCTGAGAATTTTGTGCTAATTGTTTTGTGATGATAGGACTCTCTGCTGAGTCCGCCGGAAAAGTACTACAGTAGCCAGGTATTCTACTCTAAAGCAATAATATGCAAATATTACTGTGCTCCGTTTTGAAAAACGCCATTCCTAGAAAAAATATGGTCGATGAGATATAAATTATATGTTTTCTCTGAGTGATGAGCACAGTTCTGTTCATGGACAGTAATTTGGATTCTTCATGTTCGTGGCAAACTTTTTCTTATCGTAAAAACTTTTAATTCACGGGCTCTCATCACGTTGTTACTGTCCAAAATGGCAATACCAAATATTATAATGCCGTGTTAAGTACTTAACCGCGGTAAACTCTAGCTTTAACCAAATGTGGAAAGAATGTTACAACATGAATAATTTACTCGTTCAAAGGATTAGTATTCTAACGCAAGCTGACAAAAACAAAATGTAAATGAAAGAGACAGCTTCCGCATTTTGGGTAAAACTCGATGCAAATTTGATCATTTGGCTAACAACTCGGCAGGCACCGTTTAATCGGATTTATTGATAAACTGGCCTTTGTTTTCGAGATAAAATAAAATTCCAATCAATTACATTGAACTACCATGGTTTTTGAATGAAATTGTGAACAATTGAATTCGATCGAGGTATGGTGGTAATCGACTGGAGTTGAACTGAGTTTATTTAATTTTTATGTATACGTATCACATAAAACAGTATATAAACAACGAGCTTACTAGTAGTAAAAAATAGTATAACAAGTAAAACCTTGGTAGTTTCCTAATTCATGGATTTTGATTTAATAAGGACATGTAACTTAATAAAACAATGTCATAAGTCGAAACGTTGACAGATGAAAAAAAAATTTTTTGAACCTAGACATTGTTACGTCAATGTTTGCAAGTTTCCAACGAAATGGAAGATTAATTCAATTACGGTTCGGTGTTGTGCATTATGATGACAGCACAAACCGAGTCTGATCGTATTTTTCTATTTCAGTCTGCCAGACAAGAATAGTAGTATCTTTTGGATCTAGACTGCTTGCCGCTCTGATGGAAATACACAGAGTAATAGTAAGTAGTACTCAACGGTTTTCTCACAATTAATTGGAATTTCATGAAATTGAATCGGACATATTATCTATAATCATATACTATCCACATACTATATATAATAATAACACATACTATCAATCACGTGATCCAAACATTTTGTATTATTCTTTGTTAACCTGTTAACCAACCTGTTATATACAGGTTAATTCATTTTGTTTATTCCAGATGTTGCAATTCATATTAATAAAAAATTACATAGGTAGTCATAAAGTCTAGATGGAAATTAATAGTCAGTATCATAATATAAACGCATAATTAATATAAGAATGTAACAAAATGTAAAACCACAATGTGAATTAATAAACCTCTAATACATAAATGTATGAAAGTACTATTTTTGTAAGATTCCAAGATGTTAATGTTATATAAAGATCTGTAAAGTTCCTTTAGTAAAACTTGGTGAGTACAACGAGTTCTTTTCGGTTTATTCATACTTTCAGTATATTCCTGTGTAAGTAAATAAACTTTACAACATAAATGCGATTGGTAAAGTTTACGGCAAAATTCCAACCACAACAATGCTTATTGTGCTCGAAAATCAGCCCACTATTCAATCAGTTCCTCAATGGCCGCAAGCGCGTCAGGCACTTTTCCACTGCGTTCCTTTATACGCAGGATAGGTATTCATGTTCGAGATTGAATTACGTTCCAGGTGCTCGTATTTCACAGATACTTGACAATAGAGCCATTTTTATGGCTCGTAGCCTACAAACGTCCGTAAAAACGTCGTGGCCCATACATAATGTAGGAGACTTCAGCTTCAGCCTGACAGATTTATATAGCTGTAATAGAACTGACGCGACAACGACGGCTGTGGCGAAGCTTTTAGTATAAGTAACTAAAATGTCAACTTAGTTTAGGATTACACGAGAAAAACTCTGAGTTAACCTTTAAGAAACCTGTGAGATACGCGTTGAATTCTCGTAGTCAGGGTTCTGTACCATCACAATAACAAATAAATGATCTTTTAACTTCATTCAGTTACCACCGCATTCTGATTTACCTACTCGAAGTTTTTACGAGACAAAAGCTGACAACTTTTTCGTAATGTCAACGCAAATTATCATAGTAATCAACAAGACAAGACCGTGCTTAAAAAAGTTTTAAAATTTAAACTACAAAATTTAGAATGTTATAGTATTGTATGATATACCATCTATACATTACATTTATTCTGCTATACAGAGCTGATAGAGAGTGTCGTCAAAAGTTGTGGTGTTTTATGAGCATTGTTATGTTTTATTGTTTCAACATTTAGCGTTTTAAGCTAATATGCCGTAGTAACATATTATTCTCTGAAAATTTCAACAATTCAACACATCTATTACGTCCAATACAGTTGGATACTAATCTAAGCAATAGGGTCTCACATTTTCGTAGGGAACCCTAATAAAGTCTGTTTGTTTAAGTATGTTTCTGACATGGTAATTTCGAACCGAGCGTTTCTACGTGAATTTTTACATATTTTGAAAGCTTTCCTTAAAATGGCACGGCTTATAATAACAGGTTGTTGGCCTGCATTTACTTATTCTATTTGTAACGTTAAAATAATTTAACACAATAAAATGAGCATGCTATATTCTATTTCATTCTTTTTAATTTAAATTACCGGCCAAATGAAAGAAGAGATTAAATTGCCACCAGGATGAACAGATTAAATTGCGAACTTCAGTCCGAAGATAGCGTCTCATTAAGATATTTTTCCCGAGGCGGATGGTGAAAAAGAAAATTATAGGTCACCGTGTCAAGAGCGACACCCGTTTTGTGTCAGATTTTAAGGAATAAAAGTTTTATGACATTCCCGCGGTAAACAAACCCGCAACAAGTTGTTTGTTTTTGTTGGCACCATCATTGGGCTCATTTAATCTTTAGCAGATGCTTTAAGTAGCGTCATAAATCAGAGGTACATTCTAACTGAAGTCAGGAGCAACCTGAATGAAACTGGAATCTGAAGTACAGTTTGTTGGATAGGTAGGTAGATTAACGCTCTATATTTCACTTAATTAGGAAACAAAACAAAATATAGAAAGCTTTAAAAATGATGTTTTAGCATAATAAACCCAATTTCTAGGCTAAAATTAGACTAATTGATAGATTTTAAATAAAAATGTGAAATGAATGTATTAGTTGCTTAACATTAGTAGTGATGTCTTCGAGAGAAAACACCCATCTTCAAAGTGGCTACAAAGTAACGCCAATCTTCAGTCTGAAATGAAACATTCTTACTAAATCTAATAGCTTCACTCAGGGGGAACTACTATTATTAAACTAATTATCGACGAGTATAAACTAAGGCTACCGATAGTTTATAAATATTCATCCAATTTAGTTCCCTGGTTGTAAGTTTTGTAAAAAATGTACCACTGAAAGGCCAATTGGGAATTCATTAGGTTGTGTCAGAGGAAGATTGATGAGGGTAGATGATGCTCCGATCGAGCTCGACAGCGCCGTCTATAGCCACCCTAATTGAATCAATAACGATGCTTTATGTTTATGAAGTATTGTTCAGGGATTATGAGTAATTACAAAAGGCTTGTATTGAAATATGAATAAATAAATACTTACTATAAGCGGTGGATTTTTATTTACATGCGATTAACTGTCGTGTCCATGCATAAATTTCCTTTTTCTTTTCTTTTCATAAAAACCTTTTCATCATACCCACATAGCTAGATATAATTTATGGTAAAAGAAAACGGACAAGTAAAGCTGTAAAGATAACTAAACTTAAAAAAAATAGCTCTCATAATCTTATTAATGAAATGCCCACATGGGCTTGCAAAACTTGATTGGAGCTCGAATTTGTCTTTATTACTCCAAAAATTGTCAGGGTTCTGGCTTAGGGAATATGGCGGTTGGAAGAACGTTTTAATTGATTTATTTTTATGTTGCAGACGTATCAATCCAATAAAAATACTCATGTAAAAAAGAAGTGCAGTAAAAAGTAAATGAGGTATGAGTTAAATACCTCTGAGTTTAAGTCAACATTAAAAAGAGCCTGTAATGAAACTTAACCCATGGAAAGTTCATTTCATTAGAGTTTATGGACTAGAAGTCGTTAAAAAGATTGGTCTACCGCCGTTTCAACCCGGTAGGTATTTAATTTACAGGGTATTTTCATTTGGCACACGTCCAACTTACCCCTTACCTTACCAACATAGGGCGTCGAACTAAAAAGTGTTCATTTAATTCTATTCCTGCAAATGTCTTACTGTAAGGCCATGTAGACTAACACAACGAGAAGTGGCCGTAGTGTGAGCGGATTAATTAAAGGACAATGTCCATTTTTAACCCGTCTAAGCAGTTGTCGTAGATACATATGAGTTATATACTAAAAAATCGGTGATTTTTTGTTGTACTCAATTGAGAATTTATATAACTTTCGGACATTGCAAAAAATAATAATTTGCATTTGTATAAATTAAACTTATCATTTACCAACAAAGCTGAAATTGGAAAATATTGCAATACGAATCGGTACTTACGTTTCGTTTTAGTGATCCGCGATAAATTGAAATTAAATATGGATGTTATGTTTACCAATTTCTTTCACAATATCGTTCAATTACTACTTACTACATAGTTTAATAACGTATATAATTAAACATGATGACAAGAAAACTATCAAAGCTTTTATAGAAATGTAAATGAGGAAGAAGTTGGCTCGCAATCGTGAAACGGATCGGTTATCTCAAATTGGTCAATGTCAAACATCTGCTTAGTCTGTGATGTCAAATAAAAAAGTAAAAAATAATCAAAATGAATTTTACATAATTGAATTGTTTGCTAAGTTTTCTTATTATTTGATTACCTACCACTAGTTTATGTATATTGAATTGAAAATGTTATGAACAGCAGAGGCCTTCCCTCAGTACTGCTGTACTTGCATTGCGGAGAGTCTTAAAGTGAGATACCTAGGATGGGCCAGATACCAGGACCACCATCGATATAAACCTGTATTGAGATCGTTGAGGACCACCACATAAATCCACCAGCAGGGTTCTTGGGCTATGGAGCAGTTTTGGACTATTAAATATATAACATTATTATTAAATGTAAATATATATTATCGCAAACCACAGATTTCTAAACAGATGAAACCTTCGTGAACGACACTGTGAGGCCAGTAATTAGTTATGTATGCGTGACAGCTCTCACCAACGTTGTCAAATTACTCACGTTGGTGTGCGTGTAATGTTCCCAGTCTTAAGAAAAAAATCCCACTGTTGATGTCTTAGCTTCGGAAATCTTCGCGTTTAATAAACACATACATATATTATAAATGTTAAAATAATTTATTATAACACCGATTATATATTACGCAAGGTTTTCTTGTTATTACTATTTCCATCCTATGAAGTTAAGAATGTTGATTTTGCATGCAACTAAAAATTCGAATATTCGTACAGAAAATTTGGGAGTAAAAAGACAACGCCGCATTTATTTTGAGTATTCTATCGGAGTGAAATTTTGAATATCATGCTTGACAAAAGGTGGTTAAATGAGTAGTTATTTAATATCGGTGAACACAGGAGGTGCAGAAATTTTGTCAACTGATTTGATATTGGGGGGCCAGATTATTCAATTTGTTTACTATCACTATCCAATCTTTGTCTAAACGCGTGTCGCAAACGAAAAGTTCACCTTTTCAAAAATGTTGATACAAACCAACGAAAACCGTCTAAGAGTTTTTGTAAATCAGTTGAACATTATTCACATCGCCACCCAAAGTTCCGTCGTTTTTTTTTAGCTTTTATAGGGTTTACACTTGACCGCCATCTCGCCTGATGTTAAGCGACGATGCGGTCTACGATGGAGCGTATTTACCTAGAAGAAACTGATTCACTCTCGATTTGAAGACACAAAGATGGGGAAAGCCCACTCAGGCAACGTATTCCACAACCTAGATGTTCTTATCACAAAAGTAGAGTCTAATCTCTTCGTTCGTGTCTTTGGAACATCAACCATGAAACGATGTCGCTTTTTCGAGCTACGAGCATTCCGATAGAAAAAGGGCAAGGAGGTATCAGATCATGCAAATCAGTCGCACAATCTCTCAAGTCGTCCGTCAGCACGTCATCCAAGTACCAAACGTTTAAATTGGACTGGAGACGTTAAATGATAGAGCGAATGGCCAGGGCGAAGGTCGCATGGCCGAAGTTCACCAAGTTGATAGCCAACGGAAGATAGCAAAATATTGTTTTGATAATTTTGTGGGTCCGCCATAACATTGCCAAAGAAAATTGTAGAGGTCAAGAATTTTATTATTCCCTTCGGACAACTGGGTTCCACGATCAACCAAATTAAAGGCGTTCTTGACGTCCACCTTTTGGCGACCTTTAACAGCCCTCTCCCCAATTTTGGACAAAGAAAGTCAGGACAGAATGAATAACAGCTTCACGTCCACCCAGAGAACCAAAATCAAGTTTGTTGGGACAGGGAGCTCGAAAGAGCAACGTTTATACCTACAACTCACCTTGGCAGCAAGGCCAGTATATGTGGTGCCAACAGCGATTGGCCTGATCCCAACATCTTTTTTGGGTAAGTATGTACGCACACCGAATTAAAAAAATTAGCACCGAATAAAACTTCGACAATGTCACTACTGACTCGACCAGATAACATGAGGTTAATTAAAATGATTAGATCTCTCAAAAGAACTCGCCTACTTTTTAAAGCTCCATTATACCTACTTACAAGTATTAAAAACTTGCTTCATAACTATAGTTTTCATCAACACTATTAGTATTTTTATAAACACTAGTAATGACGTGGATTAAATTAGTGCTAGGCATCGATTCACATTAAATTAAAAAATACGATTATAAAAATAGGGTTTAAAATAGAATAATACAATCTACATAAATAATTTGGTCTACGAGTATCTTAAAAAAAATCATAATCTATATTTTACCTTAACTTTAGGGAAAATAATTTCAATTTAGTATAGCAACACTTACCAATTTTCGTTGAGGTGTTGTGTTTCTATTCATTAATCGAAATAAAATCGCCTAAATTATATAAATAGCAGTAAAAATATTCAAACTTTCCTATGAAATGATATTCCTCTTCCCTTTTTTGATTTTTGAGAACAATGTTTGCAATGTTTGAAGACGCAAGACGGCATTATCTTAAACAAAACTTAAAATCACACGGGACTCCCGTACGAGACGGAAGTCCATTTCGTACTGACTGGAGTTTGTATTTGCTTTGGCGTTTGATATTTGGTTCTGGACCTCAGGATCTGTGTTCCGAACGTTCCATCTGCCTTTTGTTTTAGAACTCTGTGTCGCAAACTATGTCTTTTATTTATCCTCTCTTGCATTGGTTTGAATATAGATTCAGTGGAAAGATATCGGTGAATAGAATTATCTACACTGATTTAAGTTTTGTTTTTGTATAAAATGACAGGATGAGCAAGAAATAATGTGCTTGAAGGTAAGCAAACATAATATGCTTGCCTATAACAACACAGTTTCACAAATTATTGGAACATGATGACATGAGTCCAAATCATCAGACCTAGCCCTGCACTGAGCTTGTTACTTTAAGCCTTGTGAAACTATGAAAATTCCATCCGAGAACTACTTCATGGTAATCAGTTGGTAGTGAGAACTACTATTATTCCTATTTATTCTGTTATGAAAAACGTTTTCAGTAATAAAACCACAGTTATTTCTTTTCTTTTCTGTTCTAATCCGAAAGAAAACATAGTTCGAATGTACTTTGACAGTAATCATAACCTTACTTTTGGTTTAACTGTAGCTCATTTTTGGTATTTGGGAAATGAAAAACACCGACTGCAGACGTTTTTAGAAGCATTTAAAATTCTAATTAGACACTATTAATCCTTAGATACTTTCAGTATCAAAAAAAAAAATTGACATGGGATTCAATGTATGGGACGTGGGCATTGTCCTTTATTTACCTATCCTTTACATAATGTTTAATATTGTATTAGTACTGAGTACTGAGACTGTAGTTCACAACAGTTGTTATTGTATTTTTTCTTTTTATAAGATTTACAATACAACGTCGTTAGAGGAAAACATCGCGCCGTTGTCGCTACCGTTTTAATAGTTAATACCAATTTCCATCAACCGGTATAGCGAGCTAAAGATTGGGCGCATTCCATCTCAAACCACTACCGTATGGGTTGAATTCCATTCACTATTCCTTTTCAGCTTTCTACACCAACGACAAAGCAACTTCCAACATAACGTTTCCAACTTCACTTAGGTGGTTGGTGATTCTTGGCTGTCCAGTCTGTTGCATTGCAGTAAGATCCACGTTTGAAGTTTAAAGATAAACGAAGCTGTTTTTAAAATGATAATGAATTCATTGGAATTCAAAATTTCCACGTACGATTGCACACAGCAATCTCATTGTTATTCTTAACCTTTTGCCAAAGGATACGTCCTATTTACAAGTCATTGCTTTTGTTCTGAATCAGTAATGATCAGTAGCATGAATATAAACAGCTGACCTAATGTTCAAACTGCTTGAACTCGGCGCGGGCGCATTCGGTCTCAAAAAGGCCGTAATCCACCACAATGTTGAAGTGCTGGTTGGTGTATGACACATTGACACATTGACACATATCTTTGAAAGATGTCTCTCTTACGTTTATAGTTGAAGTTTCGAAAATCCCACTTTCGTTACGCATAGAGCGTGCATAGAGCCAAGTAATGGAAAATGCTGTCTGAGTTGGTATTTCCCGTTGGATGCAATTTGGGTAACTTTAAATCTAGAATGAACCGATTTCTGCATGATAATTACCCTTTTTTAACAGACTTAAAAAAGGACGAGGTTTTCATATCAGTTGTACCTACCTATGTTTTTTTGCTTTGTTTGTGGCGTTTTGCTGATATTACAAATAAATTTTGTAGTGTCCGAGTTTAATTTTAAATTGAACTCGGTTTTGTTTTGATAATTAAATTATTATATTGCATTGTCACTGTACATCAGGCAAGACAAAAGTTTTTTTTGGTTTAAAATTAATTAAAGTACCCTTTTCAATTACAATTTTGTACACAATTTAAAATTTCTATCACCATTTCTTCGTTCGACAACAAATAACTTAAGCGTAGTAGAAATTCATTGGTTTTATGGAAAAATTACTTTAAAACGTCTCGTCATGTAAGACATGAGCTCGGTGAGTTCGTGTGGCAAAGCCTTAATCAAAAAATTCTTGCAGACATTCCAGGAAAAGCTGCATGATTGAGGAGGATCGAACGAAATTGAACGAATAGTTTGTGTCGGCCATGTTCCCTGATGGAACGCCGCTTCTAGATTTACTAAAAGCTATTTTCGCTAAAGACTGTGTCGTAAACTGGTGTATTATTTTCACTATAGAATCCATTACTATGAGAAATTGGTTTTCATGACACCAAAACCTATCTGTTTCACTATTTATTAATTTATGGAAAAAATACTACAGGACGGTCTTCTGTTTTAACTTTTATTACGATACGAATAATATTGAATTTCGATTTGACATTGTGTGATTTACCAGCCTACATTAAGGCCAGGGTGGTGGAATTTGGCCTTGATCATCTCTTCGTGAGAGAACGCCACAAGTCCGAGTAGTGTGAACGCCGATTAACGCCCTACTGTGTCTGTGTGTGTATTTATGTTTCTACCCTTATCGCTGAATGGTGGTTCACCATGTTTTCGTATTTTGTTCTTAAAAAAATAGTGATGGGATTAAACCATCAATCATGAATGATACTCGTAGTAGATATTAATATATCCAGCAAAAACTCGAGGTTTGCAGCAGGCACTCTAAGAAAAAAAACATGCTCTAATTCAAACTGTACGCACTGCACTGGCGCACGTGTTGGGTCCATAAAACGTCACAAAAGAAGAAACTTAGAACCTTCCTTGCGTTGTACACTCTACAGTACAACTTGTAAGATATATGTTATGTCCAAACTTCCAAACTTTACTATTTATTATTAGCAGGACTTCCTGTATAATATTAGTCATCGATATAAACCATTTAATGTGCCCTCTCAAACTTCAAGCGCACGGAATTATGTCAACGTTGGGAAGAGTGAGCTAACACTTTCCGTTCTAGTCGGTTGCAGGAAGCGGATGCCAGACGATTTTACTTATCACTGTTTGTTGTCAACAACCAAAATAAGTAGAACCACAGCATACCTCACCGCTAGTGGTTCTAGGGGTCAAGTAGATTAGTGAAGTAGTGTAAGTGTAAGTAAAGTAGAGTAGTGTAAACCACTTACACTACAAACAGAGACGCAGTTTATTACCAATTTCAAGGTGCTCGGGGCTCATCTAGTACTTTATATCGATGATATTAGTAGGATTGCAAACAACATCGTTGTCAAGAACAAAATAGAACCAATATTATTCGTTTATTTTGGGTCTTCGAAATTCTATGTACGTACATATGTATATAGTAGGTGCTCCATCCTTTAGTCAAAGCATTTTGGCATACAATATTCTTGTTTGTCCTTAGACAAGATTTATCATGCTTTTAGCATTATTTACTAATCTAGACACTTATCCTATGGCAGTTAATCGCGTAGGCTGTAGGTAGGTACTATAACCTCCTTGAAACTAATACGAAAGCTTTAAGCATTATTTATATCTTAAACCTTATAATGCAAACCTATGCAAGATTTAATCAAGTCTAGTTAAATACGAAAATTCATGCAAACGTCACTGCTTGTTCTTAAAATCTGTTTCTGATAATTACAGAACAGTACTTTCACTTCTTTTTAAATTATCTGTGGCATTACTATCTAGCCTTGATTAGATAGCTCACCAAAGTAATTAATTAAAGCCGTTCTCGAAACTCAAAGCAAGAAAACTTGATAACGATTCGAAAGACGAAGTTGATGAAATCTCTCAAACCCGGCCACTAGAGTCGAAGCAGCAAATCTTATTAAAAGTCACAGCTTGCTCTAGAAGTGCTATCGACCGTAGTTGGTATTCAAGATATTATTTTTAGAAATGTAAGCTGGAAATTTGTGGAACCTCTTGAAATGTTTGAAACGGGTTTATTCTGAAAAAAAAAGTGATTATAAGAAGATATCTGGGTAATCTTACAAATAGACAAACAACTGACGAAGCTATATTTGCCCTTTACACCAAAACAGCTTTTTATTATTATTATATTTATAATAGACACATTTAGACACTTTGAAAAATAACTTTTACTTACAACGACAATACACAGCTCACACACACAATAGTATTTTTGTAGTGGTAGGACTCTTGGCAGAGTCCGCCTGGGGAAGTACCACACTTTTGCCAGTTATTCTACCGCCAAGCAGTAATGTGCAAACATTACTGTGTTCCGGTTTGAAAGGCAATGTTTCCAGAGAAATTACAGAGCTTAGAGATATAAGATCTTAGATCTCTGGGTGACGCGCGCAGTGCAGTGCTAGGTAATGATTTGGACTCTTCATGTTCCAATAGCTGCGTGTCACTGTGCTGTTATGTGTCAGGCATGTTGCTTACTATCAGGCACATGTCCTGATCGTCTCGTCACTCTTTATTTAAAAAAAAAAAAAAGCTCGGTTCGGATTCAGAGTTATGTATCATTGTTGGAGTTAGTTGTCTTAAAAATATTCAATTTGAATTTAGACAACATCATAAAATTGTTTATTTGTACTTAAATTGTATAAATAACTTGCAGTAAAAATTGCAGTGAAGAACTCTGAATTCTCAAAGTTTGTTTTGAGGTCTCAAGGTTCCCAGACTATTATTATGTATTTGTTATATCAGTTTTATTTGAAGATCATAAAACTACTAGCAGCTGTCCGCGGGTTTACACGCATAGTTTCCGTTCCCATTGTTTTTTCGGCATAAAAAGTAGCCAATGTGTTCTTCCAGGCTATAGTGTAGGTATGTTTCAAATTTACGCTCGATCATACGTTACGACGTGATTGAGCAACAGACATCCAAACACCCAATATCCAAACATAGACGTTTATAAAATACTAGGAGGATTAGTAGTCTAAATATATTTTTGAGCTATGGATTCCTGAAAACATCTAAAATAGTATGTGAATAATTAAGGTTAGCAGTCGCAATAGGTTGGATACTTGTGTTATGGCTGCTAAACTCCCACCTCTGGCACTTAGTCTCTAATATAAGTACCTATACGCGAATACCTCAGTGATTGCGTTATTGTTACTTGTTGCTATCATTCTATAGTGGTAGGACTCATTGCAGAGTCCATCCGTGGAAGTACTACACCTGTTAACCAACCAAAAAACATAAGTGTGCAAACATTACTATGTTTCGGTTCGAAGTACAATATCTCTAGAGAATTCTCAGCTTGTACCTATTTCAATATAATAAAAGTTGAAGTAATCAAATAAAAAAATTGTTCAAACAAAGTAAACAGTTCCATATTTATCTATTTTTAACCGACTTCAAAAAAGGAGGTTTCTCAATTCGACCGTATGTATGTTCCTTTTTTTTTTTTTTTTTTTTTATGTGTGTTCGCGGATAACTTCGTCGTTTATGAACCGATTTTGATGATTCTTTTTTTGTTTTAAAGGAGATATTCCAAGGGTGGTACCATGATAAGGAAACCAGGATCTGATGATGATGGTATCCTAGAGAAATCGAGGATAACTTTCGAAAATTGTAAAGATGACTAGTGCGTTAGCTAAGTTTTTGCTTGAGCATTTTAAAGCAGTATAGTTTAAAGATGGTCTGGAGTCGATCTGATGAGGGAACGGGAAGACGGTCGAGGGAACTCCTCGACGGTACATAGTAGTTACCTTGTGTTTGGGCTCGATAAATTTGTATTGATGAGAACTTTTTACATAGATGGGTTGTGACTGTCATTAGTGGTGTGATGATGAAGATAAAGGACAGTCAAGGGAATTTCTTAACGGTACAGGAACTACCCAGTGTTTGGGTTTAATTCATGTATTGAGATCTCAACACGAAATCGTGTAAATGCATTAGTGAAAACTTGTTTAGCACTAAAAAGGGAAAAATAAACAATTTTTTACAAAAAATTAAACCGACTTCAACACCATAAATAGGCACTCAAAAGCGAAAAATAATGTAATATAGGTAATTATTATAACCTCTACTCACTCATCTATATGAAGTCGGTGCCAGGCAAATCTAACAGGTAGTAGATAGATACTACTTACCTATGCCTACTTACTTACTACCTCGTACATAGTATATCTACTAACTTTTTAACTAGCCTGGCACCGACTTCATATGGATGAGTGGGTAGAGGTTATAATAATTACCTATATTACATTATTTTTCGCTTTTGAGTGCCTATTTATGGTGTTGAAGTCGGTTTAATTTTTTGAAAAAAATAGTTTATTAAATAAAGTGACACTGATCGTGTCAAAGAATTATGTCACAAATTTACATTTTTGTTTGCCAACGATAACAAGTCCAAAGTGCACCAAATAGAGGTATCAAAGTTCAACTCAGAAAGTTATTCAGTAACTTCCAAGTTATTGAAAAAAAAGGTTCCACACACGGTTCACGACGTTGACAAATTGCTTCTGAGCGTCAAGGGAAATTATTTTAAACGCTTCAACTTGGCTCGGGACACCGCGGCCGAGACGCGGAACCTCTGGGGACCTCATTATCGAGTCAAGATTCAGTATCACAAGCAAGTATTTGGATGATTTTGCCTTTGACGATGAAACTGAGAGGAAATAACTAACTTTGAATTTGAATGTGGTTTCGAGGACAGTAAATTGCTGACCTTGATAATGTTACACGATCGCAGTTTTAAGTATTACAGCGTACATTATAAATTGTTTTAGTAATATCATCAATGCATCTATAAATTGAACTAATTGGTTATAATACATTTGAATTTTGATTTGATATATTTATGAGGTACAATTACTATTTACAATGCATACTGTGTTTATAATACACTCATGTTTTGAACGTATACATTGTTTTGCTGTATTTAATTTGATTTCGTATTTCTGATTTTGCTCGAAAATGTTTGTTAAAAATACTTCTGTACTGTCATAATTAACTTAAAAGTCTGGCAGAGAAAGTCCCGAAGGTCGTTTTTCCTCCGTAAAAGATTATAATTTTTGCTTAGTGTGACACAAATCATGGCAATCTTGCGCCCAAGAGAGAGAACCACAACACGAAATAAGAACAGAAAAAATAAAAAAAATAATTGACCTATTTAACAATTCTTTTATTCTGAAAGGAAAAGTTTTTGTCCCCTGTCTAATGCAGACTTCCAACTTTTCTTTTACTAACAATTACTTTTCGAACGTTTTCGTCCTTCTATGGCATGTGTATAGGTCGTACTCAATTACGTTTTGCACTTTACCTAGGCACATTTTGTATTATTCAAGAAAAAAAGATGGTGGCCATAGTAAGACTAAGAATAAGAATAAATTTATTTTGTAACAAAAAAAATTACATTAGACAACTTTACAACACGAAATGATTTTCTCGATGAATAGGTATATTTCTTAAATCATAGGCAATATATTTAGTTATCGGTGTACATCTTAAATTAATTTAATAAAATCGATTACATTCTGGACATTTCTACGTTCAGACACTAGTCATTGCTGTAGGATACCCTGTGTTGCAATGACTAGTAATAATAGTCTAGAAAGTCTGATTAACCATTCTTGATGTCGTAGGACCGAATTTCGCTTGCACCTCTGTGTACCAGTTTGTCATCACCACTTTTTCAAAACTTCAAAATACATTTTGAGAAACTGGCGAGAAAAATATCTTTCGAGAACATAAATATATTACCCGCCAACCAACAAAGGCCAGAGTGGTGGATTTTGGTCTGATCTCGCTCCTTGTGAGAGAAACCCTCGAGTTTCAGCTGTGGGAATACAGAGTTGGCTGCTTTGAATGAATTGAAATTTGAATACAGAGTTTCCTTTAGCATACTATGACAGAATGGTGACATCAAACTAGACAAGACACGTTAGTAGGTGTATTGCATAAACAGCCCATTAAATGATCCCATTGCTGGGACTCGGGGCCTTCTCTAGCAAAGAGAGAGTCAAGGCCATAACCCACCACGCTGGTTCAGTGCGGGTTGGTGGATGATACATGACTTCAAAAGATTCTAGGTGTACGTCGGTTTTCTCACGGTGTTTTCCTTCACCGTTTTAAGTTAGCAGAATTACGCACATGACTTCGAAAAGACAGTGGTGCGCGTGGTTTTGAACCCGGATTTCTGGATCGGCAGTCGCCGTCTTCTCAACTAGACCAGCCGTAGCTCAGTAGGTGTATAACTAGGAACAAATAAGTTTAAATGTGTGTTTTTTTAAATGGGTGTGATTATTTAATTATTGACCGCACGGTAGAAGTGACAACGGCATTGACATTCGTAATTATAAATTATGCAATAATATTATAAATTATGTAGTTGTTATTATGGATATATGTCGTATTAGTAGGATAAATGGGGAACAGGGCAGAAATTCAAGTTTTTTTTATCCTATATAAATACAGCGAAACAGTAGTGAAGAACAGATTTATTTATATTTCTGGATCAGGTATACTTGGCGGTTCCAAGTTCACCCGATTGAACCTTTTACCTCAAATCGTGACGTTTCAGCCACACTAAATGCCTTCCTACAAATCTGTGTGTGGTGCGCCAAAAAAGTTGTAAATACTATATTATATTTCTCAAAATGTAAGATTTTAAATACAACTATTAGTAAATATAACGAGAAATTGTAATTGCTGACTGAAAACTATTGCCATAGAGTTTTTAAAAACAGGGTTTATTAACTAATGTTGTAAAAGGGTCAGTGGTAAAGGTTCTCTGATATAAAAAAAAACATGCAAAAACCAACTCTGTTCGGATGAAACAACCATACTGTGATTAACTTTTGAATAATGTTAAGCCGGAGGAGATTAAAATGTTTTCAAGGGCACAGTAATAGAAGTTCGGGCTTGGCGTATTTAAGGCAAGTTACGTAACTAATACCAACAAAATGTAAAAAAAAAAGAAATTATAAGTCAGAAACTGAAACTGAAGTTCGTTTCTTAGAACAGAGCGACATTGACATCTTGTTCGAACGACACAAATCAGAAAACTTGGAATACAGAATAGATGTAGTCAATCACACAAAGGGTTAATAATTAGTGCTATGAAAAAATAAAGAAACAATTTGGAAATAGTCTTCTAAATATGTTAAGGCCAGGTAGTTCTGTCAAATTCGGCATTTAACGCTGTCTTGTTCTCGCGACCGTCACCGACCGTGGAATCGGTGCCACAGTGCAGAAATAACATTAAAATATTGGACTATGTAATTTAAACTCATATTTTGTTCAAGATTTGTTTATACTGTTTATACTAGTGATAACAATTTTGTGAATTGTGAAGTGAAACGAAGAAATATTAAATTTATCTATACTCGTAGATATACAAAACTCAACCTTTTCTTTTTGGTCACACTATAAGTTGAGAACGGCTTTTCCAATTTCATGCATCTTTTTAAAATATTTCCTAATAATTCACAAGTTCGTCAAAAAAAAAAAAAAAATGTGCTGAAACGCAAGGCCTATAAAATAGAAGGTTTTTGGTCAACTTTGCACTAAATTTCTAATCCAATTTTTTCTATGAGGTAAAAGATCACTTACTGAGCATAAAATTACAAAATGCTCACAGATCCAGGTAGAGCTTCAAACGCCAATTGAAAAAAAAACTGTTTTAGCCGATATTTTGGAAACTATATATTTTGACAATAATTGTAGAAAATAAAATTTTGCATCTTTTGTTGCTCGTAAACTTTTTTTGTAAAACTTACCGTTTACGATTTAATGATACGATCGCGATGATGCCGATAATAGTGGATGTAAATGATGTGGTCTACGATGGAACTTGTTTCTCTAATAGAAACAAGCACAGTGTACCTCGTAACCCCAAGGTTCGAACCTTCGACGAAAACCCACTCTGGCAATGCGTTTCACAGCTTAGTTGTTCTTATTACAAAAGTGGAGACCAAACTCTTCGTTCAACTCTTCAATCATGATGATGAACGGTGCTGTTTATTCGAGCAACGAGCAATTTGATAGAATAACTTTAATTTAAAAACCCCGACTACAAAAAAATCTACACGTTAAAAAATATCACCTGTTATCTAAGGACACTTTGGCGAGTCAGACTAGTCTTAGAATATCTTTGTTACCAAAATCCATCCAGCCATTTGGAAGATATGTGGAAATAAAAGATTTACAAACATAAAAGATACGCGCGAAAAACATAACCCTTCTTCCATTCCGGTAAAAAGGGACATGTTTATGCTACTGGGAACAGAATTCAAATCTTATTATTTTTACATTGTTATCATCAAATTTGACATAAATATCGTAATCCGTAAGTTCGAAAAAAAAGTTTACTGGCAACAAAAGATGGGAAATTTTATTTTCTACAATAATAATAGGCTTTATAACCTTTTCAGAATATCAGCCAAAAACGTTTTTTCGAGCTGGCGCTTGAAGTTCCACCTGGATTTGTTATTATTTTGTGATTTTATGCTCAGGAAATGATTCTAAACCTTACCTATATAAAAAATACGAATCGGAAATTTAGTGCAGAGTTAAATTCTACGAGTAATTTTACTGCCTTAGGCTTCTTATCAAATTTAGTCGAGTGTTTAAATTTCTATGAACAATATTAACATTTTCATACAAAAAAATAGAAAAAACAATAAATTTTGGTGGTGTCACAAACTTGGAAAAAAAATAAAAAAATAAAGATTCTAACAAAACCATACGTGTATCTATGGAAAGTGTTCCAAATTGTATTGAAGTTCCTAAAATTTTTTTTTCTAAACTGAATAGTTTGCGCGAAAGTTTCTAATTTTGCTAATAAAGTTGATTATTTCCAAATAAAATAGTATTTTATTGTTTTCTTTACAGCATTTGAACGCCTTAACACATTTTAGCTGATATTTAACATACAACCTGGGGATTTTATTTTATCCTGCTAAAACCTTAAAGTCACGGTACTATAGGACTCTCCCTATATAAAAATACGAATCGGAAATTTAGTGCAGAGTTAAATTCTACGAGTAATTTTACTGCCTAAAAGGCTTCTTATCAAATTTAGTCGAGTGCTTAAATTTCTATGAACAATATTAACATTTTCATACAAAAAAAAAAGAGAAAACAATACATCTTGGTGGTGTCACAAACTTGGAAAAGAAATAAAAAAAAAATTCTAACAAAACCATACGTGTATCTATGGAAAGGTGTTCAAAATTGTATTGAAGTTCCTAATTTTTTTTCTAAACTGAATAGTTTGCGCGAAAGTCTCTTCCAAAGTGGTAAAATCTGTATGTGAGGACTTTTCTTCCAAGTACTAAGTAACTTACTACCAAAGAATTTACCTAAATGGCATATAAATGCAAGTTAGGTATCATAAATGATATTAGAGGATTTACGCAGGGGATTTCTCCCCTCTCATTATTTCCTTATCCCGATCTCTGATTTAACGGACGAATATTTTACCGATACTTATCTATTTTCCATTGCATCCGCATTGAATTTTTTACTGATGTGGTATCGACGTCACTTTTTTGAGACTCCCCTTTTGGTCTACAACATTAAGTATACAGCGTACTAATTAGTATCAGCGTCTATTTGCAATTCCAATGAAAACGGTATCATAAATCAAGATCATAGCGTGCTTCACTAGTACTGATATTGTTATACTGTGGCACTATGATCGTAATATTTAAAATTTATCGGTTGTCAAAATTGCAAAATCAAGCACAGGCCCGTCGTCCGTGAGCGCCGAAACGCGACTGATCAGGCTTGCCGAACGGCGCGCTATATACAGCGTGGCGCTTTGGTGTCGACATTAAATGAACACACAGGTAGGGTTACTGACCAGTAATCATACAAACGATGTGAGAAAAATAAATTCGCTTATTTAAAAAAAATATATTTTCTAACAAACTAAATCATTGTATCAAGCACTCGAATCAAAATCACCCTTTGCACTAGATTCATTCAACGACGTCAGTTGTGTGCGTGATTTACTTTCGTACACATCGTTACGCAAACGTAAATCTGGCAACGTCGCAAAACCCCCGCGCTGCGCGCCGCTTGCAGATAGGTAGGTATCTCCAAGCGGCGCGCGCGGCGTTGCAGCGTACCTACCTCAGTAGGTGCCGCCGCCGCGCCGGCCGAGAGGGGTAGGTACAAAGGCGCGATAATTCTGAACGGTCAAGTAGGTACGTCACGACAAAAGCTTCAATACCTGTTCATCACTAATAAATCGAATACCTACCATATGATAAAGATAAGAGATAAACAAAAAATATTGGCAGTCATAGGAACTGCCGATAGAAGTGAAAACTTATAACTCAGTATTTGATAGCTAACTTTGGAAACTGCGCGGGTGAAACGGAGGGCCTGGCCATTACCATCTAGAAAATACATCAGCCAGTGGAAATGCTAACGCATTTCTAGATAGCCAATGGCCATGGTCCCGAGTTTACCGAAGAATTCTTATCATTTCCGAACATGACGCTAGAATTCAATTCACAGCCCTAGGTGTCTATTGTAAATTTGGTGAAACATTACAAAATGATTGCTTTGTAGTAGGTAATACGAGTAAGATAGGTACGTGTTGTCAGAATCAAGGATAATTCGCATAAACAGCCCATCAAATGTTCCCACTGCTGGGACTCGGGGCCTTCTCTCGCAAGAAGAGAGTTAAAGCCATAATCCACCACCCTGGCAAAGTGCCAGTTGGTAGATGGCACTTTCCATTATTGGCACGTGACCTCGAAAGATTCTAGGTAGGTACATGTCGGTTTTCTCACGATGTTTTCCTTCATCGTTTTAAGCTACTAGCATTACGCACATGACTTCGAAAAAGACTGGTGCGCGTGGGATTTGAACGCGGCGCGCCGGATCGGCAATCACCGTCCTCCCGGCTAGACCAGCCGTTACTTCAAGGCCCTTAGTAGGTACTCGTACCAACAAAAATATTACCTAGCGTGAAAGCTGCTGAACTAGTAGAGGTACCTACAATATTCTTTAAAAGTAAAACTAAAACATCTTCCCACGAATCGATTTTAATTTCGTAGAAAATTTAACCAGTAAACCCTTGATCAATGAACTCTTTCAGATAAATTCATCATTGTCAAAATCAAAATCAGATACTTATTGTTTTAAGTTAAATTATCTATCGCATAATAGCTAAATCACCTAAGTACTTATGGCGTAATGCGCAATAAACATTAGTACGTAGGTACTTACAGCTTTCCGACTCGAAGCCGTAGTAACTATTTCTCGTCTGTGTCGCAGCGTTGTGGAGCGGCAACGCTTCGTTTCCATAGTTACGCGCGCGCGCTCGCTCGCTTGACGAGCGGCGCGGCGCGGCTTCTTTGAAATCGTAGGCGCATAACTAACAGAGCCACACTGTTTTGGTCTAAATTTTAAATGCTCAACGTGACCACCACCTTCGCGAACACAAACTCTTAAACGGCGTTCAATGTTTGAACGGACGCTTGCCGTGGGATTTGTAGGGCATCGCCTAGTATTCCCATATCTTTCGCGATACCTACATTCTTATCGCAAGTGCGGCATTTTGATGGGCTTCTCCGTAAAGTAAAATCATGTCAGCATACTCAGCAGCAGTGTAATACTGTGTGTTCGACATCTTTACTTAAATAAACACTCACAACACAAAAAGTAACAACAAGTCGTCGTTATCGCTTTGACACTGAATCAAAATAACTTACACTAAATAAACAACAAAAAAATAACACGTAGGACACGTACTTAAGCGTATTTTCGCGAATAATTAAATTACCTAGTTAAGGGATTTACAGTAAAAGTTATAGCGCGCGAGAAATGTGTCAAGGACTTGACAACTTCGCAGCCCGGCTAGCACTAGCACAAAACTAGTGGAGTTTAAAAGAAAAGACAAAAGACTAACATTAGAGGAGTACCTACAGTCATTTTTTCGTTTCCGGCTCCATTTCATTCGCACACAAACGCGTGTTTTGCATGTTGTATGACTACCTGTCTCATTTTATTGTATTTACCTTTCGCCTGATTTTCATTCATGAAACGCGTGGATATGTGGCCTGCGACCTAATTACCTCTGACTCAAATTTTAGATACAGGTTGCTCTGATTTGGTGTTTTGAAAATTGCGAATAACTCAGTAAATAAAACGATACATGAAATTTAATTTTACAGAATGTCTGAAAATATGATATGTGATATGTGGTTTCATTTAATGTCGGCACCAAAGCGCCACGCTGTATAACCGCTTGATACACTGGCCGCTTTTCGCGTTTTACAAATTTGGCGGGAAAACGGGTGTCAGGTTACATAAGTGCGGTGTTTATGTTTCGGCATATGAAGTGCCGCCTTACTTTTACCCGTTTGAGCCATTTACTCTCAAGAGCGTTTCAAGATGCTTCTAGCGGTATCATTTATTTATAATTAATGTACTTAAATAAATTCAATATGGCCGCCGCTACAAAATGGCGGATAATTTATGTTTTATTAATCCCATCAATATGGGTATCAAATGAAAGGGCTCAACAAGCAGAATACAATCTATACTAATATTATAAAGAGGAAAGATTTGTATTTTTGTATTTTTGTATGGCACGAATAAACTCAAAAACTACTGGACCGATTTCAAAAATCCTTTTGCCAATAGAAAGCTACATTATCACTGAGTAACATAGGCTATGTTTATCACGAAAAAAAATGAGATATCTACGTAAATTTTTACTAAAACCAACGCAAGGTATAAAAAAAACAGTCATAAAATGGCTTTCATCGCACACGCTGCGGAAAGTACTAATGATAGACCAAAACAATGTTCTACAATATTATAGAGCGTATTAAAATCTACAAAAAACCTCGCGAGACCATATGTCTAACTTCAGTAATTACCTCGCAACAACTACTTTTTTACATTTTAAAAGTAAGTAAAAATGCCTATCAAATTCAGACCATGTTATCAACACATTTGTATTAATTCTTATCCAAATAAATTATTTCTTATTCAAGACTCTTTTAATACCTATTGATTACTTTTTGAATTATTGAAGTCGGACATTCCATTCAAAATATTTAACGAAATTAAAAATATCAATCCTATCAAAATGCGGCGCCACGCGGCGCAACACCGATAGAGGGGACACTGAGGCACGGGGGAGAGGTGTTCGCAGCTATGAAATAGGTACGAGTAGCCGCGCGCGCGTCTACTAATTCGCGTGGTCGCCTCGCTACGTACCTAGGTAGTGGACGCAAATGATATTAAATATTAAACATTTTTTCGTAACACTTTTTTATGTTCCTATCAAAATGTTCTTTTCAGAACTACTTTTGTATAAGTTTATTCTACCTTTACTGTTATTGTTCAAGTTTTCTCGCACTTTCTACACAGTATTACATTAAATTTATTCCATTTCGGTTTCCTCACGATGTTTTCTTTTACCGTTTTAAATTGGAGGCATTACGGACATGCCTTCGAAAAAATAGTGATGTGCGTGTAATTTGAGCTGGGGGATAGGACACGATATAGGTCATCCCCAAAGGTCCCCTTTATTCTACCTACTAAAGTAGAATAAAACGGAGCATTAAGGACTACGATGATGAGACGATCAGAAATTTAGCTGTGTCAATATGATTCAATAAGCAGCCCACTAAATATTCCTACTACTGGGACTCGGGGCCCTCTCTCGCAAGGAGAGAGAGAGTCAAGTCCATAATCCACCACGCTGGCCCAGTGCGGGTTGGTGGATGACACATGACCTCAAAAGATTCTAAGTACATAGCGATTTCTTCACGATGTTTTTCTTCACTGTTTTAAGTTAGCGGTATTACGCATATTACTCCGAAAAGACAGTGGTGCCTGGTGCTAGTAGGATTTAAAACCGGGGCTCCAGATCGGCCGCCGCCGTTCTCCCGACTAGACCAGCCGTAACTATTTAGTACGTATTTAGAACTAATAGACTTTAGTACCTATATAAAACATTGCACAACCATAAACTACGTCGTAGGTGGCATTAGCAGATTTTTAACACTAAATTACAACAATTAAATATTTACTGATTTAATTTTTGATTTGATGCGTAAAAGTAAAAGGGGAATAACAACGACGCCAGACACGCCTAAAGTTTTTAGGACTAATGATAATATACCATAACAACTAACGCATAACAGTTTTCGCATAATTTTTGCTACCGTATATAGCATAAATATAACTTAGCATAATGTTTAAAGGCACATATTGAGAGAAGCATTACAATACCTAAACATAACAATTGGTCCTATTATGGTCTATCACTGAGGTACGACTCCGGGTGAGCTCTTGGAGCCAGAAGCTCTATGTCCTTGAGTGTAACCTCTCGCTACGGCGACGACCTCGCTTGGCTCGCTCCTCTCAGGACCTCCCTTGAGCTTCTGGCTCCCGCATTTTTTTATAAAGTAAAATAGGCAAAAAAGCATGCGTTTTAAATGATAAACAGATGATTGGGATTGTTTGTTTTGTCTTATGTCCTAAGCATGGCAATTCTGCCAAGAGTGTGTTAAAATTTGTAAGTCTAATAATTTTGTTTTATACTTATTTTCCATAACACCCGTGCGAAGCCGGGGCGGGCTGCTAGTATACTATAAAAAATTGAAATCCAAGATGGCGGCCGCTACAAAATGGCGGATAACGTAGGTTTTATCAATCCCATCAACTTGGGTATCAAATGAAAGGGCTCAACAAGCAGAATACAATATACTATAAAAAATTGAAATCCAAGATGGTGGCCGCTACAAAATGGCGGATAACGTAGGTTTTATCAATCCCATCAATATGGGTATCAAATGAAAGTGCTCAACCAGTAGAATACAATGTACTATATAAAATTAAAATCCAAGATGGCGGCCTCTACACAATGGCGGATAACTTAGGTTTTATCAATCCCATCAACAAGGGTATCAAATAAAAGGGCTTGACAAGAAGAATACAGTGCACTATACAACCTCAATATTTAAGATGGGCGCAGCCACTAAATGGCGTATCAGACAGAATTTTTGATAGTCGACGACATTTTCATGGTGTCTTATCAAATGTTATGCATGATGGACGCTCGATTAAGGCAAATTAAGAACTGCGAAAATGAGTCTTTTGGAGGAGTAAACGTATTATTACTTTTCGGTAATCTTTTACAACTGCCTCCTATAAAATGATCAGGAACACCTGTTTTCAATTCTAATATGAAATTATATATATGAAAGTAACTCTCTCTGTCCGTTACCGTCTAACGCTTAAGCCACTTAAAGAGTTTGTTACAATTTGGTGCACAGATAGACTAGACTTAGGAAAAGACAACGGCGACTTTTTATCACAGAAAAAGAGTGGGAATGAGGAGTAAAAGTGTGCATGGAAGGATCTTTGCACTCTTTGTATGCTATTTTTAACCGACTTCTAAAAGGAGGAGGTTATCAATCCAGTTGTATTTCAATTGTGAATCAATTTAGATGGTTATTTTTTTTTGGTTGGTAGATTATAGTTCAGAGGTGGTCATATAAATTTTATCGAAATCAGTGCGGCGGTTTTTGAAATATGAACAACAAACTAAAATTTGGGTTCATGTAATCAGACGATATATCTACTAATAGACTCTAATAAAATTTGGTGGACCGTCCCAATATGATTTTAAATTAAAGTCTGTTTTTGATTAATTTTTTGAGAACATAGTTTTTTTGTAATTTGCCGTGTAAATTGTACATTTATTAATAAATATAAAACTTTGACTTAGACCGATTTTGATTAGGAAACGTGAATTTGTATGGTAGTAGACATACGAGTAGGTACTGCCTCAATTACTTTAATAAATATGTGGCGCGGACGAAGTCGCGGGTAAAAGCTAGTTTGTTATATTTATTAAGGTGTACCACAGACTTTGACTATGAGTACCTATTTTTAAGCGTGTGTTTCGAATATATATCTGTAGTGTCTGTTTTTTTTTTAATAATTTGTTATATTTATTAAGGTGGACCACAGACTTTGACTATGAGTACCTATTTTTAAGCGTGTGTTTCGAATATATATCTGTAGTGTCTGTTTTTTTTTAATAATCAAGCATATTTAAACAAAACTCCTGACACCTGACCACGCGGTTGTTACGCTGCGCCACAGTAAATACATAACAGTAGGATATTCTACTTTATGTTTTACTGTGGCTGCGCTGTCGAAACGTCGAGGTAATTAAATAATAATTCTATTCCTGTAGGTATATGGTGCTTATATTATTATTCTATAAATAAAATAAAATGAGCCTTTATTACCAAGTTTACAACTTAGTTTACAATTATATTATTACAGACGATTGGTATCTTTATCCTCAGCTTGTCCTACGACAAATCCCTCTAGAGCTTTCCGGATCTTTCTGTTTTTTAGCGATTTATTAATCTAACCGTGTTCCAAATGTTTACCCGATCTATACAGATGTAAGGCGTAAGCAACAAACTTTCAAACATTAAAAAATATAATAGGTATGTACTAGTAGGATAAATGTGAGAAACTTCAAACCCTCCGTCCGCACAATTTTCTTTAAAAAGGGGAGGTATAAAGTTTTTGCTTCACAATAGAGATTTAAATTTTGCCAACTTTTCCTGTCATTGTACTGTAACTGAAACAATAGTTGGTTGATCGGCCGTTGTAGCAACCTTCTTTTTCAATTTCTTTGTAGCAACCTAACTGATGATCATGTCATAACTAGCGGAACGTCCCGGTTTCGTTCGTGGTACATACTGTACATAATGTATGTGTATCGGTGTTATCGGTCCAGTAATTCCTGAAATTAACGCGTTCAAACAGAAAAGTCTCTTCAGCTGTATAATAATGTACGTAAATAGGTACATGTAAATAATTAAAAAATTAAAATTAAAATTCATTTATTTCGAGTTTCAAATGACTCATATTCGTAGGCACAATTACAATTTCCATAAATTAACAAAAATTAAAAATCCAGACATCAGTAAACATATCAAATCATCAATAATAATTAAAATGTCAGTAAATAATTTAACAACTTTTGATCAGCCAAATAAACAATGTCAGTAAATAAGTTAAATTTTTTGAATGTCTGTACAGAAATATGAAATAAATAAATAGTCAACAAAACACATATTCACAAAACATAATCAATGGTCAAATCAGTCAGAATCAATATTACCACTTTCTCTTCGGCATTGGCACCGCAACATGTCTGTCACAACAATGCCGAAGGAAAGGGCAGTCAGGCCTGCCAGCAATCATCGCTAGGGTAGCATTGGAGCTAGTCCGTGCCCTGCGCACCAGAGACGCCGCGCGCTTGCGCATTGTCGCGTGAAAACAGTCTGTTCGCGCCTCTGCGAACATTCCCGACGCGCTACAGAACCGGGGCAGCCCATCACCACCCTAAACGCGTTGTTATATTGGACGCGGAGAGCGCTGTAGCATTTTTCAGTATAAGTAGCCCACAGGCTGCACGTGTAAAGCGACGTACAATACGCTCTGAAGAGCGTAACTTTTACTTCAATAGAGCATCGTGCAAACCTGCGGGCTATCATGTTTGCTCGTACAGACAGCGCCCTACGCTCCCGTTCAATGTCCGCATGGTCTCTAAGATCAGCAGTGACTATGTGACCCAAGTATTTGAATTGCTCTACCCTTTCCAGGGGAACTCCGTTTAGCAAGACAGGCGGTACAGTCTGGGGCACTTAGCACCCTGGTCTCAAAAACCATGCATTGACTTTTGTGACATTATACTTTAAGCCATGACTGCAAGCATATTCCTCACATATCCGAATGAGTTTCCTCAGACCGCACACCGAGGCACTCATCAAGACCATATCGTCAGCATAGCTTAGGTTGTTTACACTTAATCCGTCAATGTGACAACCAACATGCTCATTGCTGAGGGTAACTATCAGGTCATTAATGTACAAATTAAACAGGGTAGGTGAAGACAACCCTCCTGCCTTACTCCACACTCAAGTTGATACGCATCTGACATAGCTCCCGCCCAGCGCACGCTATTAGACTGATGGCCATACCAATATTGGAACATGCTGAGAAGTTCACACGGCAAGTTTATGCTCCTCAATTTGTCCCAGAGCCGGTCATAGGCCACCAGGTCAAATGCTTTAGACAAATCGAGGAAGCACGCGTACACAGGAGTTTTACGATCTGTATAGTATTTGATGGTACGCTTTAAACACAGTATGGCACTTTCAGTCGACAGTCGGGGACGAAATCCGAACTGGTTATCGTGCAACGTTACATACTTGTCTAACTGTGAATTAAGTATACCATCAAACACTTTCGCTATAACGGTGGCAAGCGAAATAGGCCTGTAGTTACTTTTGTCGGATAAGTCCCCCGTTTTGTTTTTCACTACAGGCACTACCACCGTTTTCATGAAATCGTCAGGCAGATAGGAATGGCTAACACACAGAGAGTAGAACATAGCCAGAACTCTGGATACATGTGGCCCCGCGTACTGCAGGTGCTCGATGCTGAGTCCGTCATGGCCGGGGGACTTACCTTTAGAAATGGACTTAATGACCGCAGTTACGATTTTTGCATTCAAGGTAGTCCCTACTCTTTTTCTACTCAAATCAGCACCCAGCACCTGTCCCGCTGGACCCAATGGAGATTTTACAGTGAACAGGTTTTAAAAATATTCGCTATCTCTTTCGAATCACTCACGCCGCCGACGCTCACCGGAAGTCCAGGCCGCACGTTTATTTTGTTTGTACTCTGCCAAAACCCACGGAAATCCCTTTACAATGCTTCTCAGCAAGAGTGTCCATTCTTATTTGTTCTTTGTGGTTTTGACACCACTTTAATCGAGACTTGAACACTCTTCTGGTTTCACGCATATCATCAAATATTGGGCCTGATTTAGGCCTACCGCAGAGTACCCATTGTTTAAACTTAGACCTGGCCTCCTGTGAGCCCCACCAACGTGCTCATTCCATCCCTCTATGTGCCGGCCACTCCCACCCTTTTAACGCTACCCCGACTTATCACCGCCGCGTCACTCAGAGCTGTCACTATGTCGGAGTATAGCTGGTCAAGAATACGCCTGTGGTCACGCCTGTTACACACATAGTCAGCACAGGTACTACATTCATATGGAAAATCTATCATTCTTAATCGTTTATGACACTCTTTGGTATATCTGTTAATTTGTTCCTCACTTTTCACACCCCAAGTTACGTCATTGTTTACAATGACTTTTGGTGTTTTGTCATAGTCAATAAATGTATATTACATTCAACAATGAGTGGAAAATGGTCGGACCACAGAGTGTCATAATTCACACCTATTTTAGTTACGGACTGTTCAGCCGAGCGAGTTACAATACAATGATCGAGCCAGCTGGTAGACCCGTGTGCTTCACTAACAAAAGTAAATGTACCCGAATCTAAACCTAATATGTCTACATCAGAACACGACCACTGCTGCTCAGCACATTGATTCATTAATTCATTGTAAAATAACTCACCCGGGTCCGCGTTGAAATCGCCTAAGATAAACACTGACTCAACACCGCATTCATCAATAACCGCATTCACCGCACTTAAACAATCCGTAAACTCAGGCAGATTCGCCTCCGAGTTTGTAGGCATGTAAACACTCATTATAATAACTGGTCTGTCAGCTGACATAACCTTAATCGCACAGATACGGGCGTTATCGCACTTCAACACTGACACCTGTTGGAACGCACTGTGCCTGTACATGATACAGACGCCGCCCCAGGGCCGGCCGCGCACCAGCTCGGTGGTGTCCACCGCCGACGTCGCCGTGTACCCGAAGTCGCTGTCCACCGTGCTCATGAACGTGATGTCGTGGGGCAGCAGCCACGTCTCCTGGAGACATAGCACGTCACACGCCCGACACAGCTCTCTGATGCCATCGATAGACCGCTTCACGCTTTTACAGTTAAAACTGGCAATACGGCACACCCGCTATCCATTATTGAAGTTTTTCATGCCGCCGGCGGAGCTGCCTCCGTCCGTTTTCTTTCGATGAAAGTTTACAAATCGCCTGAATATTACACCTTTAGGCCATAACTTCACATCCATGTAAATGTGCATGTTGGATTCGGAAACAAAAAATTTATAAGCCTTGTGTTCCCTTTTAACTTTCATTATTATTCGCTCCAATGATACGGTTTCTTTCGTTTTGTTATGTATATATTTTACGATATCGCTTTCGGTCGCGGTATTGTGTGTATGTTTGTAATGAACATTGGTACTTTTTTCTCCGCAGCTTTAAACGTACACTCAGCATCTCTAGCCACACCAGATTTCCCTAGGAAACGGTATTTCGACGTTTTCCTACGTCTAGAAACCCGCTGCCACTCACTGTTGTTTTCGTTCTTATCTGTGTTATCGGCGATCAGCTGGTTTGATGCCGCCATACCGGTTTGAGATATCGCTAACTCGCTCATCTGATGCGGCGGCCGCGGCGCCTGCGGTACATAGGCGGAGGCGGGAGGGGTGCCCTGCGGGAGAGCGGCGGGGACGGCGCCGGCCGCAGCGGCTCAGCGCACGGCGAGCGCTCCCCCGCACCCGCGCCCGCACCACCGCCAGTTTCCAACCGTTCGCATGAGTCACGCTCCGTGCAGCCGTCATAACATTCACTTCGATCTACCCGTATTTTTCTGTATTGCGGTATTGAGGAAGCAGTATTCGAAGATACGTTTTTTATTATATGCGAATGATTCATTGATCGAATCGATGCCACAATCTTGCGACAAACCCATTGGTCCGCTGTCCAACCACGCTCCTCTCTTCGTGTTAACTTTGAATGCTGAGGAAGGAGGTAATGAATCGTTGCGTAGTCGAAGTAATTCACTCTGCAGATCCTTCACGATATCGAGAGTAGCATAGGAAGACTTCATATCTTCAATTTCGAGTCTTACTGCTTGCAAATCGTTCAACAGTTTGAAGCAATCTACGTGATCGACCGTGATCGGTGGCAATTTCTCCAATTGTCGCGCAACAAACACTGGAAAAATATCAGGATCTACTGATTTAAACAGATGTATAATGTCCACCAAATCACGTTCCTCCTTGCCTTTGTTTTTTTTCGCATAATTTTACGCACGTCTGTCGGAATTGTGGCAAATAGTAATGCCTTCGATTTTTAATTTCATCACCGGAAAACGCACCAGCACAAATTTTACTAAAGATAACTCGTCCATAACCGATATTTTATTTTGCATATAGGCTAACAATTCGTCAATGACGATGTTGCACGATTTACAACTTAATATATTCGTCATTTTTAATTTTTTGTTACTTTTATACTACGCGAAATAGCGCACGGAGTCGAAACGCACACGTCCGTCGCTCGAGGATGCGCGCACGCCACTCCAAAATAAGTATGACTGCTGAAATATGAAGAAAATTGTTTTAAACTGATTTTTCAAACATCTTTGAATAATTGTTAATTCTGCATTAACATTAAACAATTAATTAAACGAAGGTACCAATTCATAAATTCCCTAATTGCTGTAAAATCTCCCATAAATTTGGCGGCCTTGTTTATGCAGTATATTAAAAGCATCTACTTAAAGCTTCCCAGACCCTTTCTGAGCGAAAAATCAAAACAGAATTAAGAATTACTCCGTTTAGCCATTATATCACTTCACTCCATTCACACAAAAAAGGAAAAATATTTATTCATTCTGTGGGAATGTATATCAGCAATGAAGCTTTTTGTAAGTCTGTAGGTAAATAATTCTTTTCATTGGCGCTGTGAAATATTTAGAGGTCGGATAAAATTCGAAAATTACTGAACATTGCCTCGGGCTGGGTTGTGATTCTATGGCCTTGTGAGCTTTCTTTCATTGAATCGATAATATTATTGGTTTTTCGTAACAAATTGGAAAAGTTTTTAGGGAAATCTGTAGAGTAAAACGAATGGACCTTCATCCATTTCTAGGAACTTAGGCCTAAAACTAAAGTGGTCTCATAAAAAACAACCAATTATGTTGGTTCGGCCATGTCATGATAGGCTTGAGATTGAGCTAAGAAAACTTTTCATTTAAGTACTTAGTTGCTACGAGTATGATGGTACCAAAGAGTCTACATTTACTACGTATAGAGTTGGCACAAATTTGCTTTACACCGAAAGCACGGGTACCTAGCACAGATTAAACGGGTAGCATCTCGCTTGCCTTGTCGCTCTGGTGGAAGTGTAGTATTACATTCTCTTTGGTGGAAGTGGCATACTTTTGTCGCGGTTTTCAATTTGAGGTCGCAGCACATCACTCTGTTGCCACAGAAAGTATGCACGTCATCTGCTTCCGATTGACATAAAAGAACCGTGCGGAAAATCAAACTGTATACGTAGTAGGTATATATAGACTCTTTGGATGGTACAGAATATGTCTGCGCCATCGAAACTTGTATCAACACACCAGACCACATTCTCTCTTTGTTTTTCCACCGTTAAGCACAGACTAAGGAGAGATATACACTCCATTACGATACCTGGACGAGATCGGTAACCGCTTTTAGATACCTACTTACTAAGTATTTCGAATATTTAAATATGGCGCAAGCACCAGTCAAACCAATGTTGAGCAACATTAAATAGAAATATAGGATTGTTTATAGGAAAAACATAAAGGGACAAAATTGGGGTTTCAATTAATTTTTGTAATAGAGAGGTAAACTTTTTTCGTGATCTTAGTCCGCAATCCGCATGTATTACCTATGCCTCTCTCATGGCTCGCCACTTAGCCCTATCTTCAGCTTTTACATCTCCACTCACTGCCTGGTGTCTTCCGTAGGTATATCGTTACGCCATCTACTGAGATTCAGGATTTCTACGTTTCCAGATTCGCGGTCTCTACTCAAGAATACGTCTACTCCAACGTACTACTTAATAACCTTTTTTTTTTAATAAAGAGAGACGATACGAGCTGAACATGTGCCTGATGGTAAGCAACATGCCTGCCACATAACAGCACAGTGACACGCAGGGGACATGACGATTATATTTCAACTTGTGACACCGGAACCCCAATCCGAGGCTGCGTACTGGTGACCCCCTCAAACAAAATTCGAAGCTGGGCCGCTCCTGGTTCTATGTCAGAAAGAACAGTTTAAATCCCACACAGGGATGATAAAAGTATTGACAAAACCCATTTCACCCTTGACTGGTTAATTTTTCTTCAAAGGTCTTAAGGATCCCAAAAAGCTTTGTTTTTCCCTACTTATTTACAATCCCTTGAGACGAACCTCTGTGTCGTGACTGTCAACCGACGACCGAGTTACGAGTTTCCAATACTTACACTATGAAGTTTGCATAAGTTTTAACAGCACTTGTTGGATGTCTTCGAAGTTGTTACATTTTGAAACAAGGGTGGCATGGCGTGTACGAGTTGGTTGTCGTCTCATAATAAAGTTCAAACTGCTCTTTAGCCGACGCGGTGACTAAAATATGTGTTGTTCTTGCTGTTCCGTACAAATATATGTTCATTTTTCTTTAAATGTTTGTGTCTATGCCGTGTGATTTAAAGTTTTTATGTCATTAGATAGAGACAGATTGACGATCGACACTTTATTTCAATTGTAAATAAAGCCTAGAATTTAGTAAAAATTCCAAGTAAAATGATGAGTGATGGTAAGCAACACGCCTGGCATATAAAACAGCTAGTGGAACATGAAGGGTATAAATTATTACCTAGCACTGCACTGAGCTCGTCAATCAGAGATACCTATAAGTTGTTATGTCTCTATGCCCTGTAATTTCGCTGTAAACCCGTTCCCGTTATTTTACCAGGATAAAAAATAGCCTACCAATTTGTTCTCCCAAACTATATTCTACTTACATTCTAAAGATCAGCCCGATCCTTTCGTATGTTACGACGTGATTGAGCAACAAACATCCAAACATCTATAGGTACATTGAATCTGTAGTGTTTTTTCTATTGGCAGTAACCCTACAATTTCTTGCCATTTAAAATAGACTTGTAGCGCCATCTACCAGCTGACGTAAGCACTTCTACCTAATCTTACTCACTGATTGGACAAGTGCTTCACCCATAGACAAGCATGATTTTTACCCAATAGTCGTTCTTGTAGCTACGTAAAAGAAAACAACAGAAATAATTAAACAACGAGAATAATCAGTTTGTCAAATTGACAGATGACTGTACAATCGTGAAACTGGTGTATCCGCCTTGAAAAAACGTATTTTTCGTGATTTTTAATTAAGTAGTTAGGTCAGTAAATGAAATTTCAGTGAAGTAATTGTTATTTATTGACAGAAAATCCTCAAAACGTAAGTTCAGAAAGCGTTATGTGCCATGGTGTTTAATTCTAAGCTGCGTTATAAATTGACGTCATTCCGTAATTTCCATCACAAACGAAATTCCTTTAGTTATTCCACTGTTTTCTTTGTTGCTCTATTTATTATTATCATGAGCTTTATATTATCAACACAAGAATAAAAAATAATGGTTTCGCTAATGAATATTCTAAGTCGAAACAATAGTTATTCAAAATAGTGTTGAAATCGTACTTTCATGTTTTTGTATTTAACACAAGAATACTATGCAAGTGAGTGTTGAAGTGTGTAACTTTCTTTGCTGTCCTAAAACAATGAATTGGACGGCTTGTCGTCAATTACCAGTAGCAGGCGTGTTTAATTGAGCCCATTATGGAAATATGTCATGCTCGCGACGCAGCGCCGAGCGCTGGCTGCCGCCCTAAATCATAAAACGCTAATCAGTGATTACTCGAAACAAAATTCGCGTGCATACTATAGCTACACACTTATCTCAGACACTTGTGTATGTACAGTCTCCCTACATTTCTAGATAACATTTTGATAAGATAACCACTTACTGACACAAATCCTTCTTCACCATGTTTACTAGAAGTTATTGCAATAATCTGTTCTGAAATTGTTTTAGGTAACGGGTCCAAAATGGCCCAAGTGCAAGCCTTGTATGACTTCACGGGTGAACCCAACACCACAGAGATGACTATAACATGTGGGGAAACGCTGACATTATTGAACACTGAAATAGGTGAAGGTTGGTGGGAAGGAAGAAATTCTAAAGGAGAAACAGGACTGTTTCCTGCTGCGTATGTGAGGAAACTGGAACCTACGGAATTGGTGCAAACTAAGGCTCCTGCACCAGCAGCACCTAGGTATGACCAAGCTGCAGATGATTGGGGAGATCAGCAGTACAGTGCAGGGGACAACAATTTCCAGCGAGGCACCTCACATGAGGATGGCTGGGAGGATGATTGGGATGAAGACACATACTCCGAAATAGGCCCTGGCCAGCAGCAAAAGCCACCTCCATCGTACAACCAGCCACTCACACCATTACCTGGGATGCCCATTAGTGATTACAACAATCAACACATTGATGACACATCTTCAAACTATTCTTCAGTTGGTACAGTCAGAAAAAATAAATTTGCACCATCATCAAAAATTAGTGGAGAAAGTTACCTTCTTGCAACACTAAACGTAGAAGTACCTGAGTCTGAAAAAGTTTACATTGTTCAAGAGGAAGACAGGTATGTTTGGTCAGCCATACCTCAGCCTTATTGTGTCACAGTAGCCTCTCCAAAAAAAGAGTCTAAATTCAAAGGCATAAAAAGTTTTATTGCCTACCAGCTGACTCCCAGCTTCAATAACATACAGGTCTCCAGGAGATATAAACATTTTGATTGGCTTCATGAGCGGTTACAAGAAAAATTTACACTGATTCCAATTCCCCCACTACCTGACAAGCAGATATCTGGCCGTTATGATGAACAACTCATCGAACGTAGACGAGTACAACTGCAAGAGTTTGTAGATTGGATGTGCAAACATCCTGTTTTATCAAAATCTGAAGTCTGGCAACATTTCTTGACCTGTACTGATGAAAAACGGTGGAAAGCTGGAAAAAGGCAGGCAGAGAGAGACAACCTGTTAGGATTAAATTACTGTATATCATTAGTAGTACCTGAGAAAGCTTTACTACAGTCACAAGTTGATCACATCACAGAACAATCCCACACATTCATGAACAGTATGGATTCTTCAGTGAAAGCCGTAACAGGTATGTGCATGTTACAAACAAAACGGTTCCAGGGTCCCTATAAAACAGATTGCCAGAAAGTCGGAGAGGCATTTTACGGACTTGGAAATGCACTTAGCTTAGATGAAGGATCTATAGTATCAACATCCAAACTGACCTCTGCTATTAAAATGACGGGTGGTGCTTACATTGATATTGGGCGAATGTATGATGAACAGCCAAAGTTTGATTGGGAGCCCCTTGGGGACAAGTTCCACCTTTACAAAGGCATTGTAGGAAGCTTCCCCGACGTACTTGCCAACCACAAAGGAGCTGTGCAAAAAAAGAGAGAATGTGAAAGGCTGACGGCTGAACACAAAATGGAGGTAGCTCAACTTAACGAAGTCTTGAGAAGAACTGATGTAATATCATATGCTCTTCTTGCCGAAATTAATCACTTCAAATCTGAGAGGACAGTTGATTTAAAAGCAACCATGCAAAAGTTTTTAAGACAACAGATTACATTTTACAAAAAAATTGTTGAGAAACTTGAAGTTACCCTTAATCAGTATGATGACTAAAACTATTTGACTGAATCAATAACGTGGAACAGGGCACTTAGTTTTGATAAAATCAGATTTTTAACTCTGACATGTAATAAAAATGGCATAATGTGAAAATCACAAGAAAAATAGGAAAATAATGAACTTGCCAGAGATTACAAAATTATGTAAATTGGAAAGTATTGTCATAATGTATGAATTATTCCGGAATAAACTAATATGAGTATTATGCGATTTTTCTACGCTTTATACTTGTATTGTAAATCAAATTATACACTTTTTGTATGACATATCCAAAGGATTTGGCACCACTATAATGAATTTATCTGTAAACTTTGTATGTGATCAACCTGAGGACTGAATGTAAATTAGAGCTGTATTTTAATTCAGTTTTCAATGTCTTAATATCTCCTTAGCCTCCAAAAATAGCATAAAGCTGAGCCACTTCAAATTGAGTTATGATTTTACTCATTTTGATGAACTCATGTTGTGAAAGTCATTTTTGACAATGCAATTTGTTTTACACATTGTAATGTATTAATGATGTGTGTGTTGTATTTAAATTCTAATTTATTTTCAAAAAAATTCTGCAAGTCCTATTGCATGTTGTGTTAGCTATGTTTTGGTATCTGTCAAAGTTACTTTATTAATTGCTAGTCAAAAATTAACAAACATGACAAACCAAGATTTCTAAAAATAGTGTGCCACAGCCTTTACGTCCTAATCTGGGTGGGTGTGGGAGATATTTCGTTCATTGTGTCATAATTGAGTTTGTGAAGTATCCACTTTTGTACATTTTTTTATATCAAACTATTTCTTATGAACTGAGACAAATCTTTCCATCAATACATCATAATGATTATTTATATTTTTTATTGTTTATATTTTATTTTGAATTGTACTAACTGTGGATCAATTATTTTGAGACGATTTGTTGTATTATTTTAGATTAAGTGTTGTAAAATATTCCACTTTTTATATTGATAGGGCATGCTAATGAAATAAATAATGTAATTCGTTAATGGGTTTTTTAATGTGCTCCTACTTGTTCGTTCATATAGATTCGTAGCATGTAAACATCTGTAAGTATACCACCTGTTATCTTATGTGTAATCAATGTTTACATTATGAGTAACACTTGATATATTTTTTTCAGGTACTTTGAGAGACTGAGTAAGGAAATGAGAAGGCCACGTGCAAACCAAAGATAATTTAAAATGGCAGAGGAGAAAAAGAAGGATGGGAACGCGTTACTGTCCAAGAAGAAGAAGATAAAGCCACGGAAGTCGAGGGACGCTGACTGCTGCAGCGTAAACTTCTTGAAGTGTGTGCTGCATATCTTCAACGTTGTGTTTTTGGTGAGTACTGAACCTTTCTTTATAACCAAATGGTAGTTGGAGAAACCACCATTACCTATCTAAGTAGTAAAATGTGAATTACTAACTCTTCTAAAAATCTTAAACTTGTGATGCTCTTTTTAAATAAATATGAATCTTTTTAATTTTTTGTCTTCCATGAACGATTGAACGTGGAACAATGGAGTTATTAGATGCTTATTAAAGAGTCTGTTAAGGATTATTTACATTATGTTTGTATTAGTTACCACACTCTTAGGAACAAATAAACTAAGGCCCAATTCGAAACAGTCCCTATTTAATATTTTTGTTTCCAGATAAATTACAGGGCTTAGAGATATAATATTTTAGATCTCTGCACTATACCATAAAACAAAAAAATATTAATTTGATAACCATAATAGTTATTATTAGATAAAAATGTACTGCTTGAGACAGAGACGATCTTCTTAGCATTCCATGGATTCACTGTGCGGGTGCCGGGTCCATCGTGTGACAGAGAGAAAACCCGAGTAGATCCCGAGACTTGTGACTCGGGCGTAGGTTTAAGGGGCCCCTTTGTGACGTACATCAACACTCACCTTCACCACTCGTTTTTCTCTCCCTGCCCAGCCAAATCTGATATGAGCCTACTAGTGCAGCTTTAGAGCTTTGCTCGTTCTAGTAATAGAACTTACTGCACTTCTGGATGCAGCCAAGGTCTTTCAGCTTGTTATAGAGAGATTTTGCTGGTATACCTCTCGCTCCCACTTCTACAACGTATAAACTAACTACATAGCCGTTTTTTGTTAATTCGTTTAGGAGGTCGTAATACTTATTTTGTTTCATCGCGTGGCCTTTAGGTATATTAGTTTCCCACGGTACGGTAAGTTCCACAAGGACTATGCGTTTCGTAGCTCTAGAAAAAAGGAAAATGTCCGGTCTGGATGACGAAACACCCACATCCTCTGGGATTTTGTAGTGCTTTTCATACGTGTCCATTAAAATAGTCCAATCAGGTGCTGTACCTAGGATTGAGTAAGGCTTGTTCCTGGAGTTTGAAGTTGAGCCTTCTTTTACATAGTTAATTTGTCTTTTGTTTGTCGTCAATCGCTTTTGGGCTCTAGCTACTGAAAGACTTCACGTATGATTTCAAGTACTCTGTCATGGCGCCTTGAGTAATGACCCCTATTAAGGAGCACCTTGCATCCCACCAATATGTGCCTTGCTGTACATATTGCCTCAAAAAACTATGAGCATAACACATATTCATAGTTATATTTTTAAATTCTTTGCCCAAGAAAAAGTTAAAGAGAAAACTATCTAGCATTTTCATCACAATCATTGTTGTTGGAAAACTGGTTTCAACGGTCAAATTCAGTTATGACTTGTAGCTTCTACTTCATAAATCTCACATAACTTGATCTCAAACCTGTTTTTCTCCAGTTGGAATTTGGTCATACTAATATGTAAAATATTTAAATTAACTTTTACCATATACTGCTCATATCAATGTGGGTTCATAATTTCTTATGAATCGATTATGTTTTCTTATCAATCTAGGTGCAATTTAATGCAGTGTGATAAGACTTGTATGGGTAAGAATTATGTACTCTATTTTTTGCAATAATTGTATGTCTGAAAATCGCAATGCAGTCAAAATTTTTAATAATAAAAGCAAAAACAAGAATAAGTAAAATTCTAAGAAATGTTTGTTATCTATAGAAGCCTACAAAAGCTAGGTATCCTGTATTGTCACCCATTTTGCACTCCTTGATCATTTCAACTCTAATAACTTGAATGAGATAGTTACAAAACCGCTTCTATCATTTACTGTGTGGTTATAATATAATGTATGTATCTACTAGGGGGCGCCCCGCGGTGCTACCCGCGTAGTTCACGTATTTTTGCCGGGATAAAAAGTAGCTTGTGTTCTTTCAGACTGTAATATACATATATTCCAAATGTCAACTAGATTCGTTCATATGTGACGACATGCTTGAGCAACATAGATCCATACATTGACATTTATAATGTTAGTAGGAATATACACCAATATGTGTCACTACATATTTACAACTATATTCATAAATATTATCGGCTTACTTTTTGCTACTAATGATAACGTCAAACTTATTTCCGTTGACGTCCATTCCAAAAAAAACCATAAAAACTTCCTCAATGTATAATTTAGGAAATTCCTGTGTATATGGTTCAATCTTGTCATAATTCAATTATCGGTATGCACCTAAAATGTGGGCGTGGAACTCGTACCGATGCCGTAATAGCTATGGCAAGGTCAATAGTTCAATCAAACTATTCACCCATGTGCCATATTAAGGTGAACTATTTCTAGAACTGTTTGCCTTATAAACCTATGTAGAAACTTTAGCTGTGGCGTGGAGTAATATGTACGCTTTGATAGTATATTTCGTAATAATTTAGACTTGTCTTGGACTTGATTTTAATTGTGACGGGAGCTGATTGAGTTGAGGTTGATTGTTGACTTCGTAACTTCGGTATGGTCCCATCTGGCCCGGTACCGGGCCAAATGGGAAGAAAAAGTTTCAACTGGCCCGGTGATATATTTACCGGGCCAGATGACACAAATCAAGTGCCATCGTCCCCGGTGACGGAAGAAAAGAGGATTGCATTTTTTTTTATATTTTTAATTCACTTTTTACATTATTATAACACAATAAAAAATATAAATATACTTGTAAATGTACAAATTGATTTTTAAAATAATATTTAAAATATCGATATAATTTGTCCAGTTTAAACGCCGCCATCTTTCCCGCGCCTGCATGACGTCACAGGCCACGACCTGTGTTTGTTTACTACAAGTGTTGCAGTTACTTTGTACCGATTTTTGAGTTGTTCTAGCTAATCAAACGATGGAGAACACGACTTTTCTCTCTAACACTACTAGCTCAGTACAAATATCGACACCGTTAAAGCAGAAAGCATGGCATGTGACGTCACATTTGGTTTCCACAGATAGTGATGCATTTCGCAAACTTGAATTTCCCGCGTCTATTTTGCACTTTTTAAATAATATTTTTTACAATTAATAACTAACTAAATAATAAAATAATTGTTTAGGCATAATGGCGGGACATTAAGGATTCTACGAAAAAAAAATTAAGCCAATTTATTAAACTACATGCATTTTCCTATTCACAATAAACACTGATTATTGTATACTAAGTAGTTTGATTTATAAGTTCCATCTCTTTTATAGATGCATGTAGTTAGTATTTCACAAATTACAAGGCGTATCCTTTTTCCCGTTACCGGGGACGATGGCACTTGATTTGTGTCATCTGACCCGGTAAATATATCACCGGGCCAGTTGAAACTTTTTTTCCCATTTGGCCCGGTACCGGGCCAAAGCACCGGGCCAGATGGGACCATACCGTAACGTAACCAGAGCTTGAGTGAGATATTTGACCTGTTTTTCATTTCATCCGTAGTAAACTTTCGCTAGAATGGTGTTGTGTGTGAATTGTCCACCAATATTTATTTATTAACCGACTCCAAAAAAGGAGGAGGTTCTCTATTCAGCTTATTTTTTTTTTACTTATGAAACGGAGGGTTCTACGGCCTAAAACAATAATTGCAATCACTTTAATTTTCCTCATAATAGGGATGTTATCACACATTAATGTTTGATCTTAATTTTATGATAGTTTGTATTCATAAAATATCGAAAATCACATTATTTATCATGTAATATTACGTAGTAACTTCATTATAAATTATTTTAAATGCTATATTTTTAATCTGTTGTCACGTGACTGGAAACACTGATGAATTATTAAGTCACTATAGTCCGTTCCACGGAGAGGTGTAGAAAATGTAAACAAAGGTGCTACCATAACATAAAAATCGTTTAACCTTAGTATTTTTCTAAAACTGTCTTAAAATAATTTTCACAAATATGATTCGACTTTACTGTGATCTTAAATACAACATACTTGGATTTGTATTGATCAAATAATGATTTATTAACTTATCTTGAAAGTTATAAATTGTAATAGTAGGATGTGGTATATACGATTTTAAACAGTGGCAATTTGATCTATGTTTCTCAAACTGCGAATCCCGTCAAAACATAAATGTGAAGTGAAAGACAAGTTAAATATTATGATATTAAAACCAGCCAAGTCAGACTGCTTTTAATAATCATCATAAATTATAAAAACAAATCATATTTTAAGTATTTAAAACTAGTCTATGTTATTATAAATAGATTTTAGAACTGACCATTTAAGACCATTTAGATCTCTATTCTTTAGTCGTTGAAGTCAACAAACAAGGCATATAATTTCATAATACTGAACTTTGATCTCACTTCACTTAAGTATACGCATGTTTCTGATGGGATATCATTACTTTTTGCAAGTAAATTATAAGACGTTTACCTAGTGAACCACTAAATAATGTCTATTTATTCGCAAGAAATCTACTAATACTTATTATAAGTGCAAAATTTTGGATGTACGTTACTTTATCAAGTTGGAACAGCTAAACGGCTCAGGTTTAAACGCGGAACACGGTTAGATTATGATCTGGAAAGCATAGGTATAAGTTTATTTTTATGGTGGGAAAATTACAGAAAAGAGATCTAAGCAGGTAAATTTGCGGGACGCTGCTCACATAAGCAACCCACTAAAAGTTCCTTGCTGGGGCTATAATTCTTCCGTGTTGGTGGTGGATGACAAACCTCTCTGACCTCGAATTTTTTTAGGAACATGCCAGTTTGCTCAAGATGTTTTCTTTTACCGTTTAGCAGCATTACGCTCATGAATTCGAAAAAGCAGAGGTGCGCGTCAGATTAGAACCAGGCACTGCATCTGCGTATTGGCGTGACAAGATCACCTGAGCCGAGCAATAAATTAATGTTAAAATAATAAATGTAAAAACAACTTAATGTAAAAACAGAACGCTCATTAACAAATTTGTTGGGATGTAAAAATCTTATATTAGGATAGATGTAAACACTACCCAGTATTCGATACGTTTTAAAATTAATTGCAACAGCATCTAACGCAGTAGAAATTAATAAAATTTTTGAATGAATTACACCTACCACTCTTATTAAAAAAATATCCAATGGGGCACTTAATAATAAAACTATTTTAATCTTCTCAGAATAGGTAGGAACAGTGCCACCAATATCTTTTGTATGCCACCATTTGTTTTGTCATTTTACTTACCTTATTTGTTTGTTACGGAATCAAGTATAAGGGCCACGTTAGCTATATACTCAGACTGGATTGCTTTTTTTAGTTCAAATATAAAACGTAGATCAATAATTATAGCAAGGAATAGTATATAGGTTACCACTTATATAGGTACACCGCTTTTAATTAAGACAAAATAATAGCAATGGCAGCTACACAGGTAGTAAGAAAGTTTGGCTGGGCAGGGAGAGAAAAACGAGTAGTGAAGGTGAGTGTTGATGTACGTCAGAAAGGGGCCCCTTAAACCTACACAAGTCACAAGTCTCGGGATCTACTCGGGATTTCTCTCTCTCTGCTACACGATGGACCCGGCACCCGCACGGTGAATCCATGGAATGCTAAGAAGATCGTCTCATATATATATATAGCTCATTAAATTTAAGTTTACTAAAAAGTCAGTCATTTCACATACATAATGAAAAAGGAATTTAAGTGCTACATAACAAAACAAAGCTGTACTACTTAATAATTAATATTAATAAAAACTGTTTAAATGTTACTATTGTGTTCCATGAACCAACCACCCAAGTTATTTTTGTATTAATGTTTTAAACTAATGCGCACCCCATATTTAATAAACTTATAATTATAAAATAATAGAAATAAGACAAAAGGTTGGAAACGGACTTATTGGAATATATTTAACCTTGTTATGTGACGAAAATCTAAAAGGGCAAACAGAGACGCTTACTACGAACTATCTTCTAAAACAAAGGTTGAGAAATGCTGGTCTGTCATATTGAGAGTGACATTGATTTGTTTACATTTTCTACACCTCTCCGTGGAACGGACTATAGTCGCAAAACAAACTGTTGAAACTGTTTACTTTCCGAATTTGTATTATAGTTTGCGATCTTAGCGACGAAGATTTTGATTGTTTGCATTCAAGTAATGGTAATAAAACACATAAACTGGACATACAGTCATGAATCGCGACCAATGTTTTGCGATTAGTAACGTCATGTCAGTCGTTAGTGTTTTAGCGGCAAAATTCAAAATTAGTCTAATATTGTATATTTACTAATCGACCATACTAATATGTTGAAATAAAATGTAATTTTTACGGTAAACAAGGGGCAATCTTCAAAATAAAAGCAGTTCCGAAAAATTGTTAACATCCCTATTGACTGGCCTAGTGGCTTAACTGATAGAAATTCTGCCCGGGAAGGCGTAGATCGAGTTCGATTTTCACACCCAGTGTGATAGATACCGAGAAACAGACAGGCAGCAGTAATGTCCGAAAATATTTATTAGCACAGACAGCACACTTGTACGGGCAAAGTCGTCTAAACTCCTGGGGCGCTGAGATTTTCATACAGCGTTATCGGAATCGATAGTATTCGTACTTCGCCTACTTTACGTAACCGAAAAATGTCTTTGTGCTGGACGTAATTTTGTAACCGTTGTAAATTTTTCCCATTTTTTAACCCCCGACCAAAAAAAGGGGTGTTATAAGTTTGACGTCGATGTCTGTCTGTCTGTCTGTCTGTCTGTCTGTCTGTCTGTGTGTGTGTGTCTGTCTGTGGCACCGTAGAGCTCAAACGGTTGGGCCGATTTCGGATTTTTTTTTATTTGAAAGTTAGTATCCGTGCGGGTGTTCTTAGCTATGTTTGGTTAATATCGATTCAAAATGGCCGCCTCCACAAAATGGCGGACAAAATATTTCTTCATAACCTACCTCAATATGGGTATCAAATGAAAGGGCTTGATTAGTAGAGTACTATACGCTATAACAAATTTCAAATCCAAGATGGCCGCCACCACAAAATGGCGTATTATGTAATATTTTTCACTACTACCTCAATATGGGTATCAAATGAAAGGGCTTGATTAGTAGAATACTTTGCACTATGAGAAATTTCAAATCCAAGATGGCCGCTACCACAAAATGGCGAATTACATTTCTTTTTCACAACTCCCTTAATATGGGTATCAAATGAAAGGGCTTGACTAGTAGAATGTTGTACAGATTACAAATCTAAGGGAGTCGGGGGTTAGTCAAAATTTTTAATTTTGTTCTTGTTTTATTTAGAGAGCATTGTATTATTGGTGGTATCCGTTCTTTTGAAAAACTTTTTTTCACAAATCTACACCTAATAACCAACGTTCGACAAACTCACGGATCGTCAAATGATCATTACACAAAAAAACATTTCACAAATTGGTTACATCTCAAAATATTTATTTGACAAACTTTCATTACATAACGTATTATTTGACAATTGATTCGTTTAATATTTTAGTTAACTAATAAATGTTTAAAAACGAAACCAACACTTGACACATTTTTATTTTACAGAGTGTTGTTTGACAAATATTTCAAATTATATTTTAATTACTTAACAACTTAAACATAAAAACATTTCATTTAACAAAAATCAAAATTAAATTCTTCATCATTGGCAAATTTTTTGGGCATGCCACTGCTCTGGATTTTTCTGAAAATAAAATACATAAAAAAGTTGTTTAATTCATCGGACCGGTTAGGTAACTTAGGACCCAGATCCGACTCAGAGCACCCCGACTTCACCTAGTCTTGTCGCTACTACCCCTAGAGTGTATATAAAAAGGGCGGGAGCCCACCCGGAGTCAAATCTTAGTAATAGATCCTAATCGGACAGGTTAGGTCAAAACTCTGTGACAGGACCTAATCAGAACGGTTAACTCCTATGGACAATTTAATGGGTACTTTTATGATTTTGTACTTAATTTCACAACGGAAGATTTTTTTGGTAAATGTTAAATTTGTAAAATGAATAGTATATGAAACAAAAAATGTACAAATAACAAAATATCATTCGATGCATTGTCTAAATGTAACGTTTGCCGTATAAATGGTTATAAAATGATGGTTTGTAAAATAAAACATTTGTTGATGTAAGACATTTTTGAAATAAATATTATGCAAAACGTTGTTTTTAAAATGAAACATTTTTGTGGTGTAAAGTTTTCGTAATGAATATTATACGATTAGTTGGTTTTAAAGTGATGTTTTGTCAAAAAATGTTTGTGAAACATTAGTGAACCATTATTGGTACCTTCTGGTCACTAACATCTACGTAGGGTTTATAAAAGAACCATGTCCTGCAGAATTAATTTTTTTTTTTCGGGATAATAAAAAGCCTCAAATCTTTCTACGCCCCAAATTTTGTGGAAGTCCACCCAGTTCTTTCCATGGAGCCACAAACATAAAACATAAAAAAAAAATTGGTTGCCTGTAAAGTCGGTATACGGGCGAAAGTTTTACGTGACAACGACTTTGAGTGGTAAAATAATTTTACGGAAGGGACGCGTGCCTTTCACTTTTTATGTCTGTCTCTCTCGCTCTTAGGCGGGCTAACCATGCCCGAGTGGAAGGGACGCGTGCCTCTCACTCGCTCGCGTTGTGAGCGCATAACGTGAGCGGAGCGTAACGCAGTTTCTTGAAGTGTCACCCGGCAAACCAATTTATAAGACGTTGTCACGTCAAAGTCCTTACTTTCATATTTTTATAATGTTAGTTTTGTTTTCTACTTTACCTACTCAATGTACAAAAAAAACAGTCGTGTAATGCTACAGTGGCAATTTTTAGTTCGATGATCAATTGCAAACCTACTCGTAGCACAATGGAATGAAATCCCAAGTACGTAGTAACGGCTTGAAACAATCAACCGGTGCAATTTATCCAGTTTTTCCTTAAATCGACGATTCTGTGTCACATTTTCTAAATTCCTCTCTCACGAACGTGTAGGATACTGGAGCTTGTCTATGCCCTGTATTATTTAGACAAAATTAAACGTAAACCCATTGAATAAATAAATAATAGTTTAAAATCCTCATCGTGTTAAAGTCGGTTTTCATTTCCTGTCTAGTGTAAAAATATCGGTGATAAATATAGTTCAGTGTCAGGATATTTATATGTATTTTTGGAGTGAAAGTTTTTTTTGCGCGCCAGAGACAGATTTTTCATGGGTTGTGAATTGGATTCTAGCATCACGCTCGGGAATGATAAGAAATCTTTGGGTAAACTCAGGACCATGGCCGTTGGCCATCTATAAATGCGTCAGCATTTCCCATTGGCCCATGCTGATTTCTTGCATTCATTCATGCATTTCTAGATGGCCATGCTCACGGCCAAGCCCTCCGGTTTCACCCGCGTAGTTTCCTAAGTAAGCTATCTAATTCTGAGTTAAGTTTTGACTTTTATGGGCAGTTCTGACTGCCAATTTTTTAATTGTTAATGAGTGACGTGACAAACCACGCGCCTTATGGTAAGCAAGAAGTTTGCCCATAACAGCACAGTACCACAAAGCTATCACTGCGTCACCCAGTAGTAGTAGTAGTAGTAGTAGTAGCGCTCCGCTCAGGCTCTGTGGGCGGGCTGTTTCCGCAACTCGACGTCTTGGTGCGCCTGTTTTGCGTGTGGGGAAGTGGGCTTCACTCCCGCCAACCCAACTCCAACAGAAAGCCTAGCAGCTTCTTAACGTTGCCGCATGCTTCACGGAGCGTCCCCGGTGTGCCCAGGAACTTCGCTAGATGCGCCGCCACTCCTGTGCACTCCATGAGCACATGAGCGGCCGTTTCTTCAGCCTCAAGGCAAGCTCTGCAAAGAGGACTGTCGGTAATACCTAGTGTGAATAGGTGTTTATTGTACAAACCGTGACCTGTCAGTGCGCCCGTGACCACCCAGATAAATGCGATGACTAGCCGCGCCCCGCGTACTAACCCGCGTGGTTCCCGTTCCTCTTATTTTCCCGAGATAAAAGTCACCTGTGTAAATCTCTGTGTGTGTTCCGGGCTGTATAAATCTATGTTCCAAATCCGTTCAGAAGTTCCGACGTGATTCAGCAACAAACATCGAAACCTTTAAATAATCTTCCAAACTTTGGCGTTTATATGTATATTATGTATGTATACATATAAACTACTACTACAAATAAACCCGGATATGTCCTACAATATCCGGGAAACATTGGCCTTCAAACCGAAACACATTATGTTTTCTACAAGTAACATTTGCACATTACTGCGTAGCGGTACAGTGAAAAAGTGGTACTACCCTGCTGCTACAGAAGAACAAGTATGCACAATTGCACAAACTTAGTATAAACTATAAACTTTTCTTATTGTGGAGTTAGATAAAGTACTAGTATTTAAAACAATCCACCAATCGTACCAATATTATACGTGCGAAAGTTTGCATGTCATCTACATACTTCGGGTCGGGTTGAAATTAGGAATACAGAATATCGCGTGGAATACCTCGTAGGCTAGTTTTTATCGCGGGAAAATGAAGGGAACGGGGAATAGGCGGGCAAAACTGCGGGGTACAGCTAGTCTCTTAGTAATGCTGTTTAGAAAAATTGCTGTAATCCTACACATATCTTCTAAAGATATTAACGACTCCAAACAGGAAAATCGAAAAAATAATGACATATTAGATAAAGACCAATTAAACGCACTAGGTAGGCACTTCAATGAAACAGCGAATTTTCTGCGAACATCCTGAATGTGTAAAATTTAGAGGTTTATTTATTAAGCTATTGCATAGCTTTTATCGCGGGCCTGGGGACCGAATTTTAGTGATTGCGCATCTCTTTCTTATGTTCACAAGAAAGAGGGGATGGAAGACCGTAACGCCGTCCTCCCCACTCGGTCATTCGACTTTGAATCTTATTTGTATTAGCTTTACAGACTAAATGCTCTTAGCAGTGTTGCCAACTTAACGGTTTTCCCGTGATATTTTTTATGGTAAACAAATGTCACTTATGTTGATAAAAGTGCATGCAACAGCTTTACCGCGGCAGTCCCCGAGTGCCACACTTCTTTTTTTTATTTCAGCTGTACCAATTTCTATAAAATTAAAATGGGATCGCCCCGGGGAAGTTCTCTTTGAACTAAAGTTTTGTTCGGAGAAAATGTATTTATTTATATTGAATGTTTACGTTTACCTCTTCTGACCAAGTTACTCAGGCTTTAGACTAGGTCTAAGGTACACGAAGTAAGGTAAGATAATATTAGCGCGTTGAAACAAAAAACCCCTTCAGCTTTATAATATTAAAAAAATTACAATAATTACGCATACACGAAGACCATACCTAAAGCTTGGGAGATATGAATGTGCGTTCGCAGACGCGGTAACAAATTATAAAGCTTGAACTTTATTGAATAATCACCGAAATAATAATAATGGGTACGTGGTCCGCTGGGTCTTCGTTTAGCAGTAAACAGCTTACTTGGTCTTGGGTCACATTGGTGTTGTGCAGTACAATTCAATAAACAGCAAATCAAGGCAGAATTGCCAAAATTGAAAATTTTTAGACATAGATTTTTATAGTATGGAGTGACAAGACGAGCAGGACATGTGCCTGATGGCGAGCACGTAAGCAACATGCCCGCCATATCCATAGCAGCATTTCCAATTATGGCAGTTTAGTGGTGGCCGTTGAGACAAATATTACTTGGAGTGTTCCAACGTCCGCCACTGGTGGTCGTTGAGACAAAAAATAATGCACTGATCCAACAGCCACTTAGTGGTATCGTCGACGTTAAAAAAATAATGTATTATTTGTTAAATAAAAATTGAATTCAGTTCGCAGGCGCGGGTGTGCTCGCCGTCGGAGTGTGGACGGTGGCGTACCGGCACCGATACGTGTCCCTCCTGCCCACGTTCACATACCAGGCCATCGCGTACATGCTGGTGATGGCCGGCGCCCTGGGCCTGCCGCTGTCAGCGCTCGGCTGCTGCGGCCTCAAGACTGAGAACAGAACGAGCTTGCTTTGTGTAAGTTTCATTTCTAAACCCTAACCAAACCAAAACCATATTACTGCTGTTATAAGCTGTTATAGGCTGTTATAAGTTTGACGTCGGTGCCTGTCTGTTTGTGGTAACGTAGCTCTCAACGGATTTCGATGTTGTTTTTTTTTCATTTGAAAGCCGTTTTCCTTGCGGAGATTCTTAGCTATGTTTGGTTTATATCGATTCAAGATGGCCGCCTCCACAAAATGGCGGATAAAATATTTTTTCACAACCTCCCTGAATATGGGTATCAAATGAAAGGGCGTGACTAATAGAATACTGCAATGAATTTCAAAGCCATGGTTGTGGGAGTAAAAAATAACAATAAGGGGCGAAAATTAAAGAGCAAATCAAATCAAAGCTCATTATATCAAAGCTAAGACCTAAGACAGGTAGGCGGTAGACCTCCAAGTCGGTTTTGCGTCGGGGCTTAAAACATAAGAAACAGCTTGGATGTTCCGTTAATAAAGTCCCTCTATAACCTGCCATGTCTGAAATACAAAATTTAAAGATATCGGTTTATATTCCAGTACACATACTTCCTGCTGATCACGTTCCTTCTGGAGGCGGGCGCGGGCGGGCTCGCGTACTACTACGAGGTGGCGGTGGAGAGCGAGCTGCGAGCCGAGCTCAACAACACCTTCCTATCCAACTACGCGCTCGACACGGAGCTCACCGACGCCGTCGACAGCATGCAAGCTGAGGTCTGCACACTACTATATATGCTTCCTCTTGATCACGTTCCTACTAGACGCAAATTTTGCGAGGGAGGGTCTAATAATAATACAATGCAGCCTCAAATTGTGGGGGGTCACCAATAATTATACAATATTATGTCGAGTATGTACAAGGAAAGAGTCAAGGGCATAATCCACCACACTGGCCGTGTCCAGGTTGGTGGAAACACGTGGGATAACTATTTATACTTCGTTTGGGGAAATTGATGAGATTATTTTTACGATGCGCGCGCCTTCACGAAAACCCAACACTCTGAAGTCAGCTAGTCAACATTTTAGTAAACATCGTAGATAACTTCAGGTTAATAAATAAATATTGGTGGACAATACACACACACACCACCATCTGACCCCAAACTAAGCAAAGCTTGCGGCTACCAAATATGGCGGCCAGATAGCTGATATAATACTTATATAGTTCTAAATACATACTTATTATACATAGAAACACCCAGACACAGTGCAAACATTTGAATTCATCACAAAAATATTTGCACTGGGTGGGAATCGAACCCACGACCGTCGGCGTACTAATACTTGTTGTGTTGAAGATATTATCTATTATATGGTTGATGTTGACTTCTTGGTATGAGGAATAAAAAGAAGTACTTATTAACTTCTTGCGTGAGTACCTACATGTCTTTACAGAATACACACATACTTTTTTAAACTGTTATAGGTTTACACTTACGTACAAATAAACAAAAAAAGTATGTGTAACAGTTTTTTGAAGTGAAAACTTCTTTTGGCACGCCACAGACAGATTTTTCGGCTGTGAATTGAATTCTAGCGTCACGCTCGGGAATGATAAGAAATCTTCGGGTAAACTCGGGATCATGGCGATTGGCCGTCCTAGACAAGCGTCAGCATTTCCTATTGGTCTTTTAGAAATGCGTCAGTAATTCTAGATGGGCATGGTCATGGCCACGCCCTCCGGTTTCACCCGCGTATTTTGTGAAGCCATGAAATTCTGAGTTATAAGTTGTGTGCTATCATATTCTGAGTTATAAGTTATCACTTTTATCGGCAGTTCCTATGCTAGCAATTTTTATTTTTGAATAATTTTGGATTGGTAAAATTATACATATTTGCATTTAATAGCCGATTTTACGGATACAGCTGTTATTATTTTACTTCTATGCGCGAAACCTTAAGGCATAGCTTCATAGATTACGGATTACCTTGACACACATGCAAAACTTTTACCTACAGCCATAAGGCCATTTACGTGACGAACCCATTAATGGAGTTAAGTACACAGATTTTATTTACGCATATTATTCCTCGTGTCCATTATGACAGTTTAGCGCCGCGATGATTCATCCGAAATGAATCATCTTATTGGCGGTTATCAATGACCTTCGCTGCCAAACGTCTGCCTACAAACTCATTGTAATCATTGCTTAGCTTCGTGAATCAGTTGGCAAAGAGTCTGCTCAGTGCCATGGGTCGTGGTTTCGATGCCCCCCTAGGACAACTATGTTTTTTTTTAAATAAGATGGACGAGGCGAGCAGGACATGTGCCTGATGGTAAGCAACATGCATGCCACAAAACAGCACAGTGGCATGCAGCTACTGGAACATGAAAAGTCAAAGTCATTACACTGCACTGCGCTCGTCACCCAGAGATCTAAGTTGTTATATCTCTAAGCCCTGTAATTTCTCTGGAAACATTGCACTTCAAACCGGAACACTTCTTACTTCCCCAGGCGCACTCTGCTAAGAGTCCTACCACTACTAAAAAAATGTTTGTAAAATGTTGTTGTGTTGAGAATGTAGATTTTTGAGTGGGAATTCCCTGAATTTACCTAGATTCAGGGAAACTATTGTCAGGGAATTAGAATAATACTAAAGTAATAATATTAGTTGTGGCGGTGTGTGGTCACCGCATCAGCAGTTTTGTTTTGTACCAATCGAGCACCCACACGCCGCACCAGTCGTTCCCTCGCCACTATACTACTTGTCACTTATTATATGTATACCGTCAGCAATAAACGTAGTTTATGTACGTCTACCATATATTATATTCCTGTCTTTCATTCATGAGAGTACATGCGAGGGACACTCAGGACTCTGGAGTCAGTTTATCATCAGACAACTGAACAGACTACACATTTAACCATCGCCAAACAGTCTATACTAATATTAATGTTTGTATGAACGCGATAATCTCAAGAACTGCTGGTTGGAATTGAAAGATTTTTTATATCGGATAGTCCATTTATTGAGGAAGGATTTAGGCTATATAACATTATGCTACTACCAATAGGAGTGGAGCATGAATGAATAATGTAACAAAAAGGAGAAAAATATCCTTTTGACATTTTTCGTTGCGTGATCTGATTTGCGCTGAAGCCCGTGACAGCTATCTTTTAGAGTTGCATCATTATAACCATTTTTAAGCGATTAAAAAAATTGTATAAAAATGGTTATAATCGCATAATTTAAACATATATTTTTTAAGATACCCGAGCGAAGCCGGAGCGGGGCACTAGTAGGTACTAAGATATAATCTGCATGTGACTTCAAGTCTAGAATGAACCGGTATCTTCTAGATAAGCACGATTCATAAATAGTGTTGTTTCAATAATATCTATAAAATTTATAAAACCCTCAGATAGAGAATAAGTAAATAGATCACGTTTTTCCGCACGGTTCCTTCGTACCAATCGTAAGCAGATGACGTTTATATTAGCTATGGCAAGAGATGTGCCGCGACAAAAGTATGCCACTTCCACAAGAGCGACAAGGCAAGAGCGATCAGACCCGTGCTTTCGGTGTAAAGCGTTTGTCCTAACTCTCTACTCTATACGTAGGTAGTATATATTATGTAAACTCTTTGATAAAAACATACTCATGCTTAACATGTATAACTCCTGACCTCATGGTAAATCTGCCTTGTTTTTGTGCCACTTTTTGCTGTATCCGCTACTGAAGCCTGTTAGTTTGTAAATCCGTTTAGGGGATTTGAAGTAATTGGTATCGGTTACGGTTTAAGTTTTGTGAAGTAAGCAGTTTGATGCTACTGTTGTGTTTTCGCTAACCTCTGAAAACATAATGGACATAGTTCACTGTTTAATTATGAAGTCAATAGTATAATTTATGTAGTGGTAGGTCTCCTTGCAAAGTCTGCCTTGGGAAGTAACACACTTTGCCAGTTATTCTAACTCCGAACAGTAATTTGCAAACATGACTGCTTGGCAGACGTGGCGCTTGCCATCAGGCACATGTCATGATTGTCCCGTCAATCTTTATCATAAAAAATATTCTTAAAATAAATGTGAATTTGATTTGTATAAAGATAGCAGATGACTCGACAAACGTTACTCTATACATTTTGATCTGCACTTTTTGTCTATGTTGTGACGGCATCAAGCTTACTTAGCAATGCTCTTCGCATTCAACCTTGCTCAACGAAACACTCATTACAGTACCGTACAGTTAATAATAGAGTTAATATAAGTACTTAATACACTAAAGCTTACATACTTACTTACTTTTCTTAACAACCGTAAATTTCTGCAAAATATTACACATTACATCTACCTACTAATTTTATCAAATCTCTAGTTGAAAGTTTTACATAGGCCTGTGTGTCTACTAAACAAAATATTTCCATACATTGTTCTTACAGCTAGGATTCGTATACACTGGTAATTTGTACTATTGTAAATGTTTACGAACATTAATAAAGACGTTTCAACTTACTGACTGACGGACTGCCGATAGCAGTGAAAACTTATAACTCAAGATTTGATATCTCAATTTGCAAACTACGCGGGTGAAACCGGAGGGCGTGGCTCTGGCAATTGCCACGGTCCCGACTTTACCCGAAGATTTCTTTCATTTACGAACGTGACGCTTGAGTTTACCACAGCCCATGAAAAATCTGTGTGTGATGCGCCAAAAGAAATGTACACTCCAAAAGTCCCGTACAGACAGGGTGTAAATAGTAAATCCACAACATAATCATTTCGACAACTGAATAACATTTTAACACATTTTAATGTGAAACCAATTGTATAGTTCAAATGCTGCGGCGCGGTGCGGTTCAGCGACTGGCGGTTCAGCCCGTGGCACGAGCACGACCCTCGGCTGCTGGTGCCCGACTCGTGCTGCAAGACCGTGGTCGCGCGCTGCGGCGGCCGCGACCACCCCTCCAACATACACTACCATGTGAGTCACGTTACTGGACGTCAGGAAATCAAGGGCGGAACCAGGCGCGGTCCCAGCCTCTCATTTTGGAAGGGGTCACCAGTACGCAGTCTCAGATTTTGGAGGGGGTCACCAGTACGCAGTCTCAGATTTTGGAGGGGGTCACCAGTACGCAGTCTCAGATTTTGGAGGGGTCACCAGTACGCAGTTTCAGATTTTGAGGGGTCACCAGTACGCAGTCTCAGATTTTGGAGGGGGTCACCAGTACGCAGTCTCAGATTTTGGAGGGGGTCACCAGTACGCAGTCTCAGATTTTGGAGGGGGTCACCAGTACGCAGTTTCAGATTTTGGAGGGGGTCACCAGTACGCAGTCTCAGATTTTGGAGGGGGTCACCAGTATAAATAGAATAAATCGAGTACAAAATACTTGATTAGTAGCGCCCCACGATTTTATCCACGTAGTCCCCGTTCCAGTTGTTTTCCCGTGTTAAAAATAGTCTAAGTCCTATTTGATATATTTTTTTAGATTTTTAGTTTAACTTATACGATTTGGGGGGTCATGACCCCTGTGACCTCCCCCCCTCAGACCGCGCATGGGCGGATTCAGCTTTGGCTCCAAGGGGGTCGCATAGTCGTGGTCAATACACAGAACTGTGCGATAAGTACCTACATACATACACTCATAAACAGCGCACTAAATCTCTCATTCCATCGTATGGTTGCCTGGAAGAGATCGCTTTTAGTGATAAGGTTGCCAATTGCTACTTGATTTTATTATAACTAACTTTTGTTTATTTTTAAATTAAGTGCAATAAAGAGTTAATCTACCTATCTATCTAAATGTTCCCACTGCTAGGACTTAGGACTCAGGGCCTTCTCTCGCAAAGAGAAAGTCAAGGCCATAATCCAGCGCGCTGGCTCAGTGCGAGTTAGTGGATGACACATGACTTCGAAAAATTCTAGGTACGTGTCGGTTTCCTCACGATGTTTTCCTTCACCATTTTAAGTTAGCGGTATTACGCACGTGACTTCGTAAAGACACTGGAGCGCGTGGTTTTGACCCCGGGGTCTCCGGATCGGCAGTCACCGTTTACTGTTTGCCCATCAAGTAAATGGTGCAAGAATTGTTATTTTTTATCTGGTCAGTGCAATAATGTAGTAATGTAATGTTTTTAGTAATGTTATAGAAGTATCCACCTATTTTATTTGTACTTCCCGTTTTCCTACTTTCGTATCTTTTTTCCATCCTACGGTTGCCTGGAAGAGATGGCTTTAAGCGATAAGGTTGCCCATTGCTACTTTAATTTTAGTCTTTATGATTTTTGTTTTAAATTAAGTGCAATAAAGAGTTTATCTATCTATCTAATGAAAGTTACCTAGAGTGATGTTAAAAGTGCTAATCCAGACTCTTAACCTATCTGCTAGCCAAATTTCAGTCAAATTCGTTTATTACTTCGAAATTACATACATAAAACAATTCACATGTTTTAAAATTGGTATGATATAATTTAAGAGTAGAAGGACCATGACCCCGACGAAACATCGTTGCATAGGACATCAATCCAATCGATCTCTGTAACAATACGAGGAATGTTAATAAAATAAAATGAGTCTGCTATAAACTAATAATGTACATTATTCTTGGAATGTGAACATGTGACGTGAATGGAAACACGGCACACGTGATTCTAATTGTAAAGTTATTTCATGTTCTTTACGCGTATTTATTTTAAATACAAAGATGTCATCGGGTTTATTCCACTGCATTAGATAGATAGATAGATGTATAAATAACTCTATATTGTGACACAAAAAACAGAAATATTGCAGTAAAACATTTGCCATTGCCTTTCGAACAATATCTAATATTTATACTGGACTGGAATGACACTCACATTGTACGAACATTTTATTATTAATCCTATGGCAACGTGTCAATAATGACGAAAATAGATGCCACTACCATGCAATCACAAACAATGTAGAATTGTAGAATGGAAATCGCCATGATACAATTTCTATTTTCGTCTTATCAGAATGTTCTTATAGGTACATCTTTAGAGACTTCTAATGAGGTTTTAGTCTTACAGATGTACAAGATCATTAACTCAATTGAAAATAAATCTTACCAGTAAGTAAATAAAACCTTTAGTGGTTTCAGTTCTCAGGAGTTTTTTCTAGTATTTGTTATTTATGTAATAATTATGTACTTATGAGCCTGTAAGGGCATGGAAAAGGTGCCAAATGGAGGGGTGTGTGGCTCAGGAACCTCCTCATGGTAGGTGCTCCCTGGACATCACACAACAACTTGCCTCGGTGGCATCTTGTTGTGTGATGGGGAATCCCGGCCGGGTCTGGGAACTTCTACTCGCGCTCCTTTCCTTGAGCAGCAGATCATGTAGGAAAGGGACTGGAAGACTTGGAAAGGTTACTCGGCTGATACTCCTATCGGTTAAGTAAATCCCTATATCTTCCAGATGAGGGTCCTCTGCGAGCACCTTGCCTTTGTTCTTTGTCTTGAGCGCTCTGCTAATCATAGCAGAGTGCTCAGGCGAAGGACAAGGGCTGCGATGTGGCCACAGAGGTGGAACCACGGCTATCCCTAGCCGTGTGAGGGTTAACCTCTCGCTGCCAACGATATTGACCAAGATGTTCGACAGTCAGAGCTTACGTGAGGTAGATGAGCGAGAGTAAATGTTTTTTTTCGTAGTATATTAGTTCATTTGGTAGCTTATTAAATATATTTTTAAAGCCATTGAAGTAAGACTTTTCTTTGAAAATAAAGTATCTCGTTGAATGTGTGCAGGGCTGCATCGCCTCGTTCACGAACCACATCCGCGAGCAGCTCGTAGTGCTGGCCGCGGTGGGGGTTGGCGTGTGCGTCATCCCGCTCTTCGGGTTCCTGTTCGCGGCCGTGCTCTACGCCAAGATCAAGCACGTCATCGACTGACCGCGGCCCAAGCCCTCGTCCACCAAGCGGAAGGTAACGATCTAATGTATATGACACCGTCAGTCTAACAATGTTAGATTATGATTGGTGGATCCACCATCCCCGGACTAAAGATACATAATATTATAAATAAAGATACATAATATTATAAATAAAGATATATAATTTTACGGAACAGAATTTGGATTGAACTCATAACAGATTTGAATAGTAGTAGCTGAGTAGGCTCATATCAGATATGGCTGGGCAGGGAGAGAAATACGGGTAGTGAAGGAGTGTTGATGTACATCAGAAAGGGGCCCCTTAAACCTACGCCCGAGTCACAAGTCTCGGGATCTACTTGGGATTTCTCTCTCTCTCTCTCCGCCACACGATGGACCCGCACCCGCACGGTGAATCCATGGAATGCTAAGAAGATCATCTCTCTTAATCTACATAGCCCATTGAGGCGCCATCTGTTCAGACTTATGAAACTTACGATCAATACCAACAATCAACATTAGTCATCAGTTTACTGTTGATTATAAATTGTTGAGATTATTACTTGAAATAAAAACTATCCTATCACTCTAATTGAATCAAATTACACATAAATGCCAACGTTCGTGGAAATTGGTTGACTTGTTGAAGAGTACACCGGGAAAATACATGATACTGGATGTTTATACAGGGTTATTGGTAATAAGCCTGCATCCTTTTAAGAGCATGATAAGTATGTAAGTACATTAAATTAATCAACTTATATTCTACAGTTACTAAAAATTCGTTTTTTTTTCCTACAAAATAAAAATATGTATTTGACTGGTTTAAAAACATCGGACTCTTCGTAACAAAATCGCGCGCACTCTGTAACGCTCGATAAATGAAGCGCCGACGCGCATAAAGCTAAACAGTGCTAGAAATGACAACAAAAACTTATTTTTGGGCTATGATTGAGCTTTAACAAAAGTTGTAGAACAAGAGCTGTTTACTTAAGTATACAGAACATGGATGTGAAAAGAATGCAGACTGATTTTTTTATTTTATTTATCACACAATACAAGCCACAAACATAAACACAATATGAAACTTAGGCATAACTTAAGGCTAGGATGCAGCTCAAAAATAAGTGTGCACATAAATACCGAAAAATAGCGAAAAGAAGCACTAAAGTTATACAAAATTGGACTAATACAATAAAGACAAAAATAAAATAATGAAGACATAATTACGGAAGGAATACAGAAATATAGAGTGCACGCCTATTGCCAGTAACCCTGTATGTACTAAAAAGCACATTAATAAATCTTACTATTAATGTGCTTTTTTGTAAATAATAATGTTTATAATGTACAGAACTTAATCACTATTTACATTATAAACATTAAGTGTTCAAATCGCGAAAGTTTAAAAACAATATTTGTAAATAATGTTACCAATAGTGTTCTTATGAATGTATGGTTTGAATTCCACGTACTCGTTTCTTGCAGGTGTTCGACAAAGCAGCGTCTGCGGGCGACCTGTCGAGGCCGGCGAGGGCTCCGCAGCGCGCGCCTTCCTACAGCAGCGTCCGAGCGAAGCGCGCCCTCCCGCGCCCGCCCTGCCCCCTGCACCGCCTGCGCACCGGCGACCCCGAACCCATCGCGACCATCAGCGACAACGTCAGCATATAGACGACAGACGCTACACTTCAGTGAACCGACATACAATAGTGTACACCAGAAGTATATGTCCCAAGTGGCTGTGACAAGAGGAAACCCACAGCAACCAGCAATCACAAGCCTCAATTCAGAAGGCGTAACTTAAAATAGATGATAACTAGCCAGGCGCGGTCCCAGCCTCGCATTTTGAAGAGTCACCAGTACGCTGCCAGTAGAAATACAATAAATCTAGTAATAAAGACTTTGCTAGTAGTTAGCTTCGGACCGCGCCTGTGACTAGCTAGTATCTCGTAATATAAAGTCGTCGAAAATCATATTATCGTGTGATCGTCAGAACCACGCTAAATGTGTTCATTAAACTAGAACATGCTAGCGAGACATTTCGGACTCAAAATCTGTAAATTAGGTACTTCGACTTTAGCTTTACGTTACGCCTCCAGAATTGAAGTCTATTGACAATATAATCACCGACTCAGGCGTTTCTGTCTGTGTGGTAGAGAATTGAATCGTTTGAATTATGAAAACTAATTTATAGGCGACCTACCAATAGTAGCGTCCACGATTACACTAGCAAATATCAGGAAATCATCGCCAACAGAGGACAAAAAGAAGACAGTTTATTACATAGTATAAATTTGCTATTTATTTATTAACGTGACGTTAAAAGTGACGCTAATATTGGTACTTCGCCTTCTAGTAGTTGTTTCCTAATTGAACGTTTCTGGTCTGTACCTCTAGAGTACTAGTCTTCTACTCTCTTTCTACGAAAACGTAATTTCGAAATAAACTCGCGACTTACCTACTCCGTTTCTACTTAAATCCGTCGTTTCGTCGTGTCGTCGTAAATGTTCTAAGCCTAATCTAATTAGTGTCGAGGCTTAGAACATTTAAACGTCAAACAATGTTCGAAATTACGTTTTTCGTAAACAGAAAGTAGACGTCCTGATTCACAACGCAATCAGATAGATCTTGATACAGAATCAAACCTCTCGCTCTTTATCATATTTGTTTAAAGTGACAGAGACAAAGATTGTCGTTCCATGCCCAAATCATTTGGATTCCGTTGTGACTCAGCACCCAGAGTCTACTAACACACAGATTTTATCACAAAATGGATCTGTTTGAAAGAAATTGAAACACATATATACATATATATTGAACATATTGATATCTCGATCGAATCTCAGTGTTAATGTTACATAATTTATTTTCATGTGTTCATCGGATGTTAATTCATTATAGAATTTAAACGATGTTCATTGTAGTTGTTAGCTCTTAGACGTTGTGACCGAATTTATATCAAATGTATCTAAGTCATACATACGAGGTTATATAAGTTGATTGTTATAGGTGTAAAATGGTGCTAAAGACATTTTATTAGCGTTATCTCGATAAAATGTTGATTATAAACATCGGACGGGTTCAGATCTTCGCTCGCTGCATAACTAAATGGATACCAATGTAACAGGGCAAAGTGTTGAAATGTGAACTTTATTTTTATACAATTAGGTCATATTCTGAAAACTTATCCTACAATTAAAATCCCAAAACATAAATTGACCATAATAAAAGGAGACAAAGATATATAAGATTAAATATATTTTAATATTACCTATAGTCCACATATAAAATCAGATTCCTTTAACAGAAGGCCGATTCATTACCGATCCGGATTTATTATTTAATATATAAACGTCGCGTCGTCGAAAATGAAACAATCAATGATGCTGGTCGTGCAAGCTATATACTCAATATTTTGATTTTTTCCCAAATAATACGGTAACATCCGTGGTTTCGTCCGCTTTCGTCGGCCTAACAGGTTTTAGGTATAAACTCCCCTCGAAAAATCCGGAATGAGTCGATTGTCTCTGGCCATTTGAAACATGAGTTATCAGTTTACTAAGTAATTAATAATCGCAAATTAGCGCCCTGTACTTTGGTCATATCACCTCTATTATCTATTCTATACTTTAACTTCACTTTGTCTTAGAAGCTCACATTTCAATGTTTTTCTTAACGAATGGGAGTCTTGTAAGCAGTGAGTGAGGTGACATGTTACGTCGAACGACCAGCCAATTGGAATTGCGAGAGGTAATAATATAGTGTATGTAAATAATGTACTGCAAGGGTGTCATGATTTCTACACAACGCACTTAAAACTTAGGTAAATTTACAGCAGGCGAAGTAAAATCACTGATGTCGCAGTCAACTAGCTTAATCAGCCGTTCAATAAACAACCCAGCCTAACTAAACAGCGCCGTTTATACCTCTAATCGTTGTGTAGAAATTATGAACTGTAAGTACTGTCTCACTCCGGCTGACTTGTGGGAGCGATGAAAAAGTTTCTGAGAAAATATCTTCTTTGTAAATTGTCTGGCTTACAATAGTATCCCAATCGATTTGTCACCGTAAAATTGTCAACACTGTCAGATTATAATCTCCCAGCAGGTTAGTTTTGTAATCTGACGCTTTTTACATTTTTTACATTGAAGCATAGGGTTCGACCTCTTAAATGATCTCCACTATGAGGTCTGTCTACAGACTAGACAATCTGGGAAAGTGAGCAACCGGTGTAAAAATGTAGTTTTCTAGGTACTTACTCATTTATTACATCATCATCACAAAACTATATAAAGCAGCCCGCTGTTTACGTTCCTACCGCTGGGACTCGGGGCCTTCTGTTACGAGGAATGTCAACGTCATAATCCACCAGTTTTCAACCTATCCACGCTGACCAAGTGCGGGTTGGCCTCTAAATATGCCTTGGATCACGCCGGGTTTTCTTACAAAGTTGTCCTTCACTGTTAAAGCTAGTGATGAAGACTTACTCGTACACCCGCTGGATTCACTTGGATTCGAACCTACTACCTCGTGATCGTGCAATCCGACGTTTTAGCCGCTTGGCCGCCACAGCTATATTTTTTTTAACATACCTACGCCTTGATCAAAAGCGAGACTGGTGTACCTAAAACAGAGATGAGGCAGGTAAAACGTGCGGGTTGATGGTCAGAATTGAAGATGTTCACCGATAACTATACCAACTCGTGTCGTTTCCAAATTTTTTACACAGCCTTAATTTTTTTTTTAATTCTGTCCTAGGTGAGTTTTTCAACCTACTTGATTAATTCGTTATTTGTTTGAAAGTTAGCAACTTGGTTAGTTGGTAGAGAAGTGTTGTGGCAAATATATATCATATTTCATATAAAACGCAATAACGTTAACATGAACATATACCTACGTAAAAAAGTTGCAGTCAATCTTTCGATACGTCAATAACTATCGAATTCCATGAAATCAAAATTTGATGATGTTTATTGGAACGAAGTTCCTTATTGTTTTAGTAAACAAATAATAAGTGAACAAAACACAGAGGTTCGTGTATTTTTGAACCGTAATACCTACACTTATAAAAGATATTTATGGGATGGGAGTCAATGTTTGAAATAGGTATCGAAAACCTAACCCTCAGTCCCTCACAATTCGCTTTATATTCACGGTTGGTGAACATAATCACGTTTCTCGAATTCATGTTCTGCATATCGAATTATGTAGTTTTAATATTCTAATCACTTTTTCTTATTGCATCTTCATTTGATCACATTGCACTTAATTTAACACATAATCTCTATTGTCTACCTACTTCAAAGGTTACTATGATCGCGAAATTCCTAAAGTATTGTCATTTTTCCAGATTTGTGGCCGTAATGGAGAACAGTTACTGAATATTTTGTTTACTTGAAATAACTCCATTTTACAGAGATTACGCCTATTTAGTGATCTTGTTAGTTTGCAATCACATGTTTGACGAAATATCCGTAGAATAGACATATTTTGAGTTAAAACTGGTCTTATTTAGTAGCTACATTCTTATTATCAAGAATTTTACTAGTATCAATACATAATAAAATATCTAACTTGAATATGCAAAAAACTGTAGGTATTCAGTTTGAATGTCACGACTGTCACGAGCTAGTACGAGTATAAGTATGTAGATAGGTACCCACACCCAGCACCCAGCGCATTATGTCGCATGAGAACAATTTTTTGTTACTAAGGTATGAATTTCATGAAACATCGAATCAGATATTATGTAATTTTATTATTATTTATATACTTAGATGATTGTTAGAAGCTAATTATTATTACGAAGGTATTTATTCATTAATATGCATCGATATTACCTGCAAACTTACTATAATTTATTCCGTATCTTATATCGATATAATTAAAGAAACGAAGATGAGGTATGCCATAATCTAAAGACAACATAACGTGGCGAAAATTTGTTTGAAAAATTTGAAAATTGAATTGTCAGCGAACGTACACAATTGTCATCGAACGTACACATCTCCTTGTTGCGACTGAGACTAAATCAGGAGACGTCACCTGATTTTGCATCGCCATAGTAGAAGCGCGTTTGCCGCTTCTGCGTTTTTAAGAATTCGATGGTATCTTATCATATTATTCATAAACGTCTCTTAGGCAATTAAAGAATCGTGTTTTGATGTGTGTGGAACCAAATGACTACTGACACTCAGCAGTGTCAACAGTTCGGTGATGACGTGCAACCGAACTACAGACACTAAAAAGTTTCAGTAGTTCGGTTAACCGAACCAACAACCGGACTACTGACACTACTCGAAAAGTTTGGCTGCTTTGATATGAACTTTCTGTATTTTGTTCTCGGAATCGCATCGTATGCACCTACTACGCATTACATGCGTACCTACATGATTTAAAAAAAATGTACTCTAAAGAACTTCGATGCATATTATTGAGTAACCTTTACTAAAATTATGTGAAATAACCATAGAGTAAAATAAGTCAAATTTGTGCCTTATAAGCAGTAAGATGTGGATAATAATATATTTAGATAGATAGGTATCTAAAACGTTTAGAGATGACAATCTTCTTTGAGAAAATACGAGTATTGGGACATTTGAGATTCTACAACCTACAAGTAACCTACAACCAAGTAGCAAAATTAAATGGCCTAAAGTAATTTTCTCGCTTTTCCATGTGGAACCTTTACGTCCATACAGTAAAATTTGTTTGATTATAGGACGTATGTAGCTTATTTTCAATAACAATAAAAAACAAAGGAAAATACTACTTAATTAATATATTATTACGACGAATGGAAATCTTTACATCTTTGGCAGACTGCAAACATTGTTTTCGAGATAAATATGTGAAATTTATTTTCCGTTGCCAAGATAGCAAAAACTAAAAGTAAGTAAGAAATAGTAAAGTGTCATTACAATTTACCTGACATAACACTAGATAAAAGCGTGTTACAAAGGTAAACTAGAATAACAGTTTACAGAGAAATAACATGGCAAAGAGATAGATTGTCTGCCTTATCTGGCCGACTAGCGAAATGCAGTTCTAGGGGTTAATTGGAATCTTTCATGTTCAAAATTATAGATGTCAAAGTTAGTTGTTTCACAATGTTTATGTACTTATCTGTTGTGTTATATGTTCTGTATTTATACAAATGTTGTTTCTAGGCCCACATAGTTTGGAATGTAATACAGTTCTGTATAGTATACTCTTATGTTATAGTTTGTTATTATTACATTTTGTTTTGTGTGCTCATTGAATAAATAAATGAATAAATGGCTGCTAGGTTCTGTGTTGTGATGGACAGGCGTGTTACTAACCATCAGGCCCATTGCCCGTCAATCTATTTTATAAAAAATTAACTACAATCTGTTGTAATTAAGTATCTCGTTTGGAACAAAAACTCCAAATAAGGTATTTATCTCGCTATGGTTAAATTCTTAAAAAATAAACCACAAACATCTTAATGGGGCGACAAAGCATTTGTTCATTTACAACAGTTTTGAAAATAACAAATATTTGTTGTGGTGCTCGATAGATGGAACTGTCAAGACAAATTTATGACAATATTATTTTAATTTGGTTCCCTCGCTTAATTTTGGTAGTAACAATAAAAGGGCCAGTAAATTTCGCCAAAATTCATTCATTTTGTTAGATAAGATTAATAAAATGAAATATTGACGTGTTCTTTGGTGACATTGAGAACCATCGCTGGCAGGTTTAATGGGGCGTTTTCCAGACGCAAATTCACTTGTCAAATAATTTGCCAAATGTGGCACCACTGTTTGTTTTTGTGAAATTTCTCTAACAAAATAAAACATTGGCGCCACCTATGGTGAAATTGGGAACTGTTTTTGACAGGTCTTTTTGCATCTTGAAAATGCTCCATTGCATTCACTGCAAGCTACATTTGTGATTGTCGTGCTTTTTTTAAACATCATTTTTTATCTCAACGAATGATTGTTATCTCTAAACTATGTAAGCATGTGACTTGGCAACTTTTATCGAAAACTGTCACATGACTGGTAACTGTACTTAAAAAGCTATAGTCACTCTAAACTCTAATTATATTTATCTAAGTAACTTCTCGAACTAAACCAAATATATTTTAGTCATTATTTTGTACACATGTATGTTTAATTAAGTAGGATCTAACCAACTACCACTTTTGTTTTTAATATTGGCAATTTTCAATTGTAATATTTATATTTACAAGCGTACTTTTTCTTCGTTAGTAAAGCTGCGTCCACGCCGAATTTCCTATAGGTAAGTAATATCTGAAAAAGTGTATTAATAAATCAAGACAGCGATAATGGCTTTTGGACGCATCTTTACTAATATCAAAGGTAATGGCACAGAATAAATATTAGGCATTGGTATCAATTTGAGAGGAGTGAGCTAAATCACTGTATTTAATTTTAATTCAATCTTTTAAGAGATTGTGTTGTGATTGATCAAAGTATATGTTCCGAAATTAATCACTCTTAATTTATAGTTGAAACTAAAACTGATAATCCTAAATTTTACTTTTAGTTTTTAATGGGTTTTGATAATTCATATGTGGTGGAAGCATATTCCAATATAAAAAAAATATTGATATCTCCTTTATTGGAGTTTACCTATTATACCGAGGTATATGACAGCGATTATTGTCTTTTTCATTTCACACCTTAGAATTAAGTTATTAAGTACTGCAGTGGTTTACGTTTGACCCCAGTACTAATAATATATTTATAACACACTCTAACGATCCACACTTCATTTAATTTTAGATTAGAAGAATGCGACTACGGCTTCTAGCAAAGTTTCCTCAATTCCACAACCTCGCTATTCGGGGTATGAAAAAACTTTCCAATCGAAGGATTTTCGTTTAGCTCTAGTTGAGTTCTACATTCTACCAAAAATGTATATTAACTTCGCACTTTAAGAATTGACATCAATGCATATGAATGAGTATTTATTATGCCTACTCGGGTACTAATTTTTTATTGTATAGCATCGTGGATGGCAAAACTAGATTGTATCCGCTAAGAAAGTAACAAAAGTATTTTATAGTTTTATGAAACTTGTTACAATAAATCATACGCGTATCTATTAATCTTGGGATATGAATTATGGAACGTATTTTATCATCCGCTTAAATCAATATATTGTAACGGCGTATTATACCTAATCTATCACTTATATTTTTACTAAAAAAAATGCTATGTATTTAAATAATTTTCAGTTTCTTATTAAATTTTTATTTTAGTTGTATGTTTTGCCTTCCACGAATATACCTACTGGTGATTTACCTGTTTTATGTCTTTATATTTTGATTCTTGTTATCCTAATATACAAATTAACAAACATTAAATAGTTTTCTTAAAATAGGTACCTACACATTCTGTTTCCAAAATCAATCTGATTTAACTGGAACTTTATGAAATAATCTAATGATTGCTACATGCTACATATGTTGTTGTTTGTTTTCTAAACAAAATATTTATTTGCTTAGATTACTCATAAGTACTCACATATTACCTAGACAGGTAAAAAACATATCCATTACCTGCAGAATTTTATATTTTTATGATTTAATTACTTCGACACCAAAACATTGACCGTAAAGTTTTGACTCCACAAGATCAAGTTTTCCAATGAGGAAAATAATAACAACGTAAATGATACACCTACGATTAATACACAATAGGTACTTAGAATACCTGCTCATCAGGAATGAAGATCAACAACTGGTATTATAAGGCTGATTTCTTGAACCCAGCGGATTCTCATCTTATCTATTCGAGCTGTTAGCATACGTTTCATTATATTGGGGCAGATCTGATTCTGCGGTGGCCTCAAAAGTGGCTATAATAATGGTTTACCTTGTTTTTAAAACAAAATTGTAACTATAATGTGAAAACAGTGTTTATTAAAAATCATCTTCGCACGCTTCAATTGCCTGTCGAGTTCCAAAGCGCATCCTAATCTGCTACGATAAGGTCATTTATCACATGCCAACCTAGAACTACAGTCCCGCCTCAATGGAGACGAACTAGGTAAGTAACTACATACTTACTGGAGTCAAAGCTGAACTTAAAATCTGGTTTACTATTCGCATAACAAATTACACGTTTTGCATACAAATTAAATACTTTAATGGGGGGATTTTTCGACTTAGTATTCATACTGTGTATACCCACTTAATCTACCTGTATAGTAAACAGGTTTTTTTACAGACAATATCAGACGGAGCGCGAAGATGCGCTCATTAGTTGACCGCTTCGACACGCGACCTCACACACGCGCTAATAAAACAAGTGAATAAAAAATGAGGACATTAAAATTATTTATTTTGTTAATAGTGAGCTATGGTTGTGACGGAGGATTGCTGAATAATATATTAAACGGCGGTCTCCATTCTCAAATTCATCAAGTAGCAGATAGCTTCCTCGGAAACCACGGCCATGGAAACAAGAATCAACGACCTGGACAGCAGAACGGCGGGAGCTACCCGCATCCAGGAAATGATGAAACTTTAGTTGTTGTGGTGGAAGAAGATCCTACAGCAAGTGGTCACGGACAAGGTCCAAATTATGGTTTCGGGCATAACCAGAAACCTCAGTATGGCTATCATGGCCATCACCATCATGGACAACATTATCCCTCTCAAGACAATGATGATAAACCTCATTATGGACACAACCAACCTAACTATGGCAATCATCGTCCCACTTATGGTAGCCAGGGTAACTACAGACCCGGCTATGGACATCAGCAACCAAATTACGATAAACCCCGGCCTGGTTATGGACACCGTCCCGAATACGGCAATAATTATTCTAATGAAGACAATAGTAGTGAAAGCAACTCCGGTGAAGATGAACCTAATTTTGGCAATCAATACCCAAATCAGTGGAACAATCAACCTAATTTCGGAAACCAGAAACCTAGTAATGGAAATCGGCCCACCAATGGAAACAATTGGCCTAATTTTGGAAATCAACAACCTAACAACGGTGGTAACCAGCAACCTAATAACGGAAACAATCGACCCACGTTTGGCAACAATCAACCGAATTTCAACAATCAGCAATCGAACAGTGGAAATAATCGTCCAACCAATGGAAACAACTTTGGTAGTAATCAAACTAATTTTGGAAATCAACAACCTAACAACGGGAATAACCGACCAACGTTTGATAACCAGCAGCTCAACAACGGGAATGATCAGCCAACGTTTGGTAACCAGCAACCCAACAATGGAAATAACCAACCGACGTTTGGTAACCAGCAACCCAACAACGGGAACAACCAACAGACATTTGGTAACCAGCAACCCAACAACGGGAACAACCAGCCAACGTTTGGTAACCAGCAACCCAACAACGGAAATAACCAACCAACGTTTGGTAACCAGCAACCCAACAACGGAAATAACCAACCAACGTTTGGCAATCAGCAACCCAACAACGGGAACAACCAACCAACGTTTGGTGATAACCAATCAGATCAAGGCAACGATGACACCAGTCTTGCTGGCGGAGCTCTGCTGAGTTATGGAAATAACCGTCCAATTCAAAACACAAATAATCCCACGTCGTCAAACAACGGCATCTTCACTAGACCCACCAGACCCACCACCATTCAGGATCAAACCACAGAATCTGTGAAACAACCTGACAATTCAAACAGTCAAAATCCTTTTTTGCCAATAAATAAACCTGGAACTGCTGGTCCTTTGTATATACCAATAGATCCGAACTTCAACGATTACACTGAAGGAAATGACCCAAAAAGAGACACAAATTCAAACGAGAAACCCAAACCTGTTGAGAATGATGATGATGAAGTGTTCGACATAAATATAAGAATCAAAGAGCAACTACAGTGATCACACGGCGACCGTGATGTGATACTCATTATTTAAATAGGTTTAACAAAAAATTTAGTTTCTGTACAATGTAGTCATTTGTTTAGTTTGTTATAACTGTTTACTATTTCGTAACGTAATTAGTGAATAAAGTCAATCGATGATACTCGTACAAGTACTTTTATCTTTCCCTCACTTACACATACGTAATAATTATATAACTATATAATAATTATATATTAATAACACTTAGTAATTATATCATCCTCGCATAAATCCTCAACAGCCTCTAACTAACAAACTACAAGGAGCCATATTTTTCATAGATTTGCTGCCGTTGCACTGAAGTTGGTAGGTTGGTACCTACATCGCCTGCTGATGTAGAGTGACGGCGTGGTCTAAGATTGAACTCGCTGAAATCTTACTTAGATTTACTTACTACTTACTTAGAAACCAGCAAGTGTAATTTGTAGTCTTAAAGTGTTCGCCCTTGCCCTATTGAAAACTCATCACAGTTTGCAATTTAACATTGTTCTGAAATTTTCACATGTAAATTTATCATAATCATAATTTTCCTGACCTGTCCGACCTGAAATACATGTAAAAAGGTAAGTAGTAGTTCTAGTTCTGAGAACTACTACTTACCACGTGCTTACATAGTAACAATTAGTTTAAATTCAGGTATAATTTACATCTAGAAAACGCCTCATTATCCTTAAACAGTACGGGGATTTTTTCTTTAAAAATTTACCATTAGGTACGCGGTAAAAATGTCAGTACTTAGTAGTTTTCCTGTCGATTATGTGTTATCACTTTTGCCGCGGTCCGTTTTCCTACTCTTTTCCACTTCGTACTGTTGTCTGCGTCCTGGGTCATTGATTGGCAGATTGGCACATACCTACGTGAGTCATTTTCAAAAAAAATGTACTTTTACTCACAATGCCCTGTCCTCACCCAAAAAATACTTAGTATTAAGATACCGTTGTCAATATCATTAATTTATTGTTATAAATATAAAATATACAATTATACCTTTTCAATTTAAATCTTATTACCTCGCAAATACAATTTTTATTTAAAAATAAAAACAAATAAAATCGAGAACTTTATTTCTTCATTAACAAAGTATGTGTGTCTCACCTATGCGCACGGCAAAATAAAAATTAACTGACGCATATTTCAATGAATTATTATGAAATCTCAAATAAGGTATATTAACTGATATACCTATCTACCGAAAAAAAAAAGAAAATTAATGTAAAACGTATAAAAGCAGAGCAAAAAAAAGAATTTAAATACATGTCCACTTTTGTGATACTTTGTGTAACACCTCTGTGTAACGAGGATATCACAGATTATTTGATTTATTTTGAACGCATTCGTAATTTATTTAACACTAGCAATACTGTAAGCAACTGCCAACCTAACAAAATAACAGCATCGCCATATTTGTTTTCGACATTTGGACTCAAAACGGTGGTGGTTGATTTTGTCGCTGTAGATTTTCTTGTGTATAACGTGGGTTTTATCGGTAAGTATCAATAATTTACTTAAAACTGTATGTTATCAAGTGAGTCCGTATACTAACGAGATAATTCAGACGAAGTTTAACCGTTTCAGCGCGATAATTTTGTATTATTTGTTTTACCCTGTGTTGACGCCATACCATTTTGTTCATTTGTGTAACATTGTGTAACGTTACACAAAGGATAAGGTATAAAGCTGTGATCATACGGCTCAAGTTTGTGTTTGTAGACAACTTTATAAAATAAGGTGGTTTTCAATTCGATCATCTTATTTTTCGTTAATATTAAAAACATAAAAGTTTGAATGCGTGTGTAAGTTAGAATGTTTGTTACTTCTTTACGACATAGATCGATTTGGATTAAATTTGGATTGTTTGATTGCTGATATACTTACCCTGAATTAATGGCTATTTTTCCCAGTCTACGTGGGTAAAACCGCGGGCGTAACTTGTATTTTTATCCGTTAGTAGATATCTCTATCAACCCCATTTGGATAATTCTTCTTACCTGACTGCGCAACGCAAAGGTAATATGGTAATATGTAATATGGTAGGTAATATGTTTATCAGCCTATGTGTGTATGTTCCTTTGAATCACTATAAAAACTTTTATGATTCACACGTCAATCGATTCCTTTTAGTCCAGCGTCACTAAAGACGTGACGATATTGAAGATTCAATATGGCGACTAATGGACGCCATATTGTGAAAATGAAAAAATTGAACGTCAACAAACTATGTCAAGTGGGGTATCGTTGAATAGGTATTTGAAAATTAGTTTTCTTTTCCTCTCAACATTTTTCGATTCGACTGACCGTTTAGGATCTATAGGATTTCAAACGTTCAGTTCACACGCAGTCGGTTTTTTTATCTTCTATTTACGCAGCTTGTTATTCAATGTTGTTTACCGCAAAGTTAAAGTAGATTAATGCAGTTTTTCTACTATTTTTCGATTTGTTTTACTTTCAAATTAATTAATTATTGTGTTTGTGTCTAGAAAATGGCACCAATGACTTCAGCAGAACGTCAACGGAAATACAGGGAGAAATTAAAAGAAGAAGATCCTGCAAAATTTGAAAAGTTGAAAAAAGAAAATGCTGAACGAACAAAGAAAAAATATAAAAATATTAAACAACTACCAGAATTCAAGCAAAAAGAACAGCGCAATAAATGGAGACAGGCGAAACATAAACAAAAAAAAAGAACCAAATATTAACCAAACCGAAGAACCTAAAATTGACCAGAAACAAAACGCAAAGTTCGGTACCTATTGTCAAAAGAAAATTTGAACCTAAAATTAACAATTGAACGAATGTCAAAAATTATAAGAGCTCAAAAGAAAACCTTATATCGCTACAAAAAACAAATAGAAAACTTAAAAGAGTCATTAAATAAGACTGAAAATAAATTTGAAAACCTCCGAACTATAGGTGAAACCCCGAATTCAGTAACCGAAGAAGCAACCACACCGTTTTCAAAGACAGAAAAGTTTATACAAGAAACTATCCCAAATATTCCTAGTCCTGATAAAGAAAGGGTAAAAAAGGCGATATTCGAAAACTACGTTTTAAAGCAATCATTGTCAGACCAATACTCTAAAGCTGAATGTAAGTCTGAAAAAGATGTTTTGAAGACTGTAATAAACAATGATATTGTGACAAAATATAAATTAAAGACTAATCTTGGTTACTCTTGCTTGGGACTTAAAGGCAGACTAAGGAGAAAACAAAGAACAGTAGAAAAAAAAAGGATAAAAAGGATCAAAGAGATAAAAGATTTTCTTGATAGAGATGATAACAGCAGGATTACAGCAGGAAAAAAAGAAACTAAAACATTCAAAAAAGATAAAAGACAAGTCAGATATCTACAAGATTCTTTAGAAAAATTGCATAAAAAATATATTGACGAAGGTGGCTCGGCATCATATACAACATTTACCAGATATAGGCCGTTTTATATTTTAGACCCTACAGTGACGCAAAGAAACACATGTGCCTGTGTCAAACATGCAAATTTGACATTCGTAGCCCAAAAGTTAAAAATACTTGGAGTTCTAGAAACTAATGATCTAGAAAAATTGGTCTCAGCTATTGTTTGTGACAAGTTTAATGAAAAATGTATGTATAATGAATGTAAAAGTTGTGAAAATAAGACAATTCCTTTAGATTTGGCACACACAAATCTAGATGAGATGGTATTTTGGTATGCATGGGTAACAAAGAAACATGAATTTGTGAAAAAGAATGCAGATAAAGAAAATGATAAAAAAGTCACAAAAAGAACTACTAAGGACATAATAAAAGGAACATTAACGGATCTGATAAAGTCTTTTTCCGATCAACTTCAAAAATTTAAAAAACACTATTATAATATTTACCATGCATACCAAATGTACAAGAAATGTAAAGAGACACTATCTGCTACTGAATGCATCATTCATTGTGATTTTTCGGAAAATTATCTTGCCAAAATGAGTGAAGAAGTACAAGCAACTCATTTTGGCGCGTCTAAACAACAGTTTACATTACAGACTGGAGTAATTTATTATAAAAACGAACAAGACCTTCAAGAGAAATCTTTTTGCACAATTTCACCCAATAACAATCACAATCCAATAGCCATATGGGCACATTTGACACCTATTTTAGAATACGTAAAAAATATATCACCAAATGTCACTACACTACATTTTTTTTCTGACGGCCCCACCACCCAGTATAGGCAAAAAGGAAATTTTTACCTATTGACGGAAAACATTAAAAAACTGGGTTTTGAGAAATCAACTTGGTCATTTTTTGAATCCGCTCACGGAAAGGGGGCTGCAGATGGAATAGGCGGAGCGGTAAAACGAACATTGGACAAAAAAGTTACTTACGGTGAAGACATCGTCGATGCACGAGCTGCGTATGACATTCTGGTGAAATGCAAGTCTACAATTTTGTATTTTTACGTATCAAATGAAAATATAAATACCAAAGAGCAAGAAGTAGACTTAAAAGGACTGATTCCTGTACCAAATACTATGGATATCCATCAAGTTCTTACTACGGATCAAGCGAACGTCATAAAATATAGAAAATTGGCTTGTTTTTGCAAAGATACCACGTGTGATTGTTTTGGTATGAAAGAGCATAACCTAAAGTTGAAAAAACAGAAGCGAAAATTTAACGCAGGGTTAAAAGAAATGAAAAAAAAGTCAAACAAGAGAACACGTTTTGAAAACTCTAGGAAGAAATCATTGCAACCAGATGACAGTGATACTAGTGTAAATTCGGAAGTGACTTACGCCGAATCTGATGACAGTGTTTGGATTGCTGATGATGAATTTGAAAGCGAATTCGAAAATGATGAAAGTAAAGAAAATAATGTTGAGAATATAAATAAAACAAAAAAATCAGTAACTTGCAAAAATACGAAAATAACTGTTTTATCCGATATAAAATATACCCCGGAAAATCGACGATATTTCGATTTGACTAAGTACGGGCCTTTTAAACTTCAAGAAGTAAATAAAATTCAAACACATAAAAAACATGATACAAGATATAGTTACGATAACCCAACTCCATCTACATCAAGCGTGAAACAAGAAAGTATTATTAAAAAGACTGCAATGGAAAGGAAGAAGGTTACGAAAGAAGAATATAATATTACTAAGAAGGAAATAGATGGATACTTAAGACTGAAGACAACAAAAAATAATGAACCTCAAACAGAACATGTCAACAATTCTAATACAGAAACTGAAGAACCGAAAAAATTACAACAAGAAATTAACAAGTTTTTAGATAATCCAAACGCGCCTATTTTAGATGTGACACAAGAAAGTATTATTACAGGAACTGTTATGGAAGACAAAAAAAATATGATGGAAGAAAATAATAACGTTACAAAACAATTGGAGATTAATGAATACTTAAGACAGAATGTAACAGAAAATAACGACTTCACTAATAGAGAAAATGAAACTGGAGAACCAACCAAAGAACAAAAAGAAATGAACAATCTTAATTTATATAATATAAATGATAGTGTCTTAGTAAGATATTATGAGAGAAAGACATGGGTGTATTATGTTGGATTTATAGAAGGCATTGAAATTAAAAGTGACGTAACTTATTACACTGTAAGATTTTTAAAATCTGTTAAAAAACCCCAGTTGAAATTTATAACTCCCAAAAAATCGACCGAGACACAGTTCCTGCAGAATGTGTCGTAAAAATGTGAGTTTAGAATATTTTTCAAATGAGAATATTAGGTTGAAAGATTCTTGCGATCACATTTATTTTGAGTGAAATTTTCAGTACGATTTTAACTAGCAATTGCTTCTGTTGCAACTATATTTTATACTCACTTTTGAAAGTTTCTAGTTTCACCCAAATCCAAATATTGTTTAATTTTCGGCTTTTTTGCGAATCTAAGTTTCCGAGGTGCATTAGATTATAATTATTAATTATAAAATTTGAAAAGTTATTGGATAGTTTATATTAATTTTTTTTTTAATTTCATTGTAACTAGGTTTAGGAGTAATCGTATTTTAAGAGTACAAAATAGCGCTGCGCTAGTGGACTCCCGTACCACCAACCTCATGATTATTGTTTGATCTCTTTAATTTAGTATGTTAAAGTAAGTTTAATAAAATTTATTAAAAAACATTTTTTGTTGTTTAATTTTACCTTCAATGTAAACTTTACTTTATAAATTCTATTGTGTAACGTTATATTACACTGTGTAACAAAATAAGTAGAATCCTTTGTGTTTCTTTTGTGTTACGTACATTTTTTTTGAAAATGACTCACGTATAAATTCATGTTCTCTGTCAAGTGAAGTCATAAAAACTCTCCAGTTGCGAATGATCATCTTAAGTGATTATGACATCTGCTCATATAAGGATAATGGACGAGAAAAATACTTATAACCTCAGATGTATACTTACCTAAGTTTATGCAGATCATTTGCTAAACCGACAGGAATGTAGATAACTACTTACCATTATGCCTACTTACTTCATAACTTACTATCAACAGCTTCTACTATGAGCATAAGCATTAGGACAAAAATAAAGTGCTCATTTTTTTTAATCTTCCAAGGAGATAAGAGGGTCACATAATCCGTCAAGCGGGCTAGTGGGAGTCACAGGTCCTTGAAAAGTGTCCTTCGCGATATTTTCGTTCATCGTTAAAATCTGACACTTGTACGTCTGTAAGTACTTAAAATAATTTAATTTTCTCCGAAGAAACGAAACCCGGGCTAAATTTAAAATTAAACTCAAACACTCGACTAAATTTTAATATTTTTTTAAAAATCTACGTACTCCTACGTGCGTCGTCCAGGTAAGGTAAGCAAATTTTAGTTTGTTAATATTTCAAAAACTGGTGCACCAATATCTTACGTTGGTTTGTGTACGCTTCAAAAACTCAAAAAGATCTGCACCGATCGAGCTCAAATTTTAGAATGATATATAATCCGCATCAAGTATTGTTTTGATGTAATTTTTGCATTGCAATGTGCCACAGCGAAGCGTGGCAGGGTACAGCTAGTTTTTTTATAAAATGTATATGGGACCACTTTTAAAGTACCTATTTTCCACCAAACAAAAAATATAAATACATTAGCATAGATGAACATAGATAGATACATAGATGAACACAGATTCACAATTGGTGGACGGACACACATTTATAAAAAAGTATGTGCTTAAGACCACAATGTAGAAGTGAATACTTTATTATAAGTGAACATAAGAACAGGTGACTTTATCTTTCTCACTCGGGTACACTCGCCGGTCCCGAGTTTATCCCATTCGAGCCTTTTACCTCAGAGCACCGAGCGTGACGGATCTGCTTCACTTACATCCTACGCGCGTGTGTGCGTGGTGTTTCTCCTCGGGTTTCTCCTCTCACTTAGCGATCCCGAGTTCAACCCTTTCACTTCAGAGAGGGACGCTACAGCCAACTGAAAAATCTATGTGCGGTGTGCTAAAAACAAGTGCTTACTTCAAAAACATAGAACCACCTCCTTTTTTGAAGTCTGTAAAAAATCTGAGATGTGCCTACAGGTGAGAGGTTGAACATACAAACTCACGCTCGTAAATTTGAAGTTTTATTCGACGCTCTGGATTACCATGTATTCTCTGTGCCATCGCGGATCCACTGCATTACGAAAATTCCTTTAGACTAGACTTAAAATAAAAAAAGAGTAATTAAAATCGGTTTATAAACGACGAAGTGATCAGCGAAATCACATAAAAAAGCGTGTGTGGTACGCACACAAGATGTTAATATTTCCTTATTCCTTGTGTTAAGAAGTCTAACTTAAACCCTATAATATAGAATTATCCCTTATATTTTCAACGCAAGAAATCTTGAAGTTAGTTCCAATGTTTACTTTATGTTTATGTTTAACACCCTGAGGGCACCCCCTCGGTTATTTAGTAACAGTGTGCACGCGCATCGTAAAAATTTACTCTCGTAATTTTTCCTCATGCATCAAAAGAATTATAACTTCAAAATAAAAAAACATATTATAACCTGTTCTGCATAACCTTGTATAAAATTCTTGTCTAACAAGCGCTACGGGGTACTAACGCTGATACTGGCAAACGATACCTACTAGTTTGACTACATCAAACCTGAATTATTTGTTTGAGAATGGTAGCGTATAGACCTGGTTTTTTAACAAATAACCGGCCAAGTGCGAGTCAGGCTCGCGCACTGAGGGCTTTGTACAAACCTGTAACCTGTAGGTATAACCTGTAGGTAGGTAAGTCAATGTTATGGTAAGTGCCTACTTTTAAGCTTAAGAGGTTTAAAAATATTTTTAATGAAATTTGTTTGAACAAATAAACTAAAAAATTTACGATTTTCCCCATTTGTATCTGTGCTATAAGACGTTGCTTCTTACAAAATTTCAAGATTTTGAGTTCACGGTAAGTACCCTGTAGGTTTTTATTCCCTTGCGATTGTTGAAAATTAGCGGAAATTTGCGCCATAAGCGGCTGTATCTTTTGATTGCGTTGGCTTAGAAGTTTGTTTTTTCCTTTCGAGGTACGGAACCCTAAAAAACGGTAGATATCCATATAATCTGTATTTGTAGATTTCTCAAGAGCTTTACTGCTTCAAGTATTAGCACAAACAGTAATATTTTTAGAAAAAAAGTTCAGGTCCAAGCAGAGATGAGAAGGTTTTAAGCTTTGAACATCTTTGAACTCAAGTAGACAGCAATGCGGCCAATTGAAGAACTGTGACTGAAATGCGACGCGGCGTAATCACTGCCTAGCATTATAGCATTTCAGAGTTAAAATAGATGAGTGACAATATGCTGGAATGGTTGGTAGGCGTCATTGCCATCAGCCGCCCGTCCTTCAGTCTTGCTGGTCCAGTTACACTATCTTAAAAAAAACATTTATGAAAGGCTTACCTACACGAGCCAAAAAGCTGGCAAATGTTTGAGCAAAGTCAAATCGGAAGGATTACGGAGGCTAGTAGGTACATAGATAAGTACGAGTATGTATACCTAAAACAAAATCAATTGTCGCAACCTTGCCGAAGTCAGCCTTTTCCATTTCGATACCTAGGTTTTTTTTTGCTTTTGTAAGCTGACTTGTGCAGGGTGGTTCTTAGCAATAATCATTCGTAATAACATAAACATATGCACTTTATGTTCCCACAGCCTTCTCTCACAATGAGAGTGTCAAGGTTGTAATCCATCACCACCACGATGGTTCAGAGCGGGTTGGCGGATAACGCACGTACTCGAAAGATTTCTTTAAAGTTTCTTTCTCCGTTGAAACCACTGCTCACTGGGGATGACAAATTTGTTCATCTGCACTTAGGTAAATAGACAGAGGTACATATGACGGCCATAGAAATTAACATGAACAAATATGAAAGCCCGCATAGGAAATTCCCATTGGGTGGGAATTCCCAGAGCATTCCGCTAGTTTCCATCACTAAAATAGAAACTAATATTACTCGTAGATCGCGTAACTTTTAACTCTGAACCTTGATTATTAGCTTCCTGTGGTTATACGCATGATTCATCGTCACTACTACTGAATACAAAAACGTTGGATTGTCCAATCCGTAGTTTACCTTCAGAGTTCCATTGTCGAGTTTATAATTGTGTTGCTTGTCTCGGAATCACCACTTAAGTCAGCTGTTAAGGGGAATACTATAAACCGACTTAAATTGCACCAATGACACTTGACGTCATTGAACTAAGGCGTTTGCGCGAGGCTGCAAGGCAGGCGACCTAATTTAACGATATGGGTAGTCTGTAAAAAATGGATAGCGAACATGGACTATGAAAACAGCGGCACGTCACTTCATCGGAGGCCTATACCAAGACAGGGTGCCAGACTACCCTAAACATCCGACATCCCAGGCCCTCCGAGTGGAGATATATCTGCTTCTGCGTCTGTAGAAGAGCGAGAGTCTTGTTTTCCTCTCACACGACATCTCACTGTTGGCAGTGACGCCCCCGGGTCTGAACTGGACCCTAGGTTCCCCGCGACGAGTCAGTTTTGTGATCCCGTTACCTAGGGCAGAGCGGGGTCACTTGATCCGCATTTTGTTAAAATCAGTGTAAGGTGCATTCAAGGAAATATTAAAAGAAGAGTTAATATAAAATCAGCCGTTTACTTATTGGATCACGTATTGAGATCAAAAAACTTTAACAAATCCGTTGTTTACTGTAACAAATTTCCGTTATTTGAAAATAGTCATAAGAACTTTTTGAAGCAGGGTCTTTTGAACCACCTAGCGGGGACATGTACTACAAAATTTACCGTATAATATAAAATAGTCATAAGAGCCCACAGGCGGAGTCTTTTGAGCCTCCTATCGGGGTCCCTGGAGCCTAGAGCCATTGGATTACACCAACTCAAAAATATAGGTAATAAAATATTTGAGATTCCTCATAGAAACTTAAATAAATTTCGGATTGAAATTTTGTTACTGTCATAGTTCATGCAAACATAAAATGCACTGACACCAGAAACACACTTTTCCCCTTCATCGTCTACATCTTGTTTTATCAATTCTTTACTGATATTTAGGTACTTACTGCACTAAATGTTCTATTTGTAAGTTCGCAAGAACATTCATATAGAAACTATCAAGAAGCGTGACTAAATATTAGAAGTCATTTGAACATGGGTCATTCGACCTCAACTGTTTTGTCTAAATTCCCCGAATTTCATTTAATGTGCAAAATAACATTTTAAATAAACTTTTGCAGTTGACATAGGTATTGATTGTGTTGAAGGCACAGTCATGCCCTTGAAAGATTCTAGGTATATGTCAGTTTCCCCACGATATTTTCTATCCCCGTTTTAAGTTATGGCGAGTATAAAGCATCGTTTTTAGCTGAAAACCCTTGTTCGTTCTGCCCATTTTTTTAATTTATTGGCAATTTTTGCCGCTGCGTCGTGTACAGAAAGAACGTTAAGTATCACTTTTTCAAGATGTCATACGAAAATTACGTTTGCTTTATAAGATCAATTTATTTTTCGCCAGATACAACATTGGTAAAGAATTAAAGATTGAAGTTGGGAAAAGCAAAATTAAGCGAACAAATCTTGAATGTGTATTTGAATGCGGTGTATGTGTCACGCTGGTCACTACCTATGTGCGAGTACATTATCCCACTAATATATTTTTTGCACCGGCTCCGCGACTATGCTTCGCCTTAAGTGCAAAACGCGTGACGTCAATGATCAAGAAGTTCAGAAGTAGACTGCTATACACATTCAGTTCTTTTCCAATAAACAAACCGCGAACAACAATAGTTTGTTACAATCATAATTATTTTTAGTTTAATCACGTTTTACATGTGGGTCAATCAATGAACTTGTCCCTGCCGGGTGCAACATAGCTCTCCGTCCAGTCATGGTTTTGTTAGTCATTATATTGAGTTGTACGCTGACTGTTGTAGGAAAAACACGGGGACAGTTGACCACCGTGCCAGGAGCTATAAATGTGCGAATTATATCACCACTACCATTGGATCCCAGGACTTTAATAGTGCCAGAACAATCCCCACAGTTGCCCCAAACATTCCCGCGACAATATTCAGTGCAAATCACAACAGATCGTTTTGAACCGAGCGAGCGTCCAAACCGTGGTGACCTTAACCTTCGGTCGCCGACCCTGGAAACTCGACCAAATCGGAGACTCTTTGTACCAGAACGGTCACCTGAGAGAAACCGGCCCAATAAAACCCGAACTGACCCGATTACATCAAACACAGAAAAGTTTGATCCACCAGTGAAAATCCAAGCAGAGATGGATCTGAAACCAAGCAATGAAGGGAATGGGTCAAGGCTTGTCAAGCCAAATTCCACTACAATCGCTCCGTCGACGACCTCAGTGACCAACAAACCTAAAGATCCAGGCGTATTATCTAAGAATGAATTCTCAAATGACAGATCGAGAGTAAATGGGAGTACAGAGACGGATGGAACTACGGGGAAACCGACAGTGCCCACCGTAGTCGATAAAGCTACAGGAGTGGAAATCACATTAGACGAACGTGCTTCGTTTGAGGGCGACAAGTGCCCTACAGGATACGTTAGAATCAATGGAAAGTGTGTTGAAAAGGACTAAATAGAAGGACCAATGGCTTGCGTGTATTTTCAAAGTACGTTCGTTCTAAAGTGTACCCATGTTCTCATGTACCAAATTATGATTGAAGTGAAGTAATGGAACATTTTCCCACTGAAGTGGGATTGGACTCATAAAAATATAGGTATACTGTCTAGTTCTAATAAGATAACTAAACCGAACTAAGCAAAGCTATGGCGTCCAGATCGCTGATTTAATACTTAGGTATATGACCTGCGACTTCTGCCTCGTATAAAATTATATTGATTAAGGCCTTATACCTAATATAAGCCCTGGAAACGTGAAAACATCTTGTACATCGGCGTGATATTAACTTATTACATTTGTGGAAAAATAAACTTGATGTTATTTTCTTTCATATAAGTAGACTAGCAACGCCCAGCGGTTTCACCCACGTAGTTCCAGATCCCGTTATTTCACTGGGATAAAAAGTTGCCCACGTGTTATTCCAGACCATTATCTGTCTATGTACCAAATTTCATTCAAATTCATTCAGTAGTTTTTATGTAAAAGAGTAACAAACGTCCATCCTTACAAACTTTTGCGCTAAGTAAAATCTTTGCGCGAATTTTTAATTGTTTTTTATTCTACTTTACTAGCGACCCGCCCAGGCTTCGCACGGTTGCAATGCTGATACTAAATATAAGTACCTAAAATACATAAAAATGTATCTGCCTTTGTTTCTTACAACAAGTGAAAATCAATTTTATAGATAGTTAATATACACTTATCCTTAGGTATAGGTACAATTTTGTAAGTATTTTGAAATTTTAATATTTTAATGATATATAAGAAGTGAAAAATTAGTAAGTTTGGACCCTGGGCTCCAAAGCGAAAGCTATGGATGTAACCGGGACTAAACGCTATGATGATGATGAAGAAGTGAAAAATTAAATGGAAAACAAAAATAAAAACTATTCTCCGAATAACCCACCCCTAACTGCTCCCGGCGCAAAAGTGCCCATGATGCTCGCCGCGTTTCCACGCTGAATGGCAATGCCAACCTTTGCTCTTTGCTCCAGAAACGCGCCGGAGCGGGAGTCACCCGTATCTATTCTCCCTGAGCCTGCGCCCTAATTCTGAGAGGAACCTTTAGCCTCTGCCCCCCCAACACCTCATCTTCGCAACTTTTCCATATTTTCTCACCGTTTAAACCTTAACAACGGGGTGTCCCATACTTTGAACTGAAACTGAAAAAATTTTTTTTTCAAAACCATACGTGTGTGTTATCTTTGGATAGGTTTTCAAAAATGATATTGAGGTTTCTAACATATTTTTTTTCGAAACTGAATAGTTTGCGCGAGAGTCTCTTCCAAAGATGTAAAATGTGTATACCCTGTAACTTCTAAAATAAGAGAAAGACAAAACTAAAAAAAAAATATGATGTACATTACCATGTAAACTTTCAACGAATATTGTTTTGAATGAGATCTAGTAAGTAGTTTTATTTTAATACGTCATGAATTCACTATTGTTAAAACACTGATTTATAGTAACAACGAACTACAAGAACTTTTATATTATGTTACTTACTGCTATAGAAGCCTTCATGGGCGAGTCCGACTCGCACTTGACCACTTTTTTATGAATATAGATCTAAGCTTTCGCGTTTATAATATTAGTACCTCGGATTAGTAGGATGCCTCAACTTTTCCTACAAGTTAATTTCTTACCTTTGAGAGGACACCTGAGAGGAGGATAGTTTTTTGGTAGCTACTCGTAATTGAGCCTTGGACTTGATATACGAGCCAAAGTTGAGCGTAGATGTTAAAGTAACGCCCAAAAGTTCAAGACGGTCAGAAATCGGCACAGAAACACCCCGAAAAATATGAGTCAGTTGGAATAGACTCTTTTATTTTTTACTCGATATATTGTACCTATTTCTACTTGTGACCCCCGGCTGCGTACTGGTGACCCCCTCCAAAATTCGAAGCTGGGACCGCGGCTGACTCAAGGGCCAAGCTCAAACGCTCGATCAAACTCTCTCTCAGTACCCGAGCTTGCTGTCCACTGACTTAGATATATAACTCTCTACAACGGTGCTATCATATGCGTATCCAAAGGTACCGGGCCTCCACAGATCGTTGATATGGAAGAGCGTCGTAGAGCGTACCGATCCTTGAGAGACTCCGGCATTGATAGGCATTTGATCCGACGAGCAGCCATCAATTACGACTCGTACGAATCGATTCCTCAAGAAGTCCGACATCCAAGCAACAAAATCTAAATATAAATTAGTTTTTATTAATAAAATACACAATTAATCGTACGCCTTACTAATATTATAAATGTCAATGTATGGATGTTTGTTGCTCCATCACGTCGTAGCGTATGAACTGATTGGGCTGAAATTTGGAACACGGTTAGGTCATAATCTTTTTATCCCGAGGGAATAACGGTAACGGAAACTACGGGGGTAACGCCGCGACCTCCTACTAGTATATAAAATATGAAATCTGAATATCGGTATTAATATTTTTTTTTAAATTATAAATAACAATTTAATAAATATTAAATTAATTATTTAGTTACGAAAATGTTTACTACTACTGGTTCTTATGAAATATCTAAAATAAAGCTCTTTTTAACCCCCGACCAAAAAAAGGGGTGTTATAAGTTTGACGTCGATGTCTGTCTGTCTGTCTGTCTGTCTGTCTGTCTGTCTGTCTGTCTGTCTGTCTGTCTGTCTGTCTGTCTGTGTGTGTGTCTGTCTGTGGCACCGTAGAGTTCAAACGGATAAGCCGATTTCGATGCGGTTTTTTTTTATTTGAAAGTTAATATCCGTGCGGATGTTCTTAGCTATGTTTGGTTAATATCGATTCAAGATGGCCGCCTCCTCAAAATGGCGGACAAAATATTTTTTCACAACCTACCTCAATATGGGTTTCAAATGAAAGGGCTTGAGTAGTAGAATACTATACACTATGATTATTAGACTGCCCTAGTGGCTTAGTTGGTAGTAGCTCTGCCTGCGAAGCCGAGGGTCGTGGGTTCGATCCCCACCCAGTGCAAATATTTGTGTGATGAATTCAAATGTTTGCACTGTGTCTGGGTGTTTCTATGTATAATAAGTATGTATTTAAAACTATATAAGTATTATATCAGCTATCTGGCTGCCATCACACAAGCTTTGCTTAGTTTGGGGTCAGATGGTGTTGTGTGTGAATTGTCCACCAATATTTATTTATTTATAATACATTTCAAATCCAAGATGGCCGCTACCACAAAATGGCGAATTACATTTCTTTTTTCACAACTTCCTCAATGTGGGTATCAAATGAAAGGGCTTTACTAGTATTAGAATGTTGTACAGATAACAAATCCAAGGTAGTCGGGGGTTAATCAAAATTAAAATTAACCCCCGATTACCTTGGATTTGTTATCTGTAATCAAATTTATGTAAGTAATCAAAATTTTTAATTTTGTTCTTTTTATTTCCATCGGCAGTCCCTATGACTATTTTTTATGTAAATTAATATGTTTGCTTGTTAACGTTTTTATCCTAAGTACTAAGTCCTAAGTACTACTCGATTTACTTTTTAAGTGCTTATCCATTTCTTTCTAAATGTATGTTTAATAAGAATCTACCTATGTTATAACTTGACACACGTCTTGGCGTGACTGTAAGTGTGCAAGTAGTTGATAAATAAATAAATCACACATTACAATATGGGTATTAAACGAAAGGGCTTGACTAGTAGAATACTAGTCAATATGACAAATTTAAAATCCAAGATGGCCGCTACCGCAAAATGGCGATATACATTTCTTTGTTCGTAACTCCCTCAATATGGGTTTCCAATGAAAGGGCTTGACTAGTAGAATGTTTTACAGATAGCAAATCCGAGGTAGTCGGGGGTTAGTTAAAAAAATAATTTTGTTCTTGTCACTCTACTGCTTGGCGGTGTAGTAGCTGGCAACTTGACTAGTAAAACATTACACACTATGACCAATATAAAATTTAAGATGGGCGCCACCATAAAATGTCGAATTATATTTTTTCACTTTACCTCAATATGGATAACCAAATTTTCCAAATTCTTTTTTATTTCGTAAGTAAATATATGTCTTAAAATACTATAGGTACATGATTTTTTTAATCGAGTAAAAATATATATGTGGTTCTGTATAGTGTCTAGACATCAGTGAAAATAATAACAAATAAAATTCATTGATTTTGTAGATATTTATTTTTAACCCCCGACCAAAAAAACGGGTGTTATAAGTTTGACGTCGATGGCTGTCTGTCTGTCTGTCTGTGTGTGTGTCTGTCTGTGGCACCGTAGAGCTCAAACGGATGGGCCGATTTCAATGCGTTTTTTTTTTATTTGAAGGTCAATACCCGTGGCGTTGGGCGGGGGGAGGATCAATCAACATGCTTGATTGATAATTCCCCTACTCCCAGTATCTGTCCGATACTGGGTTTGGCAAATGGTTTAGGGAGTTAGCGCAGGTCGCAGTGATCCCCTAGACAAGGCCAGTGGACTATCCTTCACGAGGTTGCCGCCCGTTATTGACCAATTACCCTCTGTAATTGGTATAACAGAAACCTCTGGCCGACCCCCATTCCCATTCCTATCCCAACATCCTCTCCCTATACCAACTCCCCCAACCTATCCCAGTTTCTCCCCAACATATCCTAAGTCCCCTTTATCCCATTTCAACTCTCTACCCAACCCACTCTCCTCCCTATCCCATTCCAAACCTACTCCTTAACCCTTTCCTAATTCCTTTCTCCTTCCCGTATTCCTTTTCCCAAAACCATAGCCGAACCGTGGCGGCGTACCCACTTCCTGGGCTAGCAGGGCCTGGGGCACCAAATACCCCAAAATTTGCACCACACCTATCAAGGGCGGGTAGTGTGTGAGTTCTTACATCAGCTCAAAACCCAAAAAATGTCGGCACAACGTCAAAAGAATTTACCCCAGGAGGGTACCTCTAGTTCTGCTAGAGGAGAATCCCTCACCGAGCCTAGCTCGGTCTGCCCCTCGTATTCTGGGGGGGGCAACTTGTGCTCTCAACCAGGCTCCAGCCTGGATTTATCAGGCCTCATGAAGGCCATACCTAACAATCAAACCACCTTCGAGTCGCAGTGGACCTTAGTGTCGCATAAGCGCCCTTGCAAAAAGGAGTCTACGCACCCGAAGGTCGAAACCCAAAAACAAGGGCAGAAGAGCGGACCGGAACGCAGTCGCCACAACAGGCGCGCGAGCAGGAAAACTCTTCAGCCTATTAAACCAAACATCGCAGCAGCGGAAACGCAGCGCGAAATACCACCATCCACCTCTACAGGGGTGGCATCAACACTACCACAACCACCACCACCATCAGTTCCCAGCCAAATGAAGAGGAAACGGAACCCGAGAGGTGCTCGCGGTAAACGGATCGCTGCGAAGGCTTCCACCCCATTCCTGAAAAGGAACATCCAGAGAAGGGTCTTTGCCGGGCGAGAGCTTCATCGAAGCGCGCTCGCCTGGACGAGACCCAATCTCCCAGAGGGGAAGCCAAACGCGCGAAACCGACTTAAAACCCAAGCGGACGGAGAGCTACGCAGACGCGGCTCAATCCCACCTTAAAGTGGTGATTACCACCGTCCCGCCGAGGATCCTCTCGCAGACCCAGGCAGAAGCGGTTCGGGAGGCTGTCGATGACAGCATTCTCCAGGCCATTCTGTCTCCATCCTCCTCGAGTGCGCCCGCACCGTCTTTCCGCGGTCGACCCTTCCTGCTGGACGGGGCGCTAGCGATGTGGTGCGAGGATGAGAAATCACTCGGCTGGCTGAACGAAACGGTCAGAACCCTACCATCACCGATAGCAAACACCACTCTAACGGTCATGAGGCAGTCGGATATGAAGAAGAGGCTCAAAGCAGGGCTTCTGATTCATACCCGTATTACCGACGCTGCCACACTGCACCGAGTCCTATGTGCCCAGAACCCGTGGTACAAGGTGGACTCGTGGCAGTGCTACGACATGACGGTAGACGACAAACCACAGGAGGTCACGGGCTCCAAGGAAAAGGTAGTGCACCTCATCCTGGGAATACCCGAGGACCAAAAGCAAACAATCCTGGACAGAGACCGCCGGGTGGCCCACATTTCGGGAAGTGGGTACATCCGCTTCTTCTCCCCAGAAGAAGCGAAAACGGCCGTACAGCAACCGAAAAGACCAACACAGCGGGTGAAACAGAGGCAAAGGAGACTTTGACTCGGAGCCATCCACTTCTGCTCCCAAACCGAGCCAGAGCGAAGTGGAAACAGTTTCACCGCTGCAAAGTGAGGGGTGCTCTAGCAGTGACGAAGATGACGTCCTGCGTAGCCCATAGCCCCCTCAATTTCATACAGACCAATCTCCAGCACAAGCAAATAGCGGCGGCCACTTTACGCAGAGTGCTGGAGAAAATAACAAGACCGTCGCCATGATCCAGGAACCCTGGATCAAAAATAACAAAATCTGCGGTCTCAATAACATCGGCGGTAAGTTAATGGTAGATACTACTGTCGAAAACCCGAGAACCTGCATTTATATGCCTAAATCTATAACAACCACTCTGCTTAACCAATTCTGTTCTAGAGACCTTACAGCAGTGAGACTCACCACAGAAAATCAAACCGTCCTAGTACTAGCATCAGTGTACCTGCCGGGCGAGGGTGATATTCCCCAAAAGAGCTGGCCGACCTGGTGCAACACTGCTGCGAAGCACACGACTGGGACCTGATCGCATCTGCCGACTGCAACGCTCATCACTCTCTGTGGGGTAGTAAAAACACCAACAAAAGGGGTGAGTCTTTAGCCGAATACCTATTCCAGACCAATCTGAATATTATGAACAGGGTACGGAACCTACTTTTGTAAGCTCTAGGTACCAAACTATCATAGATATTACACTGGCAACCAACGCGGTGGCAGGCCAAATCGAAGGATGGCACGTATCAAACGAGCCATCGTTTGCGGACCACCGCCGCGTTTGTTTCAATTACAACATAAGTCAACAGGCCATGTTCCATATCGCAACCCCGTAAAACCGATATAACAAGGTACACAACAGCAGTAAACCAAACACTAAGTAATATACATCTAACTGACGCAACACTTAGTACAGACAATATAGAAACTAACGTACAACTCCTAACCAAAACTCTTTTAAATAGTTACGAACTAGCATGTCCTGTGGTAAATTCAAATAACGTAGGTAAGAGTTCCTGGTGGGGCCAGAACTTGATAGACTACGCCATAAACTAAGGACGCTTTATAACCGGGCAAAAACACCAGATCCATTGAAGACTGGGATAACTATAAAACTGCACAAAAGCATTACAAGAAGCGAATCAGGTTCCGGAGAACAGAATCTTGGCACAACTTCTGTAATAGCATAAACTCGACAAACCAAGCCGCCAGAATAAAGAAAGTCCTAGCCAAGGGTGAGCTCAACCTCCCGGGCTCCCTAAAAAAGGAAGACGGCACTTACACAAATACAGATAAAGAAACAAGTGTAGTACTTCTAGAGACACATTTTCCTGGTTGCCAGCTCACAGGTGACACAGAGTGGCCAGAAGAAAACTACTGCAAACCAACAACCCAAGAATGGGAAGTCGCAAACAAGGTAGTAACTGCGGATAGAATAAAATGGGCACTAAAAAGCTTTAAACCTTTCAAATCCGCAGGCCTGGATGGCATATTTCCAGCATTACTACAATGGCAATCAAACCAGGCAACAGAGCACCTACTACCAATCTATAGGGCCTGTTTAGCTTTTAAATATATTCCGAAAACATGGAGGAGGCGAAGGTAATCTTTCTACCAAAACCTGGTAAGGAAGACTACACGCACGCCAAATCGTTCAGGCCTATCAGTCTAACGTCATTCCTTCTAAAAACTTTAGAACGATTAGTGGACCGACACTTAAGAGACGGGGCACTAAAACATAAACAACTACATCCTCAGCAACATGCATACAGGAAAGGTAGATCAACAGAGTCGGCACTACATATGGTCGTACACAAGATAGAATCGGCTCTCACAAACAAACTTTCAACACTTGCCGCCTTTATCGACATAGAGGGGGCTTTTGATAAAACAATGCACAACAGCATTAACCACGCTCTTTGTAAACTCAAGGTCGAACCAGTTATGAGGAACTGGATCACCGAGCTGGTTAGCAAAAGAGCGGTCCAGATAGTGATGAATACTACCATAAGGGCAAAGGTAGTAAAAGGATGTCCTCAGGGTGGCGTCCTATCACCACTATTGTGGAACATAGTAGTGGACAGCCTCTTAAAGACGCTAAACAATAAAGGATACACTACTATTGGTTATGCGGATGACCTCACAATACTGATAAGCGGAAGCGCTGAAAACGTCCTTTGTAAGTCAATGCGCTCGGCTCTTCAGATTGTGGAGAAATGGTGTGACGAACATAAACTGTCAGTAAATCCGAAAAAACAGAACTTATTCTTTTCACACACAAAAGAAAGTTACCAGAACTACAACTCCCAAAACTATTTAATACCAAACTCACCCTATCACCTCAAGTTAAGTATCTGGGCGTTATCCTTGACAATAAGTTGAACTGGGCGAGTCATATCGATACAAAAATTAAGAGGGCCTGCCTAACTTTTGGCAATGCCGGAGACTCATTGGGAGAAAATGGGGTCTCAATCCAAAAAAATAACACTGTGGTTGTATACTTCAGTGATCAGACCCTCTATGACCTATGGATCGGTTGTGTGGTGGCCTAGAACACAACTGACTACAGTAAAAGCTAAGCTCCAAAGTCTGCAACGCCTGGCAAGCATAGCAGCCACAGGATGCATGAAAACTACACCCTCAGCCGCTTTGGAATATCTCTTAAGCTTGAGACCTCTACACTTAGTCATACAGGAGGAGGCCACGGCAGCCGCCCTACGACTGAGAGCAAACGGACTGTGGAAGCAAAATACAGAAACAGAACACTCAAAAAGTTCTGCAACGGGTGCTGAAAGAAATACCATTTCTCGAGGCACCCGTGGACAGAACAATATGCCAACATGTCTTTGATCGAAGATACAATATCCAACTCAATGCAGAATTGAAAGACAGCTCTGGCAGCAGAGAAGTAAGGATATATACAGACGGCTCCAAAACCACACAAGGTACAGGAGCCGGTGTCTTCTCAAATGACCTAAACATAAAAATATCAACATCACTAAGTAAGATAAACACAATCTTTCAAGCCGAATGTATTGGCATCACCAGGGCAGCACAGGCGGTCGCAGCCAGAGATGTCGGGGACTTAAACATCAAAATTGTTTCCGACAGCGCGTCAGTGCTTCAAGCCCTAAAAATAATACCATAACCTCTGTCCTTATATTGGAATGCCATAATGCACTCCAATCCATAGCAGGGACGAATAGAGTAACCTCCAATGGATTAAAGGACATAGCGACTCACTAGGTAACGACGCAGCCGATGAACTGGCCAAAAGAGGAGCAAAGGCAGTAGTGTTTGGACCGGAACCTTTGATGCCTATACCTCAGGCCCAAATAAAAACATGGCTGCAGGAAAATACTTGGAAAGCACATTCAATGGAATGGAGAAACTCTGAAGGTTGCAGGCAAACCAAAATGCTGTTCCGGTAGCAACAAAAACTTGCCCGCAACTTGATCAGATTAAGCAGGGACAAAATCCGTAAAGTTATAGGCACTATGACTGGCCATTGTCCTTTAAACAAGCACCTGTTTAATTTAGGTGTGACAGACAGCCCTCTATGCAGGGGTTGCATGGAGGAGGAAGAAACGCCACAGCATGTGATTGTGGAATGCAGGAGCGTGGCAGATCAACGGGCAGAATTCCTCCACTCCCCAGCAACAGTCCCGGAGGCCTTCACCAACCTGAATAGGTTGCTTGCCTTCTGGGATAGCCTGGGATGGTTGGAGTAGAAGGGAAATATGAGCCACGCACAATGGCCCAATTAAGAGGCTAAGTGCGGAAAAGGCCCCGTCAAACTAACTAACTAACTAACCCGTGCGGATATTCTTAGTTATGTTTGGTTAATATCGATTCAAGATGGCCGCCTCCACAAAATGGCGGACAAAATATTTCTTCACAACCTACCGCAATATGGGTATCAAATGAAAAGGCTAGTAAAATACTATACACTATAAAAAAATCAAATCCAAGATGGCCGCCACCACAAAATGGCGAATCATATTATTTTTTCATTGCTTCCTGAATATGGGTATCAAACGAAAGGGCTTGACTAGTAAAATACTATACACTATAAAAAATTCAAATACAAGATGGCCGCCACCACAAAATGGCGAATTATATTTTTTTGTCACTACTACCTCAATATGGGTTATCAAACGAAAGAAAGGGCTTGACTAGTACAATGTTGAACAGATACCAAATCCGAGGCAGTCGGGGGTTAGTCAAATTTTTTAATTTTGTTCTTGTTAAACATATTTTAGTTATATTTACATAAATATGAGGATAACTTTACTTCTTTCACAGATAATTCATTGATGATTATGACTCACCTTCACTCTCCATTACTATTTTGGTAATAACTAATGTAAATGACACAATTTTGCCACAAGTGCTAAAGAAAATTAAACATAAACGCTTCTAACAAGGCGGCAGTACGCGTAAATTACCTCCAGGCCACGTGGTTCGACTGCGTAGTTCGATCAATCGGACCACGTGAACTTTTTTTCCCGTTGGTTCGATTTTAGAATCGAACCACGTAAACTACCAATCCTTGGGACCTCGTGGTGCGACTCCATAGTTGAACCACGATGGCAAGTTCATCTGGTTCGATTCATCGAATTACACTCACATGCGCAATTAACCGCCCAGCACCTATTTCTCTAGTTTGCAGAAATCGTTAATTTTAAAGTAGGTAAATGAAATTGTAGTACCTAACAAATGAAGATAATGAACACATAATATGAATAATAATCCCACAAAACCAATTTAGTCGAACATTTTTAATTCGAACTTATTGTTCGCTTTTACTGTACTGTATATAAAGTTGTAATGTCCTTGGAAACGTTACGAAATAAAGTGAAGTAAACAGTATAACATCATTAAAAAGCTTAAAATAATCTTGACATTGTGTTGTTGTTTTTATCTATCTAAGTTTAGCAAATCTACAAGGTTTGACTAAGTTCGATTAATCGGACCTATTAAAAAAGTCCACATAGTCAGAAAAATCGAACTAGTATCAGGAGTCTCAAAAATACATGGTTCGATTAATCGAACCAACTGGAAAAAAAAGTTCACGTAGTCCGATCGATAGAACCAACGGGAAAAAAAGTTAACGTGGTCCAATTGATCGAACTACGCAGTCGAACCACGTGGCCTGGAGGAAAACGCCGAAGGGCGGGCAAGAGCACTTTGTCGAGATGCCGGGCCCGCCGATGGGCGGGCCGAATACCCGCTTGAAACACTGGTCGTTTTTCGCGTTTTACAAATTTGGCGGGAAAACGGGTGTCAGGTTACATAAGTGCGGTGTTTATGTTTCTGCATATGAAGTGGCGCCTTACTTTTACCCGTTTGAGCCATTTACTCTCAAGAGCGTTTCAAGACGCTTCTAACGGTATCATTTATTTATAATTAATGTACTTAAAATGTAAACTAACATTTTTGACACTTGAGTAAAAAATTTTGCGATTTCTCAAGTAGTCTAACAACTATAACTTTAATAATTTATAAGGGAGACAGTGGTTTTATGGGTTAAATGTGTTGTATACGAAATAACAAACTCCAAACACCAAAAAAACTGTATTCGATTGCACAATTTTTTTTTTTTTTTCAATACTTCGGGACCATTTTCCCGCCAAAAATTTTGATTTTGTTTTTTTTTAATTTTACGATTTTTCTATCTAAATGAACTTTAATTTTAATGTGGGTTACCTATATCAAAATAAAGACCGGTTTAAGTAGACGCCATTAAACATAAATTTATCGGTATACCTACCCAAATAAAAACACGAAAAAATTTTTTCCCGCCAAAAACCCAAAACGCAACTATAAGTTTGTTTGTTGTCGTCATCAACCAAGTTTTTGGGTACTATATTACACGCCGGTGTATCAAGCGGATACTAATGTACTGTATGGCGGCATGGGGGTGAGGTCGATACTTTTTAGGAAGGTGATGAATGGATTAAAATAAAATGGCCCCATCAATTTCAACCCACTCATTTAACCCCTAAATTTGAGGAGAAACCCCCTAAGTTGGCAAGACTGCTAAAAACTTAATATATTTTCTGTAATTATAATATAGTGTATAATCAAAGTATGTATGTATACTATTGATGTATATATAGGTACTGTATATTTGCATTTGCGACATTTTTTTTATCTAAAAATGCCTTCCACTTAACAGCCCAGTGACACGCAGCTATTGGAACATGAAGAGTCCAAATAGTTACCTGCGCTCGTCACCCAGAGATCTAAGATGTTATATAGGTATCCATGGACCTATGAAAATAATGTTTTTCATACGTCCATGTAGGTGTCTAAGTCCTTGACATTTTGGCGCTAAGCACCACAGACTACGTAGAGAGATGCCTAAAAGTGCACAGCAAAGAAAAAAATATTCCTCGCACCTCGTATTTCGAGGTCTAGCTGAACCGTGCGCGCGTCGCTACGCCACCTATCGAAACTTGTCGTACCACCTCAGATTTAGAACATATTTGGTTACCTTAAGTTACAAAGACGCATCCTTAAAAGATGACACACTGATGACATATGACATAAATCTGTGATGTGCCTGTGCCAAAACAAGTTTTCGCTTCGAAACCACAAACCACTCGATAATTTTTTGCATATTGTGTTGCATCTATATGATCCCAAGGAACTTCGTTCAATTTTAATTATAATTCATTAAATTACCTGCTCTACAACAACATTGTTCCACAAGAGCGGAAGACATAGTACGCAATTTCTTAACCAGGTTACCAGGTTCTTTCGGTGCGTCAACTTGCCCCTTAGGTGTTTGGCTGCTTTAGTTTTTGTAGTGATTATTACGTTTGTTCATATAAAAAAATCTGTCTATGACGCGCCAAAACAAGTTTTCATTTCAAAAAGCGAAGGAATAAGCGAATTACACATCACTTCCGGGGATAAGAGATTCACGTTAACAGAACCTTTTTTTCGATCTTTTCGTAAGCACATCACTGGTTTGGACTCTTCATGTTCCAATAGCTGCGTGTCGCTGTGTTGTTATGGGCAAGCAATATATATATGTTATGGGCAAGCATTCACCATCAAATCATTTACCATTACCATCAGAACATGTCCTGCTCGTCACTCTTTACTGTAAAAATACTTATTTTTACATGGTACTATTTTATGGCGTTATTTATTTTTTCATTTCGTCTTTATATATATTTTTTTTAGTTACAATACTTGCTCTTGTAATAGTAGGTAAAGCAAGCGATCCCGCTTACTCTTATTCCGACCTCTAAAGTCATTGATATCAGTTAAAGTGAATATTAGCAGAAACACTAAATACTAATAATTCGCAAAACAGTTGATGCTTCAACTGTTTTTTGCAAAGCAGTTGAAAGTTCAACTGTTTTTGCAAACCAGTTGATGCTTCAACTGTTTTGTACAAACCTGTTAATGCTTCAACTGTTAAATGCAATCCAGTAGAAACTTCAACTGTTTGTGCAAACCTGTTGACGCGTCAACGGTTTTGCTCATTAGTGAAAAGCTGTTAATGCGTTGATCAACGAAAAGCCGTTGAAAAAAACAGTTCCTTGAATTAACGCCCACCTCTAAGCTATACCACACCCCGGACACTCCACTAAAATTCCATACAAACGCCGCTGTGGAGCTACCTACTCTTCACACAACTACGCAGATGTCGTTCGTACATACGCGTGAATGTGTGCGTTAGCGCTAGGGCTATTGAATTGTTTTATTGAATAGTTGTGACCCTTGAGTTCACCTGGTGACGTAAAGTAGTCTATAAACTTGTTTTAATGTTGAGTTACAAAAATAGAATGGAGCTTAATAATTATACTATTCTAATTAAAAGGGTGTTTGCACAGATTTCTTAATTCTTTCAGAAATCTGTGGGTGTTTGTATTGCCGATTATATATATTATATTATTGCATATAAATGAAACAAAGCCGATGATAGATTAGATCAGGTACCTAGATAGCTATTTCTGTTAGTAGGTACACATTCGCATTTTATTTTATACTTACCCATGAAGCAAACTTTATTCTGTCACTATAATTATTCCTCCAGGCATTATCAATCCGTGCTTGTGCACGTAAGTTACTGGCTGTGTAAGTTACGAACTTTGAGTTAAAAATGACTTCGTTATTATAAATAAATAAATATTGGTAGACAATTCACACACAACACGATCTGACCCCAAACTAAGCAAAGCTTGTAATATTGTAAAGCAACTTTGTTGAAAAGTTTCTAATTTTACGTTATTTTATCATTAGGAAATTAAATAAAGCTTTTAATCTTGTCCCGTTTAGTTGACGGACAGCCGTAAACAGCACAACACCCCATGATGCTATTTCGTTTGGAATTAGATGTTCGATACCAGCCCTTCGTTGAGTGCTTCTAGCGTATCCGAAACGGCCTGAGGGGTGAGGAAGCTTGAAATTGGCGGGGGTGGAGAGTGTCCGTTCTATCTATATTATCTATTCTATGGCTATACGTAAGACGACACTATTCCGATTCCGACACTAGTTAGCGCTTTCTAGCGGAGTCCGCGGAACCAAGTGCGGTGACACACCAGACAGTATTTTCTATCGTGGGTAGGTAAAAATGGAGTTGCGCTAGAGATGGATAAGACTGTTCCAAAAACTATCGACAATTCGATTTTTCCTCCCGTCACGTCATCATCATCATATTGTCATTTAACCATAATTTAGCTAATACTTATTTAATTATTTCCGAGATATTATGTCGTTACGGCACTGAAATTGAACAGTGGAAATCTTAACAAATACTACTTTTTGAAGTGATAACATCTTTTGACGCACCACACACAGATTTTTCGTGAGCTATGAACGAAGCTCATCGTCACGCTCGTAAATGAAAGATAAATCGTAAACTGTAAGTTTTGGTAGATATCTCGGAAACTATACCTTTTAAGATGAAAATCATTAAGAGTATTGTTGTAGAAAATAACATTGTGCCTTTTTTTGTTCTTCATTTAACGCACCTGTTAAACTGATATTTTAAGAATTAACAGCTGCGAAAAAAACCGGTTTATTAAGTAAGCAATAAATCGTAAACGGTGAGTTGTGGACAAAAATTTGTGGAAAACAAAAGATGTAAAATTATATTTTATACAATAATGATTTCAAAAATTTTTGCCCTGAAGTGCATAGTTTTCGAGATATCAGCTAAAACGTTATTTCAAGATGGCGCCTGAGGCGAATTATTGATCACGGAAACTTGCACTAAATTTCCGATCCAATATTTTTTTGTCAGATTTAAAATCACTTGCTGCGCATAAACTCACAATAATGTGCTGACAAATCTAGGTGGAGCCTCAAGCGCTAACTAGAAAAAACAATTTTGGCGATAGCTCGGAAACTATACCTTTTAAGGCGAAAGTCATTGAGAGCATTATTGTATAAAACAACATTTTGCATCTTCTGTTCTCCATTAACGAACCAATTTAACTGATATTTTAAGAGTTGTCGGCCGCAATAGAAAAACTGGTTCAGGAAATAAGCAATAAATCGTAAACGGTAAATTCTACAAAAAAATAGTTAGATATTAAATAATGTAAAATTACATTTCCTACAATAATAATACTGATAATTTTTGCCGTACGGTGCATAGTTTACGAGATATCAGCCAAAAGGTTTTTTCAAGATGGCGCTTGAGGCTCCACCTAGATCTGTCAGTATTTTGTACTTTCATGTTTAACAACTGATCCTAAACCTGACAAAAAATATTGGATCGCCAGTTTAGTGCTAGTTTCGAGAATTCGCCTCAAACGCCGTTTTGAAAAAACGATTTTGGCCGATATCTCGGAAACTATACCTTTTAAGGCGGAAGGGAAGTCATTCAAAGCATTATTGTAGAAAACAACATTTTACATCTTTTGTTCTCTATTCAACGAAGCAATTAAACTGATATTTTAATAGATATCGGCTGCGAAAGAAAATCCGTTTTATTAAATAAGCAATAAAACGTAAACGGTGAGTTGTGAAAAATAATTGTGCGGAACAAAAGATGTATAAAATTATATTTACTACAATAATGATTTCAATAGTTTTTGCCCTAAAGTGCATAGTTTTCGAGATATCAGCTAAAACGTTATTTCATGATGGCGCCTGAGGCGAATTCTTGATCACGGAAACTGGCACTAAATTGCCGGTCCAATATAAATAACTACTTTTGAAGGCGAAAGTCATGGAGGTCATTATTGTAGAAATTATAAAATTACGTCTTTCGTTTCCAGTAAACTCTTTTGTCAAACTTACCGTTTATGATATGAGTTATTTAATAGTTCCGAGTTCACCCGAGGATTTCTTTCATTTACGAGCGTGACGATGAGCTTCATTCACAGCCCATGAAACATATGTGTGTTGTGCGTCAAAAGAAGTTGTCACTTCAAAACGTAGTATTTGTTATGATTTCCACTATTCACTATCAGTTCTGTAACGACATATCGTATTTACTTAAATATCAGCTGAAAATATAGTTAAAATGACAATATTATGATGATGACGACTGGAAAATATCGAGATGTCGATAGTTTTTTAACAGTCTTATCCATCTCTAGCGCAACTCCATTTTTACCTACCCACGATAGAAAATACTGTCTGGTGTGTCACCGCACTAAGGGTCACAAAACTGAAGTGTCCTAACTATATTAATTTGTAATCTGTGGTCGGTGGTTAGCTGTCAAGTGTCGTGGTGTCTGGCTGTCAGGCTGTCTGGTGTCGTGTCAGTGTCAATTCGCGTTGCCGAGCCAGACGTACACGGCCGGCTTCGTGCTTTTTTATATAAAATTGTTCATTTCTTTCGAGAATTCGAAAATATTTGAAAGTAAAACCAAATAAAATATAATAGCAGTAAACAAACGTATTATTTACCAGTACGTCTACACTTCTAAATTGTTTACCTGACTAGTTGAAGATATCACCACGTGTGCTCTTCTTTGCTGTCGGCGGAATTTATTCAAGGAAATCGCGAAATAACTTGCAGAACACATCCAGCGGTCGTGGCGAAGAGTGCGTCACCATCACTGCAACTGAAGTGTAGTAAAAAATAATTTCGCTATCCACGTGTTAGAAAACATGTCTGTCAAGGCTGATGAACTACGCGATGGGTTATCCGCTGAAGAAATATTCGCTAATCGCGAGGGGCTTACCTACAATGATTTCCTGCTGCTTCCTGGTTATATCAATTTCACTGCAGAAGAAGTGGACTTGACGTCGCCTCTTACCAAAAAAATTAATCTAAAATCGCCCCTGGTATCTACTCCTATGGACACGGTGACTGAAGCAGATATGGCGATTGCGATGGCTCTCTGCGGAGGCATCGGCATCATCCATCACAACTGTACTGCTGAGTATCAAGCTAATGAAGTGCATAAAGTGAAAAAATACAAACATGGTTTCATTCGAGACCCTGTTTGTATGGGCCCAAGCAACACTGTAGCTGATGTAGTGGAAGCTAAGAAACAAAATGGATTCACTGGTTACCCTATCACTGAGAATGGGAAACTGGGTGGCCGGCTCATAGGCATAGTAACTTCCAGAGATATTGACTTCAGGGAAGGAGACCCACAACTCTGCCTGCAAGAAGTCATGACCCCAATTGAAGACATGATAACTGCCCAATCTGGTGTTACACTACAAGATGCAAACTATATATTGGAGAAGAGTAAGAAAGGGAAACTTCCTATAATTAATGGAGCTGGTGAACTTGTTGCTTTAATTGCTAGGACTGATTTAAAGAAAGCTAGAAGCTACCCTAATGCATCAAAGGATTCCAATAAACAGTTATTAGTAGGAGCTGCAATTGGAACCCGTGAGTCTGATCGAGAGAGATTGAAGCTGCTCGTCACCAATGGAGTAGATGTAATCGTCTTAGATTCTTCACAAGGTAACTCAGTTTATCAAATTGAGATGATTAAATTCATCAAGCAGACCTATCCTGAAATACAAGTAATTGGGGGCAATGTTGTCACTAGAAAACAGGCCAAGAATTTAATTGATGCCGGTGTAGACGCACTGAGGGTGGGCATGGGCAGCGGTTCTATTTGCATCACTCAAGAAGTTATGGCTTGTGGATGCCCTCAAGCTACTGCTGTCTATCAGGTTGCATCATATGCTCGTCAGTTTAATGTGCCAATTATCGCTGATGGTGGTATACAGTCTGTAGGCCATATTGTGAAATCCCTCGCTCTAGGAGCTTCTACTGTGATGATGGGTTCTCTGCTAGCTGGAACATCTGAAGCTCCAGGTGAATATTTCTTCTCTGATGGAGTAAGGCTAAAGAAATATAGAGGTATGGGTAGTTTAGAAGCTATGGAGAATAAGGATGGAAAGGGATCAGCAATGAGTCGTTACTTCCATAAAGAAACGGACAAACATAGGGTGGCTCAAGGTGTCAGCGGCAGCATCGTAGACAAGGGTTCCGTCCTCCGTTTTCTTCCATATTTGCAAACTGGCATGCAGCACAGCTGCCAAGATATTGGAGCTAAATCTATTGCCCAGCTGAAAGAGATGAGCTACTCTGGGGAACTCCGATTCATGAAGAGAACTTACTCAGCTCAGTTGGAAGGTAATGTGCATGGCCTGTTCTCTTATGAAAAAAGGCTTTTCTAAATGAAATGAGATAAGTGATCTCTAGACAAGTCCCAAGTTATACATAAGTTATTACAGTACCTACAGAACGTAACAATAATAATGTAACATTAACAAATTGTAACTATCCAGATCTGATCTCAAATGAATTTATTTTTTGAAACTGCCATTGTACGTCTACAAAAACTATTTTTACAACTTTATATTTTCAGTAATTGTTGTAAAAAATCTATTTTGAATGAATTCAAGGGTCAAAAACTGTAATACAATGTACTTTAAGAAAATATTATTCAATTAATTTAAGGATTATGAATCTAAATTAATATTTACATTGTACTCTAAAGCAAAGTATTCCATTTTGAGGTGTTTATCAATTTTATGTCTATGTTTATGGATTTAGAAGATAAGTAATTTGTTGCTTTGCAACTACTTTGATTTTGTTATATGTAAATAAAGAGTGAAACCCTATTCCTCCTGTTTGTATTTTTCCTCATATTAAATCCAGTAAATACATATTTATCTGTTTCCATACCATATTAAAAATATTGTATCAGATTTGTTTGCAATGAACTCTTATTATGATGAAATTTTGCACACTGTGCAGTGTGATCCACTTAGAGATAGGGTAGATTATAGCCCAATATATGATAAATCAATGTTTGCAGGGTCAGCTAGTACTAATATAAACATTCTTATTATTTTTGTCAGTATGTACACTTGGCACTGTACATGTAGTATAGACTTTTGAAAAATTTCTAAACATGTATCAGTCCATTTAGTCCTATAGGGATCCTCCTAGCAGCAGAACTATATGTATAAATGATTAAATTAAGTCTTTGTGAGCATACCAAACTTAGATATTACCAATCAGATATAAAATCATTTTTTGTTATAGATATGTTGTAGGAAGATTTGATAAACTGCGTTTTTGCAAAAACCCTAGGGATTCAACACAGATAATTAGACATAGGCACACCCCGGACACCACTAAAACTCCATACAAACGCCGCTGTCGAGTTACCTACTCTTCACACAACTACGCAGATCTCGTTCGTACACGCGTGAATGTGTGCGTTAGAGCTAGGGCTACTGAATTGTTTTATTGAATAGTTGTGCCCCTTGAATTCACCTGGTGACGTAAACTAGTTTACAAACTTTCTATAATGTTGAGTTACATGAATAGAATGGAGCCAAATTATACCTATTCTAATTAAAAGGGTGTAAGTATGTATCGCCGCGTAAAATCAAACGAAACCGATGATAGATAGGTATCTAGATATATATTTCTGTTAGTAGGTACACATTCGCATATTATTTTACATTTACCCAAGAAGGAAACTTTATTCTGACACTATAATCATTGCTTCAGGCATTATCAATCCGTGCCCAAAACTGGCTGTACAAGTTACGAACTTGGAGTAAAAATAAAAATAATAATAATCAGCATGATATACCCATAGATTCTTTTCGCAATCTTACTAAGGCGACCAACGTTTTTGCAAAAATCCTTATTTTTTCAGTATGATTGATAAATGTCACCGTGATAATTATCCGTGTTTCCGCAAAATTCCTAGTATTTTTTGAAAATACGGTTTTTCGATTCATCCTACAACAGATAACTAAACCCACAAGCCACTTGGGGAGGCTCTCACATGGAGCACCCGGTATTTAAAAAGACAGGATTCCTATTCTGTATCTACACCACTATCACAGACACCAGGGTCCTGCTGATCTGGATTAACTAAACATTTTACTTATTAGTAATAGAAGGTTAATAAAAAACTATTTATTCTAGTAATCACAATTTAATGGAATTATAAATGCACAAGCTGCGCAGGCATAATTATTATCAATTGACAATAAATACTGTAAAAAGTGCTAAATAATAATTTATAAATAATAAAAGTAATGTGCTAATCTAGTTTTTGGACTGGTGCGTTCATTTTTGCCCATAGTCATTTTAGCTAGTAAACTACTGAAATTGCACTATTTCGTTTTTCTGAGCAACAATACTCTTTCGCTTATATATAAGTACTTTATCTAAAAAGAACGCCAAAACTAAGCAATGATCTCTTTAGAGAGCATAAAATTATTAAAAGATACTTAACATTATTAACATCACTAAAATAATACAATATCATAAGATGTAGACTATGATTTCGATTGTACACAAGTTTACGCAAATAGGATATACCAAGGCGAAACGTACAAATTACGCTTTACAATGAGCATGAGACCAACCATAAAATCGCAACCTCATTGAGCAGGTGTTATGTATCAAATTGCGTCCTGTTACAAACCGTGTTAAATAGATTTTTAAGGTCAAATTTGGTCCCAATGCGAAAGATAGTAGTTATAAAGAGTATTGCGTGACCGTTCGACGTAGTAAATCCCGTCCGCGTAAGCTTGTACAATTAATTTAAAGTGCTACAAGTCGATCTTGCTGACTGTATCAAGACAACCTAGCTGTTGTTCGTTCACCCTGGCCTGATTCTTCTCTAAAACTGAACTCACACGAGGCGTTGCAGAAGTAATATGCACCTTTTGTGCGTCACCCTTTAATGAGGTTACGAACTATGTGAACAGGCGCAGAAAGACAATTTGAAACCATTTCCAACCTTAAAAAAACACTATATCAAAAGATGGTAATCTTTTCATTACAATTTCTTCAAGTCACTTCTACAACGCTTCGTATGGCCAGATCACAGTGCATACGCACAGAACGCCGCTACTTATAAACCGAATTCCGAATTTGAAAAATAAGTAACAGGTTCTGTTGGTATACATATCGCTTGTACACTTCGTTCCTACGCACCAGTCGGAATGCACGAGTCAAGCGACCAAAGCGTGTACCTTAATGAGATTACACCTTAGCTATTTGCAGCACGCTCGAGCGAGTAGTATTTCAATAGTCGACGAACTAATCTCATTATACTTTGGAAAGTGTGTTTAACACTAAAAACAATAGAGTGAGATCAAGAGAAAACATAACACTGATATGTATAGTATCAGAAATGCGGTTATCAAATTTCAAAATTCAAGGAAGCACAGCACCTCGCTCCAACGTGCTGACGTAACGAGACCTTTCATTTGTTTCACCGGATGTTTTCGTTGCAAGTCTGCGCGAATCTAATGCTGCGTCCAAATCACCCTTATTTATTGCGCCGCACACTCGCAAAGTATATGCTTATCATAGGTTTACGGTTATAATTAATTATAAGTACTTATATTTCTGCAATATTTTTTTGAGTTAACTGTATTTTTTTCTTAATTTTTTTTTTTTATGTTTAAGCATACTTAATAAATATGTAAACTTTGTTTTTTTTTAATCTCCGATTTTCTCGTCTTAATACAAATTCACGTAATCGGCAAAAACAAGGGTAATATCGCTAGCGAGCGTAAACAGAATGAAAGGTCCCCCGTACACTAGAGTATATGTATATAAAAGCGTGAGGGCGTTCGCCCGGCGATTACTCCTTGTCTCCGTCCGCGTCGTCGTCGTCCCGCTGGAACTCCGGCCCGTGGGTCACGTCGTCTTCGAACACGATCTCCTCTGGGTCGGGGGCGCGCGGCAGGAATTCCTCGCCCGGGCAGATCTGCCTGAAGATTTGCTCAGCCTGGAGACATAGATAAAATAAGAAAACTTTTAATACAAGAACAAAATTAAAATGTTTGATTAACCCCCGACTACCTTAGATTTGTTATCTGTACAACATTCTACTAGTCAAGCCCTTTCATTTGATACCCATATTAAGGGAGTTTTGAAAAAAGAAATGTAATTCGCCATTTTGTGGTTGCAGCCATCTTGGATTTGAAATTTGTCATAGTGCAAAGTATTCTACTAGTCAAGCCCTTTCGTTTGATACTCATATTGCGGTAGTAGTGAAAAAAATTATATAATTCGCCATTTTGTGGTGGCGGCTATCTTGGATTTGAAATTTGTTATAGCGTATAGTACTCTGCTAGTCAAGCCCTTTCATTTGATACCCATATTGAGGTAGGTTGTGAAGAAATATTTTATCCGCCATTTTGTGGAGGCGGCCATTTTGAATCGATATTAACCAAACATAGCTAAGAACACCCGCACGGATATTAACTTTCAAATAAAAAAACCCCATCGAAATCGGCCTATCTGTTTGAGCTCTATGGTGCCACAGACAGAAACACACACAGACAGACAGACAGACAAAAAGACAGACAGATAGACAGACAGACAGACAGACATCGACGTCAAACTTATAACACCCCTTTTTGGTCGGGGGTTAAAAATGGTCGCAAACATATGAGAATTGATTACTTTTTAATAGGGTAACGGAGGTCTTCTTAGCGGAGGCGGAGGCAGATGCGAAGGCGACGGGTTTCACCTCCGCGGATGCGGAGTTTAACGGATGCGGAGGCGGATGTGAAAGTGGATGTTGAAAAAATTTAGTTTATGGTTTATTAAAACTATCAATAGTACAAAATATTTATTTTAAATCAAATACGTATGTATGTAGGTATATTCAAAGACTCATAGTACACTAAAATTAACATAATTATAAAAAAATCCTTCTAGTAATGAGGCGTTTTCCAGACGCAAAAAGACTTGTCAAAGATAGTTCTAAATATTGCCACAGTGTGACATCACTGTTGGTTTTGTGAAATTTCTCTAACAAAATAAAACATGGGCGCCACCTACGGTGAAATTGGGAACTGTCTTTGACAGGTATTTTTTGCATCTTGAAAAAGCCCCATTAAAATTAAGGAGAGGCAAATTTCGACAGGTTGATTCCTGTCGCATATCATTCATTTGACAGGAGACGTTTGCACGCCCCCCGCCCGCGTTCCCGCCGCGCACGCTTTGATTCTTGTTTCTTGTTCATTTGCCGAGCGCAGCCGGACGGCTGAATCGTCACGAGCTTGCGTATGATTAGTAAATAAACCTCCGTTATGACTCCGCAAAAAATACACGGATGTGGAGGCGGAGGTACAATTGCTTGCGGAACTTCCGCAGTAACGGAGGCGGAGGCGAAGTTCCGTTACAACCCTACCTTTTTAATGCATCATCATTCTCAATCAACTATCGGCAACTTCTAGGCATAGACTTCTTTTCGAGCACGCCACTCGTCCTGAACCTGCGATATTGTCATGCGGAAGTGACCTGCGAGTTTCTGAATGTCGGCGATACGTCAATAATGTCCATGAAATAATTGAATATTTAGAATAGCAAATTAGGATTACACTTCCAAATATGTTCCAAACAATACTAAATGCATCTATCAACTAACATGGTGGAAACTACTACTAGAGATCTATTCTCTGGTCTCTGACACAACACTTGTTTTTAGTGAGGCGTTTTTAAAATATCTGGTAAAAGTGTAAAAAATTGAAATTATTTACATTTGTATGACTATATCTAACAATATAAACATGGTCGGCACATTTGACACGGTAAAATATTAGCGCGCCCTTTGACCTTAGACGAAAAAAACTATTTTTGCGTTTTGACGATTGCATTGCTGAGTTTCATAGATGAATAATGCGTCATTGTGGTTATGGCAGTATACCACTCCTTTCCACTCAGTATAGCAGTATAGCACTCAGGGATCGCGTAGATTTCCAACAGTGAAATCGGTTCAGTAGTTCCTGAGATTAACGCGTTCAAACAAATAAACTCTTCAGCTTTATAATGTTAATAGTATAAGTGTATAGCTAGTTTTTTGAGGATAGTTTTGTTTGTGAGGCATTAGAGGTACGCAATCTACATTTGTTAAATTTATTTATGGTCTGCCCCATAGACTCTATGGGGTAAACATATACATAATTTGTTACATATTGTTTCTATACTTAAATACGAAATTGTACCAAGACTTTCTTTTCGCACTCAACTTGCGTTATCTTATAGCCTACCTAAGTAATAGATAGCAATGGATAACATTTTTTTTTCAATAGTGTAACCATTTCTAAAATCGGTACCTACAATAGTTTCAAAGCTTACCGGTATCAAGTAAACAAATTTATGGTACATATAGTACTTAGTAATAAAAGTAAGTGGCAGTACCGATGCACACCGGGCGACATTACTTAGTCACAACGAAACGATCAGGTTTGGTTTTGTTTTATATTTTCAGACCATGAACATTGCAAATGACCCGAGTAGAAAGTTGAAACCACAAAGCCACATAGTGAACAATGCTTTCATAAATTGAAATATGAAACCAGTGCAGAATATGTATTAGGTTACGGTATAATAAAGCAAAGATGTTTGTATAACACGCTAGTTTCGCATTCTATCCAGATTCCGTTAGGAGTATCGTTTTAGAATTCCATAATAAAATACAGTAAATCTAAGCGGCAGGTCTACCGCCTAACTCTCCTGTTTTCTGTTGATTTGTTGACGTCATCTGCCGGTAACGCTGACAACTACATCGCCTTTCCATATGCAGCAGAACTATAAGCAGATGTAGTTGTCTGCTTTCATCGGCGATGATGACATCACAAATCAAACCGTTTAACTGTTACAACGTGGTCGGGCAACAAACATCCAAGCTTTCGAAGTAATGTTAGTGGAATATTTCTTAAAAAGTCGTTTAGCTTGAAGTAGGGATAAATTTATACTTATTCGCTGTATGGTAACCGTTTATTGTAGGAATGTCGACATATAGGTACAAAACACAGTCGATCTTTCTGTGGTTAATCCTATAAAATCTTGTCAAGTTTTTGCCTTTCACCATAATTCAACTCTCGCCATTGGCAATAATAATTAATAATAAATGAATACCTTGAGTTTTGTTTTAGTTTTTCAAATGCTTTTTTTCTGGTAATTTTAAACTATTATTGAGGCCGATATGTAAATAAAATACAAATCCATATAAATATGTAATGTCTAATTATATAAAGCCATAACATATGTATGTGTATTAGTGTTTATGTGGTGTGTAACTATTTAAATTGCTTCGGTTATTACAAAGGTCAATAATAATAAATATTTACAGTTCACACCTCACTCGATTTATTAGAAAACAAATAACTTTACGTAAAACTTGAGATAAGACATTTACTCACTAGGATACTTCTGTAAATATATTCTACATTCAATATGACTACGCCTATGTGATAAAATCACTATACAAAGATCTGACGATCTCACCCTTTGCCGAAATATTTGCATTCTTAACAGTCTCAATTCCCATTCGCTCGTGCTCGTTTCTACCCAAGAGTAGGTAGGTACGTCCTAGACCTTGTTCCCGGCACGCGAAGCCGGCATGTTCGCGTATCTCTCGTATATCTAACATGTTTGCCGATAACCCACAACCCTAAATACTTGTTACTTAGCCTAAAATACAGATAAACCCGTTAAAACAACTTTGTATGATGACATTGTTAGATACAGAACCGAAGGTCTTTACTATCTGAAGCTTACATAATTTGCCTACTAGAGTAAGATCCCAGGGCCGCCAGACGTCACGTATTTTCTGATTGATAAAATGTTGACAATTGAGTAGAGTTAGTACGTACTAAGAACACATGATTACCCGCTAACTTGCTTAGACGGCCAATTTTGAGATATGGGGTCCAGAAGCTACATTACTTACTTTGCGTATTTTCTGATAACTGATTTTCACGTATGTTATAGGCATTTTTTTTTTGCGAGCCAACCGAAACCGCGGCTTTTATCACCGATAGCGAGCTAACTTTTAACCCCCGACCAAAAAAGAGGGTGTTATAAGTTTGACATCGATGTCTGTCTGTCAGGGTGTCTGTGTGTGTGTCTGTCTGTCTATGGCACCGTAGAGCTCAAACGGATGGAGCGATTTAGATTAGTTTTTTTTTTTATTTGAGGGTTAATTTCCGTAGGGATGTTCTTAGCTATGTTTGGTTAATATCGATTCAAGATGGCCGCCTCCACAAAATAGCGGACAAAATATTTTTTCACAACCTACCTCAATATGGGTATCAAATGAAAGGGCTTGACTAGTAAAATACTACGCATTAAAAGAATTTCAAATCCAAGATGACCGCTACCACAAAATGGCGATATACTTTTCTTTTTTCACTACTCCCTCAATATGGGTATCAAATGCAACGGCTTGACTAGTAGAAACATAGCCGAGGTAGTCGGGGGTAAATCAAAATGTTTTAATTTTGTTCTTGTATACATTGATGAAGACGTGAAGACCCATTCTGATGGGCGTGGTGGATTAAGGCCTTGACTTTTCTTGTGTGGGAATTTTATAGTCTGTAGTACTTAGTAGGTATACTTTTCACATTACACATAGCATAAGCAGCTCACTTAATGTATCCACAGACGAGTCGGGGTCGGGGACAATGATGACTGTCATTGTGAAGAAGACCCCGACTCGTCAAAGCTTCAAAATTTTCACAAATCAAAAACTTCCAAATTTTTCTTAATAATTCCAGCCCTTTCGACGTACATTTTTCAGCTTTTATACACTTTACACTTGGCCGCCATCTCGCCTGATGTTAAGTGACAATGCGGTCTACGATGGAGCGTGTTTACCTAAAAGAAACTGATTCATTTTAAAATTCAAAGATTGATTCAACCTTTATTAAAAAACCAGACCTAAAATCCAGAAAAAAAACAGCTCTTGCATACAAAAGTAACAACAGACTCAAAGAAACATTTAGGAAAGAACAAAAGAGGAGAATAGAGCTTCTCTTTCGGGTCAATACACTTTAACTGAGTAGCCCGGAATTTATAATCAAGTTTCAACGCTTTTATTTATCTATACCCCGAGAACATAATTTTTTTGCTTCCTACTTATTTAATTTGTGAGTCAGCTTCGACATAATATCTGATATTCATTTATTTTATAATCAGAGCAGATACTAAAATGTACCTACCTATGACATGAAAAATACTATACGTCATATTTACAAAACTACCTACAATCAACAGATTCCTTCTAACTAGGCAAGCTGCATATAGGGCAGACAATACGCGGTAACTAGTACATACAAAAAAGTAATCTAAATTTTGAATACCATTTCTGGAATTTACCTTCCTATACTATATAACTTGCAGAGAATATCTTGCAGATACAACATGAATTGTGCGTTTTAAGTTATTAAATTCGAAAGAGATATATTTAAACTAGAATAAAAGTATCTACAGCTTATCTAATTGGGAAAAGAATAAGAGAAGCCTTAATAACCATCATAACTAAACGCTGCAAATATATACAGTAGAAAAAAACTACGTGTGTTGAATTTATTAACAGAGTACCGAACAGCTTCGAAGCCATTGAAACTTGCCCTTCCCACATTATCGTCACTAATTGAATTGTCTCGTGTCCAATGTCATTTCAGGGGGGTCGATAAACTACTACAATGCGGCAAACTTATCTATACTGTTGTACGTAGGAGCCACTTTAGAGGATTTATTCAAGAAATGATAAGCTATCGCAATTCATTCTAATTCCTCAATTAGTCCTTCCGCACAGATTTGTAAGCGGCATTGTGGGTAGACGATTGTTTGTCGCAGGTATCGTGTTTCGCTAATTAATTACGGTGTTGTTCGATGCCAGGTGTAGATATGAAAACCATTTGGAAATACTCCACATCGCAATACTTGTAACAAAAGATTTGATACTTTACAAAATAACTGTTCGCATACAACATCCACTATAAACCTTTTGCAGAAATGAGACGTAGGGAAGATAAATGGCTAGTCAAGTTTAAAACATACGAGTAACTTAAAACGCAGAAACATAACAATTATCGACGATTTGTGTAATGTAAAATAATCCAATCATATACACGTGGCGTAATTTTTATATATTTTAATGAATTAGATAGCAAACCCAAAATCTAAGATTAACATTTATTGAGATGACCATGTTTGAAATTGCACTACAGACTCATATTCTCTCTGTAGCTGTTCCCCAGAATTAAATTACATTAAAATCACATACAGCCTCTGCATAGGGGACTGTCAGTAGATCCTATTTTGTGAAGATAAATAGTCTAATCCACAGTGTCAACCCTAACTAACTTTCATTAACTTTCATTTCTATTAGTGGGAATACCTACATGAGTACATTGTGGAGCGTTACATACATTGTTTAGCTTTATATCGAGAACCACTAAGAAGTTTCGTCAAACAAAGAGTTTCTTGTATCTTTACTACACTCTCATCCGTAGTATACTGGAGTACAACTCATCAGTCTGGTTTCCTTTCTACCATGTACACAGTGCTAGGATAGAGCGCATTCAAAAACGATGCCTAAAAATTATGAGTTACAGGTGTGGCATGGGTCGCAAGCTCCCATCGTACAATGAGCGTCTACAATATTTTCACGTTCCTCCTTAATATTCTTATTATCGACGTAATTATATTGATCTTACACTGTTGCATAAGATCGTCCATTGTTCGATAGACTCCCCAACCCTTCTTTATCTTTTTAAATTTTGATACACGTTTCCGGTGTCGTAATCGTAATTATTAATATCTTCAGTTTGCAAGTTTTTACCAATAATATGTCTTATTATAATCCCATAGTCAGAATTAGTCGTCAATACAACGAAGTCCTTGTCTCCAGCAGGGGCATTGATATTTTTCCCTTAAAAGTTACACCAATTTCAGAGGAAAAATTTTACACTTTAATCTAAAAGAATAACCCTGTTGTACCTACTACTAACTGTAAGTACTACTCTGATTTTGTTGTTGAATGAAAATGTTTGTTTACACATTTTATCTTAATGGAGCCTTTATTGTGTTTTGTAAAGTTTTCTTTCTTCTAAATTTGAAGTGTGGCTAGTTAGTTGTTTCACAATGTTTATCTTAATCTTTAATCTTATTTATCTACTGTTTTAAAGCATGTTAGTTTTAAGTTCAGATCTGTTGGCCTAATTTTCTTTATGTATTTTCTCTAATTTAATAATTTTATTATCAAACCACTGAATTTTAACAAAAATTGTTTCTAGGCCCACATAGTTTGGAATGTAATACAGTTCTGTACAGTATACTCTTTTGTTATAATATGTGTTTATTACATTCTGTTTTGTGTGAATTTTCATTAAATGAATGAATAAATAATAATAGCTTTAGTGTGTTTGCAATTCATGGATTCATCCCAAAGTGTTTGTTCTTTTTCTGTTAGGCGTAGTAGGTTTCGCTTTTCTGAAGCAGTTGGCTTGCACAACTCTGCTATATCTGCCCTAATGTTCTTCTTTGCACCTGGCTTAGCAATAACGTCTGCTTTTTTATTTCCTTTGCATATGTCGTGGTGTTTTGTCCACTCAACTGTGACAACTCCTATAATATTTCAGTATAATATTTACTGCCTGCAGCAACACAGCTAACGCTAAAGCTACAGGCAGGGGCTACTAATGTATTTAATCAAAGTTATTATTCAATAAAGATAATTGTATTTAGATATTTGTATTTGTATTACTAAATAGTTATAAAACCTGTATGAAGTAGGCATTATCTTATCACCCCAGGCGACCGAGTAAAATTCCTAAATATAATAATTTTCAATGTAGACTTGCAACGGAATATTAAATGTTACGTTAATACACCACTACCTCAATATTTTTATTTTATAAAAAAAGGTATAACGTCAACAGTGATAATATTAGATAAAGTAATTAAAATAAGTAAGTATTTTAAGTAGAATTTGTTTGTTATCAGTTGTTGTTTTTATAACGTGATGGTTAATAATAGTTCCAATTAGCAATCAAAGAAACTAACCGCGATACACTGATAATACTATATTAGCGAACGAAGTTGAGTTTTTATACATTATACACCTACGTCATTTACATTCTAAAAAAATAAAAAGGAATATTATTTCAAGTAATAAACTCAATTGCTATTAAATCTATTAAACTCAGTTTTGTATTATATCTCATATTTTTTATTGACTGAATATTTGAACTCATTACACTAGACTCATTCAGAGTAGACTGAATTGATTTTATTTTTTTTCGGAAAGAATATACATAATTTTCGAAGTTTAAATTACATAATTCTCTCAAAATTGGTTCAGTGATTTAGTAACTGGAGCCCATCAAAAAAAAATTTACTAGCTGCGCCTCACCGTTTTACCCGCGTAGTTCCCGTTCCCGTAATTTTCCCGAGATAAAAAGTACCCTATGTAATTGTCCAACATGCATCCAAACTCTCTCATCTATACTTATAATAAAACTGTAACGGGTCGAATTCTGTACATAGAAGATATTTTGAAAAAAATTTTTTTGGAGAACTCCATAGTCGATACTGATGGCGAAACTGCATTTTTTTTCTTTCATGTCTGTCTGTCTGTCTGTCTGTCTTTCTGTATAGGGATCACGCATCACGCCGAAACTACTGATTCAATTCAGCTGAAACTTGGCATGACTTTAGTTTATTCTAAGGAGAATGCTGTAGGCTATTTTTGATCCCTAAATTCTGAACGGTTTTATTGCAGGAGGGGGTGAAAGTCAGAATGTGTATTTGGTTGTAACTCATGTTTGCGTTGTTTAATTTCATTAATTCTTTTTTTGTTAGAAAGAGCACATTTTTTATATTGTCCCGTCAAAATTTGAACATTATCGGTCTGTTGGTTTGGAAATTACACAAACATTAAATAATAACGACACGCGCGGCGCATTCGGTCCATACTAACTTCTAAGTATTCTGTGTATCACAGACGATCCACAGAATATCTAGGTTCTAGATTCTAGAACGTGCCCACGTGATCGCGTCGCGTCGTCTTGAATGAAAAAGGAATTGTCAAAAATATATTTTTGTGTGGAAAAACAAACATCATCGGTTATAACCGACTTCAAACAAGGAGGATGTTCTCAATCGAGTTGTCTGTTTTTTTATTTGGTTTTATTTTACGCGATAACTCCGCTAATCGTGAGTTCATTTTGATAATTCCTTTTTTGTTTGGTTGAAAATACTTCAGAGGTGATTTCATACATCGATCGGTAAATTACCGGTCATTGAAGTAGATTTTTGTTTTTGTTCTTTTGGAGAAAACATATCAGCATAATAAGTAGCAGCATAAAAACCCATTAAATGTTCCCACAGCTGGGCGTCGGGGCCTTCTCTCGCAAATCCACCACGCTGGCCCAGTGTCGGTTGGTGGATGACATATGATTTAGAACTTAGATTCTAGGTACATTTCGGTTTCCTCACGATGTTTTCCTTCACCGTTTTAATTACCGGCATTACGAACTTGACTCTGAAAAGATAGTGGTGCGCGTGGTTTTGAACCCTGGGTCTCCGGATCGACAGTCGGCGTTCTCCCGACTAGGTCAGCTGTAACTTACTAGACCAGCCGTAACTTATTAGAAAACGTATTATTTCAATCCAAATACTGTTTAAAATTTAAAGGTAGTGTTTAACAAGCTTCGGTGACCGAAGCAGACCGTTGTTAGGATTCCGTACCCAAAGGGTAAAAACGGGACCCTATTACTGAGACTTCGCTGTCCGTCTGTCCGTCCGTCTGTCACCAGGCTGTATCTCAAGAACGGTGATAGCTAGACAGTTGAAATTTTAACAGATGATGTATTTCTATTGCCGGTTTAACAAAGAATACTAAAAATAAAATAAATATTTATTTAAGAGGGGCTCCCATACAACGTCATATTTTTTTAGTTTCTTGCTCGATACTAATAACGTACCTGTCACAGACGCTTTAACTATTCACATAATGTTTAGTTTTATGTTTTCTTTAAATGTAATTAATTAAAATAAATTATGAAGGGGGCTCCCATTTATTTGCTAATGGTTCGGAACACTTCGCGCGCGAGTCCCACTTACACTTCACCGGTTTTATTTTTTCTAATATTTTGTAAAATCCTATCCTACCAATATTATATAAATATGCCAATGTTTAAATTTTTGCTGCTCAATTACGTTGGAACGGCTGAATATATTGAGTTAAAATTTTAAACACATTATATCTTGGCTTAGCTTAAGTAGCAATGTTTAGCCTATGTGTTCTTCCAAACTATAATCTAATTGGATTTCAAATTTCAACCCGATCACTAAATACGTTCCGCCATGATCAAGTAACAAACGTCCAAACATTGACATTCATAATATTTACAGGACAACGTGGGAACGGCTGAACACATTTGGAAGGAATTCGAAACACGTACTTAGTTTGTACTTAAAATAGCAAATCGGTTACTTATCGGTTACTGTGACGTCAGAAATACTAAGCAAATATGGTAGAAAAATGAAACAGAGATAACTTATAGTCTGAAATACCACATGTACTACCTCTCAACCCGAATAGAAGCATTGGCCCTAAGGAGGTATGTAATCTGTGGCCCTAAGGAAACAAATATTAACGTCAAAACGACACAACGAATTGGTTTGATATACGAAACGCAGATAGTTTAGAGCAAGGGTCAGCAACAGGCGGACCGCGGTCCGTATCCGGACCGCGAAGAGTCGAACCTCGGACCGCCAATAAAAATATTGTATCTATACTAATATTATAGAGCTGAAGAGTTTGTTTGTTTGTTTGAACGCTAGGATCTCGGGAAGTGCTGGTCCGAATTGAAAGATTCTTTTTCTATTGGATAGTCCATTTATCGAGGAAGGCTATAAAAAATAACGAAACTATTAACAGAAGCGGAGCATGAATCAAGAATGTAACAAAATCGGGAAAAAATATTCCTTTTTGAGTGTTTTCGTAAGTTTCGTGCTTTGACATGACACATGACAGCATGTGTCTAAGATTGCGTCATTGAATATCACAGATTACATACCTCTTGAATATAAAACCTTTGCTAATCTCTGAGCTGGTACGACCAATTTCCGACAGGTGACGTAGCAGGTAGCTGAAGAGGTGTTTTGTTTGAAAGCGATAATCTCAGGAGTGACTGAACCGATTTCTAAAATTTTTTCATCGTTGGATATGTGCGGGATCGATGAGTGCTATATATGTTCCACGGGCGAAACCGGGGCGGACATCTAGTTGTATTATAAGCCAAGTATACATTTTAAAATGTAAATAAGGAACACTGTACCTTTATTAATTTAAATAATATTTTTTCCACATAGAATCTACCTTTGTAAATTAATTAAATTAAATATTTTCGGCAAAGCAGCTAAGGGAAACTCCACACTTTCAAATACACGCTCCTCTTTCCACACCCTGCCTCGCTGTCTGTGGACACGAACGTGGAATGCGGTCCCCTCCCAAGATAAATTCTCGAAGAGCATCTCTGTCCAATAACTATAAGAGAACGCAGACCGAAAAGAGGCAGAGATCCGTATCCGCAGAGTGGCTCTCTTCATGGACAGCAACAAAGAAAGATTGGGAATAAGCTTTTGCTTCGTCTCGGAACGGAAACGAGCCCGTTTGTCACCTGGATTGTCTTGCCTGCTCAATGGCAGTACCGCAAAAGTCACATTGAAGATGGAAACCTACGACGTAATATGTGCGAGGTAGACGGCCACCGATTTCGGTGCGAAGGTGCGATCGAAAAACAAAACAATTGCATTAATAGAGTACTAGAAAGGTCGGACGCCTTGCACTCACGCAAGACTGCTGCTCGCCCAGAAACGAGCTCGCAGAAATGCTGGTGAAACACCCCGGGTGATAAAAGTGGATGCTAGTGTTATAATACAGCAAAGTAGTAATTTCAAACTTTGAAAATGTATCCAATTTGTATGCTCTTTCTTTTGTTTTTTATTAATTGACGTGTAAATTGTACATTTATGAATAAAGTACTTTGACTTTGACTTTGATGCGATGGCAATCGAATACTCAAGAATGAAAGTCGCAGACCGGCTGGGTTGCATTGAGGCCTCTAAACATCATGAGGTTGTCATATACGAAGATAGGAGAAAAAATCTGAGCTTCCTCAGACCCCTTTGCACGATCAAACAAATGCAACTGACATATGGGGACACCTGTTCCTAGTTAGACTATCCAAACCGGCTCCGAAAGAGCCCAGCAGAGGACAGCCGCCGAAAGAGCCGCCAGCCAACGGCGAAGCCACGGAGTTACGCACTTTATGCCTTCTACAAATTTATAGCCCCACTCACGGCGACAAGACAAATCAATCTCAAGATTTGCGAAAACATCATGCAGTCCTATAAGCTTGGATATATATAAGCTAGGAAGTGAAAACCTCTTAAAGGCGAAATTCGAAGAGACTGAAGCAGTCATTTACAATAATGTCACTTCCCGTGTCATTAAAGGAAAAGGGAAGAGTGCAGAAAATGGCTTTGGCGTGACACTGAGCAAAAAAGATATGGAACGCATGGGAAGACCTGTTTATGCGACACCTCCAAACGACCCAATTGTATTTACTGCCCGATGCACCAAGATTATGCTGGACGATAAAATCCAAGAGATGGCCAAGACCATCGAAGAGAACTCAAACGTCAAATCTGGTTAGGAAAATTGGGAGATAGGGGGAATACAGTCGGTCAACGGAGTTCCAGGATGTGGAAAGACAACATGGGTGATTAGAAACTTCGACGTGGATAAGGACACCATCATCACCTTAACAACTGAGGCACCAAAAGATCTAATAGAAAAGCTATCGCATCGTATCGGAAACCTGGTCTAAACCAGAGTGCAAGCCATGGCTTCTGGTCTGGTAAATGGTTTCGGAACGCCTTCAGTTTCAGTTGCTTTATGGTGAACGAAGCTCTCATGAACCCTCATGAACCATTTAGGAGCCATTGTGGCTGACACACTGCCAATTTGTTCAATTCGTCAAAGGCATTTGAAGTAAATGCCGCTAACTTAACATCGTGAACGGAATCGGAAAACATCGTGAGGAAACCGACATGTACCTAGAATCTTTCGAAGTCATGTGTCATCCACCAATCCGCACTGGACCAGGGTGGTGGATTATGGTCTTGACTCTCTCCTTGCGAGAGAAGGCCCCAACCCCGAGCTTCAGCAGTAAGAACATAATATAGTGGGCTGTTTAAGCAATTATTACCACTAGTTTTTTTCTGGACCTCGTAAAATTTTTTGCACTTCATCCGGACCCCGCCTAAAACTACTTGCCGACCCCTGGTTTAGAGTCTAAAATTTCACATGGGGTAATAAGTCTATATTTTCATTTAACTCCATAAATATATGCACTCCCGTTTGGGGTAGATAATTTTTTTGGGTCCACAATCAAAATAACAAGCAACGTTATATTCTCATTAGATGGCGCTAATGTCAGTTTAAATCTCAAGCACTAAACCCCATTTAAATCAATGTTTTGCTATTGTGGTATGTTGTGATATTTTTTCTTTCATCACTAGGTGGCGTTACTGGTATACCAAATTGTACTAATGAGTTTTTTGCTGCTAAAAGGATTTTGATGCTGAATTTAGATTCTTTCTTTCTTTGATTCTTTTTGTGTGTTACAATTAAATTCTTACATTAACATTTCACTAAGACTTGGCTTAGATTTACGGGTTCAACTTGCTTAAGTAACATTAAAACTCAAAATTTTAATCATTTTGATTCCACACAGGCTTCTGAGGCAAAGATGATGAAATTAAATAACTTTTTGTGTGCAAAAACAAATTCACTCTGTTTTTCAATGGCTTCTTCTACAAATATTTTGACGTACTTTCAACTAATGTATAAGTCCGTAACATCTGCTTACGCGAACGAAGTAGCGGGTTCAGCTAGTTTATAATATTAGTAGGATTTTATTGGTCTGCAAATCTTGGTATAAGCCATTGCTGTCACAGAATAGATATTACCACAGAACCCTCACTTAGCGAAAATTGATATATGAATAGCGACTCTTGCTGGGACGCAACAAAGTGCAATTCAGCTAGCATTAGCGCTCAATGCCTATCGTAATTTTTAAACTAAACATTTGCGCTCTCTTCTAACGCGTAACACTGTCGCTGTCTGGCGCGGAATGATGCGCATCGAAAGGGTTGTCGACATATTATCTAATAAAAAATTAAATTAACCTTTCGTTATGTAGGTAGTCAGCATTGTAGCTCAGATTATATATTTTAGTTATTTACTTCGTAACGCGCAAGACAGCTAGAAGAGGCCGTAACATAGGGTCGGACACATTGAAATTAAAACAATAAAAGTATACTTTGACTGTTTTTATTCTACTTGATCGTCTAAATCTTGTTTGATAAATATGTAACATATTTTAATGTACTTACCTACACTAATACATACAACCAGCTTCGATTACAAGCTATTTTATAATGTCCCGTACTTTTTGTACGGTTAGCAGAAAAAATAAAAAACAATGGTATATTTTGTACAACTAGGAAAAAATGATAATTCTTTGTTTTTTGACTCGTGCATCCATAAACAGCACAATATATGGCGACGTAATTTTGCGCGGGAAACGTGCTGTGCGAGCGCTCAGACGTGCGTTCGACAACCGCCTGGCACTTGTTCCGTGCGAGGAACGGTCTAGCTGTAGCACACCCCGGACACTCCACTAAAACTCCATACAACCGCCGCTGTGGAGTTGCCTACTCTTCACACAACTACGCAGATGTCGTTCGTACACACGCGTGAATGTGTGCGTTAGCGCTAGGGCTACTGAATTGTTTTATTGAATAGTTGTGCCCCTTGAGTTCACCTGGTGACGTAGTCTATAAACTTGCTTACATAAATAGAATGGAGCCAAATTATACTATTCTAATTAAAAGGGTGTTTGCACAGATTTCTAAATTGTTTCAGAAATCTGTGGGTGTTTGTATTGCCGCGTAAAATGAAACGAAACCGATGATAGATTAGATCAGGTACCTAGATATCTATTTCTGTTAGTAGGTACACATTCGCACTTAATTTTACACTTACCCATGAAGGAAACTTTACTCTGTCACTATAATTATTCCTACAGGCATTATCAATCCGTGCTTGGGCACGTAAGTTACTGGCTGTGTAACTTACGAACTTTGAGTTAAAAATTACTTCGTTATCATAAATAAATAAATATTGGTAGACAATTCACACACAACACCATCTGACCCCAATCTAAGCAAAGCTTGTAATATTAAAAAGCAACGTTATTGAAAAGTTATTGAAAAGTTATTTTACGTTATTTTATCATTAGGAAATTAAATAAAGCTATTAATCTTGTCTCGTTTAGTTGACGGCCAGCCGTAAACAGCACAACAACCCACCATGATGATACTTCGTTAGGAATTAGATGTTCGATACCAGCCCTTCGTTGAGTGCTCCTAGCGTATCCGAAACGGCCTGAGGGGTGAGGAAGCTTGAAATTGGCGGGGGGTGGGGAGTGTCCGTTCTATCTATATTATCTATTCTATGGCTGTAGGCTAAAACCGCGCGACCTTGAGCGAGTGAGGATGCACTGTTGCTGTCTCAATCTAGGGTAGAATCTTCCCTAGCCTCTCTCTACTTTATTCTATCCTGCGTTGTTGTCTTTTTATTCGTCTTTCGTGTCTTTTTCGTGCGCGTCGATGTCGTCACATCTTTTGTAACAGTTACTAAACCAAACCTAGCTATTATTTATTTATTTATTCATTAAGTACTGGCCGCACTTACATACATACCAGCACGTGCAACAAGCCATAATTAAGCTATACATCATCCCACTTCCTGTTTACAATTATGAATGTCAAACTTTTGAAATTTGTTGCTCAACCACGTCGGAACGGCTAAACGGATCGGGTTGCAATGTGGACCACTAATAGCTTATATTTTGGAATAGCACATAGGCTACTCATTATCCCAGAAAATGCACTATAGGGAACAAATATGAACAATAACGTTGGAACAGCTTAACAGATTTGTTTGAAGCTTTGAACAAACATAGATTATTGGCTGGAATAGCCAATTGGCTACTAGTAACCCCGAAAATATGCATAGTTTCTTAGAAAACAAATATCATAGTATCCTACTAATATTATAAATGCAAAAGTAAATATGAGTGTATAAAATGCTTATTACTCTTTTAATCAAAGAAATACTGATGGGGTCTGGATTAAATTTGGTGCATAGTTTTAGAAAATAGTCTAAAGTACTACAAAGGCTATATTTTATCCCGGGAAATAACGGATGGAAAACTACGCGGATGACACCGCGGGATGCTTCTAGTTAATAATAAATGATGGGAAACGTGATTCCGATTGGTAATAAATATTTTATAGAGTATCACTATCAACTCGGATAACGAATACTGGCTTATCTTTTGTTATGTTTTGTTTGAAATATGTATTTATATGAATCCTACTAATATTATAAATGTCAAGGTTTTATATTTAGATGTCTATTTCTCAATCACGTCGGAACGCCTGAAAGGATCGGATTGAGATTTGAAACACGGTTAAATTATTTCATAATATTAATATTTGACTAATAAAAAATAAATAAACAAAAGTATACACTTTTGTTTGTTTACAAAACTTTGTTATTTATTATTAACTAGATGTTCGACCCGGCTTCGCCCGTGTAACATTATATAGCACTCATCGGGATCCCGTACATATCCAACGGTGAAAGAATGGCTGAAATCGGTACAGTCATTTCTGAGAATATCGCTTTCAACAAAAAACCTCTTTAGGTGCCTGCTACGCCACCTGTCGGAAATTGGTCGTACCAACTAAGATTTAGAAACAAATTTGATTAGCCAAGGTTTATATTCAATGACGCAATCTTAGACACATGGATGCATGTGTCTAATGCATGTCATGTCAAATCACGGTACGAAAACTCTCAAAAAGGAATATTTTTTCACGTTTTAGTTACATTCTTGATTCATGCTTCGCTTCTATTGATAGTAGCGTTATGTTCTATAGCCTATAGCCTTCCTCGATAAATGGACTATCCAATAGAAAAATAAATCATTCAATTCGGACCAGTACTTCCCGAGATCCTAGCATTCAAACAAACAAACTCTTCAGCTTTATAATATTAGTATAGATAGTATAGATTGTTAACAAAAGTGTATACTTTTGTTTATTTTTTAGTTTTCTTCAAATATTAATATTTACAAACTGGAACCACTACAGTAATTCACCGTGTTTTTTCGGAAGTTTAGTTTTTTTTTTTTGACGTTGATTGTATTTATGCCTGTACTCTACTACAATTGTAGTTAATGTTTAAGTCTAAAGTCTCACAAAGTAATAGGAATTACAAATGAAATGGAAGGTTTGGATGTCTGTAGCTCAAATCACGTCTAAACGCCTGAATCAATCAGTTAGAAATTTGGAACACACGTTGATAATAGCTTGGAATAACACATAGGCTAATTGATTGCGAAAATCACGAGAACGGTAACTATGCATAAAATCGCGGGTCGCTGTTAGCTGTTAATAAATATATTCTAATCACAATCGTTTCTTGAAAATTCATATTGTTCTTATAAATACATTCAAAGGAAAATAATTCAAGGCAATAGCATCTACATTTATAATATTTCCCTTATTACTGCCTATCTGACTAACTGGCAACACTGCTTGTTGAGCATACATTGTCTGATAGAATTAAAATTGAAAATAATTGATATTTACTCAAATTTATTATAAATTCCGCAGTAAATTAGACATACTCGTGATCGTAGTCAGTTTTGTAAAGTGAGTGCAAGTGTTTTAATCCCTAGAAACCGGGATTTGACGTAATCACTGTGGACTGTGAATTGCAATAAATAGGTATTTTAACTTATAATTAGGATCAAAATACGAACAAATACAGGAAATTATTCAACAGTGAGTACATAAAGCCTTTAAAACTTATTTGTTTACGTAAGTAGTCGAATGTTTTAGCCGCTGATCCGTTAGGTGGATTTGTAATTTTGACAGCTAGGTACCTACTAAGACTTCAGTTTTTTTACAGTTTCTCTTTTGATATTAGCTTGTAGAATCACAAATTTACCATAAAACAAAATGAATTTCTTCGAAAACATTACATTCCGTCGCAATCGAAGCAATTCCGATGGTAATAAAACTGCAGTCAGCGACATTTCTTCTGAGGTGTTAGATGGAACTACAACTAGCTTACCGGATGTTTCTAATGATGATATGATGACTAAGCAACTACAAGACCGTATTGAAGAGTTGGAGATTACTCTTAGTAGTGCTCATAAAGAAATAGAAAATTTACTTTTAGAAAATAGCAGCTTAAAAAAGCTAATGATGAGCTTGCTAAGAAAAATGATTTGTACAAAAAGTTACCCAAAGTCCTCTTAAGCAGTGGCCACGTACACCTAAGAAAAACAGACCTTAGGAACGGCACACAAGCATACCCAAACTGCACCGTCTACACAAAAGTTCCTACAAAATCTAAAAATCTGCAAATACAATAAGTACCCAAACAACAAAAGTAACACCTAAAACAAACATAAAAATAATAAATCTAATTCCACAAAATCTCCATCTATATCCCCAGTTTGTAGCCAACAAGGTAAACTAAAACGAGTAGCACCACAAAATATTGATAAAAAACAAATATGTATTTTGAGTACCACAAAAAAACATAAAATTTTGCAATCAGCAGAAAACACAGTTCCACCACAAAAGACATATGACATTTGCCACCACTTAACACCTAATGTGGGCACTAAAATACTCATCAAAGCCCTAGACACAAAACTGACTACATTCACTAGAAATGACTATTGCATTGTATTAATTGGTGAAGATGACTTTCGAAAGCCAACTGATCATTTTGACTTGACACATGGTATTCAGGAAATTATGGGTAAAACTAAGAACACAAACATCATTTTGTGCTTGCTAGTACTAAAGACATCTATGCGAACAACACATGAATACAATTGGAGAATCAAAAATTTCAATAAATTGTTAACTTTAGAACTCAAAAAACACAACAATGTGACTATATTTGACCCAAATATAACTGTGCCATTCTCCTCCAACATGTTTAATAAATTTAATGGCACAATAAATGATTATGGTGTTAGAACCATGTTTGAGTGCTTGTACAGACAACTAGATGATATTGACTCCCAATATATTAACTGCCATGGTGACTCAGTGAGTACTCAGCATGGTGCTGAACCTGATCTTAATCTTAATTTTTTTCTCAAATAAATATATTAACATATTGCATCAAAACATAGCAGGATTAATAACAAAATCAGACACACTTTCACTATGCCTTGATGAGCTTCTAGACAAAAACATACCAGTGGATGTAGTATGTATCACCGAACACAATATGCTAGCCGGATATGAGCAGTACCTACACTTACCTAATTACTCTTTAGCTGCCACTTGTAGTAGACCAACCATCAAAAGAGGTGGTAGTTGTATACTTGTCAGAGATGGAAATGAATGGACTGAACTTACTCGAGTAAAGATTTTTCTGTGTACAATGTAATAGAATGTTGTGCAGTAAGGCTCACTAGATATAATGTTGTTGTACTCTGTGTATATAGAATTCCATCAAGTAGTAACAAAAATACCTTTTTTTCAATCTTAGAAAGTGTTTTATTGTACTTGCATAAAAAGAAACATTATCGAATTGTCATGGCAGGAGATTATAATATAAATGTACTAAAACTTGATAAAACTACAAAGGACTTTGAATGCCTGTTATCCAATTTTAATTTGTCATTAGCGATTAAACAACCTACTAGACCAGCAAGTCAGACTTGCATTGACAACTTTGCTCATGGCTTTAGGGACAAGTGTAAAGCGGAGGTTTTGGGATTGGCACTATCTGATCACACCGCTCAATTATTGAGATGCCCAGTGAAAAGAATTTGTATAATTAAATATTGGCGGAAAAAATGTAGAGATTACAGTGTTGAAAATATAACAAAATTTCAAAGTCATTTAAAAAACCTTACATTTTCAGATATATATAAAATATGTGATGCCAACTTAGCATACAACACATTTATAGATTTATTTAAATTATTATATAACTTATGTTTTCCTTACAGAACTGTAACTATCAATGTGACAAGAAAGGCGACATGGCTGTCATGTGGGTTAAAACTATGTAGTAAAAAGAAAAGGTTGTTGTTTAACAATTGTCGAAATAAACCTTATGAAGAAAATAAGGCAAAATATAAAAGTTACACCAGATTGTTCAAAAAAATTATTAAACTGACACAAAAGCTCAAAACAATTACAGAATTAAAATGTCAGATAATAAATCAAAACTACTTGGCAAATTATAAATAAATTGAGAAATAACACCTAAAATATCCATAGATAAAATTCAATGTAATGGCAAAATCTTGACAGACCCAGAAGTAATTGCTAACGCATTTAATAACTATTTTGTTGATAAAATTATTCCATTGCCTGGTTCTGGTGTAAATGTGATACAAAATATTGAAATAACTCAGAACTCAATGTTCATGGCACCATCTACACCACATGATATTCTAAAATCATAAATTCTTTAAAAATACAAACAGTGTAGGATATGATGAGATATGCACTAAAATTATAAAATCTGTCAAGCAGGCTATCTGTAGCCCTCTAAGTCATATAATCAATTTATGTATAAGTACAGGTACTTTTCCTGAGGCTCTTAAAAAAAGTATAATCATACCTGTTTTTAAAAAAGAAAATAGGGAACACATGGCATATTACCGACCTATTGCCCTTATACCTATAATGTCAAAAATATTTGAAAAATATTTTAATCAGCAGTTTATTCAGTACTTTGAAAAATACAACATACTTTGTGATGAGCAAAAAGGGTTTAGACAGAATAAAACAATAAATATTGCTATATATGATTTTCTTAACAATGTAATGAAAAATGTTGATAATAACAATGCTATATGTACCATTTATTGCGATATGACCCAGGCATTTGACTATGTCAATCATGACATTCTTCTAAGTAAATTTGAAGCCTATGGGGTTAGAGGTAATGTGCTTGACTTAGTAAAATCTTACCTAACAGACAGAAGGCAAGTAACTAAAATTACAAAGATTAATACTAAAACGAAACAGGAAGAAATATTCATCTCTAAAGAAAGAACTGTTAAATTTGGTGTGCCGCAGGAAGTGTGTGGGGACCGTTTCAATTTATTGTCTACATAAATGATTTTCCTAAAGTAATTGAACATCCAATGTCACTATTTGCAGATGATAGCACGATTACAATAGCCTGCCAAGATAAAGCTAATTATGAGGAAAATATCAACGCTGCACTAAATTCGTCTATCCACTGGTTGAACATTAATAACTTGAAAATTAATTTAAATAAAACCAATTTAATGCAATTTACACAAACAAAAAATTACTTAAATAACATAAACATAAATTATCAAGGTAACAAAATTGCAGAAGTAACTACAACAAAATTTTTGGGCTTGACAATAGACATGAAATTGAATTGGAAGGCACATATTGAGATTCTCTGCAAGAAGCTTGGTAGCTCGGCATATGCTCTGCATAGGCTTGCTCCAGTGGTAAAAAAGAGACTCTTCTTACATCTTATCATGGATTAGTGGCATCAGTCTTGAGATATGGGATAATTTTTGGGGTAACTCAACGGATACAGGCTTAGCTTTCAAAGCACAAAACGATGCATTCGTGCTATGTTCGGCATGCAAGTTACAGATAGCTGCAGACAGGTATTCATAGACAACCAAATCTTAACCCTTCCAAGCCTTTATATTTTTGAAGTTATGTGTTTTGTAAGGAATAACCCCATTGTTTTCTCTCTTGAGTGACAAAGTGGAACGGAACCGACGTGATAAGTGTAGGCTGCTCATAGGCAAACGCAAGAAAAAGATTATGAGTGACAGTATTTTTGTATGGCTCCTCTTCTATATAATAAGCTGCCAAATGCAATTAAAAACTTAACTCATCCATGTTCAAAAGTAAATTAAAAAGATACTGGTACCCAAATGTTATTACACTGTGAAAGAATTTTTAAATGATAGGGAAATTAATTGGAATACTGATGTATAGATTTTGTATAACATGACATTTTGCATTCCATTAACTTCCACATTAAATTCCATTAGCCACATTAGTGTCCACTGTCTATATTTTATGAAACTTTAGATTTAACTAATGTTAGATCAGATAATATATTGTAACGGCCAGGTTGAATCAGATTACTCTATAATATATTGTGAGAGTTCTTTGAGTAGGTATACAAATATTAAATTTTATACATGTTAACATTCTTTTACACACATTGACATTGTTTTTTATTTTATACAAATTGAATTATTATTATCATTATTTTTGATTATTATTTTTTGATTTTTCTATACATAATGACATTCTTTAAAATTGCTCACACGGCTAAACTGCAAGAGCTACTACTGCAAGACCTTGGATTCTACATGAAACCACACACTTGTCAAAGTCCATAACATCATCCTGCTGAAGCACAAGACGTTGGCGTAATTGTACTCATCAAACATATCACACTAACATAACACACCGGGATAGAAGCCAGAAATCAATACATGATGAATCAGATGACATATATGATACAACCGATTAAAAGTTAAAAATGAAAAAAGAAGAAGAAGACTATCAGCTGACTATTATTATCATTGTATAAATTCAGACCAATGGAAACTGCGTTGCCAGACATATTGCATGCCTCTTGAAGAAGAGGCCAGTTTGTATGGGTCAATTATTTAAATGTTTTGTATCATCTTATCTTACCTGCAAACAGCAATAAAGATTTTTGTTTGTTTGTTTGTTTGTTTGTTCCGCGTAAAAAGGTGTAGGAGGTAGTTAGTCATAAATATGCTAGTTCGGCAGAAACGGTAACCGGCCCTTTGACCACCTAACTAAATCGGCTTTAGCTTTGCTATTTCTGTCTCTATCTATTCAAGCGACAATAAAAGAGAGAACTGTTAGGCAACAGTTTTTGTTAGGCAGTAGACCCCCGTTCCACATTGATTCAATTTTGTACGGAACTCGTATCTTTTTTTAAATAAAAGTATCCTACATAAGTTACTCTTTATAACATCAGCTATTCGTCGTCAGTGGAAGCAAAAGCTATGAAACTCGATGCTGTCAATACAAAATGCGAAAAATAAGTTAATATCATTATTATAAGC